>OY740778.1:20219162-20962006 GCA_963513935.1 Aphrophora alni
CAGACAAACATGCATCATTCCAAGAAACACCTATTTTGAATCCAGGGGCTCTCTAAAGTGAGTTATGGCTTAGGATTTCTGAAGTATCTACTTCATGTAGTCTTGGGTTACACCCCTCTCTTTCATCTTTCCTACTACGTCTCTCTTGACCAAATCTCTTCCTTATTATGCAGCCCTGAAAAATTTCACTTTACTCTGGTGAACTTTAAAATTACAACGAAGTAGAAACACACATATAAAATCGTGAAGACATATCAGATGTGACTGTGAAGCAAAATAGGGCTGTTAATGCAAACTAAAGTTAATAGGTACTGTAAAGTTTATACTCTCTAATTTATTACCATATTAGTTTTTATTACTTTGATTATGAGTTTTAAAATTATTTTGTTCTGTTTGATGTTTAATAAATTCATTTTGTTTGTTATTACAGTCACTGAAAGAAAACAATCAAATATTAAAAAGCTAGGATTTTAATATTGAGGGAGCAATAAATTAAATTTTCTTTTTATACTCTAACTATAAAAATATTAAAAAACAAGTAGAAGAAGAAATACAAAAAATGAGGCACAGTTAATTGTAAGGGATCAAAATCCATTGAACAAATTTGTTTCTAAAGCTTCTGAAATACCCAACATATGGAGGCTTTTTTAGCCTAGTTTAAAAATATGTTGCACATTTTTTTTTTAAACTGCCATTATTTTCCAATATGACGCCCCACTTCATTTGTTAAAATAGCGATGCCATATTTATATAATGTTTTTAGTACCTTTAAACTTTTTAATTTTTTGATAAACCCAATAGTTTTTAATCTACGGCCTGTAAAATATTGAGCATTTATTATTACTCGATTTTTAGTGTGTGTTTTTAATCTTAAATTTTGGGTAAAAATATAATTCCCTGCAGATTATAAGGCAAACAGGTTACTTGAATGTGTGGAAGTGTATTCTAATAAATTATTTAATTCTAAATCCTATCTTAAACAGTTCTAGTAATCTCAAACTGCTGTTACCTGATGAATACATAGCCTACCAGGTACAATAAAAACAACTGTTTTTAAAAGACCTAGAAATTAAATAATTTAATAAAACGTATTTATATTTAAATAACTTATATTTTGTAGGAAATTAAATTTTTTCACCAAATTTATGATTAAAAAATAATTAAGAGCATCCACTAAACATAGAGTAAAAAATAAATTTACAAACTTTTTTGGGTGGTAGATTTTAACAAAAAATACCTTTTTGGTATTTAAAAAAAAATGAAGCTGTGCGCTATATTAGAAAATAGCGGCAATTTTTCAAAATTTTCATATTTTTAAATAACCATTAAAATCAAGGAAGGTGTAGGCTTAAAGATCCCAATGGTGTCTTCTTCTAGTTGATCACTGTATAGCGTTGCTTAAATTTTAGAATTGACTGAACCATACACTCCCCAGGATGTATTGATGTCTAGACTAAATGAACTCTGCTACTAAAGAAGCCATTCATCCAGTCCAATCATTTCAATTAAGGCTAAATGAAACACTGTGCTGATTAATCTTTTATATCCGTAACACGAGCGACATCATTTAGGCAAAAAATAGTTAGATATTTATCGCAATTTAAAGAAAAAATGATTCTTCGATAAAACAAATCTGAAAAATTGTAAGGCAAGTAATCTACAACTCTGACTTCCCATTTGACTTTCTGAAAGATACATAGTCCTATAGAGAAAGTTATGAGATTAATTAAAAAACCGATATTGGTCCTTTGAAACCAGAAAGTGGTTTTGGGGGTGATTTCTGTTTGTCAATTATGTTTACATTTTATGTAATCTCAGTTACTTTTATTAAATGTGAAAAATTGTATTTTTTGTAAAAATATTAAATAAATATTTCATTAACTGAACCAACTTCAGCAGTGTTAATGCTGTTTTTGCCATACAGCATTGAACAGCTGACCGAAAGTTTGTCTGTAGCTATGTTAAGCAGACCATGCTAAACTGGAGACATAGTCCGGCTGGATAGACAAATATAGATTTATTAAACAATTAATAATATATTACTTGTACCTACTTGAGCAGCTTGCGTTTTGCCTTACAGCAGTAAACAGCTGTTCAGTAGTATGTCTGCAGCTATGTTAAGCAGACAACGCTAATCAAACTGGAGACATAGTCCGGCTGGATAGATAAATATAGATATAATAAACAATTAATAATATATTACTTGTACCTACTTGAGCAGCTTGCGTTTTGCCTTACAGCAGTAAACAGCTGTTCAGTAGTATGTCTGCAGCTATGTTAAGCAGACAACGCTAATCAAACTGGAGAAATAGTCAGGCTGGATAGATATATATAGATTTGATATACAATTAATAATATATTACTTGTACCTACTTGAGCAGCTTGCGTTTTGCCTTACAGCAGTAAACAGCTGTTCAGTAGTATGTCTGCAGCTATGTTAAGCAGACAACGCTAATCAAACTGGAGAAATAGTCAGGCTGGATAGATAAATATAGATTTTAATAAACAATTAATAATATATTACTTGTACCTACTTGAGCTGCTTGCGTTTTGCCTTACAGCAGTAAACAGCTGTTCAGTAGTATGTCTGCAGCTATGTTAAGCAGACTACCCTAATCAAACTGGAGAAATAGTCAGGCTGGCTAGATAAATATAGATTTAATAAACAATTAATAATATATTACTTGCACCTACTTGAGCGCCTTGCGTTTTGCCTTACAGCAGTAAACAGCTGATCGGTAGTATGTCTGCAGCTATGTTAAGCAGACTACCCTAATCAAACTGGAGAAATAGTCAGGCTGGATAGATAAATATAGATTTAATAAACAATTAATAATATATTACTTGTACCTACTTGAGCAGCTTGCGTTTTGCCTTACAGAAGTAAACAGCTGATCGGTAGTATGTCTGCAGCTATGTTAAGCAGACAACGCTAATCAAACTGGAGAAATAGTCTGGCTGGAGAAATAGTCTGGCTGGATAGATAAATATAGATTTAATAAACAATTAATAATATATTACTTGTACCTACTTGAGCAGCTTGCGTTTTGCCTCACAACAGTAAACAGCTGATCGGTAGTAAGTCTGCAGCTATGTTAAGCAGACTACCCTAATCAAACTGGAGAAATAGTCAGGCTGGATAGATAAATATAGATTTAATAAAAACTTTGCTTCTTAGATTTCAAAATTTATAAATCCAAATCACTCTCATTAAATGTGAAACATTCTACTATATAAAAATATGAAATTAATATTATATTACCAGAATAGTTCTTAGGGTGACATCGTTTACTCGACGACCTCAAGCGAACGAAACGAGTATTTGCTGTTCCACTGATGATAACGGTTACGGTTCTGAAACGCGCTAAAGTTTTATTTTCTTTTTTTCCCTTATTTTTCTAACAAAATCATATAAAGTAATAGACGGGCAATATAATATTTCTTACCTAATAGAATTTTATTTCTTGAGTGCTATTGACTCATCACTAAATATTTTGTATTCTACCTATATTAAAGAAAGTAGAAAATAGAAACACAAATTGCATAAATACTATTAACCACAAGATTTAAGAAGAAAGTACAAAGCAGTAATCTAGACGGCAGTAACAACAAGGGTCCCTGTTCTCATTTCTCATTCACGGCCTGTTTAATCTAGCCGAAACTCTAGATAACAGTTTGGAGGAGTTGTAAATTACAAGTTAGTCCCCCCCTCTCTCTACAGCTCAAAATAATGACGCCATGTAAATGTAAATTATCTCAAAGCTGAAGTTGTACGTTGTAGGCTTACAGAACTTTCTAACGGAGAATAAAGCATTCGAATAAAGAAACAAGTTGATGACGTCATCATAGTACTTACCCAGCCCTATCATACACGTAGTATAGCGTTACTTTGGTTTAAAACAGTTGTTACACAGGTTTTCTAAACCTTGTAGATTTGGATTCACAAAATCAACTCCACTCGCTTCGCTCATCTCAGTGTTTGAGCAAAAACGAGTAGTTTCGAATTTTGGGTAATTATATAGCAGAGCTGCCTCACTTCAAAATCAATTTTTAAAGGTTTTATTCGTCAAATAAATGTTGGAAAAATATTTTACTATCGAAAAAAAGTGTCGGAAAGATGATTACATAACATAATTTTACAAGATTGCACAAGAAAATCTTAATCAGAGTCAAATTCTGCTGTAAATTCAGTAGATGAGGAATTTATTGAATTTAAATGTATTTCACTCGTAATTCGCCATAAATGATGAAAACGAGTATTATACTCATTGTACTTTCTCTTAAACATAAATTCGGCTATATGGCCATGGAAATGTTGTTTTGAATTTCCATATCGCGGCACATTTCCTCGCACCTCCCTCCATTGACGTTCAATTGTCTGCGTATGCGCTTCAGTGTACGCATATGTAGGGCTGTATTATTATATGTCACGAAAGGTTTGGCCAGGTTGCTATATATATATATATATATATATATATATATATATATATATATATATATATATATAACCACCTGGCCAAACCTTCCGTACGTTTATTGAAGTGAATGTCATGAGTATGAAAGATAACACAGAGTTAATTTTTTCACGAAAAAACTACTTGTGTAATTGTATTATGTAATCATCTTTCCGACACTTTTTTTCGATAATAAAATATTTTTCCAACATTTATTTGACGAATAAAACCCATAAAAATTGATTTTGAAGTGAGGCAGCTCTGCTATATAATTACCGAATTTTGAATTTTTATTAATTAAAAAAAAAAAAAAAAACTTTTCCTCGATAAAAACAAAAAATATCTGAAATAATTGTATATTATCAAATAATCTACAACACTGACTTCTCATTTTGATTTCTGACAAATACTTTGTATTGAGAAAGTATCGATGAATTAAAAAATCGATATTGGTCCTCTGAGTACAGAAAGTGGTTTTGGGGATGATGTCTGTTTGTTTATTGTCTCACCGCCATCTGTGACATTTCCCCTCTTGTTGTTTAAATACAAAAAAACTTCTAGTCATTATAGCTTTGTAAAAAAAGGAAGAAAGAATATAAAATAATGACTCCCTACCTCTAGAATACTCTAATAGAATCTGAAAAAGAAGAGTTGGCAAAAGAGACCTGATAGAAATGACGAACGTTATTAAAATTATTATTAATTTTAACTTTAGTCCTGTGTTGATGTTTACATTTCCTAACTACATTTTTATCTGGATTTAAGAATGGGAAGTCTGAAAAATCGTCTACTGAAAATGCATCACATATGAATTTTTTTACACTTGAATAACTCCTATACGAGTGATTTTTTCAAAAAAGAACAAAGATTAAAAAAATCTTATATTTTATAAAGTTAAAAAAACACTATAAAATATAGAAAGTTCTATAAGAAATTTTAAAGTTGACCACTATATTGATTAATGGCAGATTTTTTTAAAGTTTGTAAAACGGATTTTTAATTACCGTAAAGTTATGAAGGATTCCCATTTTGAGTATATCGACAAATCAGAAGTTTACGAGATGCCAATGGTAGCACAGATAAAATGATCTCATTTTCTATCTGATAATTTTAAGCAACAGGTTTTTTAACCACCTTCAAACTCAAGATTTAACAAATCATGATCAGTATACAGTATTTAGATCACCAACGAAGGTTGAAATAAGCAAAAAATAAATAAACAACAATAAACAAAAGAAAAATGACCTTTTTTAGTTTTTTATCTAACTAAAACGATTTAATCTCGCCCCTGCAAAGTCTTAGTTATGTTGTATTGCGTACTTGTGAGTAAATACATGGCCTACCTGCCTCGTGATCAATCTTGTTACATCTACGCATGCGCCAATTGTTTTTCTTGTTTTAAAGATAAAAACCTCTTAACCATCATTGCCTTAAAAAAAAGAAAAGAAGTAAAAACAACCTTGAGATTTTAAAATATATAGCCATACACCATATTTGATCATTTCCATCTTTGTTAAAAGAACATCAAATAAAGAACCCATTCTTTTCGAATACTCTGATCAGAAGAGATCAAGAATTGGCAGGAGAGATCTAGAAATAGAATAGAATAGAAAAGAGAGGGATCTAACCCATCATATTACTTACCCAACACAATATACAATGTTATATAGAGTGTTCAGAAAATGTGGCGCCAAACCTTAAGTGATGGTTATGAATTAAAATAAAGAATAAAGTTCGTATAAACATATACTTAGAAAGTCATAATTTTCCATCTGTCGTCCATTTTGTATTATTCACATATATACAGCTTCAAGGCTCTTTATAACCTAGCCGAAGTCAAGAAAGTAGGTATATTCATCAATCACTCGATTCAGAAAACCTGTCTAACAACTGTTTTAAATAAGCTTACACTACTGGGTAGCACCCTTGATCTACCAATACAATTTCACATTTCCTACAAGATCCAAGAAACCAACTTTTGGGTTTTACATTTAGAGAATCTGTTTGTATAGTAGGGCTGGGTAAGTACACTGATTGGACACATCAACTTCTATGCTATCATTTGATCTTTCTCTCCCCCCCCAATCAATAACAATTGTAGATGTTCATCGTACATGTAATTCTTTCTGCCCAATTTCAATTCTTCAATTTTTGTCCATTTTGTTTCAAGACGAAAAACTTCTCGGTCATCGTCGCCTCTTAAAAAGAGAAGAAGAAAAGAGATTAAAATAAAAACTCCTAGCCTTCGATTATTCTAATAGCTTCAGTATCGGAAGCGAACAAAAGTTGGTCAAGAGAAAGATCTACCACTCAATTATATATACCCAGCTTGCTTCTCTCGGGATTACCAATCCCTTATTAATTATAATGAGACCCTGATATAAGGGTCGCCACAAATCTTGACGGATGAATCGGCGCTACTATCAATTCTGAAAAACATGACTGTTCCGACGCCGCTCCGAGTTGTTTTATGAAGTTATATAAACTCTCGTGTTAATGTATAACAAAAACTAGCTTTTGATTCGCATTTTACTGTCAGTTGTGGGTTGATTGAGAGCAAGAGAAATGATTTGTGACAAGCCGATTGTACGATTGCATGGTTTTATAAAAGTTAAACATCATATAAGGGGGGAAAAAATAACACTTCCATAGCTATATATTTATCTGAGTTACATCAATGACTACATAAATACTATAAGACACGACATAGGATAGGGAAATAGTCTACGCTTTACGGGTGCTGTTCGTCACAAGTTTGACACACAGCTATCAGAAAGCGCTAGCAGCAGGTGCTTGACTGTACAAATCCCACTTGGTTAAGACTGTACAACTGTTGACCTCTCTCTCACAAACCTTCTCACTTACTTCCGTCAGCATAGACAGTGTTGTCAGTTCGTGCGCTGAGATAAGCGATTCTCGACCTTCCCTCGCATCTCTGGTCCCATATGTGGCATCAGTGCGTTTTCTCTTACCCGCCTGAAACATTGTTTGACCGTAGAGCCACCTAGCGCCAGTCACATCAACTTCAGATTCTCTAGCAGCACACCCTAGCGGGTATTGGTCAACTCAAGAATAAGCGTAGAATATTTAACATGGCCATGTCGTGTCTTATAGTATTTATATAGTCATTGGTTACATGTTATAAAAGTGTCACTGCCCTAAAGCTATTATGGTTTTTAAGTAGAATTGAAATTTGTAAATGAACACCGCGCGAGTTTATTAGTTTACTTCTAGGAAAATCAATGTTTTTAGAAAAGTACCCGCACTCCTCCCCGCGTCATACTCAGCACTTGCTAAACCATCAGTCAAGATCCGTGGCGACACTTATATCATAAATGGAACTTTGATATTTCCCCATTTTCTAATGTTTAATCCTGCTAAAAAACATTAAATTAATTGAAACTATTCTTTCTTTGTTGCAGCTACTTTGCTATGGGTCACACATTCACAGATTTGTACTCTTCGGATTGGTGTATGTACTTTTTAAAGCATTACTATATATTATATTTATAGCGAAATATGATACACTTTTCGTGCACATCATCTCACAAAAAATAATACAGCAAGATAGGGAAGACGTTCACAATGCATTCCAAAGCACAGGTAATTTCGTTTTGTCTCTGTGTTCTAGATAGTAAACACATTCGGATCTAAAACTTTCTTATGCGGGTTCTATGTATTTTAATTAAAAGACAAATCTATAGTCCTTTTAGGAATTGTAGATTCACATTACGAATTTCTCTTTGTTCATATTAGAGTGTATGGTATCGATTGTGATTCTTCCACTCTTCAAATAACAGAATTTTGTAAAACATTGACACAGGATAAATTAAATTTTCTGGAGACAAAACCCAAAGTTTAAAAGTACCATGTGTTTTCAACAGCAATAGTGCATTCTCAATTAATAAATACACTCTAAAGAATTCTCAACCATAATTTGACAGTCAGACAACGTATATTCAATTATAGTTTACACAGAGCCTAATCTTTCTCAAAACAAATAGTAATATGTTTGATAACATAGTGAGTTCAAGAGAAAGCTATCACAGTGAAATAATGATTTCTCCAGGATGTAATAATTACCTGTTGAAACGAAGTATAGTGGTAAAACCGGAATAGGTATACGCATCTTTTGTTATCTATTTCGTTAGTGAAGACAAAAAAAAAATGTTAGTGAGCCAAGGCAGTTATCAAAAATATAATACTAGCTCAACTAACTTAGAAATCTTGCTATATTTTAAAAATTGTGTCTTTGTGTTTAGAGTTTGTACATATGTACTATTTTTAAAGATGCCAATATTAACAATTTTGTCTATTAGATTTTAAGAAACCGCTATATTAAGGTTCGACTGTATTCCGTAAGAATATTTTTATTTTAGAACTAAAATAGGCTTAGGATGATAGTTGAGGAGGGACTGATTTCGGTAAATCTATTTCCCCTAGGCCCTAGGATATGGAGATAAAGTACGCAGGTATACTCAATATTTAAAAATGAATTAGTTTACACTTTTGAATATCATTGTAAAATTAGAAAATAAAACATTTTAATGATAGCCTACAGGATGTTTTTTATCCATTTAAAACATTTTGGTCTGGTTAAATATAAAACTAAAACCCAAACTTAACACTCACTACGAAAAACAACAACGAAATAAGAAAGAATTTGTATTTTATTTATTGTTTAAGAGATTATAGTATCGCTCCTTATTTATTCTTTTCAATTCTGTATGAATCTACTAAATATAGACATTTCGTTTTTTATATATTCAAAAAAATCCTGCCGACTTTTATCTATTAAGAGTTATTTTATTTTTATTATGTTCCTTCGGTTTTTTATAAAGATAGGCTAGACTCAAACAAGGTTATAACGTCACAATATAAAATATAATACTTGAAATCAGACATTATATCAATGAAATACATTTTTATAAGTTCAATTTTACATAAGCAAACATTACGCTTGAGTTCAAGGTTAACTACTAACAATGTTAATTATAGTTGTAATGTCACAGTTTTAAATTTCGAGGTTAGTGCAGTAAAGATTGTGAAGTCGTAGGTTAGTGTTTTCACTCTTCCATCAAGCAGCTCTGTTAATTGTCAGCTGACCGTCTGGCGTGCACGTCCTCTCAGCTGTTTAAAAGTATAAAGTACAATGCCGGCTGGCTGTGTTTTGTTTAGTGTAACCAAACACTGTACTGTCAAAAATTTATTTAAAAAAACTTCATTGCTTCAAATTGAGCACACATTTCGTCATTTATCGACAAAACAGTGAGTTACTTTTTTATAAATTTAGAAGTATGAGTAATTTATTTTCAAGGACAGTAGTTAACAATTATTTAATCTAGGGATATTTTAATTTAATTTTAGGTACGCCTAATGCAAAAATAGCAAGTAAATCATTAAATTATTTTATATAATATTCAAGTTAAACATATACTAATACAATATATATTGGTGGCGTAAATAATAAAGAACATTTTAATAGAGAACAAATCTAGACATATCAACTATAACCTTACATAATAGGCCTAGGATAACACCAGGAAAAGTCTGTTTTTTATTAGGAGCATGATCCCGTTTATAAAATGGTGAAATTAATAGATTATTTTACTTCTGAAAACGTCATTACTTAAATTTTTTTCCAAAACACAGTTTGGTAATTGTTACATAAAGGTGCCTGATAATTTTCAGGATTAAAAAAAAAAAAAATTTATACATACCTTATTGAATAAAAAATAATGTTTTCAATGAGGAGGTCATTTTTTTGTAACTGAAAAATCGCAATCTAAAAACTACCAAATCTATGTATTTATAGGCTAAAACATAATGGAAATGAGAATAGTGTATAGTTTGACGTATGCGTATTACACAATGACTATGCCAGATCGCAATTTATATTTCACAACAGCGTGTATATAGGCTATATCCACCTGGCTAAACTTTTCGTTCGTTTATTGAAGTTAATAATTTGCTTACTATAATACGTATGCCAATATAATTATATGTCACAATAGGTTTGACCAGGTGGCTATATATATATATATATATATATATATATATATATATATATATATATATATATAACCACCTGGCCAAACCTTTCGTAGGCTTATTGGAGATTATTAATATGGAGGATTGACAGCATATGACGTGATGTGTGATCTCAGATATAAACATAGAAATTTCTTTAGTGACATAAATGAGACATGAATGTGAAGATTTGTCATTATGTCTAACATATAAATAAGTAGATTTGGTAGTTTTTAGATTGTGATTTTTCAGTGAAAAAAATGACCTCTGATTGAAAACATTATTTATTCTTAAGAAGTAAGGTATGTATGTAGATACGCTAAAAAAAATCCCTAAAATTAGTAGTCACCTTTATGTAAAGAATTACCCACTTTTTTCTTTGTTTAGAATAGTCCACTAACTCGATCCAAAAGCGTTTAAATCATCATATCCCAATAATTATGATGATGGTATTTATGATCTGTTGTTTAAAGGAAGAAAACCCGTCAGTCATCATCACTTTATAAAAAGGAAGAAAATAACATCAAGACTCAACTACTCTCATAACATTGTTGGGTCGAAAGAGAACAAGAGTTGGTCAAGATAGGAAAGATGAAAGAGAGTGATCTATTTTTATTTACTATAAATAAAAGTTGGTTTTACCCACTAGACACTTCAGCCTGAAATATTTTTAATGTACTTTTTAAATTTATCTAACTAGCTTATATCTATTCCCTTAGTTAGTGTCAGGATTTCCCTTGCTAGGTTACTTGTTGCTTCAAAGGTCGCATCTGGGCCGAAGATCAGTTGTTTTCTAAGTCCTAATTCTTCACATTTTCGAAGTATATGTTCTGCATTTTCTAGATGCTTATTACGTAGTCTGCATTTCAAGTTTCCTTCGAATAATCCCATGGTGTTAAGATGGTTCTTGAAAGTGCCATGGCCTGATACGAAATTTTCCTCAAATTTCATTTACTTTGTGAAGTGATGAATTTAGAGAGTTTCAGATCTGGTTGAACCAATAATGCATATGGTTTTCCCGTGGAATATTTTATCCAACTTTCCTCAATATCTGAGTTTAGCCATAGTTTTAGACTATCTTTTGCTACGGTTTTAGTTATTCCGCATACAGATTCTGGGACAATGAAGGATCTCATGGTCCCATTTTTTGCCAGTTTATCTACCTTTTCATTTCCTTTGTATTCTCTGTGACCTGATAACCAGCTAAGTTTTACCTGGTTTTGGGTAGAAAGCTTGGTTAAGGTTAGGCGGCAATCCCACATTAGTGATGAGTAGTGTTTGTGTGAGCTTACAAACTTTATAGCAGCCTGACCATCCGTCCTGATAATGATATGCTTATTGGTATATCCTTTAGCTAGGCACAGTTGTGCACATTCCAGTATTACCATGACTTCAGCTGCGTACAGTTGCGTATTTTCTCAAAATTATATTTATATTTTCTTGATTGTTTTACCATATATTCCCGCACCTACACCGAAGTTAGTACGAGATTCGTCAGTATAGTATTCTGATGATAACTTCAAATGGATAATGTCCATGATGTTTTTTTACTTGCCTCAGATATTATACAAAGATCTAGTGGAGCTATTCCTAACAGAACTTTTATTACTGCTGTTGGTGTACTTCTAAAAGATCCTGAGATACACAGGTAGGTCAATCTACATCTTGTGACATCTAGAAGTGTTCTTCTCCACCACACTAGCGCGCCATACTGTATCTGAGGTTTAATTGCCATATCATAAAACCATTTAGTCATGGCTGGACGGAGACCCCAGTTCTTACCAAGAAGTCACCTATATGCCATAAGTGATCTAGTTGATTTCTGCAAAATGTAGTTTTCATGTTTACTCCAGGTCAGTTTTCTATTCAGAATAACACCTAGATATTTAATTTCATCTAAAAAATTCTATGCTAGTATTTACTAGACTTACCTTAACTCTGTCTATTTTAATGTGTCTCGTGAATGGTATGATGGTAGTCTTAACCGGGTTATCGGAAAGATCCTCGTTCCTGCACCCGTCTTTGATCTTCTTCAATGCTCTATTCATTAATTTTGCAAGAACACTTAAGAATTTACCTCTTATCAACTATGTCATCTGCATAACTTTTTGTGTAAAAACCAAATTAACTTAATTCAGTTATTATGCGGTCGACTACCATGTTCCACAGCATCGGTGAGAGAATTCTTCCTTGTGGTATGAAAACTACTCGACTACTCCTAATTATCTAATGTTCACTTGAGTAAGTGATATTGGACAGGCCATGAACAGTTTTATGAAATAATGAGGTAAAATCTCCACTATTGTTAGCCAAACTACTAGCTCAGACTTTTGGCGCTTTGAGAATCAAATCTTCTATTTTCGTGGTCACTTGACACTGCAATTCTTACCATGCTTAGAATTAATTGATTGTTCTAAAAATATGAGCAAATATATAGAGAGTCTATACAATCCACTAGTCTATGAGCAATAGTTTGTACAGTCTGTGATTCTCGATTTGCATTTTAAAGCTTTTGTATTTTATTTTATAAATGTACATGTTAAACTAAGACGCTGACCTAGTTTTGTACTCTTGCTTTTTTTGGCAAAATATACTATAATATAATAAACTAATAATATTATAATATATATGTGCAATATAATCATTTTTTGAGCTACCCATTGTCTACACCACTTGTAACAATGACATTCTATGAACACATTGTATGTTACATGGAGCTGTCTGTTGGGTTTTAGAAAAAATATACTATATTTTGTAAATCATTATTTTTTTCATATATATAGGCTACATAGTATAGAGAAAGTTATGTCTTAAATCAAAAATCAATGTCAAATTTTTTGCAGGTATGTTTTGAAGTCCCATGAGTCCAAAAAGAGGTTTGTGTTCGCCTGGTGTCTATTGTATGTGCTCTACAACCCAAATAGGCAAACTGATTTTAATTAAATTTGACATGTGGGCAATTTTGGCCATATCTCAGGACTTTTGAACAGTTTTTGATTACTCAAAATTAGGGGACATAAGAAAAAAATACAAAATTACGATTTTATCAAAATTGGCTCCATCCCAAATGTAGCATCTAAGCAACCAAACAAGATATTGTTCTTACATATATCTCTCTAAAAACGATGGTTCTTGAGGTATGGGTAAAAAAAAACCCAGCACTGGGTTTATATAAAATATTTAATTTCTCAAAATCAATAGTACCGATTTCGTTTAAATTGTAATGAAATGTGAATATTAATGAGTGAAACCTATGTGCAAAATCATAAGTACAAGAATATTACAGTTCAGTATTATAATTGGCAAAAAATTAAAACAAACGAGCGCCGTCTTTAAAAGCTGCATTCATTTTCACATTTTGATGACAACTACTAAACTAACATTTTTGGTAACAAATGATTTTATTTGATTTTGGGAATAGGTGAGTGAGAGTTCACACCATGTTCTTTCATCATTTATTGCTAACCATTTGCATTTGCATTTTTTCTTTTAGAAATGTACCCAGTTGTAGTAATTAAGATTTCACGATACACAATCCCTAAACCGAAATTTGGATAAATGAAACTTAGAATAATTTAATCTAATTTGATGGACATGCCAACTTAAATAGTTATTGAAGATTTTTTGAGATTTCTGATAGGTTTGTCAACTGTGTTTGTTGGATTACATTTAATCTTATCTTAGTAAAAGTTCCATACTTATAAATAAATATTGAACTTGACTTATGAGATGTTTTAAAATTAAAATACAACTCTGAACACAATATCCCACAAATATTTACGAAAAATTTAGCCTATTAAATGAAATTCACACAATTATTACAAATGTGCAACACTCTCTGTGCCCTCGCATGATCTAGCAATATTATGAAACCTTGAAACTTGAACTTATTTATCTTTTGATGCATGTTTCTATTTTATATCCGTATCTTTTATAATATAAGAAATTATCTATAACTTCATACATTTATTTTTTCATAGTTTCAAGGCTAAGTTACAACAGTCATTGGTGTTGCCAACCCAAAGTTCCTACTATAACTTTACACTTCACAAAGTTTTGATTAAAAATTAAATACGAGTATTATTCTTTTATTTTTCATGTAGAAGTTTTTCAGATTTCTCAATACTGAAAATTGTAAAGTATTGTGGGTATGAATCGGATTAAAAATGTGAAAGGGGTTTTTTGACAGATTTTTAAAATTTTGGATTTTCGGGGTATTTTGGCCATAGGCCTATCTTGGAACGTTTGAAAAATATTTTTGATCACTCAAAATTTGGGAATACATGCCGATTTGAGATCAGAATCGCCTCTAATGATTTTATGAAATTTTTAATTTAAATATTTGAACAAAATGTTTGCATCTTCCAAAATGCCGGTTACTGAGTTTTATTATTAAAAACAATAAATTTTTGATAAACAGTTCATTTTTTCTTTTTGATTGACAACTACCAAACAGCCATTTTTGGTCATGGTTAATTTTGATTTGTTTTTATTTTGTTTTGAATGAGTGAGTGCAATGATATTTTTTTTTTCAATTAGTTTTTATTGTTGGATTTTTGTTAATTTATCTTGATGTAAACTGTTAAGGATTTATTATAATTTTTTTTTGTTATTTTATCTTGTTACTAGGATATAATTAAAATGTTATTAAATCTTGCTATTTACCGACCCTGACACTATTAGAGTGTTCGTGGACTATGGGTCTTTATTTTATATTCTTTTTTCCCTTTTTTTTTATATAAGGCGATGATGAGCGAGAGGTTTTTTGCCTTTAATCAAACAAACTAAAATCTACAGGCCAAAATTTTAATATTTCAATATTTTATTTATAAACCCTTGACTATTGATGTACGGAAAATAAAAAAAACACAAAATTAGCCTACATTATTAGTAATTATTGATTAAATGTTTGCAAGTACTATGCGACACTATGTGATTATTGATAAGACACCACTTTAGATATAAATTTGACATTATGTGATCAAGTATTAAGGTCTAAAGATTGTGATAAACTCAGAAATACAAATGATTTTAAATTCACCTTCATAATATTTTTATAGGTTGCTCCTATACAAAGTAAGATATATAATTGAAAAATTATAACATAGGCTACTCTTTGCATACTGTTATTATTATAGGTTTTTATATACAAAACAGTTTTTTTTACACAGTTATGTGTGTGTGTGTGTGTTGTTAGTATAAAAAACTGTTTATACCGGTATATATATATATATATATATATATATATATATATATATAAATATAGGGCTATACATATTACTTTTTTCATACTGTTCATTTTATCTAGCGAGTTGCTAGTTCACTATTCTTGAATTTTTCATGTAACATGTTTTTCCGTTAAGCTAATAACATCTTTACGTAACAACAAAACACACTTAGGCCTATAGATCATGAATGAATACAAATAAAACAACAGACTTTAGTACCAATATTTCAGTACACATTTTCGTCTTGTAGCATTGATCATAATGTAGTTGTATTCGTGGTGTGGTTTTTATTATACCTGAAGATGCCATCATTATAACATAAAATATGTTATTTAAAATATTAATGAATAGTAAAATGCTGTAGATGTTAAGGTATTTATTTATTATTTTTACTTTGTTATTTGAAATTACAATTAACAGTTTTTGTTTAATAAGTTTTAGCCTCCCCCTATTTTATCTCATACTCACCAATTGTGGATGGGGATTTAAGGCATAAGGTTAGCCGGTTTGAAAATAAATTATTCTTTCTGATATTGGTATAAGTTTAAAAATGTTAATGTTTAGAACAATATACATAGATTATTTATAGATATTATATAATCTTAGGGGCTCACTTTATGAAGTATGTCCTTGGCAATTCTGAAGGATACTAGTTGGATCTATACTTTTTTTACTATGTAGTCTTGGGTTTGATCTCTCTTTCATCCTTCCTATCAGGTCTCTCTTAACCAATTATTCTTTTCTTCTGACCACGATGTTCTTAAAGTATTCAAGCACTAGGGGTCTTAATTTTATGTTCTTTTCTTCTTTTTTTTATAAGGTGATGATGACCTGTAAAACAAGGTCTTTTATAAGGTTTTTCACCTTTACGAAACAAGGAAAAAAGAGAAAAGTTTTTTTTTTTTTTTTTTTTTTTTTAAACATAAGGCAGCCTGTTTTAAATATAAATATTCTCTCTAATATTGGTATAAATTTGAAAACTAATGCTTGTATATCCATTTTATTCAGAATTAATTGTGGCTGTCATTTTTACTTTAATTGTTCACCTATCAGTCACAGTTTGTTATCTTAACACTAGACTACTATCAGGCAAATTGTAGTGTTAATATCTTCTTATCATTTACACATACATACATGCACACATACACACACACACACACACACACACACACAAGTGCTAGCTTAGCTTATCTTTTATTAAATCTATTTATTGTTTATCCTAAGGACTGTAGGTACTTGGTGGTATTCCATTTTAATAAATAAAACACTTTTATTTTTTAGTATAACCACAAATTTAATGAAACTGGCTTGTAATAAGTCTTGCGAAATACCTTGACAATGCTGTAACTAGTGAAACCATGGTCGGCAAGTTTCATTAAATTTGTGGTTATACTAAAAAATAAGTGTTTTATTTATTAAATATACAGTGATGTTTACAAAAAAAGCTATAGTACAATTTTTTTAATTATATACGAGATGTGTTTGATATGTAAGTGACTTTGATATTTATTATTATTTTTTTTACCAATATTTTATTTATTTTTACTCATAGTCTCTCTTTAGCTTTATACACTTCGTGCAACAGTTTTCCAACTTTTTTAAGCCTTCTAAAACATATGATTTCTTGAACTCTATCGGTTTTGTTTTACCAACATTTCCTTTGTTGGTTGAGAATCTTTTACATAGAGCCATTTCTTTATGTTTGCAAAGAGGAAGAAGTCGCAAGGGCTTATCTGGATGATAGGGTAGATGAGGGAGCAGTTTGACGCAGAAAATCACCATTATCTAAAAATCAACTCCCAGTGATGATAATTAAACTTTTCTACAAGGTAGTCGTTAAAGACCCGAACAAGTGGTATTAATTGTTAATTTTAGATTTGTTGCCGTGTTTATATTTACAATATGTATTTACAAGATTTACCTTTTATTTATTTTCAGTGCTGGAGAATCCAGTTATGATCTGGTTGTTGTTGGAGGTGGTATCGTTGGTCTGGCCACAGCTCGGGAGCTTAAATTACGACACCCCACCATGACAATCGCAGTCCTAGAGAAAGAACCCACTCTAGCGACACATCAGACAGGACACAACAGCGGTGTTATTCATGCAGGAATTTACTATAAACCAGGTTCATTAAGAGCTAAACTGTGTGTTGAAGGTTTGAAATTAACATATGAATTTTGTGATAAACACAATATCCCTTATAAGAAAGTTGGAAAACTAATTGTAGCTACAAATGAAACTGAAGTAGCTAGATTAAATGATTTGTACGATCGAGGAATAAAGAATGCTGTGCCTGATATTTCTTTGATCGATGGAGAAAAGATAAAAGATTATGAACCTTATTGTAAGGTAACATGTATATTTTTGCTGACAATTTGTACACTAGCATGTTTTAGGATTTTCTTTTTGGATGTAAATAATTGTTACTTTATCATATATCTGTAAAATGGAGAAAGTTATGTGATGGGTCAAAAAATTGATGTTATGTTTTTTGCGGATATTCTGTTTTGACGTCCTCTGAGTAAAAAAAAAAAGGTTTTTGAAATGATGGCTGTCTGTTGTACAACCAAAAATGGGTGGACTGATTTGAATCAAATTTGGTATGTGGTCATATTTTGGGTCACATATATGATTAAAAAATTTTTTTTTTCAATAGCTAAATATGGGTAGCTGTCACATGAAAAAAACACAAAATTTTAATTTTCCCAAAATTAGTTTTAATTCAAAATCAGTTGGTAGCCTCTAAGGATCCAAAGAAAATGTATTGGTAGCCATCTTTCCAAAAATGTCAATTTATAATTTATTGGTAAAAGACAACAAAAAAACAAACAAAAAAAAAAAAACTGCCATTGGGCAGTTATAAAATAGAGAATTATATAAACAGTAATTTCTCAAAATCTGGTCCACCAATTTAATTTAAATTTTAGCAAAATGTGAATATTAATGACCCAAACTCATGTGCAAAATCTTGAGTAAAATGATATTATGATTCAGGAATAATTTAAAAAAAAAATTAACACTGATCCTGTTATTGTAAGAGCTCGATTTTAATTAAATACAATTTACACTTAGATGACTGATATAGGATGGGAAGCTGGGTTGGGATGAGACTAGTCGTAGACATAGTAAGTAGAAGTTAGGCCTGACTTTGGTTTGGTGAGGTTAGACCTACCCTTGCGACAAAAGGTAGTGATGGTATTGGACAGTCAGGTAGTTAAAAGAAGATGTTATTGGGAAGGATGGTAGGTCACTGGGTGTCACCCCAATTATCCTTCTCAATACTATCTGACTCCAATACATCACTAGAAGGAGACTTGCTGTGTAGGCCGGCGGCTGTTACTCCGAATTACCTTCCCTGGCAGGAGGCGACTTCGTGTGATGATGGTAGAAAAGGGAATACGGTTTTGTCATGGCTTAAATATCTCCCTCTTTCCCCAATACCAGCCGGATGTGTTGAGCGTGTGTGTAACCTGTCTGATATGGCGTAACATAGTTCAGGTGATGATGAGAGGGAGTAGGAAGTCTTTTGAGACAAGCGAGTTCATGATGAGAACTTGAGTGGAACTGAATCTGGAGTCGGAAAGTATTCCAAAGTAGTTCTGAAAACCAAACTGCAATGATTTTCTGAAGGGTTTCTTCCTATTCATTCGTTTTGGCCTGGGAGTCATAAACAAAGGTATGAAATCTCATTGTTATGAGTAGTACTACTATGATCACAGTACAGAAAGGTGTTGGTCTTCACAGGAGATTAAAGGCCTGGTCTGTAATAAGATATGTCGGGGGAATGTTTCCTCTTGTAAGGTGAAACTATGATCCTTTTAACATTGAGCTTATGTTTAGGAGACATTGGTAGTTTGGCCTGGAGTAGATCATGCTGGGAACGTTTGTGTAGGTGTACAAGGGTACTTAGTTTTTGAAAGCTCTGCTGTGAGTACTGTAGGTTAAACCTTGAGGTGTTTACAAGAGATTTAGGTTGTTTTGCACACCCAGTCTGGTACCTGCTCAGCGAGGTTAGAGATGTGATATCATGGAATTTTATGTGAAGAACTCGGATGAATTTTGTTTACATGTCCGATATTATCAAGGACATGTTTATAACAAAAGTAAAGCATGTTAATTTACATAAATATTTTTTTCAAAGACAGCGTTCATAATTTATTTTAATTTTGTTATTGACAACTATCTAACTGAAATTTTTGATAACAAATAGTTTTTCATTGGTTTTTATTTGATTTTGATTGATGAGTGAAAATTTTTATAGTTTTTTTGCACCATTAGTAGATTTTCAAACTGATTATTTTTACAGTAGACATGACAATATTAGTGTCAGATTTGAGTTTATACTGTCAATAGTCATGGAAGGAGCAAGTTTTAACAATACAAACAAGCAATTGTTTATCATAGTTTTAACAGTGTTTTCCCCATGTTTTTTGCAAATTTTTGTTTGTGTTTTATATATTTTTTAATGTTTTTGCATATGAATATCAAGTATTGTTTATATTAAAATTATTAGATTAATTTAAAGAATGAAATATATCACCTATTTGTAAATTTTATATTACAGGGTGTGAAAGCTATTCATTCCCCTCACACGGGTATAGTTGACTGGGCGGAAGTTGCTCGTTACTATGGCAAAGAATTTGTTGAGAAAGGTGGAGATATTCATCTTAATTTCAAAGTCGATGGTTTCCAGACTGCTGCGGAAGGATCAGGTGTGGATAAAGATACTGCAAGGTATCCAGTACGAATTACCTGTAAAGAAAAGGTAAAAAAGAAGAGACAGAAGCAAATCTATTTTAAATGTCTGTAGTGTCTAGAAAATTAGGCTTTTATGTATAAAATAAATATTCATTTAGTACTGTAGGTAGTATTTTATAATGAAACGAAAGATAACTAAATTTGTAATGCATGTTGTACACATAATTTTATTCGTACTACATTGCCTAATAAATTTAAAATAGTGACAAATATTAATTGTACTGATTGTTTGTTTTTAATAGAGTGTAAGAAGTAGTTATGTGCTCACATGTGGAGGTCTACAATCTGACTACTTAGCTGAAATGTCGGGAGCTAGTTCAGAGCCAAGGATTGTGCCTTTCCGTGGAGAGTATTTACTGCTTAATCCAGCGAAGAGTCATTTAGTTAAAGGCAATATCTATCCAGTGAGTTATTGTTTATTATTGTTGTTTTATTAAAGTCAGTTAATGTGCTTTCATGATAATTAAAACTGTTTCATCATAGATGTAGAGTTGTGTGAAACATTTGGGAGAAAGCTTATGGGATGCTCGCTTGTGAGATAAGTGTTTAATGGTGAGGGAATGAAAAATGATTTTATTTTTAGGTGAAGTTAGGTCCTCTCTACCATATAATTTCTTTAAAATAAATAAATCATTTAAAATACAATAAAAACTAACCCGAAAAAAAGGATAACATAAAATTAGAAGAAAGAAAAGAAACAAACAAAATATAATTCAATATAAAAATTATAAATTAATTTGAAAAACATAAAATAAATCATAAATTCAAATTGAATTAATTATTGAAACAAATATATTCAAAACTATTTCAAAATAAAATAATAACGAAATTAATAATTAAAATTGATACAAAATACTTACAGACATTCACATTCAGAATCATAAATTCTACATGTACAATTCCTTATCTTATACACGGTGATCAAAGATCAGTCAACATCCATGTCATTCATGTAATGCAAATTGAGCACAGCTATCAATGGATTTAAGAGAATCTGGTAACGAGTTCCATAAATGATATGCCAATACAATAAAAGTTTTGTTATTCATAACTGTTAGTTGCTTTTGGTATAAATTACCATTGTTGTCCCCTATCTTGTACTGCTAACTGCAGTCACCAACAGCGAACAACACAACATCTATAGAGGCTGTGTACATCTGAGATCTCCTCCTGAGACGGAAAGCCTTTGACGTTGGTAGTGTAGTCTCTGGCAGCTCGACAAATCTTGTGTTGAGCCGTTCCAATTTATTTAGTTAAATTTATTTAAGTACCATTTTCCAAGTTAAATGTCATGCTAACTTTGGGTAAATGACATTCCGAGATTCCCAAAGCCACAATAATTATATATATATATTTAAAAGGGTTAGTCGACATAGATCAAGGCCTAATGTCGACTACCCATATTATACTTAGAGTCGTGTGCAATTACCATTATAATTAGTGAATCACGTCTTCCAAATTATTTCCCGTTATTAACTCATTAAGAGTTGGTGCTACATGACAGGGTTAGGTGATTAAGAACTATGGAAGTGTACACAAATAATATCTATGACCACAAAAGATTGCATGCTTTAAATGATCTGTGATCATATGAAAGTGAATAATTCCTTCACAAAACTCTTTAATCCGCCTATTAAAAATGGCTAAATGGAAGGAAGCCTTTATCCATGGGTGAGATGAGTGGAACAGGAATCGGAAGAGACAGGAATATATGTAGTCGATCCAATCCTTGGAATTTATAAATTTCATTAAATCTAATGTAGTATTTTAAAATGTTTATATCGGTATAAGATTCAGGAAATGGCATTTCTGAGATTCTCGGGAAGGGCTAAATAATACAGTGGAGTGTGAAATTATAATATTTAAATGGGTGAGTTGTAAATAGGCCTATGGCTTACAACCACCTCGTTAAACTTAGAGTTGTGTGCAGTTAATTTTATAAATAAATATTGAGCTTGACTTGTGAGATAATATTAGATTACAAAAAAAAAAAAAAATCAAACACAAGATCTCACAAAAATTATGTTTACTTAACACGTTAGCTGCCAAGGCCTAATACGATACTCTTGCCTGGAGTGCCACGATTACCAAATTATTTTTCCATTATTATTTTTGCATCTACCTATGTTAAATAATATAAGGCAATAGTATTTACTAATTTTATTTACATTTATGCATATATAGTTTCGAGACCGATCGGACCAAAATGCAATTTTTCGGCTTTAATTTTAATCGTAGTATAACGTTTAGGTCCGATTGGACCGAGGTAATTTTCGTGCAAAAAAAAAATAAAAATCTAAACGGGCTATTTCATTTCTTTATGTTGGCAAGCTCACTATTTTATTTGTCTAATATTTATTTTATAAATACATATATTCATTTTACAACTGTATTCTTTGTGAATTATTCATTACTAAACCAAAATGTTTTTGTAAAATTTTTAATCGGTCCGATCGTGCTGACAAAAAAGTGAAAATATCCACTGATTTTATTATTATATTGAGTAACCATGGTAACAGTTATTAAAGCATACAATATACTACGTCTAACACACATCTTTACCCAATCCAGAGAATACCAATATATGCCGATAGGTTGCTGTACTATCGAACTGTGAGCCACAAAACAAAACATTACGTCAGTGACTTTATCGGTCCGATCGCGCCGTAACGCTGCATGTACATTCACCTTAGTTTCGGTCCGATCGGACCGTTATGGCAGCTAACGTGTTAATCAAACACGTTTCAACGACAAAGTTATTGTTTAGTTGTTGTAGCTCATGTATCACTGAGGATGGCATTTTTGTCGTTGAAAAACGTTTAATTAAGTAAACATAATTTTCGTGAGATCTTGTGTTTGAGTTTTTTTTTTAATTTAGTTAATTTTATAATTAAAACGTAAGTCCTACAAATTAAATAATTACAATTAACTCATTATTTGCCAAGTAAGTTAGCACTCCAGTTTATACAACAACATGCAACATAGTTAAAATATGAAAAGATCTGAAATCATTAAGTCTTTAAAGAAACAACTGCTTATAATATGGACTAATATCACGGTTTAAATAAAAAAATAAATTGTTTAGAATAATTTTGAGCTCATTGCAGTTTGTTAGTCCATTTAACAGTGATGTCATTGACTATAGTGGGAAAAAATAAGGTATAATGATTTGACAAGCTAAATATTTTATTATACGTATGAGTTACATATTAAGTCCAATTTAGTGTTTCAGTAATTATCAGATCCAGATTTGTAACAGCGCTATGATATTATATTGAGTAATCTTCAATGTTAAGTTTTGGGAGAAAGACTAAGTCTATTGCAGGAGTAGCCTATAATAATGGGTTGTGTCTTGGTTTGTTCAGGAGAGGCTCACTGAAATGTCATTAGAACACTAATAAGATTGAAGACCTATTTGTTAAAACTAGCTTAAAGGTGTGTTAACAAACGAATAGTTTACATTTTAACTGTTAATATTCAGTAATTTTACCAACATAATTAAAATTAATTTAAGTGCTTATTAAGTATCATTTTTCATTTAGTACAATCTGCTCTGTCATTTGTTGAACTTGTTTACAAAAGCAAGTCACTTTTATCTAACCTTGATGGCTTTATCAAAGATTCCCACAATATGTAAAGTTTAACATATTACAATTACAGTTGTTGAACCAAATTATGCAATGATTTTGTTTACAACATTTATTTGAGTATTGCCTAATAGTGTTTTGTTATACAATTAGGTTCCTGATCCAAGATTCCCATTCTTAGGTGTTCACTTCACTCCTAGAATGGATGGTTCTATCTGGCTTGGACCTAACGCTGTGTTGGCTTTTAAAAGAGAAGGGTACAGGTAGGTTTGGTTCATTAACTGTTTCCTACTTTTAGATCTCTATTGCATGGAATAGGTATAGTAATAAATCTATTTTCAACATCATATTGTCATACGTATAGCGTTTTATTAATTTTCTTCTTCTGGTAACACATTACAAGTTTTACAAAAATACAAAATATTAAAGCTCAGCTATGTTTAAAATATAATTAAAACTAAGGCATTAAATTCATAATTACACTTAGTAAAACATTACAAAGTCCAGTTGATTAACAACAATAATAAATTCCAATGAAATGTAAAATATAGTAACTATAATTATGATAAAGCAGCATTTATTGGTATTCTGTATCTAAAGTACTCGTGTACAAAACTTACCAATCAAACATAACTCCCCAGCAACAAAAAAAATGCACCAGTTTAGCCTAACATCTTTTAAAACTGTCATTTTAGCTTAATCTATTTAGCTTGGGCATCATCGCCGGGGGGGACGCCCCCCCCCAATATTTGAGATGTAAAAATTTTTTGCTAAAAACGAATGATTTACTTAAAACCTTAAAAGGTAAACATCGGGCTTTGTCTTTACTAGGGTTTTTAACATTACATTTCTGTTACAAACGCATAAATAAATTGCATAAAAACGATGTTTTGAGAAGTTTAATTAAAAAAAATTTCCATACCCCCAGACCCCCGGCATATGTCCCCCCCCCAATAATGAACTGGTGATGACGCCCATGTTAAATAGAGTAATTCTACGGAGGAAGGTCTCCCTCCTTCTTCTTGTGTTATAAAATTGAAAATCACTATTATGAGCTGTACATTTTTTAAATTGACAATATAATCATAGTAGTTAAAATGAACAACACAAAAAAGAAGGAAAAAAGTTAAATAAACACTTTATTGTTCAAGACAAACACCCTTGACTGTTTTGCCTTTTGCAGTTCAGTACAAAAAAGGCTTTTGTACAACTGAAGATGACAATATAATGATTGAAACGTCTTCTTGTACAAATAAAGTGTTTTTGTGGAAAATTGTGTTCTCCTTCAATATACTACTTGAAGAATATACGTGCTTGGGAATGTTAGTATGTTTAAGTCCTTTCTCTGCATGACTTTCTGTCATTTTGAAAATAATCACACAAATTAGACCATAATAAGACTTTGGGAGTGGAAGTTGAAGGAGCGTCCATTTTGCCATAGAACAATGAACTTGGTCTGTAGCTATGTTAAGCAGACCACACTATGGAAACTAGAACGAAATAATATGTCCATGCACGAAAATAGTCCTTACAGTTTATGAAAAATGAGCCCAGGTGAATATAGTGTAGATATTTCATAATAAAACTGTGTAATACCTCAAAAAAAAAAAAAAAAAATCGAAACTCAAAATCTATCCTTTTATCATTTAAATTTTTCCTTTCTAGAAAGTAAAATAACTATATTTGTGTTTCTTTCTAATTAGATGGGGTGATATCGATTTTGGAGAGTTGATGACAACGTTGAAATATCCAGGATTTAGACGTATAGCGATGAAATATTTACGTTTTGGGAGCTCTGAAATCATCAATTCTGCGATGCCAGGTCTTCAAGTTAAAGTATTGCAGAAATACATACCTGAGATTACAGCAAAGGATATTTTAAGGTATGTGTAAGGGGAGGTTACAGTAAAATAAATAAATTTATGTAGGTATAAGACAATCAAGAGTAGTTCTTTTCAATCTAAATATTTGGTAATATATTTCGCTGCTATGGGTATCATCATCAGTCCAACTATTACCACTTTATCTATATTTTACATTTCTATTTACTACATAAAGTCACTATAAATGAAATAACATAATGTCAGAGCTCTGTGGTTCTTTGTTGACCAGGTGGTTAATGTTAGTGAACTACTGTTTCTATTATATATAATGTATTTTATCCTTTGTATTTTATCCTTCGTAATTTTATGTTTTTTTTTATGCCCGGTACCCCTAAATTTTGAGTTATTAACAAAAAAAAAAAAAAATTAAGTCCTGGGATGTGACAAAAATATGCTCATATACTTTCTTTGAATAGTCCACACGGTTGGGTTGTAGTCCACTGTTCTTATGACAGATGGACATAATTCCAAAAACCAATATATATATTTTTTAATTCCGGGGATCTTAAAATAGATATATCTGCAAAAAACTTTGACATCGATTTTTTGACGCATCACAAAACTTTATCTATACTATGTAAATGTGAAAAAGTAAAAATGATTCAACATTTTAAGTAATATTGATTTTATGAGGCATGTTTTTATAAATAAGGTCCTGTTTGACATAAAAACAAAACTTCCGGGGGGGGGGGAG
Source organism: Aphrophora alni (assembly GCA_963513935.1). Classification (NCBI taxonomy): domain Eukaryota; kingdom Metazoa; phylum Arthropoda; class Insecta; order Hemiptera; family Aphrophoridae; genus Aphrophora; species Aphrophora alni. Next base: position 20,245,798 of record OY740778.1, read on the forward strand.
GTTTAGTTAATCGTGCTAGGAGTTAACTAATAAATATATAGGAACGTTAATTAACGCTTAGTTTCAAGCCCAACTAATCACTATATTCACAGCTAGTTTATGATAAGGTATAATTTACTAATTAAACTAACTAATTAATTACTACAATTGGTTAACTTATTGGTTACAACTTACGGTTAGGGAAAGGCATGGTGGGAGAATTACGTTAACCCTTTTAGGTCATAATAATTCTTACTGAATTTTGTTGGATGACCTACTAATGACTACGTAACATCCGGGGGTCGATCAGACCCCACAATTAACGGTTTAGGCAGCCATTTAGGTTTATTACCAAAAGGTTAAAAAACAACGCGTAACTAACATCTGCTTCTTAGGCTCACTCGTGAACAACTGTCGGGGTCTTGCCTACGATACGGGTGTATCGCATATCTTTAAGTCATTTCCAATATGTCAAGGCGGGGCGATATGAAATAGAATCCCCGTATTCCCGTGGAATCACCACAGTGTGTGTGTGTGACGGTTAAAATCTTCGACACCCATCTAGCATACAATATTCTAGTCAAAACTTCATAAATCACAGATTGTGAAACATTAGAAAATATCAAAGATAATAATTGTGATACGGTGAAGCATGGTTTTAACAAATTAAATTGTCAATTTTTTTAATCAAATCATCTGTTATTGGTTTCCATTTGATCCCTCCTTATTGCTACGTTCTTCATTGTATAAACAGCCCCACTGTCTCACTTTTGTGTCACTCAAAATCAGCTCATAAATGTCACAAATTTGCAAACGAATTTCAGCTAACTAAATCTGACATAAAAAATCAGATGACTGCTCGTTTTTCACACTTGGGGGGATCAATAATTGTGCCACTCATTATAAATGGATGAATATGAACAACTAACCTCAAAATGACTAAACTGTTGTTGCTAACAACTGACAGGGCATGGCCACTTTAGAAGGCACATGCAACAGAATGGGAATCTACCACTGTGAAAAAGATGTTGAATGCATGACGAGACTGCAGACCATCTGTTCTTAGTCCACAGCAGTCTTGAGGAGGAAAGGATAAGCACATTCAGACTTGTGGGCAAAGGCCTAAGGTTCTCAAGACAACCTCATAAGGAAAAATCCTCAAGTTCACAGAGCTTATGGATTTATAAGATGATGTCAGGGACACACATCATCTTTCGGGAGTGCAATAGGTCTTAATGGCTGAAATTCCTTGGGTAACATGGACCGCCCAAAGTGAATTGAATTTCACTTACTCCATCTGTTTGCATAGACTATAAAGGAGGTAAGTACAAATAGGACCTTACTCAAAAAACATTCCTCATATTATGTTAATTTAGGATGCTGATAAGTATGTTGTATTTAAATTACACTAACATGTATTGAAATAGTATATATAAAAGTTCTTAAAATGTGCTAGTTACAGTGCGTTATTGCAAAACATGAATGTCTATCTTTATCAAGCTATGGAGATGTTCCAGAAAACAACTACTGCCTCGGTCCGATAATACGGGGGTGATATCTAATGTTCAATGTAAATAATTTGGTGAAATGATGATACAGTAGAAGTCCGATAATCCGGCACGTTCGGGATCGGCTTGGTGCCGGACTACCGAAAATTCCGGTCTATCGGGCGGTGCCCCTTCTTTTTAATGTAGGCTTTGCCGTAAAACAAATGTATTGTACTTTGTTTTTTTAACTACAGTACATACATACATAAATCGTAATTATAATAACAATTAGGTTAATAATTAAACTACAAATACAGTATGCAAATACAACTAAGTTTATTTTACATTTCATATAATGTACATGCACACGTACTGTAAAATATATTTCACTTAGATTTAAAAAAGTCTGATTGAGAGTCAGTGTTACGTGTTTTCGTTTCTCTCCTTTTGAACTCGAAGGCTTAGGTTTTGAAAACATGGTCACTGTACAGTTAGAACGAAACTCACTTTGTTTATAAACAGTTTCAAAAGTTACGTACGTCACTACAGATGTACTTTATTACAGTAGAGAGTACTAAGACACAGTTTACTGCAATGCGAAAGGACACAAAACAACAACGCACAAAAAAATGGCGAAGACGCTTCGTGATTGATTAACTGTGCTGCACTGCACAGTATTTGTTGTGACAGCTGAGACTAGCCGGCCGCTAATTTTTTCTGAACAATACCCGAGCGCTTCCGGATGATCCCGAACTACCCCGAAAACTTCCGAATAGCTCTCGAGCGTTTTTATTTGCTAAGACACACTTTTGGAGAAAACCAAAATTTTTACAATTTTCCGGAGCGATGTCGGACTATCGGGCATTCCGGACTGTTGGATGCCGGACTAATGGACTTCTACTGTAATGAAGATTTGCCTTTGGCGTAATTTTTTTATAATGTGTTGGTGAATGGGAATCCTAGAGAGTGAAAACAAAACCTATGCATTTGTTGACTATGTGACAGGAAAATCTGCGTTTGTCTCTCTCCTAAGAGCTAAACAAACCAAATTTGATTTTGTGTTTATTTGGGGATACTTGTTACCAAAAAACCCTTTCAGATCAATTAGGGCTTTATCAAAACAGCATTATACAAAAAGAATTCAACCAAAAGTCTCCTAAAAAAGTTCAGAACACACTGACCTGTTTCATGTCTAGAGCTGCCATGTCCAGAGCATGTGTATTGTTCACTTATTATTATGATAAAATCAACCGTTAAGCCCCCAACACTGATTGCTTCCTAAAAACCCCCACAAAACTTAATACATAATACTTATACATAATCAAGATACAAAAAATACACTAAAACTATCAAAATACAAAGATATCTTTAAGTTAGACTTCTCCTTCCAAGTCCTCCTGTTAAACCCAAAGATTTTGACACCTACTTAAGAAACAAAATTAAACAGAGACGGTACATCACCACAAATGTATTACCTAACTAAATTTAACTTTGCAGAGGTCCAGCAGGTGTACGAGCACAAGCTTTGGACAGGGATGGCAATCTTATTGAAGACTTTGTGTTTAGTCAGTCTGGACGTATCTTACACTGTCGTAACGCTCCATCCCCAGGAGCTACTTCATCATTAGCTATTGCTAAAATGTTGGCGGATAAACTAGTAGATGAGTTTAAGTTAGGTTAACTATCTTGTCACCTAGGATCTAATCTTGATGCTTATTGTGTTGTTATATATTGGCTTCTGATTAACAAATGTAGTATTTTATAGGCTGTGTTTGTAAAATTGATATCTTGTTAAAAATTGTTGTAAGGTGTTTCTAGTCATTGTTGGTTTTAATGAGAGAATTTAAAAATGTTATCTCTTTTTAATTTATATATTATACAAGGTGCCTTATGAAAAATTGATAAAAGAAGTTATATATTACTTGAATATAAATTTTCCAATCTTAAAATAAATCTTGATAATTGATCAAGAAAATTCATATTAGACTATAAACTACAAGCCTATTCAACATTTAGTATTCAAGGCAAAAAATTAAAAACATTTCTTTAACAAAAAAAAAAAAAAAAAAATCAATTTAATAATAACTTATTGTCAGAAAATAAAATAAAAAATACTTTTTGTTTTTGTACATTTTATGTATGTTACCGTAATAGATAAATAATAAATAGTACTTTTACTAAATTCGTTGTCATTGTTAAGTTCTTTTATTGAGACACATTGGGGGTATTAGAGCTGTTGTTTTTGTAATTATTCTATGATTTTTTGGATGTTTAAAAAAATAAAATATATAATCAAGGCACAGTAAAATAAGCATTAATCATTTTAATAAATAATTAAGGAAAGCTACCAAAAATATGTATTTTTCTACTCTAAAACCTTGTTCCACTTGTTTTAAATAAATTAAATTATGTATGTAAAAAAAACTTTAAATAAATTCCTTATTTATTTCCTAATATTTTAATTATTAACCTTTCGGATTATAATTCCTTCGGATTAACAAAAAACAAAACAAAAAAAAACAGTGATAATTAAAAATCTTAGCACAAATACGCATATGGTTTATACTTGTAAAAGTTAATCATTTAAGAAAAGAAACAAAAAAAATAGAATTTAAAAATATTTATATTTTTTAGCCCTCAGGGGCTCACTATAGAGAGTACGGGCATGGAAATCCTGAGGGACCTAGCTGGATTTATTATTTTTTCATGTAGATTTGCTTTAGATCCCTCTCTTTCATCTTTCCTGTCAGGTCTCTCTTAACCAACTTTTGTTCTTTTACATCACTGACACTACTTGAATATTCAAGTGCTAAGCGGCTTTATTTTATACTCATTTTTTCCCTTTTCTATAAGGGAATTATGCCCTAGAGGTTTTTTGCCTTTTAGCAACCAGGACAACAAAATTATATTTTTTAGGGCAAACATTTCTTTCTTAAAGTATTTTTTTTTATATTATTTAAAATTTTGATACTCTTACAAAAAGCAAATTACATTTTTTATAAATCTACACTATTAATTACAGTAGAGTCCCGCAAACTCAGCGTAATGTGGACCGGAAGTGTGCCGAGTTTGTGAAATGCCAGGTTATCGGGAATAAGGGCAAAAAATAAATTGTAATTGAAACACCAAAGCTGTAGCGATATCAAACGACTTTGTCGATAGCGGTATCCCATTGTCGGCAGTGTAAAAACACCGCGGCATCAAAGCGGCGGTGATATCAAACGACTTTGTCGATAGCGGTATCCCTTTGTTGGCGACGTAAAAACACCGCGGCGGCGATATCAAACGACTTTGTCGATAGCGGTATCCCATTGTCGGCGGCATAATAACACCGCGGCATTGGCACCCGTCGATATAGCAGATATACACCTGCAAAAACGTTTGATGGGCCGCTTTTTTTCCACGAATCAATTTAGTATACATTATGGAAAATATAACATTTCTTTTCAGTTTTCTTTGACAGGTACGCACAGTATATACAGTAAATAAAAATGAGCGAGTTACGAAAACGGAAGTGTGTGTTGGTTTCGTTTGAGACACGGTTATATGTGTTAAAAAGACTTGACAGAGGGAATCTGTAAAAAAGCTTTGTGACGAGTTTAACGTGGGAAAAGTACCATCAACGATTCGAGGGATCGAAGTTAATGCCCGCTTTGGGATCTGCCGAACTTTTATGAACATCTCTGTTTTTAGAAATATATATATTTTCCCGTCGGGGTCACCGAGTAATCTGGACTGCCGGGTTATTGAGTGCCGAGTTTGCGAGACTTTACTGTATTACTACTAAGGAATTAAAGAGATTACAAAAATGAAGAATATAGGAAGTTATGTGTATTCAGTATTTATCCAAACAATTTAGTAATCTTAAACAGTACGATACACTTCAAACTACACCATGAGATGAAGAGGAGGCAGGCACATCACCAATATTCAACATATTTATCAGTCATTTAAATTAAGTAAAATTATATCACCAATGTCCATATCTTCATAGTCATTCAATATTCCTTCCACAGACATCAAATATTTTATGAAAGGGATTATCCTTTTTTACTATAACAATGACAAATATTGTCTACTAATTACTCAAATAATCACTAATAAAACAATAATAATAACTGCTATTCAATTTAGTTCCTAATAAAATGAAAAACACTTGCACTATAAACAAAAAGAATGTTGCAATTGACACGCTATCTGTTAAAGATTGACTAATACATGTCCATTCATCCCGCCTATATAATTCCATAACTGAATTTGCAATATGAAAATTCTAGTCATTATAGTCTCTCTCATGGAAATACAGACACTTAAGACCATAAAATGTCCACCAATCCTACTTCAGGGTAATTTGGCTCACATCTACATTTATAAAGCACAATGTCTCTCTGTCTGTGTTTGTCAGATTATAACTCTAGATTCGATTTTCAAGTGGTTTTCTTTCCCATGTAGGTATGTTATCTACAGTTAGTTTCACGTTCACCTTTCAGTACAGGAAATCCATAGGCAATGTAAATCAAATGAGAGTTTCAGAGCTACTAGCCATCATGAAAATATCATCACAACTTTAGTTTTACCTGATTCTATTTATATTCTTAGTTTTTTATTAATATCATGACTACTTATGTTTTATTATTATACATTTTTCGGACATTTGCCATCATTTACTTCAAATGATCCGGATAATTCAAAAAAATATTTAATTAATTAATTTATACTTTTTTACAAGACAAAGCCAAACCTATATTTTCATATATATTGCGACGGACAGTGCGCAAAAGCTTGCCTAAGACACTCGTAGTGACGTCAACTTTGCGACGACAGAGTGCGCAAACTTTGCACAATGTTTTCTGTCTGTAGGATTGCCCTACTTTGTCACAAAATAAAGAGATTATATCACCTACTGGAAGTTTAAGGCAAATTAATTTCAATAGCCTAGGTGATATAACTCTGGTTAGGATAACTATGTCTATAGTCACCTTAACGAAAAATATTTTATAAAATTTCTTCCAGTTATTGAAGTTACTATTAACTTTAAATATGCTCAGCTCAGTAATTAATTTTAATTTTATTCGATGATCTCTGAGGAGTGAGAACTGTGGAACTGACCTTAGAATAATTAAATTATTTGTGCTTAGTGAACCTTCTATATTGATCATACACTGAAAACAACTTATCATATAGGATACTCAGATAATAGGAATTTCTTGAACAAGGTAAATTATTTATAAAATTTTAAAAAATTATAAATCAAAAGAAAATTTATTCAACAAAAATAACTCAAAATTCTTCATGGTTTCTTTCCACTACTAAATAAAATTTTAAAGTCTAAATTTACTATTTACATCCATTTATTACTTCTTTTAGGTAGAACCATTTATTCTTTATTTAAGCTTTTATCTATTTTATTTAGTTTTACTTATTTATCCTTTCAATTAATTTTATTATTTAATTATGAAAATGATTTTATGTATTTAATTTACAAGATTAATTATTTCATATTTTGAAAAACCTAATTAACTATCTCAACCCAGTATCAATAATTATTTGAATTTAACTCAGGCAATATTTTGGATAGGGGACATCGTAACGTTGTTGACAGACCTTTTATTACTGCGACCCTTGACTCTGAACTGCTTTCCCAGGAATGTTGATGGAAATACAGCCTCCCTGAAGTCCGGTTCTCGTTGGTATAGCTGACCGTCTCCCGTGGTTTGATTCTGCCTAGTTGAATTTTCCTGGTTTAAATTTCCTTGAAGTCTTCTAGTGCCTTAATTGGTTTGATCTTCGCTTATTTATTCCAGTAGTTTCTCAAAATCCATTTGGTGCTCCAGTTGTTTCCATTACATCGATTCTGTGATTGTCGTTATGTCATTTACTATTGTTTAGACGCCTTAGCTATATGCCTCACTTATAGCCTATTTCAATTAAATTGTTCGAATGTTTTTTCACTATCTGTAATGAAAACTGATATAACACTGTCTCTGTACATTAAGTTAACTTGTATATAAGTTCGAATGATTTTAATAGAAACTGTTCGTTGAAATATTATATTGCATAATATTTCTATTAATTAAAATGTTCACTGCTAGTTTAATACATTTCAAACCACTGGTTTCGTAATACTGCTTTCAAGAGAAAATTTATAAGTGTTTAGCACATCTTTACACAAGAGAAAATTAAAACTGTTCACTGTAGCACATCTATACTATAGAGAAAATATAAAGTGAGTGATCTCGTCGTACATCTCTCCTCCAGAGAAAAATTCCATAATGTCCTCCTCCGCTTCAGTAAGCTCCTTTTATCGGCAGTTTTGCCCCCTCCGGGATACCAACTAATTCCCTTCTTTTCTATACCTTTTTCGCCATCTCGCAATGCAACTTGTATTTTTTTCTGAAGTTCTTGGGTTGGTACTACCCCCACTAACTTCCTAGTATGACGTTTCATCTTACTATCTTTTACTCCCTCTACAGGCATATTGTCCTATTGTTTTATTTTATTTTCCCTGGAACTTGTTTTACAGGATTGCGGTTTTCGTAGTCTTATTCCTTGTACTTTTTCCTTTCTTCTCAAAGTTGTGTGATGGTCGTGCGACGTTTGGTTTGCCTTTGGCTCGACTTTTCGTTTTCCGCGGTTTTTCCTCGCGGAAACTCTTCTGTTTTTGTGAAAAATTGTTTTTTCTTTTTTCACATATGTTGGTTATGGTTTTAATATCTACTAGCCAAAATTTCATTTCTGTCCGATGATTTTTCTTTTGCTTTTGGGACGCGTAGATTTGCCTATTTTAACATTTACTTTTGGATTAGAAATTTTACTTGTTAATTGATACTTTAGCTTGAGATTTACAATTTTATTTTATTATTACCTTCTTAACACTAGGTCATTTCTTTTATCACCTTTTTTCTTTTATTTTAAGCTTAATATAGGTGTGAACTTCTTCACCTATTATTTTAATTAATTAACAATTTTACAAAATTATATCTTATAAAACTTTTACTCCTTTATAACTTGTATACTTTTTCATTTTTACCTTTTCATTTTTTCAGGTGCTTTTTCACCTTCAAACTTTAACAATTATCTCTAACTTTTAAAATACCAAAAATTTCTTAATTTGTTATTTAACATTTTTTATTTATCTTCTTTTACTCTTTTCAAAAATATCTCTATAATTTACTTTTGATCAAATTTGAGAATTTTCTATAACTTTAATCCTTTCTAACTTTACCACTTTTTAATTTACAAAATTGTGATTTCCATGGCCAATGTTAACCCCTCCCGTGTTTCACATTCACCCATAAAATTCATCAATTTTATTATTTTAATTAACACCTCATACTCTCATAAAATAACTACTTTTTCATAAGTCTTTTCAACAATTTGAAACAAGCTTAGGGAGAAAAGTCAAGGTCTATTGACACAGTACATCTGGCCTGGATTTGTCTTTTTCTAATCTATTTAAGTATAGGGTGCACCACAACTTCTGTTATAAAATCTTGATTTTTGCATTTTATTGCAAAACTCAATTTTTCATTCATTGCATAAGGTTACACCGTTGCAATATATATATATATATATATATATATATATACATATAAATATATATATATATATATATATATATATATATATATATATATATATACATATAAATATATATATATATATATATACATATATATGTGTGTGTGTTTGTCATCTCTTTCATACCATTTTGTATATTTACTGTAACTTTTATTTTTCAGGTTACGTTATATTAGCTTTGTATTTCTGTAAAAATTAATTTGAAAAAATAACCAAACTTAATTTTATAATATGACATTTTTTGCTTAACTTTGGTTTCTCTTTAATTCACATAAAATTTTTCACCTCTTACTTTTATACTTCAAACCGGAAATAGGTGAGCTGTGTGAACAAATTCACAAATTGCATTTGAAAGAATTTAATAAAAAGGACTTTGTAAAATTATATTTATTACTGTTTTGAATTTAAAAATTGTGACTTTTTTATCTTAAAACTTTTATTTAATGAAAATTGCACAGCTTTATGGGCGCCAGGTAGCGTTAGCAATTTAAAAAAAAAAGAAGTTAATTGTTATTATTTAAATATCTCAGGGTCGCAAATCCTTTTGAAAGTGTACTTACAGTGGTTCTTGGTGAAATAAAGAAATCTTAGTTGTTGTGCTGAAACTTACCATGTTTTATTAAATTGAAAATATTAAAACATTTACACAAGGTTAAACATACATATTCATGATACATATCTTACTTATTATTTGAAACCTCTATATTTTTAATTTTAAAATTATTCTGCCTTGAAGAGGCTTAAATAAAAAAAATTAATAGTGAGTTTTTTTATATTCTCACATAGCAAAGATTATATTTATATAAAATGAAATTACGTTCTTTAAATTTATTAGTTACTATACAAATATCATTCATTAGCTCAAATTTAAGATATTCATTCCAAAAGTTCTTTTTTACATAAAATTATGATGAAACTGTTTATAATTCTTTGTTACCACATACGCTTCCGTAGGCTGAGAGTTCCTTCGTGGTGAATTCCCATCATCTTGTATTGCGATCTCTTTGTAGATTCAATTAACACACCAACAATCAACTGTCTTTTTAAGTTCATATTGTTACACAAAATAGTTCATCGCTCTATCGAAAATTATTGTCTAATAATTTCTTCAAACAAAAGCTACGTTTTACTTCATCAAAAACTGTCTCTAAACTTGTTAGATTATCACCATTCAATGTTCTAAAACTTCTTTTAAACAAAAACATCTCTCACCGACTAGAATGTCACAATAGGACTCTATTTTAACAATTTTCACTACATTTTGTAAAAGTTTCTCAACACAAGAATACGCCTGATCACCTCAAATGCTCCCTTACGACTGGGAAGACCGCATGTGTCTTTGTCCAGTTTCCAAACCAAGCGTCTTATTTAATATGCATAGTCAGCTCAATATTATTCACACACCTAGTAACACGTTTTGTCTATTTTCACAATACAACCATTACCTAAATATTTATTACAACTTATAATTAATATTTCACACATGACATCAGTATTTTAGAAACCTATATTTAAATTTTATTACCCTTGTCTTAACATTTACATTCAGTCATCCATTTGACTCTTTAATCCCCCCACCAATTCAATTACAACGTTCCCGGTTCTTTTTATGTTTCCAATCTTAACATCACTATTTCTTGGTTTTTTAAGTTAAAAGTACCATTTTTGGTATTCACATTTTTCTCATCGAATTCATTTTAACTTTACTAGTGTTTGTAATATCTTACAAATATATGTAGTAATTTGAAATTGATTACCTTTTATTTATGTTCAACCAAATTAATAGTAAAACTATACAAAATTTAAGGATATTGTAAATTAAAAATAGCAATGCTTCCTCTTTAGCGTACTACGAATTTCATAAAAGTAAAATTGTAAGTATTTTGATTTCAGTTATATATTGTAAATTATTTCTTGTATATTCTGTTCACTCTCGGATTGCGGCTGGCGAAGGGTTTCTACCTGCCCCAGTCCCACGCACGCACGCACACTCACCAACACTCAGAAATTCACAGATCAACGACTGGTCTTAATTCCCTCCAGAGCAACGCCCTCGTTTGTGTGTGTGAGCGACCGACCCTTCGCCAGCCGCAATCCGAGAGTGAACAGAATATAGTTGTAAAACAAACATATTTGTGCAAAATTATACATACATGAGTGAATTTAAGTGTATGTATGTTATCAATCCACATAACTGAAAGAATAATTTTTTTTGTAACTCTTAAAAGATTATTAATTTTAATCACTACACTGTAACAAGCAGTTACTGAGGATGATGACATTGTCAATAAAACGTGTTTAAAATTGTATTGTTCGATTTGAAGGACTCATGTGTACGTTAATGTAATTTTTTAATAATTATTTTAATGTTTTGGAAAATAATTTAAAAAATAGTGGTCTGTGTTTTTACACAAATCATATGCTTTATAATAGTTATTAATGGGAAAAATATTTTTGTAAACCCCTCTTGTCCGTATTGCCCTGAGTATCGAAAGATGTAGTATGCTGCTGATGGCTTTATCGGTGCAACACCCACTTGACTCCGTAACATTTACAGGTTGAGTAGTAATTTGTTTATTTTTAATAGTACAGTGACGGACATTAATGTACAGAGAAATAAAATATATTTAGGGGTGAGGACATTAAACACTTTGCAAAGTCAAGAAAAATTATGTAGAGTGAATTCTCAGGAAAAACTGTCTCACCAAACTTGTGCAAGAAATGAAGGGTATAAGAAGGAGGGAGATCGTGCAAGGGACACCCTGGAAGATGACTTGCAGATCATGGGTGTGTGGAACTGGAGAGGAGTCCATACAGACGGGAATTGAGGCAAATAGTAGACACCATAGTCTACATAACCTGTAGAGCTTCAGAAGTTGAGTAAGGAAAGTAATTATAAAAAATAAACATGTTTTATTAAATTATTCAACAATAAATTTGTAAATGCAATGAAAACAACACTCAATGATGCAAATCATGACACCAATCCTGCATCCTTTGCCATTCCATAAAAGATTGTTGTTTTGTCCTTGAGAAGATTAGAAGGTGAATCAAATTCCATCAATAAACCTTTATCCAGGACTATCACTCTAAAAGAGGAATAACAATTAAAAATAAGCGAAGCAAAAATATTGCACAAACTTTCTCACACATTTATTCACAATAATAGTAGTAACCAAGCAAAATTATTTATATCAAAAATGTTAGTTCAAAAGTTGTTAGTAAAAAATGAAACATGGAGTCCGTCTTTGAAAAAAAAAAGTATATATTTAATTAAATAAAGGCCTAATCTTGTTTGGTTTCTGCCGTAATCGAGCTTATAAAAATAGTTGTTAAGGTTCTTATTTGATTTCTGCTAATTATTCCCGAGCAATCATATTTTTTACTTGCAATTTTTCACAAGTTTGGGTCATTAGTTTTCACTTTTCAGTAGGAATTAAGTATTTTATAACAGCCGCATGGCTGGTTTAAAAAATTTTTTTACAACTCACAAACTGGAATTTATGGAGAGATGAAGACCAATATGTTTTGTTTGATACCTGTGAGCTACATTTGAGCAAAATTTAATCAAATGATATTTGCATACACAAGTTGAAATTTTGTGTTTTTTTTCTTTATGCCAGCTACTCCCAAATTTAAAGTTATTTGAAAAATGAAAAAAGTGGAAATATGCCCAGTATTTACCTAAATAGCAAATTTGATTAAAATTGGTTCATATACTTAGGTTGTAGAACATGTCCATATGACAGAAAGACAGACATCATTCCAAAAATCTTTTTTTTTGGATCCAGGGGTCTTCCAAATGGATAGATCCACAAAAAACTACATAATTTATTTAACCTATCATAACTATAAATAAATATTGAGCTTAACTTGTAAGATAATATTAGATAAAAAAACTCTTACACAAGATCTCATCAAAAATTACGATTACTTAATCAAACGTGTTAAGTAAACATAATTTTGTGAGATCTTGTGTAAGAGTTTTTTTTTAACTATAAAGTTATGAAAAATAAGTAGTTCTTCTATATATATGTGAAAAAGTAAAGTCGAACTGAACAACATAAAAAGTATGTAAATTGACATGAAATAGTTTATACAATTAGTTTCGCTACTTTTAACACTTTGAAGCCTAACTCTCTAACACGCTGATTTCCTACTGTGCCTGGGGGTTTTGGACATGTTTTTTAAAAATTGTGGTATTTGTTATATTTATCATATATGACTTATTATATATCATTTTAAACCTAAACAAATTACCTTTTTAAATATATATACATGCAAATAGATATTTTACTCACAGTCAACACTCCTTAGTCTTGAAAAAGGGTAAAATACACACACAAAAAAAAAAAAAATAGCTACACAGCACTTCACTAAACATTATTGGCCTTTGTATGATACAGTTTGAAACATTCAGGTACACAAAGGGGTACTGAACATTCTGGGCACCACCATAACTCAAAAAGTATTTAGTATTCAAGAAAAACAACAAACAAACATAACGAATCTTGATTACTCAGTCACTAACTTTGAACTAAACAAACGTCTGCTACGTTCCTCGTAGACGTGTTACGTTGCCTAGCATCAGCTTTATAATATTTATATTTAGTCCATATCAACAGCACAGACTATTCGAAAATCAAAGACATGCAAAGATAAATAACCAATTAGCTAAGCAAAAGTGTGCCGAAACCCGATTATATGCCGACATCGCGATCGTATAGAATTATTTAGCGCAGCCCAATGTATACTCGGGCTTCGGCGGCGAGCGCTGTTGCACTGCCTGACCTATACTCGGGCTTAGGCTTCAAAGTGTTAAGACAAACTCATATACTTATATGAACTTCATAAAATATTTTATCACGCAAATAATAAAAACAGTTTCTTACCGATCAGAGTCCATGATAGTGTTGAGCCTGTGTGCAATAGTAAGCACAGTACAATTTTTGAACTCTGTGCGTATTGTTCTTTGAATGAGATCATCTGTATCTAAGTCCACAGCAGCTGTCGCTTCGTCCATGATGAGTACTTTGGTTTTACGTAATAATGCTCGACCCAGGCACAACAGTTGAGCCTGTCCTACACTGTAACATAAACTGTACTGTAAGTGATTTTATCTCAATATGTAACGATATTTTACTTAATATCATATTATTTGGTATAATATCTGCAATCATTAGCGACAAACCATATTCAGTTGACAGATTTAATAGTTTAACAATTATCACAATCCTAAGACTTTTGTCTCAACATATGTGGTTAGTAAGTTATAAGTCATATTTTTTGTCTGATATTGTTTCAACTATAAAAGTGTGACATTAAAGTTCAAGACAAACAAAGCAATTTGTCTCAAGTTTAACGTTGTCAACTAAACAAATTTTCAATACTACAAGAAGCAATGATAAGTCAAGGTGGCTGCAAACACTTGGTTGACTTCTACCATATAGTCGACTCAACGATACGTCGACGCTACATTTGCATTACTAAAATGTTTTGTCATTGTTTAAAGGCAAAAAACCTTGTGGTCATCATTACCTTGAAAAAAAAAAGAATAAGCATAAAATAGAGACTCCTAGTCTTTTAATACTGTTATAGTGTCAAGGTCGGAAGAGAACATAATTGGTCTAAAGAGATTGATAGAAAAGATGAAAGAGAGGGATCTAAACCCAAGACTACATGATGAAACCTATAGATCTAGTTAGAGTACTTTGGGAATACCATACCTGTAGTCATTATAATTAAATCGTAAAATAATAATTCATAACGCTGCAAATAATATGAGTGTTAGGCCTATATAATACTCAAACGAAATAGAATAATTATAATGAATAAGTTTTATTAATTTAACAAATCAATATTTAATTTGAAACGTATGTTATATTCTTTTTTATATTTTCGAGTGTTGCTCAGCTAGTTTGTTAAGATTCAGTTTATATGTCTGCTGAGTGCACCAGTTATAAAGTATGGATTGATAGGTCGCAAGCAACAGCGCTCGAATGATGTGAGTAAAAGATACTGATTTGTCGAGACTGAGTTATAGTCATCGCTTTGATTGTTGTATATTGTTATTAATTGTGTAACATGGTGATTCAACACAAAACGCCTTGTGTATTTTTAGACAATACCTTTTCCAATATCTTAGGGAATTTTGTTAACCAGTATGGGAAACAGTTTCAAAATGGAGGACATTTTAAATAGTTACAAACCACTAAATTATCTAAAAACGTGTTGTTACTACCTTATCACAATAGTTAAACCACTGTATGTTACAATTTTATTTTTTTAATTGTCATAATACATCTCCTTAAAATTGTTACATTGTGATTCGAGATAGGTAAATTGTAAGAATTTTAATATATTATTTTCAGTCAATATTAAGATACAAAACAAACAATACAATTGAAAATATAGTCCCTTGCATAGACTATGGCTTCTGTGTGAGGGACGAAGTTTCATCAGTCAGAACAGAAATAGTTCTAAACATTTTTTAACACAACTGACCACACAATTACAACACAACAAAAAACAGGTTTAAAACACTACGGAATAAAACTTTAAAAAATTTCATCATCAAATAATATAAACATTATTATAATATAGTAAAAAATAACTTCGATAACACAAAAATCTAAGTTTGCCAAACATTTGGTTCAGAGTTCCACAGTTGACAATATCGACACCAACATGGAGTTTTACACAAGTGTAAAAAATCTGCTTTCATGTCTTATTTGGGGGAAATGCACATTTACAACCCTAATAATACGCTGAATGTAAAACTTAAGTATAATTGTAATGTTTTGTTCAATGCCATTCAATGTAAAAAAATGCAAAGTTCTGTTGATGTGAATAGAACTTTCACATCAACTTTCACGCAAAGCGATCTCCAGAATAGACAAGTGGGGGTAGGTTAGGTCCGACATATCACATTGTGGGGCTAGTTATGGTTAATCAGCTAGTCAGCATACTTGTGTGTCGTGTTTTTATGAACTTTTAATGTTTTGTTGTTTATGTGTTGAGTATGTTTGTTTGTTCTTTTAACTTAAATTTATGACGACAATGGAAGGCTAAGGAACTTCGGAAACCGGTAGTCGTGTATAAACTTATAGAACTGTTGAAGGGTACAAAGGCAGTATTCTATTTAAATTCAATAATGCGGTTCAGGAGGTTAATAAACATGTATACATTGAAAAATATTCTCAATTAACCGAGTTCAGATTTGTTATTCTAGTTCAAAAAATGTTACCAACAACAAATTAAAAAAGATAACCATCTATCCCAAGATAGTTAAAACATCCTTTTTTCTTACCTAAGATTGTCGCCACCTTCAGTAAGCTCATGATCTAAACCATTTGGAAGACCTTTCACAAATCCACTGAGATGGGACAAGGTTAAACACTGCCAGATCGCATCGTCTGAATAAGTCCCAGAAGGATCTAAATTCACTCGAAGAGTTCCAGAAAATAATACTGGGTCCTATAAAGAACAGAAATTACAGTATTTTACTAATAGTATATGAAATATTTGTAAGACAATTTTTGAAAAAGAAAAAAAAATTCCTTAATCTATAATCTATAAAAGATGCTTGAGTTTTTAAAGTAGAGATAATGAAGCACTCCTGTTGATAATAAAAGTTTCTGGATTTTATTATCACCATGATAAATGCTCTTTATCATTTTCAACCTATATATGATCTTGTTATAGACATATTTAGTGACATAAATGATTGCAGTCATGTGAGTGATATTTCCATTATAAAACCAGGAACTGCTTCACGATTATGCTTCCATCTTGTAGACTTGATAATACCCAGAAAAGTCATATTGTGATTGGCACAAGGAGTTTTAATAAACTCCCAAATACGATTAGCCATTGAAGAATTTTGAATAAGGGTATATCCTTCAGCTGATAATTAATTTCTTGTATACCGTAGCCTGGACCAATATACGAGCTAGTGGTGTCACAAACTGACAGCCCCTTACTACACAACCTACAAATGTTAACATTGATTATATATGGGAAGACTCCTACATCTACATTCTATCACCAGTAATCTAGTAATATGCAATTGTTTTATGTATTCTTCACATTAAGGCCCCTCTTAATTTATTTCATAAACTTTAATTTTAAATTAAAGAAATTCTTTATAGTTGTGTTCAACGTATTTACAATAGTGGGTTTTTATTTTGTAAAAAATTATAATAATAAACTATAATAAATCAATTCTTGAGCACGTTTACTGTCTTCGCTATCTGATTGAAACATTTATTGACATGGCGGTATATTGAAACCTTTTTGTAGAGTTAACACATTCCTATCCTTAAATTCATAATTTACCAATACACAAAAACATTTTAATGTACAATAAAACTTTCACCAAACTGTCTCTACAATATGATGATGTCACATGCGTCTACCTCCTACTCTAAAATATGATTACAGTCATCGTGATTACAATAAGTGGTTCATAAACACATCAGTCATTGGTTGAAGAATCATCATTGTTTACAAGGATAAATATTATGATTCATGTCATCGACACAAGCAAAAAGCTACTTGAGTAAAACACAAAGTATAATGTTGTGGAAAAGAGTAGTACAATGTGCTTCACAGCACTGTCAGCTTGTGACGTCACAAGCTTGTATATTGGTCTGGGCTACTGTACTCTAGATAAGTTTTTATCTTTGTGACAAAAATAGTATTAATATTTTTATATAAAATAATATGGATGAATGGTTGCATGTAGTTTAGTTTGTTTTATTTATTTATTGTATATGTTGTTAGTCTATTTTAATTTTTGTCTATTTTTCGATATTAGGATACCGTATTATTAAAATACCATATTTAGTTTTGCTGCTGAATGTTTTTTATTTTCTATTTAAATGTTTTATAACATGTCTTGTTGTATGTATCTTTTGACTTTATTAATACTGAATGACAATAAGATATCTCTTTTAATGATTGTATAAAAGAGATGCAAACTGTCAAACATGGTCTATACAGGGGGATAATTTTATCGTGGTCACTATTGGTACATCAAAAACTAATAGTCCTATAAAACAGTTTAAATCTGGGAACTTTGTTATTTTTGGTAGATGATTGGAATATTATCTAATTCGTTTATAAAATCAATTCAATTCAATTCAATTCAATTTTATTAATCTCGTTTGACAATATAAATATTGTATGAAATATGTCATGTGACTTATACATTAATTCTAACATGAAAACAATAACAATACAAAATTATCTTTATAAATAGGCGTATTATAAATTATCAATTAATGTAAAATAACAATCAATAACAAACAAACAAAATGTCAAGACACTTAAACCGTACACTCGAATATACAAAACACACAATGTAATTTATTTATTTATTTTATTATCAGCTAGGAGATTTTATTAGACTGGTAGTGAATTTTTACATTTAAAACATTTAATACATTTTTCACTTCTAAAAAAATTACTTTCCTAATACAATACATATCCGACGTATAAAAAGAAAAACACCTTCATCAGACGACAATCCTATGAATTCTTCTATTGAATAAAAAATACATTCCTTCAAGTAGCTTCACATTTTATTTTTAAATGTCTTTTACTCTGTCATTGCTTTAAGTTTACATCAATCAATCAATCAAACATTTTATTTGTTGTAGACAATTACAATTGTACAACAAACGTCAAAACAAAACATTATATAGTACTTTACAATAACACAACCAAATTCAGTGCCTCACAAACTCCTCCACAGAATAACAGGATCCAGACAACAGCAGTCGTCTCAGTCTGCCTTTAAAACATGAATAATCATTTATCGCTAGCAAGTCTGGAGGAAGGTTATTCATAAATAGTGCCCCAGCCTGCGAAGGTAACTTACTAAATAAATTTAGCCTGTGCTTTTTACCCCGATATTTGCAAGCCATTCTAGTATGGTAATCATGCAAATCCCTATTTTGGATGTGCTTACACTTAAATTTAAAATAAAGAATTGTTTCAAATATATAAATGGAAGGTAGGGTGAAGATCTTAAACAATTTAAATGTTTCTTTGCATGATTGAAATTTAGAAAGTCCTCCAATTATCCTAATGGCTTTTTTTTGGAGTACAAATACTCTAGTTACATTCTGGAGTGAGGAATCTCCCCACAAAACGATTCCATATTTTAGAAAAGGATATATCAACCCGTAGTACGCTGTTATAAGAACCTGAGCATTACAATATTGTTTCAGACTTCTCAGCGCAAAGAGACCACTACTAATTTTAGCACATATATAGTCTATATGATTTCTCCATGACAGTATATTATCAATGAAGAGACCCAGGAATTTTGTTGAAGATACTCCATTTAGTTCATTATCATCCAACCTAATATTAAGTTTTGGATTAAAAGATTCTTTTAGATTGAAATGTATATAATTAGTCTTACTAGGGTTTATAGATAAGCCATTGCGACTTAGATACTGTCTAATAGCATTAACTTGTGAGGAAGCCCTCTGCTCCAAGTCATATAAAGATTCTGCTTGAACATTTAATGTTGTGTCGTCAGCAAACTGAATTAGTTTATCCACATGTACTGATGAAATACCATTTACATAAATCAAAAACAACATTGGGCCAAGCACTGAACCCTGAGGGACACCACTTGACAACTCTACTTTATCAGATAATTTACCCGCAACAGTAACCTGTTGAGTTCTATTATTTAAATATGATTTTAACCATGACAATGGTTGTCCTCGAACACCTATTTTATCACATTTATCAAGCAATGATACAAAGTCCACACAATCAAAAGCTTTAGAGAGATCCAAAAACAAACTCAAAACTTTATGCCTACCATCCAAACTCTCAACAATATATTCTATTAACTGGACTATAGCATCTATAGTAGATTTTCCTTTTTGAAAACCAAATTGGCCTTCATACAGGATATTACACCTTTGCAGATGGTTTAACAACTTCTCCAGAAACAATTTCTCGAAAACTTTACTAAACACAGGCATAACAGATATAGGCCTGTAGTTATTTATATCCTTTACATCACCTTTTTTAAGCAGAGGTGTTACCTTAGCTAACTTTAATCTAGATGGAAACATTCCAGTGGAGAAAGATGAATTTATCAAAACCGAGAGAGGCTCAGAAAGTTCTTTGACACACTGTTTAATGAGCCATGTACTAAGCCCATCAATATCCATGGTTTTTTTATTCTTCAATGACCTAACCACTCGGGACACATCACCAACACTCACAGGCGAAAGAAACATCGAACTTTCATTTTTTCTAACATCATCCACAGATAAATTGAAACCCTCAATTAAATTTTTACTAAATAATGAATTAAAACACTGAGCAATACTAAAAGGATCAGAGTAGTCTGTGCCCTCAATAGAAAGGGTAATATCTTTGTTAATTTTTTTAGTTTGCTTCCGCTGTTCGTTAATAACCTTCCAAACAGTTTTACTTAAATTTTCTGATTTAATAATTTGTCTACTGACCTCGTAAGATTTTGCAGCAGAAATCACGCGTTTATAAATTTTTTTGTATGCTTTATAGAATTCTTTAATTTCTAAACTTTTTGCCATTTTACAATTTTCATAAAGACTTTTTAATCTATTTCTTGAAATAAGGATGCCTTTAGTAATCCAGTTAAGACGCTTAGTCCTATTACGGATCTTTATATGTTTTATAGGACAAGCTATGTTCAAAAAGAAGACAAATGAGTCAAAAAAATAATTAAATTTGTCATCGGTATTCTTCAGATGGTTGAAATTATTCCATCTCTCTTTATTTAAAAGATATTTCAATAACTCTAAGTTACTTCTACTATAATCTCTGCTCTCTATGAGTTGGGGTTTCAAAATTTTCTCAGGAATACCAGTCAAAATCTCAATTTCCTGCGCATAATGGTCCGATAGCCCAGACCGAACAATCTTCACCGAAAAACCTTCCCCAGGGAAATTAGTAACCACATTATCTATCGCTGTTGCAGAGGATCCTGCCACCCTGGTCGGAGAGTTCACACACCACTTCATACCATGAGATGCCAAAATATCTCTCAATGTGTTTGCTACCCTTGTTTGTCTAAGGACATCAATATTAAAATCTCCGACAATAATAAACCAACACTTCTTTTTAAACAGGTTATGCAACAATAGATCCAAGTTAACAAAAAAAGTTTCCAAGTCCCCTGTTGGAGCTCTATACAGACCTACTATAACAATCTCAATATCCTTACTTATGATATTTACACATGAAATTTCAAAATCTTTTTCCACAATGCTACTTTGCATAATTTCAGATGGTGTGCAATTAAATTTAACATTTGCAAAAACGGCAACACCACCTCCTTTAAACAAGGATCTATTGAAACTATTTATTAGATTATAATTTAATAAATTAAAACAACCTATAGTGTCATTATTGAACGCATGTTCTGTCACAACAAATACACTTGGCTCATATTCAGCACAAAACATATTTAGCTCGTTTATTTTATTTGTAGCAAATTGAGCATTTTGGTGCACAATTCGCAAGCATCCCATAATATTTTGGGCACATTGTTTTATCCTAAAAAACCATCATGTAAAATTTTATTCACATTAATTGTGTTGAAAATATAGTTTATGATGGCATTTCTAACTGTAACCTTACCAGATTTATTTAGATGGTGGCCATGAGATGTATAAGAACTCCTTTTTAATTTTGTAAGGTTTAATAGTTGTACGTGATTAAAAGTAGAGGCCAGTACATGCAATTTTAAATTGTGTCTATAAATCAAGTAGTTTTTCGATACATCATCAAACACGTAAGGTACTGTTGATAAAATCACATTTGTATGTTGTGTACATTCAAGTGCATCCTTTACACATCTCAAAGCATCATCAGATACCCTATTACTATTATAACATAAATCATTTGTACCACCCAATATCACTACAAAATCGTTCTTATTAAAATTTGTATAGCTAGTGTTCATGTCCTGAAGAACATAAGTCATTTTAGCATTTGGTTTGAACACGCTTGAAACAATCATGTCACGTGTAGTTCTCTCCTGTAAAAGTTGGCAAATCCCCCTCGCATGGCTGTCTCCTAGAATGCTGATTCTGTGTTTCTTCTTCACTGATGTTGGAAGGTGATGCTCAGTTACACCAAATGATTCTGTTACCTTTTTTCTGTTTTTTTGGTTGTTTCCATTAGCTTCATTAAATTCTTCTGTTCCATTTTGTAATTGTGTCTCTACTAGTGCTTTTTTCTTTTCACAATTTTTATGGAAACCTTTTCCTTTCTGAAGACAGGTGTTTACATTATTTCCCATTTTAGTATGTTTTTTTGCTCCGTCTGGCTTGTTTCTTTCTTCATCCAAAACTTCAAATGAATTCTTTATTGGTAGCTTAAAATATGATGGATAACTTTTTCTTTTTTCTTTGTTAATTTTTTGAGAGTTTGAATATTTATCATTATTAGTCTCGTGACTTTTAAATATTTGTAATTCATTGTCCAGATGTATAATTTCTTCTTCTTTTTGTAATACAAGATTTTCTAGAAAAATGTTTTTGTTTTGTAACTTAATAGTTTCATTCCTGGACTCTACTAAGTCATCATTCATAGTTTTGAGCATTAAATTTAAGTTTTCTACTTCTTTGCGCAATTGCTTATTCAGCTCTTCCGTCAGTAATTTATCTGCTTCAATTTCTTCATCCGTCACACATATACTATCTTGCTTAACCATTTGCAAACACACATTACAAAACCAATCTTCCCCAGACTTTACCAAATGTCTGAATTCCTTAATGTCTAGATCAGTGCATCTTCTGTGGAACCAGGTTTTACACTCACCCTGGCATAATACTCCTTGACAATTTTTTCCCACATTTTTCCCACAGGTACCGCAAGGATATGTTGATAGTCCTTCTGCCATTCTTTAATTGTTTAGACAATAATACAAAATTAAAATAGTTTAAAACTATCAATATGTCATATCCTAATATGTAAGAAGATTACTTCAGTATTTTTTATTATATATGTGCAACACAAATATTTTTATAGATACAATCAAAAGTCCACACAGTGAGACTATATCAAAACATTTTGGCTAATCACCAAGTCAAACAAGCATATCTGCATAGTCAGTCAATATTTGCTTAGTCAACAGAGTACAAAGTACCAACTCCAATCTATTTCCAGCTTTCAATGAAATAAAATAATTATATATGCTTAATTAAGCATTGTCCCCTATCTAAATTGAAACAGTACTCACAAATTCCAGTTCACCACACCATTGCCTACACAATGTAACAAAATTTGAAAAAATTACCTACACTTTTACCTCCTTATTTATATTAAAACCAGAGAGCAGTCAAACACACAACCTGACTCCTCAAAACCTGATCTCAAATTAATTAAAGATAAATATTCTATTTGATTACTTACTTGCGGGATGATTGTCAACCGTGACCTTAAGTCATTGAGACCCATTTTAGCAATATCTACATCATCAATTAAAATAGATCCTCCAGCTGCTTCCAAAATACGGAATAAACACAATGTTAATGAAGATTTTCCAGCTCCGGTTCTACCCACGATTCCAATCTAAAAAACATTAAAGAAATATTGAACACATTTTCTCATAAAATACCAACACAAAAATAAGTTTATGATCGTGATAAGTTGCAAAATTTGATCAAAATTATTAGAGCCAATTTTGATAAAATCATAATATTTTTTTCTTATTGTAGCTACCCCTGAATTTTGAGTTGTTGAACAAGTGAAGAGAGTACCGAGATATGTCGAACTATGCCCATATACCAAATTTGATATAAACAGTATTTGGGCTACTGCACATACAACAATCATCATTTCCAGAAGCACTTTTTTGAACTCTGGATCCTCAAAATAGATGTTCCAAAAAACTTCACATCCATTATTTGAGCCATTACATAACTTTTTCTGTACCACATTTATGTGGAAAAATAAAAAGGTAGCTAAAAGTAGCCCACCTCAAAAAGCATTTTTGGGTTAATGAATTTTTAAATTAAGATAAGAGTAATCTAATTTATTTAGGCTTAACATGTACCAGATTTATGCCGCCATAAGCAAAAACTTCATTATTAAAAAAACAAAAACAACAACAACCCTTTCCCAAATCAATTAACAAAAAAAGGAAATAAGATAAATAGTTTAAAAATATTAAGTATAGTATCAAAATAAAATTAAAAGACATTAAAATTAAAATATAAACCATTTACACAATTAAAATGGGGACAAAGTTTTGTTTAACAATCCTTTAAAAGTCAAAAATATGAAATAAATTTTACTTTAAACTGAGTTATTTGAAAGAATACAATTGGTTTCTCTTACCTTTTCTCCGCCATTAACTGTAAAAGAAATTCCTTTTAAGACAAGTTCCAGTCCTTCTCGGTATCGCACTTGGTAATTTTTAAACTCAACCTTTCCTTTATCAGGCCAACTTTGCTCTGGCCTTTTGTTCAGCCACCATGGCGCTTCCTGTTGATATAATTAAGAATGAATTCATAGTGTATTACTTGATAAACTTCGATTTATCTGTCTATATAAAAGGGAAGTTTAGAGCTAAATATTTGTTCAGGTTCTCGATAAAATAATTATGAAAGTTGAGTTTTATTAAAATATGTTAAAATAATATGAGTTTTTTTTATTATTTCCAAGTACTCTACCAATTTTTGTCATTGATGGTTGCCCTCCAACTTTAAAAAAAAATAAATAAAAGAGTTTTAACACTATTGAGGTGGATTTACAATTACAGAATAAAATTTCATAGTGCACAATTAGATCACCGAAAGAAGATTCAGTAAAAACAACATAAAACATAATAGTCCAATCATTTCAACTTAGGCATCCAGATATCATTTGAATTTCATAAAAAGCTAGATGTTAACTAAATGCATTTTTGTAATCCATAAGTATTCTTTGGAAGTAAGTCTTTTATAATAATAGCAAGCTCTTTATAATAGTATTGTAGACTTTTTCTAATAACTTCCAAATCAGAATTTTATGTGATAGTGATACTCCAAATTTTTAATTTTGGAAACTTATTGGTATATCTAAACAAAATTTAATCAACATTGCTAGACTATTTATGAGAAAATCAGAATTTTATGTCTGTCAAGGAAGGTACCTGACAGATTTTAAGACCTTTAAAATGCATCCACGAAATCATAAAAAAATTATCCAAATTTGAATGGAAATTATAGATAAGGTGTGGATAGTCTATAAATTTGCATACATTAAATTTAGTGCAAAAATTATATACAAATATAATTGTATAAATGTTGTAATAATTTGCACAGTATTGACTAACCTAAGCTATCCAATTTTGGTGGCAGTAAGACGGTGGACTTCAAAGTTTCCTTGCAATAAGATATTCTTCCAAACATCCATTTTTAACCATTAATCATTAAAATAAAACAGTTTTGATTTCATCAAATACCAGCACAGTTATATCGTAATAATATATAAACAATTAAAAATCTTTACCTGAGGCACTTCTGCGTATTCCTTGATTCTCTCGACAGCCACAATGTTTGTTTCTAATTCTGATGTCATTCGCACACAATAATTTAATACCATTGTCACCTAATATAAAAATAAATCAATTAAATTAATGTGACTAAAAGTGTATTGACATATTTACTAACATGAATGAACAGAAGAAGATTTAAAATTTAGAATTCATTTTAAATTCTCAATAAGACAAGACATTTTTAGAAGAAAAATAAAACAATGCAAAACAAATTGTAATTCAGAAGAACATGTAATTTTTATGATTATTAAATATATTAATCTCTAACATGTTTCATGATATCGACAATGACAAATATTTTTTGCCATCATGTGCATAACTTTGTTTTATAAAGACTCCAAGATAATGTCAATCAGATGGCTGTCAGATAAAAGTGAAATTGTTTTCCAGATCATGTTATTTATTATTTTTTACAATTATAGATAATCTGTTATTGAAATTGGAATTGTACAAATAATTAGACATTGTTTTAAAAGTATGAAAAATTACTTTTAATTTTTTGATTAAAATCCAGCCTACATATGTGCGTGTATATTTGTAGTTTCTACTGCGGTTAGGTAAAAATAGAAACATACCACTACTAAATTAAAGGAACAATTTTATTTTATATTCATATAATCATTGACTCTATGATGTGAGGTATCCAATTTGTCAATAACTGTAATAATAATTCAAAACCTGTGTTTTTAACACACACAAACACACAAAATTATAACCATATTTTGAACTGTACCTGCAAAGCATAGTTGATTGATACACCTGCATTTCCGGGATCTAATGAATCACGATTAAGCACAGAGAACAATGCTGCGAAAAATATAACAAAATTTCCAACTGTTTCTAATCGAATTCCTAACCACCTGCAATGAACAAAGAATTTTATGGACAAGTATATGAAGACTGCACAATAAATTAAAAACAATTATTTGCTTTTAGTGAAAATATTTTAAATTTTATTCTTATAATTTATTTCTGTTTTAAAAATTGCTCACACTTAGGGGCTCACTTTAGTAAATACATTCTAGCAATCAAAAGGTATCTATCTGGATCAATACCTTTTTCCATGTAGTCTTGGATTAGATTCGTCTCTTTCATCTATCTCATCAGGTTTCTCTTGATCAACACTTGTTCTCTTCAGACCCTAATGCTATTAGAGTTTTCGAGGGCTAGGGGTCTTTATTTAATCTTCTTTTTTTGATGTCAAAATACAAAACCAACACCATTATTCTTGTCTTCGTTGTATATATTGAAACTGAATTTAAAAATAAAATTGTTTATTAATTTTTGTTTAAAAAACATTAAAATTAATGAAATTTGATATAAAATTGAAGTCTTTGAAAATGGATTTTTCCTTTCTGAGATATTGCTAAGGTTTTCAGTATCTGGTACTGCTACCTTAAACTATTATGACTTATTACTGTCTTTAAGGGATGCTGTCTGTTATGACTTGGATCACTGCTGGTCCATGTTGTCCCACTCCACTTACATGGTCTAGCAATGCTGTTCTAGGTTTGTAGCTTTCTATTGCGGTTTCTGATGATTCTTCCTATATGATCCCAGACATATTTAAATGAATTTATGTCCAGGCTGTATGCTGGCTATTGCATAACATTGATCCTAACCTCATTTAAGTAATCTCTTACCAACCTAACAGTGTGTAGTCAACCATTATCATGCATGTAAATGATATTTGGATCCACAAAGCTGGTAAAAACCAATATATGCTATGACAGGATCTTGTTCACAAATCTTTGTGGATTCAAATTATCTCTAACAAACACTAGAAGCTCACCTAGAAGTTCCTACCAAAACCATAACTGAGCCAACATGAAAACTGTATTTTAGAGGAAAAGTACATTGATCATGTTGCACTCTAGGCCATCTCCATACTCTGTCCTACCATCTGGTGATTTTAGAGAAAACCACGACTCATCAGATCACAATACTCGGTTTCACTGCTCTCTGGTTTAGTTAATGTGATCTCCCGTAAACTCTAAACTAGCAATTTGGTGGCAAATCTCTAGCCTGGAGCCTGTAGTTAGGCAATGTTCATTTAATACCACTTCCTCCAGTTTTCTTCTTATTGTTTTGGTACTTACAATTACTCTTTGTACTCTCCTGAATGTATTACAAAGTTCAAAAGATGTTCGAAACCAGTTGCAGAGGTTCAAAGAAACAACATACCTATCATTTGTTATCCTGTTTCAACCTAAACTTCATCTTCTTTTATAGCTCCCTCTAAGTAGGTTACACATCACAGCTCTATAAATGGTGATATCACAGCTCTGGAATATGTAGTGATATTTTAAACTAAATGCACACTTAATCTATTTTCAACTAAAGTATTAGCTCTTACACAATTTATACTAGTAAAAGAAGCATTTTAATAACAAACTGGAACAGAAATGACCTACAATTACTGATGACAGTATAATAAATCCAGTTGTGCCTAATGAGAGATCTGATAAGGAATACAACTTATTAGACTAATGAACAGTTTCAAATAGTTTCATCAGGAAAATCCGGGATTAACAGGCTTGTATTTTGGTGTGATAAAAATAATATCTGATAAACTGATAAATATCATTTACTTTTACAGTAATATATATTATCTTTTAAATAAAAAAATAAGAACGGTTTTTATCCATCAGTGTATAATATAGAGGTTCCAAAAGAGAATACTAAGGTACATAACGAAGGTTCCATGGTACATTAACAAAACAAATCTGTGGTGTGGCTTTAAGATGGCCACTTTTTCGGAGGAGGTAAAAAATATATCTGCGAAACATTTGGGAAAATAAGCAGACATAAAAATAAAGAAATGTTGCACTGGTTGATGTCAGTGAAGTGTTACACAGGTTGAAGATAATCGTACCATGAGATCTGATCTTCAATAATTGATTTTTCTTTCCAAATTTGAAATAAAAAAGTATTGTGTTACTGTGAAAATTGTGTTTTTGTTGGTATTCTACATTGAACAATGTGAACACATCTAGGCTATTGGAAATATGGCTGTCAGTTTGTGACATTTCTCTCACACATCTTAAGAATGGGTTGTCTGATTAACTAAAAATATTAAATTTTGAATCTGGGTCACTATTTTACAGGATGATTTGATTTAGATTAAAATTGTTTTAAAGGAGAAAATATAATAGGGGTTCAAAAAATTTATTTTAAAGTTATTCACTCAAGGTGATCATCGATAAAACTCGTAACATTTTGGTATTTTGAAGCACAAGAATTTAGATTATAAAATAAGTTGATTGATGCCATCATGGTATTTACCCAACCCCATCAATGTAATACAAGCAGAAAATAATGGCCAAAGGTTCATTCTTGAGCCTTGTAAGAAATATTAAATTGTATTGGTAGATCAAGGGGTCTTAACCAAGTAGGATAGGTTATAAACTTTGTTTAAAATAGTTGTTACACAAATTTTCTGATCCTTGTAATCGTGTATATCACTACTTTCTTGACAATGGCTAGGTCCTAATGGACCTCGTAGATTTGTATATATTAATCTCTCACTTTGCTCATCTCAATGTCTTGGTCCTGGCAGTCCTTGAACCTATACATATGTGAAGAAGCCTTTGTCTGCTATGCTTATGTTGGTGATTTAATCCTGGTGGATCTCATAACTATATGAATTTCACATCTTATGAAGACGGAGTTCAAAATTATGTTTTTAACAATAATTACTCTATTTGGCTATTTGTCATCATTTAGAGGTGGGGTTGGTACCATTACATATAGAATTAAAATCTGCAATATTTTTACTAATTTAGTGTTTTGTAAGTTGAATAATACACAAAATATGAAATAAATTTGTTTAAATTTCACTGCCATTTTAAAATTTTCAATTTAATTTTTTTGAATTTAAATTTTTCTATGTGAGCACACTAAAGTCTTCAATACCAAATTTTATGCTCCTATATTTTAGTCCTAATTTTAGTAGCTGCTTATATACAGTTAACAATAACAATGACAATGACTACTAATGGGCAGCATGTTGATTAGTAACTTTTATCGTTTACTGAGGCCATGAAGCATGTAGATCGGTAAAAAAATAGAGGTGGAAATTTGTTGCAATTATCAAACTTACTCTATACTTAGTTATCTGTAAGTTTTGTTAATTACTTTTGATTTTCCTTACTGAAATGTTGGGAAAAGAAGTGTTACAGAATGTTGGGAAAAGAAGTGTGTTACCTTGATTCATTTTTTATAAATATGATAGCTTATTGAGACACTAAAAAGTGTCTTACCTGTTGGATATCATGCTTGGGAATAAACTCATTTGATTTTCATCTACTTTGTCTTCATTGGCACGGATGAATCTTGCTTGCGCTCTGTATGCTCTGATTATGGAAGCACCTATCACACAAATATTAATCAATTTATTCTAAATAAATAATCAAAGGAAAAATTTAAACCTTAGACATAATAGGTATGACTTAAAACAGTTGATCCTTTGTCTCTCTTATTGAACCTGCATATTGTTGTTCGTTTTTGATTCGATTTTAGTTTACTAATTAAATAATTGCTGTAAAATAAGAAAACTAAATAAAAACTAATCAACACCAAAAATATCTGTTCAGTAGAAGCAAATCAAATAGTGAATATGACTATGATTTAGTTTTATTTAAAGGGGTTAAATTTGCTTTGTTTATGCCATAAACACATCCTCAGCATACATATAATATTTGATTAAAATCCAGTTTTTTAAGATAACCATCTATGTTTATTTCTGTTTTATTGCAATTATTCCTGAACCATGATTTTTTTGACTTGCAAATTTGCACACATGTTTGGGCCTTTGATGTTCACATTTCACTAACATTTTAACAAAATCAGTAGAATCTATTTTGAGAAAAATAATTTATAACAGCCCCATTGCCAATTTTTTGGTTTTTTTAACAATACCATAACTCACGAAAGAGTGTTTTCTCTTACATCAGCTATCCACAAATTTTAAGTTATAAATTTTTTTTTAAAGTTCTGAGGTGTGACCAAAATATGTCCACGTATCAAACTTGATGAAAATTGATTCACAACTTTGGGCTGTAGAGTATTTCACAAATAATAACAGACGACAGATAGATAGATATCATTAAAAAAAAACAAAAACCAATTATATAAACTTACTCAGGGGAGTTCAAAACGGTTATATACATAAAATAATTGACAGATTTTTTTACCCATCTCATAATTTTCTCTATACCACATATGTGTGAGTAAATAAAATGAAAACATGTTATATTTCAATGGACTTCAGTCAACTGTAGGACAGATGCTAAAGAACAAGCTGACCTCATCTACCCCCTCACCTCTCACGGAATAAGTACAAAATAGTAGCATCCAGCAGATGCTAAACAGAATGGCTTGGAGAACTCAAGAGACGGGTAGACAGTTCTTTGGAATTCAGCCAGAGTCGCACATAGCCTTTAAGTTGTTATGTAAATCTGGTATAATGCTATATGTCAAAACTGCACAACCCAAATCTTTGTCACACTCTGCACCACATGATGTTGGCATTGAAATGTAAAATACTAATTTACCTGATTAAATTTCATCAAAATACACTAAACAAATTTCTGAACATTGTATCACCTATTTTCATGAATACAAATCTAAAGTAAGTTGCCAATTTTACTTGACCGAGCACCCTTTAGGATAGGGTTAAGATAGTAAGGTCTAGTTTTTGTCATTGTTTTACATTTATCAAGGACTTGGGAATTTATATTTAAAAATTTTGAGTAGACCAAAAAAATCCCCATTTAGAGGGAACTGTTGAATTTACATCATATGCCAAAAATAGTTTTTTTTTTTTACACCATAAAACATTTGAAAGATTTCATTTTTCTGTCTTTCACAGTTTAAAAGATATTTAACTATTCCGGGACTTTTTGGACACCCTGTATATGTAAAAAAAATTGATATTGTAATGGTTCACCATATGAAAGAAAACACTCAATTTTCCACAGCAAACATTTAATTCGTAACAATTAGATTTCAATGATTAAATCATCATCTTCAGTTGTTACATGTACACAAACCTTATTGATACTAAACTACAAGAATTAATTTATTTAGATATCGTTTCTCGTGGTTCAGTATCGAGAAGATTTGTAACAATTGAAGATGTAATTTTTGTTATAAATTACATGTTTGTTGTGGAAATTATGTTATCTTTCTGACTTGATGACTGAAGTTTTCACAAAAGTATTGCTCATATCATGCAAATTGTAATATTTGGACAAATTTTAAATAAAAATACGATTTAAATTGATCTATTAACAAATATATAGAAAAATAGACACAACATTGATCTCAGAAGTCTTTATTCCTCATAGAGAATATTAAATTTTTTGCTTATTTACTCACCACTGACAGTCTCACTGAAGTGTGAAAAAATTGGTGATCTAGAAACTGATTCTATCCTTTTGAGTTGACGAGATGTACCTAGGTAGAAACGCTGCAAACATAAATAATCAGTTATCAGGATCAGAATAAACAGGACCTTTTTATTCGATTCTATTCTGTAATAGGAAGAGCATAATAAGGCGTCGAGCGCTCTGACTGTCCACCACTTCATCCAAATAATAATATCTTACCCTTTACCAAACCTCTATATTCTTTTGAAATTCTTATCAAATCAGGGAAGTTGATATGTTGCAAGTCCTTAAATGATTGAAGTTCTATTTTAGAAATTTCCATAGTAATGGCAATATGCATACATATTTATTTAGCATCTTCTTTATACACATAATTTTATTTAAATCTAAGAGATAGCATTAATATGTAGTTTCTATATTTCTTTACACATATCTTTTGTTGTTCGAACATATACTAGCTTACCTAAAATGACATTTTAAATAATTATAGTGAGTGGCATAAATATTTTATGATTGATTTGTTGTGAGAACAGCAATCAGAGTTGCCAACATTAAACAAAAACAAATATAAACTTTTATCTCTCTTAAAACATCCTACAATAGGTATCTGTCATGTATCTACTAAAACTATAAAACTGTTTTTACTAAACGTATTAATGAAAAATAATTACCTGAAGGAAGACATAAAACAGTGCAACTGGTATAATAATGACAGTGAACAGAGGCGTTGAAAAGCTGATGACACACAGAATTCCAATCACCTGAAAACAAAACATTTGATATATATATATATATATATATATATATATATATATATATATATATATATATATATAGAGTGTGTGTGTGTGAGAGAGAGAGAGAGAGAGAGAGAGAGAGAGAGAGAGAGAGAGAGAGAGAGAGAGAGAATGGTTGCCAATATTATTTCTGTCTGTCCGTTGTCTATTATCTGTCATCTATCATTTGATTTTAATAACATTTGATATGTGAACATATTTTGGATATATCTTGAGACTTTCTTTCCATTTTTTCTTAATTTAAAATTTCGGGTTAGCAAATTATCTCAATATTTTTTTATCAATATTTGCTCAAATATAACCTCCAATGACTAAACAACTCTATTGGTTGCCATCACTTCATAAATGCCAGTTTGTGAGTCATTGGTAAAGAATATTTAAAATCAGATATTGAACTCAAATTATATAATATCACTAAATCGGATCTCCCGTCTTACAGTGGACCGGAGTCGATTGGAATAAAATATGTTTTCCATTTACTTTGTCACATATATTTATTATAGAGAAAGTTAGATGATAGGTCAAAAAAGACAACCTCACTTAATAATACAAAAAGAAGAAGCTGTGAATAACATAAGGATAACTTATGTTGAATTGGTATATTCAACTCAGATTGAAGGATCTCATGATTTGTGGATGGAGGAACACACAATTTTTAAGCAAACAATTATTATACAAAAAAGTAACAACTTCTATCTTAGATCTACAGAAAACTGAAAAAATTTACAAAAATAATACTATGCATTCAAATTATATTTTTTAATAAACTAGTTTTGGCAAACTAAATTAAGAAAACTGTCACATTTTCATACACACTATTAATACACACTCACAAAGATAAGCATAAATTCATATCTATACATTATACATATTCATTGAATCCACTCTCATCAAACTAACATCGTTTCAACAACCATATTTATTACGATTAAATACCCATTAAAAAATATCTAACTCTTCTAATTTAAGCAACCAATCTCGTAATTTTTCTAGAAAAGAAATTAAATCGGTTACATTTTTTAAATGTAACGGTTACATTTTTTAAATGTAACGGTTACATTTTTTAAATGTAACGGTTACATTTTTTATAGGACCCTAGGTTCTATAAAACAATATGTTTTTTTTTTTTTTTTTATAAAGCAGGTTTTGAAACTGAAAAAAAATCAACATTTGAAGCTTGGCTCTATAATCAATATTGCTTTTAAAAGTTCCTACTTCTCTTGTAAAATAATTTTAATACTTTATAAATAAATAAGTAACTTAAAAGGAGAAATTTTTATATTGATAAATAGAGGATATGAAGGTTCTGGTTTTGTTTTCTTTACCAATCTTATAAATTGCTTTTGGACAGTAATTAATTCTTTATTACCTGACTAAAACAGCCAATGAAAGCACTAAAGTTCATAGGAATCAAATTATCAACAGTGTCCAGATCTTTGCTGAATCTATTAACAATCCTACCCGTCGGTGTCGTGTCGAAGAAACTCATTGGTGAGTGAAATATATTAGTGAGTATTGTAACATGCAACCACCGTGAAGCTGATATTGTTCCAAATACTAACATGAATGAAGTCACAATAGAGCAAACAACTGAAAATAATAAAATAATAATTTTTGTAAATTGTTAAAACATTTATCATTATAACTAAATATTGTTAAAAACAAAATTAAAGCACATGTGTATACAAGGTGAGAAATTAAACACCAGCGTCACTGAAGAGAACATGAACCCCAGCAAAAATATATTAGCTTTTTGAATGAGATAATAAAACACAAGCACAAATCTATAGCATATTTATTTTGTTAAACTCTTTGTTCGCCAATGTATGTAAAACCTGTAAAGTATTAGATTACATATTTTTGTTGGTTCTAACATATTTTCTGTCCTCTTAAAATTTGATTTTTCAGGTTTTTTAGTTATAAAGATGGTATAAAAAATAGACTATAACTTTTAGTCTATTTTTTGTCTACAAAAATTCAAAAATATTAGGGTCACGTTTGTATAAATGTTGCAAAAACGTTTAATATCTTCTTATATATTCTGATATGTGGGACTACAAATTTTTTCCCTGTAAATAACCATTTATTTGGTAAAAAATAAACTGAAAAAATCATAAATATATAATTAAATTTTTTTTTAACACTTTAAATTTCAAACAACATATATTGTTCGGTAATCAATATTCTTGTTTTATTTTTTATGTACTGACTTAGGAACCAAGTTACTAGGAATATGAAGTACAAAAGAAATATACAATATAAGCATTCAAAAATGTAGTGTCAATTATCCTATGTACAAATAACTCAACGAAATTTGAACTATCAGGATTAGGCGTGATAAAGTAATGATAAACTATGTTCAATATTACTAAAAACTATCTATTTACACACAAAAACTATATAAACTAATTTAAAATAAAAACAAAAATAAGTTATATTAAAAAATACAGAAAATCGTTATGAAGAATACAGGACGTTTCAGAGAGTTACTGCATCCAAATTACTGTGAAGTATAGCAGCTGAGAGGAACAATAGGAAACCTAACCATTAGTGCAGTGGAATTATCACTAAGAAAGGATTGTCACCATAGCAATGCGTAGTTATATGTCTTCGGGTTCAAAACTAACAAAATATATCTTCAGATACTAAACTTGTATTTACATGAACTCTGTTTGTTGATTTTTGAACAACATAACTTGAAATTAATTTTGTGGGAATCCATATGGCGTTTGGAGTAATGATCACTTGGCTTGAATACATGTCAAAGGTTTATAGTTTATATATTTATTTTTACAAAACGATGTCAAAAGTGAGCGACTTGGTTTGTAATTAATTTTTGTGCTCCAGTAATCATGTTGAGAGATACCGGACCAAAGAGGGTTCATTCAATGGTTTTGATAACACTTTCAATATTCAAATTTTGTTTGTACAAAGTGTGGAATTTTGTTTCATAGACTGAACACACAGACCACAGATTCATTCTTTTTTAATAACCTTGTAAATGTGAAACTTGTGATGTGTCGCTCCATCGTGTTGAAAGAAAAACACAATTATGCTGTCAACTGAGTAAGAAAGAATTCTTTGAAAATTCTAAATATACATGCATGTACAAAAATATTGGCTCCATAATATGTACTAGAAAATAGCCCAATCAACACTGATTTTTGCATTCTAAAGTGGTTTCTCTATAACTACATGTAAATCAAAAATCTTCATCTATGATTGGCCGCCATCTTATATCGGAATTATCAATTCAAATTTTGTTTTAAACTCAACCAACTTTCTTTTTGATAAATTTGAGTATCCCCAGCTCTCTTACGAGTAGGTGTAATAATAAAGATTGAGGTTATGTTACACAATCAGCTAATAATTTGTTGTTATTAAAATATTAACAATTTTTATTATTCAAACAAAAACGCAAAAGAACTCTTATAGTGAAACTTGTTTAGAAATATTATGTACTATGTTTTAAAATCCAAATGTCCCTCAGGCGCTCATTTATAGTGAGTACAGGTGTGTCAAACCAAAGGAAACCTTGCTAGATCTACACCTTTCTTCATGAAGTTTTGGGTTATTAGATTTATTGGGGGGGGATTTGGACTTGAGACCTCTGCACAAGGCCTCACCTTGGGTTAGATCCATCTCTTCCATCTTTCCCATCGGGTCTCTACCAATTCTGTTCTATTCCACACTGCAACTATTCTAGTATACGAGACCTTTACTTTTTATCTATTTTCTTTTTTTATAAGGCAATGATGACCTTAGGTTTCTTGCCATTAAACAACAACAACAACAACAACAACAACAACAACAACAACAACAACAAAAACCTTTAAAATTTGTACATATATTTGTAGACGATGTGTGCAGGAACACTTCAGAACCTGTTCTGAAAGTATATCTATCTGTCCTATTCATCCGCATATCAGTGGCATTTTTATCATGCCCCATTTTGTGAAAAGTGGTTTGATTAACTAAAAATTAGTTGCGGTTAAATGACAATCTGACCTG
This sequence comes from Aphrophora alni, assembly GCA_963513935.1. Classification (NCBI taxonomy): domain Eukaryota; kingdom Metazoa; phylum Arthropoda; class Insecta; order Hemiptera; family Aphrophoridae; genus Aphrophora; species Aphrophora alni. Next base: position 20,282,609 of record OY740778.1, read on the forward strand.
ACACTCACCAACAAGCTGTTGGTGTATTGTTCGATCCATAAGTCAATCTGAACTTTTGACATACCATTATTGGGCACTGTGAGTAAAATGAACATCCAATGCTTGCAGAGGCTCCAAAATAACATTAAAAAAGTTACTTATGACGTGTTCTGGTTTGCACGCAACACAGAAATCCATGACTACCTGGATATGCTAACCATATTGGGAGAAATCAAACGATTTAAAAGGAATTGGTAAAGCATTTATCAAGTACCACTAAAAGACTGTAGCAGGGAGATGTTTTCTGAATAAAAGAAAGTAGAAAGGACAGGGCAGTGACTCTTTGACTCTAAAGCATCTTTTTTTTTCATAACATATCTGATCATAGTCTTTAGATCATATATATATATATATATATATATATATATATATATATATATATATTAAGAAAATATTTAGATTTTGTATGAATAGGAGACACAGCTTAGATTGGAAATTGGTCATTGGTTTACGAAATATTTCAAAACTTTAGTGTTATATTGTGTTTTTTTCTATTTGTGTACTGCTATGTAATACCAAGAACCACTTTCCTAAGAAAGCCCTATAAACTCTTACATAAAAAAAAAAAATAATAATAATAATTAAAAAAAGATTTGTTTCAAATAAGATATTTTTCACTTCATTTCAACATGTTTGAAACACTTCAAAACATATTATAATACAGCAAAATGTTTAAATTATATATTTGTGTACTTACCAGTGCCAAAGCCTATGCCCCCGTATACACCAAGGTATAAATTACGCTTTCCAATGTCTTGTACTCCATTAACAACAACAGATGGATCCGAAGTCCATCGAGACAACCATAGATTGGTTACAATGCCAAAAAATTGTGAAGTGATGTTGAAAAAAATAGTAAGTATCACAAAAGCCAACCCAGCTGCTTTGAAGTAATGTTTATAGATTTTCAATTTCACCTGAGACAAGAAATAGATTAGGTGTAGTTTAATGGAAAATATAATCAACGGATAGCAAACATTGTAGAAACACAAATGTAAAACAATTAGCAATCTCTAAAATACCTTATGATCTCTTTGTGTTGAATTAAATAAAAGAGTAAATATTATTGTAATTTAATTTCTTTTATTGCACTTAACATTAATTTATAAAATATTATAAAAATAGTGTATAATTAGACAGGCCTTCCCATTTTAAAATTTTAATTTTAATTTAAGTAAACATAAACTCATGATAAAATCTTGTAAAGTGTTAAAATAAAAAGTGCAAAAAAAAAATATATACTCATCCATCCAAAAAAACTAAATAAAAACCTATGAAATGTATTCCTCACCAAAAATGTCATTTCAGTAGGTGTCAGTAAAAAAGTGTAAATGACTCTGAATGCTATCGCTGGAAAAATATTTATATATTTAAATAGAACCTAAACTTGCTTGTACCATAAACACTTCCTCAGGAGAAATTATATTTGATTGAAATCAAGCTTTTAATGACAGTAGTCAAGGTTAATTTTTTTTTTATGTCAATTATTCCTGAACCATAATAGTTTTTTACTTGCTTTTGCACATGGGTATGGTAATTAATTTTCAAATTTCACTACAACTTGAAAGAAAGCGATAAAGCTGATTTTGACAAATACATCTTTTATAAGAACCCCATAGCTATAATGGGCGGGGGGGGGGAGGAACCGGAATTTTTGGTAAGATAGCAACTAATACTTTTACTATATTTGGGTCCTTAAGGGCTACTCTTGAGTAGAAATTCTATCAAAATTGTTATTGCCAATTTTGAGAAAATTAATACTTTTGTGTTTTTTCTAATGGTAGCTACTGCCAAATTTTGAATTATAGAAAAAATGAAAAAGTAAAGAAGACTAGAAGTATAGGGAACGTTATAACTTCCACAAAGAAAGTAGAATATTGTCAGTTGGTAACAATGTGACTGATAACATTGACTAGACTTGGTTAATGTGTGCCTAATTCAGAATAACAAATAATGTGTTAGGCCTAGTAAAATAATGGTACTTACATTTCCAGTTTCAGATTGTTCCACTTGGATGAGTTTACCCACTTTACCCATTTCCTCTTCATCTGGTTCTTGCATCTCTGGTTCAATGCTATCAACACTTATTATAGAGTCTTGTCTGAAACTATAACATAAAACATGTTGATATTAATTATATGAATTAAAAGATAAAAGTAGGTCTAAATAAAACAATTGAGGAAAATGTAATAGTAAGTTTTATTGGAAACCAAAAGAAATAATTAACATTAAATTTGAATTTCCATAAAGTTCTTTTTCCAATGAACTAGATCTTAAAGTATTGCATAGAATAGTCAACAAAAGGAAAATCTTAGTGTTTCACAAAAAGAGTCAGGAGAAGTAGGACTCCAGATTAAGCATGAGAGTATCTATGAAGCAAAAATTCAACTAGTACAGAATTGTTCTGAACTTGCAGAGTAGATGTAGATACAGTTTTAATTATCTTCGTAGCATGCACCGATGGAGCAGATGTGGTCATACAGAGTAGAATAAGATAAGCTCACACTGCACTTGAATAATTTTATAAGATTCAAAGGGCAAGAAATATATAAAGAAAAATATAGTTAAAGATTTTTATAACAAACATAGTTTTCTTTTTATCAATGTGAGATATGAAAGGTAACAATGATAATAATTAGTAGATTACAGATTTTATTAATCAATAAGATTTAGTAAGTGTTTCATAAAGTCAACCAATTCATTTAATAACCATGCGTCAATTCAAATTGAGGGCTAAATCCCTTACAACCTTCAACAATTGTAGTTAAAACAAAACATTTAAGTAATAACGGAATTCTATTGTCTTGGCTAAAAGTTTTGCTATACAGAGCATCGTAATCCGAATTGCTAAGTCAACCCCCACATCAAAAATATAATTCTCCAATAAAAAGCCATCAAGTCTGATAGACTCTATTTTTTGATTGGCACTCAACATTTACCATGTAAAAAAATTCCCCCTGGACTCTACACACCTTATTAAGTAGTCTCGTTTTGGAAACCATGACATATACTCTGTGTGCCTCTGTAATACTTAGTTTTTGTTTCATTTGTCTCTCTCTTTATGGAGATCCACAAGTTCTAGACATCAGTGCCAAAACAAAACACTATTTAATTAATGTATGATTAATTACAGTATAGTCCTGCTTATCCATCCCTTGCTTATCCGTCCTTCCGTTTTATCTGACTCTGCGATTAAATGAAAAATAATACATGCAAATTAAAAGATTTGTTGCAAAAACAAGTGAACAATGCCAGTGAACTACTTTCTTATTATCAGACTTTATGCAGTTGGTCGCTTACTTGCCAAGGCCAATGACTTACCCCACCTTTCTACATTCTTTGTTCATTTTTTCCCGCCTTTCAGTACAGTATCAATTTAGACTTTGTATAAGATTTGGCGTTAAAGTGCATTTTGCTTCTGAGTGTTTAGTGTCGTTTTACATAAAATTTAAGTTAATTTTATTACTATACATATTTATTACTTTAAGTATTTTATTTTGCTGTTTCTAGACCTTAAAGTGCATTCTGTTTCTGTGTGTTTCGGGTAAAATATAAGTTTGTTTAATTTATTTATTGTAAATACAGTACCGGTACTGTATTTTTATTTTACTGTTTTCTTAAAAGTGTTTCTATGCCTTCTAAAATAAAAAAAGTGACTGTTTTAATGGAAGAAAAACTCAAAGCTTTGAAAAGGTTAGACAATGGTGAAACTTTATTAAAAGTTGCGCAATATTATAACATCAGGAAAACAAATGAATTCAACGAAAGTGACCTAGTTTTACAGCGAGTGTAGATTGGCTCGATAGGTGGAAGAAAAGGTATGGAGTACGCCAACTTAATATTTGCGACAAGAACCTTTCAGCCCATTCTGAAGCTGTTGAAACATTCAGAGATAAGTTTTAAATTGTTGGATAGTGAGAACTTATCAGGAGAACAGGTTTTTAACTGTGATGAGACTGACCTAAATTACAAAATGTTACAGACAAAGACACTTGCATCAAAGGCTGAAGCGGTAGCGCCTGGTCACAAACGCAGTAAAGAAAGAGTAACTATTCTGGCATGCAGTAATGCCACGGCCAATGCGAAAATGAAATTGACTATAATAGGGAAGTCAAAAAATCCAAGAGCATTTAAACATTTTTCTAAAATGCTTTACCAGTAAATTATTACAACAATAAAAGTGTATAGATTACTGCAGAGATTTAAAAAAATGGTTTTTGATGAATTCATACCACAAACTGAAAAGTTTTTTAAAAACAATAACTTGACAAGAAAAGCAGTTTTGATTCTTTACAATAATTGTCCTTCCCACCCTAACAAGGACACATTTCAAGATGGCTAGATAAAGACTATGTTTTTGCCTCCGAACGTAACATCCATTTGTCAGCCTATGGACCAGGGTACTTTAGAAACCTTAAAGAGAAATTACAGCAGAAACCTTCTTTCATCTTTAATTGAGGCTATGGACCAAGGAGAAGACATTGTAGAGAATCTATATCATCTGAATTTGAAGGACGTAACTTATTATGTGGCTCAAACTTGGGAATGTGTTGGGGCAAACACGATTGCTAAGGAAGAATCTCTGGATGGTGAGGAATTTCAGCAGAATGATCAAGAAAATATAAGCCTACTTTTTTTATTAGACAAAAGGCAGGATGTGCTGATGGAACAGAGAAGGATGTATGTGAATGGATGTCTCAAGATGAAGAATTCAAAGTGATGGATGATGAAATCATAAAGATGGTCAAAGAGAAAGAAATGGAAGAAGAGGAAGTGGTAATGGAGGAAAGTATCTCTCATACCGAAGGACACAAGACCCTAGAAATAGCCTTAAAATATCTAGAGCAGCTGAAGGAAACTTCATCAATATATATTTTACTTGTAAAGAGATTTTGAGATCTAGCTGGGAGAAAACGTCAAACAGTTGGTAAACAAAAAACAATTACAAACTTTTACCGCCAAGTTTGAAACTTGTTTGATGATTTGACATTCTGTACTGCACTGTAATACTGTAGTCTTACTCTATGTGCTGATTTATGTGTTAGTACATTACATTTATTTAGTAACTTGATCTGTCCAGTGTATGTTTTGGTTGAATAGAAGTAGTGGTGTGTGATTGTGCGTCATTCGGAAAGCAACAGTCCTTGACACTATGACACATTCACTTTCACTCTCCAGATTGTGAGTCATAGCTCAAGGGTATTTAGTGCTTTTTGTAACCTACTGTATATTAAATGTGGATGCCATGACTGTGCTGATATCGTGGTGTCATCTGCAGAAATGGCCACATTGGTATTTTCAACTGTTGGAATGTCATTGATGTGTTCATGTTACTACATTCAATAAGTGCTGTTAATTAGTGACCAAATTATCAACTAAAACCAATTAAAAAAAAAAATTACAGGATAGGTGGAAAATCTTCAAAAGACAAAGGGAGAAATCCGCTCTTACCAATAGTGTGAGATTCTTACTCACTAAAAACCACCTTCCTTCCTGTTAGTACCCCTATCGCATAGAACAAGGAAACAGGAAAGATATCCATGTACCAAGCTGAGAATCTCTTTCCATGGGCTTTTCAAGATTTTAAATGTGGAAAAAAGCAGAATGTTATATATCCACGAAAAGGGTGAGGTAAGAAATTGGCTGGGACACCTCAACAACAAGTCAGGTAAAACCTCGCAACAGATCATGTAGGAACCCAGGTTTGGTAGATGTGGCATGCACGGTGAAGGATGAGAGTTACTTTACAAATACCTTGTTAGTGAATTTATTGGAGGAGGTACAAGCTACATCTTCTTCTCCTGCCTACTCGATACTGAAAAAGCGTGCAAGATTAGACTACATGCAACTGCGTCCTGATGGCGACAGCTTGGCTCATGCCACTGCGGTGCACCCTTTGATCTGAAACAGAGCTAGAAAGCAAAGAGGTGAAATTTGGGTATGTAGTAGGCTATGCATGGCTTTATGAGCCCAAATGAGTGATCAAGGGTGGTCGTGTGAATAAGGACAGAGGCCGTCTGTGTTTGTCTAATGTGTCGTATCTACCTAGTGAAGTGATTCTAGTGATGATAATAGGTGTGCGTGGGACCCCTTGTAGAGATTAGCTGATAATCGATGAATGTGTTGTTTGATGAATGGCACATTTAAGTCTTTAGGTAAGGTCCTAACTCTGGTGCACATTGGTGCTTTAGTGATTGTTCTCAAAACCTTGTTTTGGAATATCTGTAGTCTGTGCATGTGTGTGTCCCCAGACGGGTTCAGCATAGGTGATAACGCTTCTAACTATAGATAAATAGGTGGCTGTTGTCAATTCAATAGAACTTGTTTTATTGAACAATGGATACAGTTGTGACAGTGTCATGTTTGCTCTTTTAATTGTGTCGGATATGTGGGTGGACCAAGTCTAACATCCATAAAGAGGACAATACAAGCTGACATTCCTCAAGGTTTGCTCGTCGAACCTGTATTGTTCAATATCTACATCAACAACATTCCAACACTTGATAGCACCAATGTGGCTATATATGCTGACGACCCCGGGATATCTGCATAGTTATGGCAACCATATACAATCTACAGAATGTTACAAACTTCACTAAACAACATAGAGCCATGGCTTAGAGTCTGGAGAGTAAAGGTAAATGTGTCCAAGTGCCAGGCGCTTTTGCTCTCTAAAAGAAACACACACACCATGAATATGTCCTTACGCTTATTCAAAGAAGACATACACTGGCAGAGTCAGGTCAAGTACATCGAGGTCATCCTAGATGTGCCAGATTTTAACATTTCATGTTTTGCCACTTGCTTCTTGCACAAGGTATGACATATCATCTAACATTAGCCATATATGTCACAATATTTATATCTTGTTGTAACATTTATTCACTTTGTTTGTTAATAACCATTAAAATTACTGGTCTTCCGAATTTCATAAAGTTCCAATTCCTAATGCCACATTTAACAGTAAGTAAGATTTAGTCTTATGAGAATTGATAACAAATGAGAAACTATTTAGTAAATGAGGAAAAAAATAGTAGTTAATATAAAAAGAAGAAAATGGAGGTGGCTGGGACATTCATTGAGGAAACCCTCAGTAGCTGTGGAAAGGGAAGTGCTGGACTAAAATCCATTAGGTACAATAAGATCTGGAAGATCAAAAATGATGTAAAGATGGATTGTGGATGAAAGATGTGGAGCGAAGTGAATGCCTTGACAACCAACAGTGTCAGGTTTCACTGGTTTGTGGAGACCCTGTACTTCAATCTGAAGGAGTAAGAAATTAAGTAAAATACTTTAGCTAGCTATTGATAAACAGAAACTCTATTCATCCATTTTAGTAAACATAACCTCAATGTTAGGATAATAAGAAATATCTTTAGATTAGTTGAAAAATCATATAATCACTATAGTTTAATGGTACCTTGAACCAATCACATTTTTATATGGGCATTACATAAGATTCCTCTTTGTTTTTTATTACAACTGTGTAGAGCACATTATATACCCATTAATATATAATATATACCCAACTTTTAAAATACACATCCAAATAAGTCCTTGGTCAATTTACACATCACAAATACAACACAACAATGAAACTACACTAAAAAGTTACAAACAATGGTTGTCACATACAACAAGGACAAAGGGAAAAATTTGAATCTAAACTGTCTCAATACTTAATTGAAAAATGAAATGGTTATGAACTTGCATGATCACTTGTATAAAACTCATAAATGATATAGCATTTACTCTACTCTTAACATTAATTACGAGTACATTAAAGCTTTTACCTAAATCTGACATGTAAAGATTTTGTGCTCACTGCAACTGAAATCTGTCTGTCGAATTTAGCTCTAAGGTCAGTATCATTTCCTAATATTTCATCAATATTCAAGTCTGAAAGAAAAAGAAGAAAAAATGAAAAATATAAATTAAATATGGTAAAAAAAACCAGTCAACATTGAATACTAAAATAGAAAGGTTTTAATATAGTTCATTACACGTGTATGTGTGTATTTATACCAGGTGTTAAAGAAACTCTGGGACGGTTAAGTAACTTTTGAACTTTAAAGGGTAAAAAGCTAAATTTTAGAAATGATTTTTGGTGTAAAAACACCATATTTTGGCATTATAAGGTAAATTTTATGACGTTTCACATTTTTCTGTAAATTAAGTTTGGTTAGATTATATATATTATATATATATATATATATATATATATATATATATATATATTGGTCTATTTGAATTGGAGTAAAATAGCAACCCCTAAGGTGTGTAGTTACATTCTATTAAATACAACTGTTAAATTGTGTTATTACTCAATGGGGCTTTATATTTGAAAATTTTGAGTTGCCTCGAAAAACCCTCATTTCAGGGTCCAATTGAATTTACCTGAAATTTGAACTTTCTACTTTTTAAAATTTATAAGTTAATTAAAGTCTTGACGTGGTATATCTAATAAGAATAGTACGGACCATCAATTCAAACTTCTTTTAAGGCAGATTTAATTTTGTATTCTTCAAAAGTTTGAATTTTACAGGTATTACATTAAATAATTTTGCTCCTGTATATGAGGGCTTCTTTCTAAATAATTTATATTTCTGCAATAGTAAATAAAAAGCATATCCATTGTAATATGTGGAATATTTGAATATTGTATAGTTGAAAGGAAGACATGTGATTGGACCATGTAGGTCAGAGATTTTGATTGGTTGTTGGAGCATGGGGGAAGTGTTGTAAATTAATTTAAAAGCTGTAAATTTTTAACTAAAAACATCCAAGAAGATAATATTGTAAAATAAATACGTTTAGAATGAATTTATAATTAATGTTTTGGTATATTATAATATAAGTGTGTGTATGAATGTAATTAACAAAAATTTGCTGTGTTAGTAGATCTGTAAATAAGACGCTTGGTTAGAGACGCTAGGAATGAAACCAGTCTTAAGGAGGCATCTGACTTGGTCAGACGTAATTTTGTTAGAAGATATTTGTGAACAATGTAGTGTTAATGCTTGTAACAGTTGGAAGGAAACGTCTGAGATGGTAGGATGTGGTTTTAAGAAAGTTGAAAGGGAACTTTAGAAATGATCAATTATGTTTGTGAGAGTTGGAAGTCGAGACGTATTTTTGATGGGAAATTTGATAGAACAATGAAAAGTGAGAATTTGAACTTGTGTTTGGTGATAGAACTAAGTGTATAAACATATTAAAATAAATATTCTTGCTTTTGGACATTAATCCTAGTGGACAGAGAACTTTTGAAATAAATAAGATTATTTTGTGAGTCAATAAAAAATATTTTCTTCAGAACCATTTAGAGAAGTGTCATGTCCCAGTTTTTTAAGAGTTTCTAAATAAACAATGCAGAACTGTTTTAAAATATAATGAACATTTTGTCAAATCCTTGTAAAGGATTTTCTTATCATTATGTATCAAAAGTTGGAGACTGCACGACCATTGAGCACTGGAAGAACTGCGGTTTGGAGACATCCTTGGAATCACAGGACAACAGGGTTCATCGCTACAGATATATATATATATATATATATATATATATATATATATATATATATATATATATATTTTTATGTGTAGATGTCGTAGTATAGACATCATAAACAATTTACCATGTTAATTATGTGTATTATGAATAGAGTATGATTTTGCTAGATGTATGTGTGTTTTTATATTTTTTAGGATAAATTCAAATTAATTAATTTTTTATACATAATTAAGTCTCCTTTTGAGACACAGAGTATTTCTTTTTCAATAATTTAAATTCTTTTTGTTGCAACATTAAAATGCAAAGTAAGAAATACATAAAACATAACTTTTTGATTTTAATATAAAGAAGTCGACTCAGATAAAAGATTTTTTTTTTGTTTAACCATTATTTAATAATAGAATATATATTATCATTTATATTTCTGATTTTATTTGTAATATGAAATATCATTTTAATAAATATTTTATGTACAATTTCAGCAGAATAAGACTTTGAATCTCTTAATTATCACCCATTGCAAAGTACCTCTTAAAAAGAACCTTTGACCTCGAGCGACTATAAATTCAATTTTCTTTATCTTTTCAAAATTGGTGAGTTAATTCCACCTAGCACCCATAAAGCTGAGCAATCTATTTCAATTAACATTTTTTTTTTTTAAATTTTATTATTAGTTAACAAAAGTAGTTTACCCTTCCTTCAATTATATATTAAATTATTTCACCATTACATATTTTGTAGGAGTAATAAATTACTAAAACATTCTTTTCAAATAAATTGAGTACTGCCATAATTTTTAATGACTGAAATCCATTACAGTGTAATTCTTGCCTTCACATTTTCAAAATATTTCTAATGGTTTCTTATAGATTTAAAAACTCTTTTAATATTATGTTGTGAAGAATTTTCCCAGAGTGCAAAATATATGTTTTTTTGATGATAATAGACTAATTTAAATGTAGATAAGTTACAAATATTATTCAGTCTAACGATGACTGATGTTGCCTTGTTAATTAGTGTCCAAATTTAAATTTAAATCCAGCATTCCGTCAATTTGACTTCAAGATACTGTGCTCATTTTACCTTGGTTACTGTATTACTATTCAAAAGGATATTGCGATTATTAAAGTCTTTACTGCCTCTACCACAAAAATTTACTAATTGAGTTATGTTTGTATTAACCTTAAACTCAAGAATAGAAAAATATACAGCAATGAAACCAACTTCTAACAATTCTTTTTTACTGCAATTTACAATACAAAAAGAAGTGTTATCAGCAAACATTATTACTTCTCCACGACTAATAATTTGGGTAAAATCATTGATGTAAAATAAGAAACAATAGTATCTCAAAACTGATCCCTGTTAGACATCATAATTTAATACATGAAAATGACACAACCTCTTTAATTAGTTTGAAGTTTGTTATGTTGAAATCTCGACTGCTTGTAAAATATGATTTTCTCGAGTCAAAACATCAATGGTAAATGCTGTAGTTCAATAGGTGATCCAATACGGCTTTGAGCTGTACTGTATCTAAAGCTTTGGATAAATCCATAAAAACAACATTTAAGTTTTGATCTTTATTAATGTTAGTTAAAATATTTTCTACCAATTTTATAATTGCTGACAATTTAGTTTGAGGAATCCATGTTGCTACACATATGATATATAATATACTTTACAAAACTCTAAATTCTATTTAATATCAGATTAAAAAATCTTAGAAAAAATTGAAATCAAAAGCATTGGTCTATAGTTTTTTGTGTTCATTTTATCTCCTTTTAAAATAATGCTTGTGTAGAGCTTGTTTAAGCCGCTTTAGGTAAATACTAGACTCTAATGGTGCCAAAATTTGACGATCACATAATTTTACCACCAAATTAGCAATTTCGTCCACTTCAAAACTATTTTTGTTGTTAAGTTTATCATTTAAAAAAATTCAATTTCATTTACAGGTTTTAAATAAACTGTTTTTGGTAATTTTTGTATCATCAGGACGGGAGGTGTAGAAACTCGCTGCATATCAATGTCAAAATTTAAAAAGAAGTTGTTGAAACATTCTACAATAACTTTTTGTTTTTAAACAACCTTTCCATGGCAATTAATATTACAAATCTGAGTTTTTTAGATTTATTTTGCATTCTCTTTAAATAAGTTGTATTCAACTTCAATCTCTCATTTGATTTAAAGATTGTGGCTACATTTGGTACGAAACTTTAGACTTGTTAAAATATCGACAAACTTAATGCAAAAATCGTCCATCTGAGTTATTTAATTAATTAATATTGGGTTAATGTTAGTGTTCTATATCTAATGTGTTGCATTTATCTGAAATACCAATTGTGACAGTGAAACAGTTGTTTAACAAGAATTTAAATCCTTTATTATAATTAATATACACAATTCAGAAGAAGGCACACAATCATTAAACAAAAAATGTAATAGATGTGTGTCTATCTATTTTTCTGGATGCATGTGAGAAGTTTATGTTTGTGTTATAAAAAGATTTTTTTAATATCTAAGCTACGATTGAATAATTACCCATTTCAGAATCTGAGTCAAAACGGTCGGTGAGATGTTGCATTATGAAATCAGCAAACTCTTGTTTCTTTGCAAGTAATTCCTTGTAAGTTCCTCTTTCTGGTATTGATCCATCTTTCAACACATAAATCATATCCACTTGCGGCAAGTAAGTCACAGCGTGAGTTACCAAAACTCGGGTCTGAAAAATATAATAAATGTCAACTACTATCAGCGTGTAATTGAAATTAATACCTCATTCTTTTTAAATACACTTTCAGAATCCACATTATACTATACTGTGTTAAATAAGTTATATCTTGTCTTGCTTATTTGTGACATTTCATGTTTAGTTTACGGTGAATGAGAAGCATTGATCATTTAAATTAAATGGTAGTTTCAGAATTACTAATCAACTTGTTTCACAGCTTATATTGACTAAACTCTCCCACCAAATACACACTCCTCATGAACAAATAATGTTTTAATTTTGATTGAAATTTGCTTAGAGACTCTGGAAGTCTATTAAATAGAATAATTCTGGATTGGAATAATTAAGGAGTCTTTCGTAGATGTTCAATCAATGGTGACCACATCTAAAATCCCCATTTTCCCCTTGTGTCATAAAAATATGTCATTATTATGAGCTGTTATGACTCTTAATATGTATCTTTCAAAATTGAACCTTTGGTCAAATTAGGAATAATGTGAAAATTAATTTATTTATTTTGACTTTCAAGCAATAAATATATTATAATCAAAACCATTATCACTGATATGAGAAACTGGAGTTTTAAACTTACAGTATTTAAAATTGGGAATGACTTCCTATTTTAAGATAAGCCCTTCAGGGTTTCAATATAGTGAGTATGAAGGTGGCAACTCCGAGGACCCCTAACCAGGTCTACACCTTTTTCATGTAGTCTTGGGTTAGATCTCTTTATTAATCTTTCTTATCAGGTCTCTCTTGACCAACTTTTAGTTTTTTGGACCCTGACAGTATTACAATATTCAAGAGCTAGGGAACTTTATTTTATCTTCCTTTCTCCTGTTTTTTTTTTTTTTTTTTTTTTTTTTTTTTTTTTTTTTTTTTTTTTTTTTTTTGTAAAGAGATGATGACCGAGAGGTTTTTCATTTAAAAAACAAGGAAAAAAGTAAGTTATATTTTTTCGAAATAATAAGTAAAAAATAAAAATAAAATAAAAACTAAAATCTCACCAAATATTATTAAAATCAAATATATAGTTTTAATTTCAAATCGTTTCTGTTGTGGGCTTATCAAACCGTGGTATGCATTTTCACTGATGGACCCTTATATTTGTAAGCTCATTCAAGGTTTGAGGATAAGGGGAAACATCCTCAGAGTGGTAACTTTTTAAGTTAGTTTTAGAATAGCCTTCCTCAAGGACCATCCTTTCAAGGTAATTGTCTTCGCCAATGCTTCTTATGCTAATTTTCATTCCCACTGCACATTTTTGGATATGATTGTATTGACTAGGTAATTTAATCATAATTCTACAAAATTAAGAAAATTACCTTCTTTCTAAGAAGCCCTTTAGGTCCAATAACATTTTCAAAAATATGTTTTCCCACATGTGCGTCCACAGCGCTCAAGGGATCATCAAGAAAGTATATCTGTGCATCATTGTATACTGCTCTTGCTAAACTTACTCTCTGTTTCTGCCCTCCACTCAAATTGATCCCCTGTGAACGTACATTTAGATAAAAACACTTTAAGACATAAATTTGCAGAATACTGACGGTAATTTAATACAATAAAGCAATGAAGTGAAAAGCTACCATATAAGATTTTTAAATAGTATTGAAATTTTAAAACACAGTAGTGTATCGATTATTCAAATATCAATTAACTAAAATGTCAATTATCCAAATCTATTTTTTATGAAATGTTTGTAATAAAATAATACTTACAGTTTAGGTTTTAAACATTTTTGATATTCATTATTAAAGTCTATCCAAAAGGTTTAAACTGCTTAAAAAATATTACACTTCTGACTCTCAACCTGTTTTAAAATTCATTGAAAGAGTTAAAAATTGTTTAGAAAAATAACATTTGACACTCAGCCCCTCGCCACATCTACGGCCACTGTAGCAGTATTTTGGCTATCCGGTTGAAACATTTGACTATAAAGTAATTTATTGCAATAAATATTGATAAAAATGGGCTGTAGGTTTTTTAATCTTTTAATTTGTCATTTTATTTTTGTTGAGCCCTCTTTTTTATGCGTATGGAAGGTATGTTATTCTGTATGAGAGTGTACTAAAGTATTTATGTTGATGTAATATAAATGTAAATACAGTACTGTATTATATTTTTTAATACTTTGTCAGTGTATTTTTTATATGTTTGACAATCCAAATAAATTGGTAATCAAAACTACCTTTGGTCCCAATTAGTTTGTATATAATTGATGCTCTAATGTGTTATGAAAACGAATACAGAACTAAAACAATCACAGATTCTTAAAGTATAAAGAGCCTACTTTTGATATTTTTATAACAGCTTAAAATATCAACAATAGAAATATCCAGTTCCATCATGATAGCAACTTCAAACTTTAAAATCATGACATTAAAATCTAATTATTTTGTGCACAAATTACGTTGCTATATTTCTTGGAATGGTTTAATAAAAGAATTGTGCTAATTTTGTTTAATGTATGTTTGACTCATAATTGTCAGAAATACTCTGTACAGACAATACTTCTATTCAACATTTTCTATTGAATTTGAAACATTTGTTAGTCTAATAAGATTATTTTAGTAGCCTACTACTTTAATGGCTCATTATAGTGAGTATGGACATAGTATTCCCGAGGATCTATCCCTTTTGTGTAGTGTTGAGTTAGATCCCTCTCTTTCATCTTTCTTATCAGATCTCTCTTGACTAATTCTTGTTTTATACTGACCCTGATGATTAGAGTATTCAAGGGCTAGGAGTCTTTATTTGATCTTTTCTTTCTCCTTTTTTAAAAAAATATATAACTGAGAAGTTTTTGTATATAAACAACAAGAACAAAAGAAAACAAAATTGAGTTCTTTTCATATTATGCCTCTTAGACAGCTTTTCATCTGATGATGTGTGGTCAGTGGATAGTGTACTCTTCACCAAAATTCTAACTCTCATGACTCTTAAGGTTGGCTACTTGTAGCCAGTGGCGGATCTAGAATTTTCTTTGGGGGGGGGGGCTGAACGGGGGAAAATTTTGTGAAAGGACTTTCATATAATGAAGCGACCAAAACAGTAGTTTAACGTTGTTTTATGGAGTAAAAAGGTGTCTTTCATATTAAAGGTTTTCAGACTTGTTGATGGACCAGCGCCGGCGCCATCTTGCATGTATGTGGACGTCTTCACTTTTACTTTTCTTTAGGTTCTTGAAGAAGCATGAAATATTTGTCTGTTTATGTTTAGACACAAACAATAACACGTTTAGTTTAACCGCTGAATCACTGTATGCGCGTCCACGATAGTGCGCGTATCGTTTCAATGAAACTAGATAACCGGAGCGGGCACAAAAATCAAAATATTTTATGTTGATTGATTGCAGGCAATGTAAATGTAACTAAGACATTATACAAAGTATTAAAACATTAACGGATATCATACAATTGAAGACGTAGTAGTGGAATCAGGTCATTCTTGCTGATAAATAAATTTAAGAGCTTCAAACTAATTATATTGGTATAAAATTTACATTCATTCAAAAAAAATTAGAGGTTTTGGGGGGGCTTCAGCCCAAAAGCCCCCCGTAGATACGCCACTGCTTGTAGCTCTCTACTTTTCCTCATAATTTTGAAACTTTTTAAGTTCCCACATGGAACCCAAAATTTTTTCCACAAAAAGTTAGAGCTCTCTACCAGAAAATTCAATGTTGCCAAACTAAGCTTTAATAAAAATTAAATATTTACAGTCCAATCTCTGTAAAGCTTTATTTATTACTATGCAAAGCTATAATTCAGATATTTGTATCATCATAATGTACAATTTTTCAAAACGGAATGTTATGTATAAAAAAATGTCAAAACAATTTTTGACTACTAAAATTCAGTTACAATTAAAAACCTTAAATTAATTATTGGAAAAATGAGATCACAATAACAGACACTAAACTTACTTTCTCTCCAATTTCCGTCATGTCTCCGTCAGGCAACATGTCCAAATCTTGCCGAAGAGCGCAAGCTTCAATCACCTTGTTATATTTTTTCTGGTCCCAAATAGATCCAAACAAAATATTATCTCTAAGAGTAACGTTCTGTATCCAAGCTTGCTGACCAACGTAGGCAATTCGTCCCTGTAAAAAATTAAGTGACTGATTATTAAAAAATCTTTCATAAAAACTGTTCTTAAGTTATTAACAATTAAAGCAAGTAACAATCATGTGTGTGCAACATGTTCAGCGCCAACTTTAAAACACAATAACTTGGTCAATTGCATAAAAAAGAGTAAAAAATAAATTATATGGAATTTTATGATCTTCAAAATTGTCTGAAACATTTTTCTAAAAAAATTATAAATATTTTTCAACACTGTTCAGAGAATGAGGGTCTGAAGTTTTTAAACTGCCGCAAAGGGAAAGAAAGTAAAAGATAGCCAATTTCTTCCATAAAACGGCAACATTTTAACCCTATTCCTTATTATAATGAAAAGCGACATTAACTAGTTTCCAGTTCTAACTCCACTGTCCAAACTAATGGAAGTGTTATTCCAGTTCTAGCTCTTATAGTTATCACTGCACTTTTCTCTATTCATGACTTTCATGTTGATTTCTCATAATTTCATTTCTTATGCAGGACTCTGTGAAACATCTTACCATGAACACACATAAACATTAATATTATAAACACACTCTTATTCACGCCTCTTATTCATAAACACAACATATTAGTGTTTTGTATTTACTGCATTACTGAACAATATACTCAATCTTGTCTGGTTAAGATTTTAATTTTAATTAGTGATTGTCATGAGTTATATACCAACAAGTAAAAGTTCATTTAGTTCTGTGTTTTAAAATCTGTGTCAGTGAATTCAAAGCTTTGTGTGAAACAGCTAGCTGCTGCAAGCAAGTGGGGTGTACATCAAATCAGCTTGAGACATTGCTAAACAAGTTACAGTACAGGTATTATGCAAACACTTTTTGAACTTGTTGAATAATGTTAATCATGACAAATTCATTATTGTAACTTACTGTCAATTATCTAAATCATACTCAAAGGTCCTCTGGAATTTATTACTCATGTACGAAACAGCGGGACTAATTGATTTCTCAAATAGGAAGTATTTTAAAGCAACTTTCTATTGTTTAATTTTCTTTTTAAGTCTATTTTTACTGTATCCTATTTTGATCAACGCATTTGACTAAATATAAAAATATAAAACTGATATATATATATATATATATATATATATATATATATATTCTACCTTTGTGTTCACATATCCAGAAATTTTTTCAATTTCTCCTAAAAACGCTGCAATTAGAGAACTCTTGCCAGCACCCACACTTCCTACTACTGCCACCAGTTCGCCATGACTAATTTTCATGTTAATGTTTTTCAGTGTCGGTGGAACATTGTCTTCTCTATCCCATGAAAATGTGCCGTTATCAATAATAAGTGGATGACCTGTTGATGCATATAACAGTATTAGATTAATTTATATTTTTGCCTTGGATATAAATTACGGTATGTACTATAAAGTAGTTGTAAAGTCTTTATACAAATATACAAGCAGTTTATTTACAGAAAGTTATACAATATATGTTATTACTACATACAATAATTTTAACAAATTATATAGGCTACTAAATGTGTTCAATGTGTTCACCTTGAGATCATTATACATAACAATCTGTCTCCCAAATTACACAAAACAGAGTGCAAAAACAAATAACATGATTGTTTCGATAGTATGAATTCACTCTCGTTATCAAGTGAAAATTCTGGAACATAAAAAGTTAACTTTTTACAGAGGCTCGGTAATGTTGGTACACCTTTTTTATTTTCTAGATTTATAACATGATATCAAGATATTAGGTAATGATAACATTTACATTAAATGTAAAATTGTTTAGTATTAAAGTGATAGTATAATGTATTAAGGATGATTTTACAATGATATGCAAAATCGTAAGTAAACAAAATGTTACGGTTCAGGAATAATTGGGGAAAAACAAAATTAAAACATTGACTGCTGAGTTAAAGTCAACTAAATAAGATGACGGAACTGATGGTGTGTTTATGGCACATGCAATTCAAGATTAGGTCCTCATTTAAATATTTTTAAAAGATAGCCTTCATAGTTCATTTTTACTTTTTCATTGACAACTACTGAACTGACAGTTTTGGTGACAAATAATTTTTATTTAGTTTTGGGAATGGGTGAGTTAGACCATTTATTTGCACCATTTATTTATCAGTGCCATGAATTAGATGGATCATGTTTAAATGTACCACTGCTTGTGGCAATCTTGTTATCCAACATTATAAAACTAGTTCTAACCAAACAATGTTGTAGATTACAATAAAACATAAAAAAAAGTTTAACAATTAAATTATATTTAACCTTTAATAAGAGCTGTTAAGAAACAGTCATGTTGATTTGAATTTATATTGGTAAATAAAACGCTCGTATGAAGACTTTTCAGTCACCAACACAATCCAAAAGTAAGAGTTCTCACACACTAGAATCTTTTCGCCCACAGACAGTTTTGTCATAAGTGTGAGAGGTATGAATTGTGTAGAATTGTGTAGAAGTCTGTGGACTATCAGATACAGCAAGGTCAAGAGAAAAGTGCTCTCAAGTTTGGCCAACTTCATTATTGAACACCTTGAAAAACACTATAACACGTGGACATTCAGAATGCAAGTGCTTGCTGCCAACATTATGTTCATTCATAAGTTATGTATCCAAAATTAATTTTCCAACTATTTTTTTTTCCCATCTTAAACGTATAAAGTTTAATTGAATAGGTTAGAAAGTGGTTGGAACTTAAAAAAAAAAATGAAAGAATTTCCCAATATTAACATTTAAAAACAATTGTGGGAGGTACAACTGGGCTGATTTGTATAGGGTGAAAAATTTTACATTTAATCTAGAACTGTAAACTGGATGTACTTCCTTATTAAATTGGATTTCCGGTCATTATATATTCAGTCATTTTTTGGGTGTTAATTTCTGATGTTTCAACTGTATTTTAATGGTCTTACTCAAGATCTTTTTGAGGAGTCCATTATTTGTTCCAGTGTTCCCAATAAAAATAAATGTATTTATTTATGGCTTCTCAAAAAACCATTAGGAAAAATTGTTAAAATAGGGTAATTGAAATGTCAGTAATTAACATAGAAACACAATACAGCATAGCCTACAGATCACAAACCAATTGTAATACTATCTCCTTTTTCTTGCCTCTTATATCTGTTTTCAGAATACACATATTTGGAGAGTGAATCAGAAGAAAATTGTTCAATTAAGGAAACACAAGGTTAATATTTTTTTCTTGTTGGCAGGGCTGTCTTAATAAGACTTACAATCCTTGTTAGTGCCTTTAGAAGTTTTTGCACTGAAAATCTCTAAGTTCAGGAAAATGTATAAAATAAGTGAACACAGATACGGTATCTTTGTAATAATAAGAATAACATGATGCCCACATTAAAATTATAAAAACTCAAGAAAATTAAATTTATTATAAATCTGTCTTTTATTACAATATTAAAAGTTGTAACTATATTTTATTTATATAAGAAATAAAATAAAACTATAGCGAATCAGAAATAGTAGATATGAAAAGTACATGATTTTCCAATCTTTTTCGAAAAAATAAAGGATACAAATACATTGTATGAACGTTTTCAATAAAAACACAAAACCCAATGAAAACTAATCAAAACTAAAGGTTACGAAAAATGTTAGTTCAGTAGTTTATTTTTAGTTTGCCTATTGCTCAGAATCTATCGCTATCCATTAAGTTTTATACTATACTGTTGCTAATTTTTTATTCCGCTAAATTTTGAAGCCTCAATTGGGATTGAACCTAGGACCTAGCAAGAATGAAACAACTGTAGGTTCTAGTTTAGTAGTGTAATAGTGTACGTACATTTTTGGTTCTTTGATCTTAAATAGAATGGGATATTCTTTGATCTTATATAGATTGGGGTATAAGTCTAGACTTGATGAGTCAAGCTAGAAACGTATTTTGTTTTTCATTGAATAAATTAAAAAAGACCAAATTAGAAAGTGGGATGAG
The DNA here is from genome assembly GCA_963513935.1 of Aphrophora alni. NCBI lineage: Eukaryota > Metazoa > Arthropoda > Insecta > Hemiptera > Aphrophoridae > Aphrophora > Aphrophora alni. The sequence goes on from OY740778.1 coordinate 20,302,949, forward strand.
TAATGGCAAATGATCAGAGAAATTTATTCTATGTATTGTAATAATTAGAATTATTATAAAATTTATAATTTTAAAAAGTGCAGTATAAACATTTTGAATACAAAGAAGCCAAGAGATTGGTTTTTACCGCCAACTGCAAATATTTAGTCTGGATAGAACCTTCGAAGCGAGACCACGTTTCTCGGACAGACGTGTCCACTCGCGGACAAAGAAAAAGTACAAAGAAAACTGTTTTCTTCAATAATAATGAAGTTTGCTATCTAGAAACTGAATATTTAGACGAAAAAGAACTTAAAAAGTGAGAGTGTAGTGCTTATGTAAACGTGTCCAATTTAGAACAAAGATAATGTATATCAAAAGTGTTTTTTATAACAAAAGTGAACTGTTTTAGTAAATAATATAATGTAATAAAGATTCAATCATATATTTATATGTTTAAAGTGAAAATATTTGACTTATTAACTTTGCTTATTTAGCAAATGTATGTTACCCAGAAAGTACGGACATAAAGACTAAGTTTTATTTTGTGTTTTATCAAGAATAGAACAATTTGAACAAATAATTATTCTTTTTCACAATATGAAAATTGATGTGTTCTCAGTAATGAAAAACGTGGACTTAAAACATTAACTTTCAATAACGGTTGGAGTGATTGTGATGAAACGATGTCATACAGCTACAACGAGGAAAGGAAGTGATTTTTAATAAAGAGTTTATTTCGAAAATAGTGCATGTGTTTGGTAAAGCACGTATATACTGAAATTTATGTATAATAAAAATATGTTTTTTTAAATATAATTTATAAATTTGTTTAGTATTTGAATTTTGAACTTGTTATTTGTTTAATGTCTTATATTATAAGACGTAATATATTGTGTTTTAAAGTAATGTTAAGATGTTAAAGCTTTTAAGAGATTAAATATTTTAATTTTATTATATAATTACTTTCATAGTAATTCAAGAATAATATAAATTAATTTTTTTAGTAAGAAATTCATTTTAGATAACAAGTTGCAACTAAAGTTTAAATTCAATAAAATAAAATTTTCCTTTTCGATGATTTTTAAATAAAATAGAATATATGTATAGGTTGTATTAATATAAAATAATATTTACAGGGATTTGTTTTTATATACGTGTTTACATATTCTAATATTTTCACTTAATAAAATTATGTGCATTTCAGAATAAAAAGACTTCCATTCTTTTATCAAATATTCTATTTAGTACACTTTTTCTAAAGAATTCACGACCCAAGAGTTTAATTTAAATTTTATTTTTTTTATTAATAATACATTACAAAATGGCGCCCAACTTAACTAGATAAAAACATTACAAAACTAGAGTCATATTATTACTATTGTTTCAATTTTAGCACAACGTGTGGCATTTTACAAAGTCAGTCACCCTTTTTTGCAATTTTTACAGTAGTTGTCACTCAAAAAGTAAAAACGTACTACGACCACAAACATTAAAACCAATATTTTTTTATTTAAATATGATCTAAACTTGCTTTGTTTGTATCATAAACACATCCTCAGTGCAAATCGTATTTAATTACGGTGGACAAGGTTCCTTATTGTCTTTTGAATTACATCTGAAATCTAAATTTAACTTTATAATTTTAGACAAGTGTTTAGGCCATTATGCTTCGCTTTTCATTATATTTGAACACAATTGGTAAAGTTTATTTTGGAAAATTACATATTTTATTACAACTCCATGGTCAATATTTTGATTATTCACTGGTAAATCACAAAAAAAAAATTTTAGGAGAGATGGCGACCAATATGTTTTTTGTAGGTTCTTAGGTTCAAGTGTAGGTTTGTTACACTTGAGTACAATTTGATCAACATCTTAAGCCAATTTTGTATTTTGTTCTTCTTATGACAGCTAGTCCTAAATTTTAAGTTATCAAAACAAATAAAAAAGTTCCAAAATATGTCCACATATAAAATTTGATTACAATCAATCCACACATTTTGGCTGTAGAGCACTGGCAATATCATAAACAACAAACAGACAGACATTATTCCATAAACAACTTTTTTGGACTAAGGGACTTCAAAATGGATATATCTACAACAAACTCGACATCAATATTTTGACCCGACTTTCTCGATACTACATGTATGTGTGAAAGTAAAAATATATATTTTAAATTAAAATCAGCTGCTATTCTACACAAGGATAACTGAGAACTTTGGTTTTTGCTTTTTTTTTTTACTATTTATAGAGGAGAGAAACTTTTGGGACAAATATATTTTTTAGTTGGTTCAATTAAAACAAATATAACGTACTTTCTGATTGGTCATGGGTAATTGTTGTCTCGTCCAGCTCTTCGTTACTGAGGAATTTGTTGATTCTCTTCAAGGATACACTTGCCTAAAGCAATAAAATTAAATCAACAACTATTTATAAATAAGAATACAAATTTGACATAAAATAAACAATAAAACGAGACATACACAATATTCATAGAGGTCACTCATAATCAGCTAATGTTAATAAACAGTATTAGTGCCAAAATTATTTCAGGAATATTTGCACTAAGAATATTAAAATTGTATTGTAGTTTTCTTTTCTTTTAACTGCTTATTATGAGCTTTTATATCCATATCTGAACTATGGAAATCTTCTGGGGAAATTCATCAGTTCAGAATATACAAAGATTTGTTGACATGGAAAAGAGGATGGTTAATTTAACAGCAGGGTTGAAGCTAACTGAAATGTGTAAAAGTGCTTTTGGGAGGATTGGAGTACTAACACTTCCATGTATTTATATACTTAAAGTGTTGCTATATTTTTAATTTAAGTGTGATCATGTCCAAAATATGGATATACATGACTACAGCACCAGACAGGCTTATACTTGTTGTGGTAGACAGCACAGGTTAAATGTTTACAGTAAACTTCCTTCACAAGCAGGTGCTAAACTGATGAATAAACTTCTTCAAAGCATTAAAGCTTTGGAAAATTTACAATTTTTAAAAACAGTCTTAGGCAACTACTGTTATCTGGATCATTTTACTTTGTGGAAGAGTTTCTGCTTTGACACTGTGTGATTTGTTGTTTGGTGTGATCTCCTTACGTTGTATTTAAATTATTAATGTTTTATAAGGTTTAGATTGTATAAATATTTGATGGTATATGTTTAATGTTTTGTAATTTATGTATTTGTTATTGTCCATATTTTTTGTTTGTTTTGTAATGAATGTGCTGTTATGAAAATGTTGTAATTGATTGGACATTTTTTTTTTGAAATCGTTGAGAATGCCATGACTTGGTCATACAATGTAACTTGTCAACGACTCTAATAAATTTAATGAAATGAAAGGTCTATTAAAAGGTAGGGAATATAATTAAATATCATAGTTAATATCAGTCTATTTAAACATTATTATTTTAAATAATTACTTTAAACAGGTGTTAAAATATCATTGTAGTATATCTGAGATACGTCGCTTAGCATACAATATTGTGAGGCTTCACTATGTAGGTCAAACTGTGCAATATAATACTTTTGCAATACAACACAACACATTGTAAAGGAGTTTCATAAAGGACACAATCTGGTTGGTAATTTTGTAATTTTTAATGCATATAATCTTTATACTATATACTAACAGTTGCAGAAAGTGGTACAGAAAGAAAGTTCACAATAGATGCAGAAAGTGGTTTTTATTAACTTTGATGTAAACTATAAACTTTATATCAAAGTAGTGAGATTATTTGTATCGGAAGATGAAAGCCTGTAATATCGTACATTTTTAAATTTGAATTTAGCGCAAGAATCTTTCAACTTGAACGTAATTGGTCCAGATGAAAAGGAAGAGAAGGGGATGCGCTAAGACAAGTAGTTCGTCTAATTATCGTTAATAACTTAAATATTTACAAAATTTGAAAACAAGGTGAATAATAAAAAATAGTCAGAAAATTTAGTGTAAACCTAATAATTAAGACGTAATTCATTGGTGGACAATAGACAAGACGCTTGTTGCCAAGCAAACGGAACGGTTTGGTTTCAATCGGTCAGTCTCAAGACAGTGCTTAGCGGGATAGGACGTTTTAGATTTTGAGTTGGTCCTAAGAGGGACAAAGAAACAAAATTAAAATGTGAACTTGTAAAGTGTTAAAATAAAACAATGATGAATTGTTTGTTCTAGAACGTGGTTTGTAGAGCGGAGTGTATAAAACAGTTTTATTAAGAAATTGCAAACGACAATTAGTGGTACAGAACTAACGATATGAAGCCATGTGCTTTTTGCATTAGTTTGCATTTTCTGTATAAAGATTTTGCGGAGTGAAAAAGAGTGTTCTTAAGACTATAAACTAAACTAATAATGATCAAATACATTATACGTTTTGATCTAATACATGAACTTTTGTAAAAAACGGCGAGAACAATAGTTTCCATGTGTTCGATAAGAAGTGATATAATTGAATCGGGAAATATAGACAAAACCGTTATGTTTTTAAAAGAAAGAACATAAGTTAGAACTTATGTTCTTAGAACAGTTTAAGTTAAAACATTACAAATTATTTGTTACATGAACAATAGAAATGAACTTTGTAAAACGAAAAGGCGATTTAAAGACATCAGCATATGACAGTGTGATTTCCACGTGGCTGTAGGCAGTTCCAGCGGACGAAGCGAATCATCTTCGAGAAAATGCGCTTTTAACTAAAAAACAACGTGATTGGTATCCACGTCAAGACTTTCATTTCTAAAATTATGTTCGTATCTGAAATGATTTAAATATTTCAATGTTAAGTTATAACAATTTATTGATTGATTTGACAATTTATGTTTTAATACATAAGACTATGTCTTATATTCTAAAGTATATAAAATGTTGAAATAAAATCTTTTTCTAATAGCTATAAATTAATGAAACATGATCTATTTTCAAAGATTATAATTCTTAGCTATATAAATTTCATTTAAATAAACTTAAAGCCTATTCAATCTTTTGAGTTGCAACAAAAAACTAAGCTCAGTAATTAAATTTAACTTGACTTTATATTATTATTATTTGAATGATTAAACACTTGTTAGGATGTACTAAGATAAGATATTGCATATAAATACTCCATTTTTTTATATATTTTTTATGTAGATGTGTCTTAAATGTGTCTAATAAATATTATGTGCTATTTCAGAACAAAAAGGACTACTCTTTGTTTACTCTAATATCCTACTGAGTATACTGTTAAAGAATATACGACCCTAGAGAATTTTTAATTTAATATCTTTAAATTCTAAACTAAAATTTTTGAACTTAAATTATATTTTTATTTTTGTAATTAATAAATTACAATGGCGCCCAACTAGTATCAGCACTTATACTTTATTCAGTGAGTGTTGAGAGTGAAGCACCGCCCACTAAGGCACTGACATCAAGGTCATGCCGATTCACAAGCGGCACTTATGCGCGTGGTGCGGTTGTAGTGTTTTAATGACTCCTTAAATCGGACACCTAACTCAACGAACTAACTAAAGCATTCAAGAACTGGCTGTCGACTGGGGTATGACTGTGAATTGGGGGCACATTCCACATGATGTCTTTTCCTGGTATTGGCTAGAGCCCTGTGTCCCGTTAGGGGATGGGCGGCACTTCACTCTCAACACTCACTGAATGAAGTATAGTTTCTTTTTTATATATTATTAAAATCAAACCCGTCTTTTTTGAATTATTACAAGCCCTGTCACACGACTACAAGAAATTGAACACAACAAACCAATGTGCATGTAACGTTCATTCAGCAAAAGCATGCAGTTCATGACAACACTGATTTGGTAGGTGTATAGTTTTAACTTTCTTTTAGCTCTGAACAAAATAGTCGTTTACAGTCCAACTGTAAAAAAAAAAAAAAAAAAAAAAAAATATTCTTAATGATTTTCATTGTGAACGAGTTAAACCATCACAAGCTGGGGTGGTTTTATTGAATAATCTCCCAGAAAGCCTAAAAAATATTCAAAATTATAGTCGGTTTAAGAAAAGACTAAGAAAATTCTTATTGTCTGGATAGTTTTAGTTTGTAGAGGAGTATCTGTCATGAAAAGTACATGTCGCTGAAAAAAAAAAGTTACTGTTTAAGTTGGAGCATTACGATGTTGCAGTACTTCCTTACTGAGTAGTAATGACATGACTAGTATGCACATACAACAATTGATTATAGAGTAACTATACATAATCTATTGAGGATGTAAATTTCCACCCTTGCCTCAACTCTCACTATTCGCAGTTCAGTACAAAGTGGCAACTTGCTGGTGATCAATATTGGTTCACAATCTTCTTAGCCCAGTCATGTCATTATCACATTGTTTGCAGATTGTGGAAACTTCAAATCAGACTCAACAATTTTGTAATACTTGTACTGAAAATAACACTTGATAATAAATATAAGTTCATCTTAGATAAAATACATTTCCAACATAACACATAGGAATAAACGCTTTCGTGAGACTAGTATATGGAAAGGTCATTAGAATAGTTAAGAAATATAAACCTAGAGTATAGTAAACCCAAAACATACAATATATGACATGTAATATACCTTTGCATGAACTGAACTATCTTGTATACAGTGTTGGATCTTCATTGAGATAACCGGTATAATTAAGCCAACATGTATGTTTGTTTAAAACAGGATTATTAATTTCATAGAATCCAAGAGAGTCGCTGTGTTTAATTTAATGAGGGTAAAAGGGTTAAATAAACCTCTCCTATTATATTTATTATAAAACCAAAAATAATTAATTGTAGAAATGTACATTTTATTGGGGAAATAAACAACTACTTTTTGTACAAGTAGTGAACTTGTTTTATAAATAACATTACAAATAATTATCTACTTACAATAACTGTCATTTGAATTAGACTTGGTAACATAGCAATTGGAGTACGCATGATATTAACCAGTGCAAGACAGTAGAAAGCTAGCTTAGAATCCAAAACATTGTGTTCATCTGATAATACATACACTCCAAATGTAACAAAGCCAACCTGTTAAAAGATAAGTATCAATGTTACTCTTTTGTACAATAAAAATAAACGACACAAAAAATTGCACAAACTTTCTCATATAATCATTCACAATTGAAATACTTAATAAACAAAACTATTTATTACAAAAATCTCAGTTCGGTAGTACCGGTAGTCAATTGATAAGTGAAAATAAACCATAGATAACATATTTTAAAAAAACAAAAAAAAAAAACTTTTTATATTTAAATAGAGCTTAAACATTCTTTGCTTATACAACAGCGTAAATCGTATTTGACTAATATCAAGCTTTTAATGAAGGATGTCAAAGTTCATATTTGTTTTTTTGCCAATTATTCCTGATCTGTAACATATTTTTACTTTACAATGGTATTATTTTTGAATTATTCGCTTTGCTGATAATTAATTGTGAATTTTGGATAAAAATATTCATACCTAAATATTTAGTTAATAACACGTAATCAATAAAGAATATGAAATGTTTTATAATTTATTTATTTTTAACTCCCCCCCATATTAGTAGTTTACAATATTGATAGAATACAGAAGGATTGGGGAGTAGGATACGATAAAGTGCCAAATTCGTAGGTTTGGTAATAGAGATTAATCTTACATGGAGGTACCTGTAAAGAAAATAGCTCTGGTTTTTTTGTTATAAAAAACCTTAAAAAATATTGCACCAAATGAACACTCATTATGTCCTAATATAGACTTATTTATCTACATTTAAAATATGGAGTTACTTTTGAGGGTGACTCCTTGATGAATGAGATCGGAGAGTGTAACGTTTATAAAAACGAGCAATTAGAACCATAATGTAGTTAAGAAGAATGACATCCTGTTAAGAATATTTTAAGGAATCAAAAATTCTAATTTTTCCATGTTTGTATATTTTAAAGACTATAATACATTGTTGAAATATAGTCAGTTGTAATTATGCAACATGAATTTTCATGATTACAATAAAAGAAATTCTAAGACATCAGTCTCATAGGCTAAAAAAGGTTGTCAAAAACTTCCTTCTCATGCAGGTATTGAATTTATTAATAAACTAACTGATGGAAATAGATTTTGTAAAATCTAAAAATATCTTAGATGACTTGTGTTGTAAAAATACTTTTACTCAGTGAGTGAGTTCATTCACAATACTTGGTGACGTTTATAAATATTTTGGTGGGTGATATAACCTCCTTTGAGAATTTTTTTATTGTGTACAATCTTTTATACATTTTCTGTAAACTGGTACAATGTTTCATTATTTTATTTGTTGTTATATTGTTTTATTTATATATTGTATTTTATGGTATTTTAAACAAATTTTTATTAATTTTGTTTTCCTTGACTGACTAGTTTTCTCTTTTATTATTAGTGGTTGAATGGTTTGTATTTATTTGTTTTGACTTGGCTAAATAAAATATTTCGTAATTGCGCCTTTAAATAAAAATGAAATAATGAAGGAATGAGTGTACCATAGGGCGGCATAAGTCTAAGTCTATCCTTATATTGTCTAATCTAAATGTACAACTATAAACAATTTCTTAGCTTACTAGAAATGGAGAACAAGCCCAAAGAAAAGATGTTGAAGCATTTAACATTGCAGCTTTCTTGAGTAGCCTTAATTCCTCTTCACGTATCTTTAAAATCTGTTCTTGAAAACTGGGTTCCCAAGCATATAACTTCAAAACCTGGAAGAACAGATCAAAATTCATAGTGTTTTTAAAGTAGTTAACATTTTTGGTTAAGAAACTGGTGACAGAATGATTCCATTTATGTGAAAAAGGTGTAGGGGAGTAATGCCATTTTATGTAAATGAGTTTTCAACATAGTAAAGGCCAAGAAGAATAGAAAGACAGCAAACTTCCAGGCCAGCTATGAAAATATCCAAAATAAATTAAATTCTTTGAAAAGATTGGCATTTCAGGATTCGGACTATATCAGACATGGTTAATGTTGGCAAGAGTTAAACAAATTTTGTACTAGAAATAAAGTATGAAAAAAGTTGTGAAAAGTAATTTGTTCTCACATTTTAAATCGCACAAAAACTCAAAAAAAATATTAGAAAATGTCATCACAAGTCATGGAATGGATTTTACAATATAATTCAATAAAAAGAGGCAATCCGAAAGTCTTCCATATTATTATTACTAATGAGGAAAAAATCATGAAAGAGCAGTTAAAAACTGGAATTGTTAATTATAGTTGTTTTTCTATATCAAGGACATCGTCATGATTAAATGTGTACCTAAGGGTAGTGTACTGTCAATCAACATTATTTTACATAGAAGTAATACTAGGCTTTGAAGATGAGAAAGATTTTTCCCTTTGTTGCTTACAAGTTGATTTCATTGTCTTAAAAAAAGAAAATCAAATATAAACCCCTAGCTCTTGAATATTAGACCCCTAATAACATCAGACTCGGAAGAGAACAAGAGTTGGTCAAGACCTGATAGAAAAGAAAGGGATTTAAACCTAGACTAGATGTAATAGTGTACATTTTCAGTTTGGTGATCTTAAATTGAACTTTATGTTTGGGGTATATGTTTGACTTTATGCAACAAACAGGTAACATATTTTGTTTTTTGAATAAAACCAATAAAGAATAAAGTAAATAAAGAAAATAATTAGTACAAAATGATCAGAGAAATATATTGTGTATGTTATTATTTAAAACAGGTATAAATTTAGTTGTAAGAAAATTGCAACGTTAACAATTTGATCATAAAGGACGGAAGCTGTTACCAACTGGGACAAGTCAGTCAGAGCTTGACATTCAGAGAGAGAGAGAGAGAGAGAGAGAGAGAGAGAGAGAGAGAGAGAGAGAGAGAGAGAGAGAGAGAGAGAGAGAGAGAGAGAGAGAGAGAGAGAGAGAGAGAGAGAGAGAGAGAGAGAGCACGCTCAGAAAATATGTATGTTTGCCTAGAAAATGTGGTGAAGTCGAAAGAAAGTGTTTTTCTAAGGAACTTAAAGTTCTTTTAAAAGTACTATTATGTAATAAAGTGAGTTAATTTCAATTGGGGAGAATAAACTTTTGAAAGTAAAAAGACGTGATTGTATAACATGGTGCAATAGACAAAGTGCTACATAAGCAGGAAAACGTATAAAAAAGAACAAGTAACTGTGTTTTAAAGAAAAACTAAATAATTTGAATAGAACATTTTGAACTAATGACAAAGTAAATAATTGTGACTTTTACATAAGTGAAAAGGAATTCTAAAAAAGTTATTTTTAAAACGAGAGACGAGATTTTGGTAAAACGACGCCATGTGGCTTCAACCTGGAAAAAAAGTGATTTAATTAAAAGTTTTCTGTAAAACGTTCAATTTAACTTTTGTGAGTGAATGCATGTCTGGTATAACATGCTTAAACTATTTTCTATAGAAACTAAAAAATATAATTAAATTCTGATTTTGTGATTTATTGTTAAGAGTTGAATATTATGTTAGTAGAATCGTCGTATGTTTTTTCAAAGAGAGATAATGTGTTATAGGATTATAATTATAGAAATATTTTATAAATAAAAGATTTTCTTTGTTTAACTTTTTGAATACTTGGAAATTTCAATTTAAAAGTAGGTTGCAACAATAAAAAATAATAACAAATAAAATTTTAATGAACGTAATTTTTGGTTAATTTAGTATGTAGGATGTTATATATAATTCTATCTTTTCAGGTGATATTTGATTTGGATGAATTTTGATGTTATATGATGTTTATTATTAATAAAATGTATATTTCAGAAAAAAAGAATTCTGTCTTTTATTTAATATTCTACAAAGTACACTGTTTCAAAAGAACTTGCAACCTCAGAGAAACAAACTCTCTTCAAGAGTAATAATTTTTTTTTTTTTTTTTTATAATAATTTTTATTTTTGTAATAGATATTACAAAATGGCGCCCAACGTTTATTAAATCAATTTTAAATAACTAAAAAGAACATTATTAATTATTTGAATTGTTTCATGGATGAAACAATGTGTAAATTGCCACTGTAGATGCAAATAAGGATTGTCACACCAGTGAGCACCTGAAAGGTGAAGAGAAAGAAAGAAGACACCAGATTTATAGAAGAACAACAGGTGAATTCTGTATTGAGACAATGTTCGAATTGATATCTCCCTGAAGGTGATGAAATTTTTGGCTGATAAAACGAACATAAATTTGAAAATAATTTGGACATATGATTTGTGTTTTTTTCTTCTACTCCAAAGTGTAAAAGATAATAATTAATGAAAAGTCAAAGTGAAAGAAGTCAATTAATTTTCTTTTAAAAATTAAGTTTTATGATCTTATTAAGTTGTCTTGTTAACTTTTATATCAGGCCTGAAATAAGCGAACCTCAAAACAGAAAAATCAGCAGAAAACTCAACAATGTTTTTTTGAACCTTCACATAACTTTCTCTATATATGTGAGAAAATAAAAAAAAAACTGAAAGAATACAAATGTAACAAAAAAGCCAGCTAAAATAGCAGGGTACTGTTTGACTTACTTTAATTCCAGTGAGTATTTCATTCATTTTCTTGATACGTTCATCTTTCAAGGTCATTTGTTTGGTTTGAAGTTTTTTCACCAAATTTGCAATAAAACTGTTGATTGGTAGGATAACTACCATGACAATAATGCCTGCTAAAGCTGCAATACCTGAACAAATAAAATGTTAGGTATGAAATCAGATATTTACAAGCCTACTAATTAGTCCTGTGCAATCATGGTTTACTTAAGTCAAATAAAATATTGTGAGAAATAAATTGAACTCATTCAGAATATTTGATTATAATATATACAGAGTGTTTAAAATCATATCAGAACGGGTTAATATCTCTATTATAATTTAGAAAAGAGACATGAAATTAACAAAATTTAGTAGAGATTGACCTACTTGATCTACAGAGAGGCCAAAAATTAGATACCTTATACAGGCTATCCCCAAAATTAATAAAATGTAATATTTAAAACAGATATAATTTCAGTTATAAGAAAAATGTGACATCAGCATTGTGAATAATAGTGGGAGACTGTTGCCAACCAAGTATTCAATCTAGTTTGATTTAGGCTTTCAAAAAGGAAAGACGTATGAAAAAATAAGTATGTTTGCCGAGACAAAGCCGAACCGTAAAAGAAAGAAAGTGTTTTTTTTTATAAAGGACTAGAAGTTCTACTTAAAGAAATATCATATGATTTTGCGAGTTAGTTTGAATAAGAAGGAAATAAACTTTTAGAGTGAGAATACGTGATTGTAAAAAATGATTCAATAGACAAAACCGTACCGCGGAAGCAGGAAAACGAATTCGAAAAAGGACAAGTATTTGTGTTTTAAGAAAAACTATGTGATTTAACTAGTATTTTTTGAATACAAGATAAATTAGACAATTAATTGTGATCACTAGAAAAGTGAAAAGTAAAACTGAAAAAGTAATTTTTTTAAACGTGACGGGATATTTACTAAACCGATGCCATGTGGTTTGAACAAGGAAGTTGTGTGAATAAATTGAAAGTTTTATGTAAAATGTACAATTTAACTTCCGTGTAAAAATGCATGCTTGGTTTAATATGCTTAAGCTATGTTCTATAGAAATTTAAACATAAAAATAACTATACATTGTAATTCACTAATGAAACTTGTATAGTATGTTTGTAGAATTATCACGTGTTTTTCAATAAAGAAAAATATTTTATTTGGAGATAATGATGAAAGAATTATATAATTAAATGATATTCATTGTTTGACTTGTTGAATTAGATGTTTTAAATTTAATAAAAAGAAATATTTTGCAAAAGAGATTGCGTAATATAAAAACATTACATGTTGAATAATGAGAGATTTTAATTTGTATTTAGGTTGCAACCATAATATTTATAATAAATAAAGTAGTAATGAATTATAGTTTTGGATTAAATTAGTGTGTAGGATGTTATGTGTAATTTTTGTCTTTTCAGGTAATATTTTGATTTTGTATGAAATTTAATATAAATGTTTATAATAATAAAATGTGCATTTCAGAAAGAAGGGTTCTGTATTTTATTTAAAATTCTCCAAAGTATACGGTTTTAAAGAACTTGCGACCTCAGAGAAACTTTTTATGCTTTCTTCAAGAGTACTTTTTGTAATCTTTAAAAAAAAAAAAATTTATTATTATTTTTTTTTTGTAATAAACATTACAAAATGGCGCCCAACTTTTATTGAAATATTAAGATTATCATCCCATTTTAATAGAATTGTTACAATTTGCCCTACGTTATTATAGTTCCCTGATGTACATTTCGGTAACCAAGTTACCATCATCAGAGGGACCTGAAATAATACCTACAAAGTATAAAATTTTAAAAACTAAACTTCCATATTCCCCCCCCCCTACCCCATTTCAGGTGGATCGGCCTATTAAAGTAGAACCACATCAATGACCTAGGTGAAAGCGGCCATTGCCATATTCAACCTCTGGGTATACCCATGGACAGGGATATGTACTGTTAGCCACTTTCGCCTAGGTTATTGACTTGGTTTTACTTTGATGATCGATAGATGTGGGGTAGAGCGGAGAATGTGGCAGATTAGTTTTTAAAATTTTATATTTTGTTAGTATTATTTCAGATCCCTCCGATGATGGTAACTTGGTTTCCGAATTGTACATCAGGGATGATAATATAAGGCAAATAAATATTTTATTTCAGTTTATGTGTGTGTGTGTGTGTGTGTGTGTGTGTGTGTGTGTGTGTGTGTTGTGTGTTATTGTACCAAATTTGTGGTAGGGGTTGCAGTGTTTTAAATTGTTTACATTCACCACAGTGCTCATTGAACATCTACCAACTTACAGCCTTGTAAGTTTTTGATTTTTTGAAGAAGTTTATTAAATAATTTTACACCAGCTTGTGAAAGAAGTTTAGTGTATAAATTTAACCCCTCATAATAGTTAGAAGCTAGTCCAGTGCTATAATTGTGTGTGGCATGATCACAGTTTAATTTAAAATAGAGTAACTTTAAGAATATACAAACAAGTATAAGAACTCTAAATTATTTGAAAACAGTTTTAGATGTTTCAGAATTTGTTAGACCTGGCACAAGCTGAATAGCTTTCTTTTGCTGGACAAATATTCTTTGATATTCTATTCTAATGAACTTTCACAGCATAGAATTCCATTCCAGATGTGGATATGAGAGCTTTAATGGCTGTTATAAAATTGATGGTTTAGAGTATTATTTAAAATATCTCAATGTAATTATGGCTTAAGTAACTTTCACACTGATAATATTTATGTGTTTATTCCAGGTCAGCTTATTATTGATTTATAAGCATTAAAATTTTGCACAATTTTCTTTTTGAGAGTATTAAGTTAAATACTAACTAAAAAAATATACAAAGCGTCTACTCAATACATACCAATACTTTGCCAGAGTAAAATAAAGGCTACACCAATGGTAAGTGGTGCAGAAGCTATCAAATATATAAATGGCATCAAATCATAAAATCTTTGAGCATCTACTGACATTAGGTTGACAATTTGTCCAACAGTAGTTCCTTTACGTGCAGAGTTTGAACATCGTAAAGCCTGCAGACATAAAATAAACGTAACTTATATTGAATACTTCCCTTAAGTAAGTACTATATAAAAAACCATGAGAAACAACAGAGGATATTGTAAAACAACTGATATAAAATTAATTTGAAGTAAGATTATCTTTCATTACTGTTTTTAAAGTAGAACTTTTATGCAGTATCAGCTAGTGTTGATAAAATATTACTTTTGAATAATCTTTTAACATTTTTTAACTTCTCAATAAAAAATATTTTGTACGCTACACTCCCCTTATATAAATGGAGATATGTTCCTCTTCAATTCTATTTATCCAGTTGTTTTATTGCTGACAAAATACAACAAAAATTGAAAAATTAACTAATAAAACCAATATCAAATATTAAAATACACAATAGGATAGAGGTAACAAAAACCAGCAATTGTTTTGCAAAGTCTTAAACACATTAACTACTTTGAAATATAAGTAAAGGATCTTTAAAATGATTGAAAACCATCTAAGCACTAGCTACTCCATAATGCGACTTTAAAGCTTCAGTAATACATAACAGTTCAGTCACATCACAGTGTAGCGATATTAATCACACTAAGGTTCATTTAATTAGTTTCTGGAAAAGTGTAGTATTTAAAGTCTGTAGAAAGTGAACATAGTTGTGCATTTATGTTACAACTCTGTCTATTGTGTTTTTAAATTATGGATGATGGTTTATATAAAAATAGATTTATTTGTTTTTGTGTTACATGTGGTTTTTAAGAGTTGTAGGACAACAGGACATAAAATAGGATTGAAGAGGTAGATTTATGTATTTAAATAAGGTGGGTGTAACTTTTAAAATGTTGATTTGTTAATAAGTTTACCACAGCTAAAATTATAATTTCCTTTAGAATAAAAAAAATCAAATTATAAATATTTTTGGTTAGAAACTTTAAAGATTGCAATGCTTTAAATGATTCATTTGTATGTGACAAAGGTTATAATATTCATTCTGTTAGAAGCTAGTGCTAAACCTGCTGCTATTGAATGTTGTGCAGATTTTTAAAAATCATGGGTATATTTTTTGCTATAAAACATCTATGATAGAACAGTCTTTAGATTTACTAGTAATTAGCTTTTGAAATAGACTGAAATAAATGCATTAACCTACATATAACACATGTGATACAAAATATACAAATAAAATAATTAATAAATAATAAAAAAAATATTATATATACATTAAAGTACAGCACTCATTCAAAACCAAATCAAATATAAAAATTCTATATCACAAACCATAAAACAACAATTATGGACAAACAACAACAATTTATGAAATCCTTCTCATAAGAAAAATGATAAATACGATTGAAAGATTTCTACACTAACATATTTTTTAATGTGAAAATGAGAGAAAATCGTCACTTTACAATTAATTACATTTTTATTGAATATCCTGGTGTTTTAAAGACAGCATTATTCAGAATTATGTCTGACAATATAGGTTATTTTAATCTGTGTGGAGAATGGGTGCCGAAAATATCGACAAGTGCTCACAAAGACCAGAGATAGACATCTGTACATGCTTTATTTGACAGCTTTCATGGTGAATAAACTTGAATTTTATACATCAATCCTAAATTAAAACAACAATCCATGCAATGGTGCCACTATGTTATGATATTTAAAAGATGCGGTTTCAGTAGATTTCACAAAGTCTAGAACAATAATTATATTGCATGTCTGATGTGAAACATTTTCTAAACTGTGCTGTATCATTTAAAACTGACCATGGTGAAATCCGAAGTCATGTATTGTTATCTTCATAATAATGCTGATCTGTACACGGCTGCCCACACATTCGAAAAACAGTTCAAAAATTTTGATGGGAGATTTTTGGTCATCTACCTTATAGTCTTGATCTAATGCTCAATGACTATTATCTATTAATACACCTCAAGAAATGACTTGTGTTTCAATGATTCGAGGAAACTGAAAAGTACATAACTGGATGAAATTCCAGCTGGCTGAAATTAATCTGGAAGGTTTGTAAAAGTGTGTCAACAAAAGTACAATAAATGCATTTTGGGACAGTAGAGAAAAGCTAGCTGTGGATTCTAGTGCTAGCTGATAATTAATTTCACTAGATCAGCTATGGAACCTAACAACTATGGTTGTTGTTGATTATGGAACATTGACTAGGAAAACAGCAACCTAGACACAGTCACCTAATTTTGTTAATTAGTAACCATTTAAAATGTCTCGATGGGGGAATTGTTAAAACAAATCATCGTAATATACCAACCTTTTTATAGATCACAGAGATCAGAGCAGTTCTAAATCTAAGGCCCAATTCGTACATGAATTTTAAGCTGTGTGTCAGAAGTAATGTTTGGACTTCAGCGATGATGAATAGAAGTACAGCATACATGTAACCTCGCCACACTGGTTGATTTTCAGATACAAATCCAATCAAGGCTCTAAAACAGTAAACACAAGGAGAAATTAATACTTTACACATTGAGACGGTTTGGAAAAATCAGTCGTCTTAAGGAGTAAATCAAATCATGAAAATTGCTAATCTAAACGCCGTAAAATTGGAATGCGGTAAAGAGATGACGTCACACCAGACCGAACCAAAAAGTTTCGTGTCCGAGCATGACTGAACAGATATAGTGTTTCCAATTTTATTAAAAAAATTAAAATTTAAAACTAAATAATGATAAAGTAGAAGTAGGCGATTAATAATATCAAAGAATAAATGTAATAGAAATTAAAACAAAAAGTTATTAAGGAAATAAGATGGGCTAAAAAACCTAAAATTTGTAAAATGGGGAAAATTGAAAATAAAAAATAATAGAGTCATAAACAGTAGGGAATATAATAATAATCAACAATAAAATTGGAAAAATAATAATAATAAAAAGGAGAAATGGGACTTGAAAAGTCATTCTTAGGGAGTTTTTTGGAGTTTTTAATGTGAAGGGGGATAAACTTAATAAACTGAATAATAAAAAACAAAGAGACAATAGTAGGGAATAATAATATGTAGTCAGAAAAGGAATTAAAGTTAAATTGGGGGAGAAATAGTTAAAGCCCAAAAGCGGTTAAAGTAAAGATTAAGTGGATAAAAAAGTAATAGGTAATGGGTATGACATGTATGTTTATGTAACATAACAGAGCAGAGTTGAAAAATAATAATGGGGGAATTTTATATACGAAAAATACGATGATCAGAAAATCACAACTTCAATCATCAATAACTAATGAACCAAACAAGCTACGATGAAAAACTAAAGAGTTATTTCCGTTATAGGACCAGGAGAATAACTTCAGTAAAAAATAATATTCAAAAATGATTTGGGAAAAAAGTTAGTTTGTGAAAAAATGAACATTGGTAAAAAGTGTGGTAACTCGACCAGCCAAAAACGTCGACCCTCAAGAATGTGGAGAAGGGGAATCTGAAGAGAAAATGAAAATCGGACCAACCGTTCAAAAGTTAAAGCGAAAAGAAGAAAAAAGTGTTCATATTCAATATTTTCAGGATTCGACAAGTAAGTCTTGCACAGGTAGCGTGACATTACGGACCAGCTTACTTACCTCACCAACCAGACAACAGAAAAACTGAACTAGCAAAAAGATTAAAATGTTAATTAAATGGGTTTTTAATGAAAAATAAATTACAAAACTAATACAATAGAAGAAAACTAAGCCTATGACAGCTATCAGCACAAAAACTACGGATTAATTCAGCCGAAAACGTAAAAAATAACGAAAGAGACATTTCTTCACTAAAGGGAGAAAATTGGTTACCTTTTTCGGGAAACATTCCCACAAGAAGGAAGAGCCGAAATTATTGGTCGAAAGGTCGATACTCTAGTAACAGTCACCAACGAGGAAGGACGTTATTATTGTCAACCAAAATTTTTCTAATAGTTTCATTAACTCTAATAAATTTTAACTTAAAATTTTTTCTATAATAAAGTCAAGTATAAAAATAAACCCAGTTTGGAAAATTGAGTAATAAGAAGAACATAAATCTACATGAAAGACTAACTATCCAGGAATCAGAATAATTACCAGAAATCAACAACTATAACATAAATAGGATTTGGAAAGGAGATAAATTGAAGACACCGTTAACCATCAACAGCAAGGAGCTTCACATCTTTAAGATCTTCATTTTAAGTGTGAAGGTACACAAGATTTATAGAATAATTCGCAAAAAAGTAAACTCATTTAAATATACAAAATTAATTGGGGAAATTTTTAATATATTAACTTCAGTAGATTCGAGTAAACTCTGCTTTGGTTTAGTATAAGTATTCAAAAGTAAATACGACTATTTCAGTGAAGGAAAAACTATTTTAAGTCCTAGCTGGAACAGTCTAGCAATTTTATATATATATATATATATATATATATATATATAAATAAAATTTTGTAAATTGTTTAAAAGATTTTGTTAATTGTAAGTTCAAATGATTAATTGTTTAACTTGTTTTGATGGTTAAGCATACATAAACAAATTGATTGGTTATGCGCAATTGGTGGTTCATTTAATAGACCATTTTGTTTCTACATATTTCCTTTTTCAAATAGCCATAACGCTAAACAGGTATAATTAAGGTGCTCTGGTATTATTTCATATTAAATAAATAAAAATTATCATCAGAATTCAGGAGCCAATTTCTTCCAAAAGGCACTTCCCCATAGAGAGAGAGAGAGAGAGAGAGAGAGAGAGAGTGTGTGTGTGTGTGTATAAGTCAAATAGTAAATTCATTGAGCAAGGAAATAAAATTCTAAGAATTTTGGTAAATTTAGTTGATAAGTCGATGAGAACAATCTCCGACTTACAAAAGCCAAGTCGTGCAATATCAAATTTATGCAATGTTTCATACCATTTACTTCATCAAATTTATATCAAAATTGGTATAAATATTGGGAGTTTAAATGTGGCTTAATTTTGTGTTGTAACTAAAATTTAAAAAATTAGAAAATCAGAATTTTTTTGAGAAAGTAAGAATTTTACCAATAATTTTTAAAATGTTTAAAGATCTTAATATGTAAATAGAAAAAGAATTTAAATCACATAATTATTGTACGTTTTTTGTATATTAATTGTAAGTGCATAATACATACTGAACATTATCTTATATTTAAAGATAAATGTTGTGAAGCGAATAATTTACTTGCATATAATTTAATAAAACCATACATTTAAAACAAACCTGAGAACAAATGGACTAAGAAAGGCACACATTTCACCAGTCAGTCTGAAGAACAATCCAATACTGGCAGCTGGTACAAAAGCTTTGATTAGAGACAACAAAACTGAAACTGTTTTAGTTTTCTTCTCAGGGCTGCTTTTATTTTCTTTATCTTCACTGAAAGTAACAACAAAAAATGTTTATTATTGTATAGAAACCAAATCTGATTCAACACTTGCACTTTTTATATCAGTGAACGAGTATACATTATATTGATTAACAGGGATTTATTATCCAAAATTGCTATTCTTTTATTAAATTAACATTTTTTTCCAAATTAAATGTTGAGCTTGACTTATGAGAAAAATTATACAGTATAACAAACACACAGAACACAATTATTCTCACATAAAAATACGCCTAAGTAACAGATGCGTTTCAACGACAAGGTCGTCCTCTTCAGTGATACAAGAGCTACACCAATCAAACTATAACTAACGCATAGACTAACGCGTCTGATACTTTGGCATATTTTTTTGAGAATTGTGTTCTGTGTGTTTGTTATACTGTATTTTTTTCCAAATATTATTATTTTACTGTCATTTTTTATAATTTTATTAGTTGAATTGATTTGAGATGTCACACAATTCTCTAAAAAAACAGCTTTTTAAATGTGACTCAAAAACGTAAAATAAATTCAAAATTTTGAAACAACTCATTAACTTTTTGTGATGTTTAATGTTGATTATTTTAATAAATGTTGGGCGCCATTTTGTAATGTTTATTACAAAAAATAAAAATAATTACAAAAAAAGTTACTCTTGAAGAGAGCATGAAATTTCTCTGAGGTCGCAAGTTCTTTAAAATAATGTACTTTAGAGAATCTTAAGTAAAATACAGAATCGTTCTTTCTGAAATGCAAATTTTATTATTAATAAACATTTTTTTATATTAAATTTCATACAAAATCAAAGTATTACCTGAAAAGAAAAAAATATACATAACATCTTACACTATATAATAATCAAAATTATATTTCATTAAAACTTTATTTGATATTAATATTAAGGTTGCAACCTAATTTCAAAATGAAATATCTTATTTTTCAAAAGATAATATTTTTATATTACACAATCTCTTTTATAAAATATTTATTCTTTTTAAATTTAAAACATCCAATTCAACAAGTCAAACAATGAATATCTTTTAATTATAAAATTCTTTAATGATTATGTTCAAATAAAATATTTTTCTTATTGAAAAAAACATGTGATAATTCTACAAACATTTTATTCAAATTTCATCAGTAAGTTACAAATTCTAGTTAGTTATTTTTATATTGAAATTTCTATAAAAAATAGTTTAAGCATGTTATACCAGACATGCATTTATACACACAAGTTAAATTGTGTATTTTACATAAAACGTTTAATTAATTCACACTATTTCCTGGTTGAAATCACATGGCATTGTTCTATTAAAAATCCCGTCTCTTTTTTAAAAAATAACTTTTTCAGTTTTACATTTCACTTTTTCTAATAGTCACAATTATATAATTCGTCTTTTATTCAAAACATTTTAGTTAAATCACATAGTTTTTCTTAAAAACACAAATACTTGTCCTTTTGTATGTATGTTTTCCTGGTTACGCAGTACGCTTTGTCTATTGCATCATTTTATATAAACACGTATTCTCACTATAATTACATAATAGTTCTTTAAATATAACTTTTAGTCCTTTATAAAAAAAAAAAACTTTCTTTTGACGATTCGGCTTTGTTCCGGCAAACATACTTATTTTTGATACGTCTTTCCTCTTAGAAAATCTAGATCCAACTGGCGCAAAACTTGGTTAGCAACAGTCATAGCAACAGCCTCCCTTTATTTTTCAAAATGTTATTGTAGCATTTTTCGTATAACTAAAATTATAACTGTTTAAAATATTAACATACTTTTAATAAATTTCTCTGATCATTTCGTACTAATCATTACTTTCTTTCTTTATTCTATTCTTAATTTATTTTATTTAATAAACAAAATATGTTTCCTGCTTATTGCATCCAAGTTAAACGTACTCTCCATTCAATCTAAGATCACCAAACTGAAAATGTAAACTATTACAATTTTTATCAAAAACTTCAAAACTTTTAATTCTCAAGTCTACAAAGAAGTGTGTTTACCCAATTAAATACATTACACCATACCCAACAGAAGCCAAAAACCAATGTAAACAAACAAGAAGAGAAAGTTAGTATCTCTTGAAAATTTCTGTATCTCTAAATTTAAATGTAGATAGCGAAAATGTATAAGATTAAATACTTATAATCTTATATCAAAAGTGGTGTTTTAAATTAGCTAAAAATAAAAGTTTAAAGCAAAGTTAAGTGGAATGTCTATTAAAGGTTACATTAAAAGTTTTAAAATTAAACTACGCTCAGCTCTCTAAGTACATAATTTTTTCAGAAACATCCATTTTTTTTGAAGGAAAATAGTGCAATTTAAAAATTTTCAATTAAAAAAACCAGTAAACAAAAGTCTAGAAATTTTTAAAACTGGAATGTTTATACTGTATATGAGACCTGTTCAGAAATTAACTTCCTATCAGCTGGTAACTTCAAGCTGGTTGCCATACAAAGCACATTTTTTGTTATCATTAACCTCAATACACATAAATTTTCAATTCATTACGTTTGTTGTTATGCTACTAGTGAGTGAATTTAAATGGAGTTGTGAGGTTCATACTGTGATTTGATTTGTGGAAGCAGAAGGACAGAATGTTGCTGGTATTCATCACCGCCTGTGTCGAGTTTATGGAAATAATGTTATGTCACATTAATAAAGCTGTGAGAGATTGGTGCAGGAAATGTAGGGATGACTGTACAAATGTTCATGATGAAGAGGGAAAAGAACATCATTCAATTGTGACTGATGAGCTGCTTCAACAGGTTTAAGAAACTGTACATAAAAAGCTACTGTCATAATTTTTCAGCATTCAGAAGATTTCCCTCAGATTTTTAAAACCACTCAACATGACATGGAATTATTGTTATGCCAAATTGAATTTTTGTAAGTACTGTAAGGGGGGGGGTCTATAGTGTAATAGTAGAGGTCTATTCTACTACTTTAACAGCATCAGGGTCAAGAGTAGGTTAAGAGAGATAAAATGAAAATACAGTAGAGGGATCTAACCCAAGACTAAATTAAAAATGCTTTAGTTACAGCTGTCACCTACAGTGTTTTGGAATCAAGTAAATCTGTTTCTGTGTTTGTGTGTTCACTGACTGACAATCTAAAATGTTTAAATTTAAAATTAAAATTGAATAAATACATAAGTATGTTTACATCCCATCTGACTCACTTGAGGTATTTCTCGTATGTAGGAAGCCAATATTTATTGAACTGCCTGATGATATTACTTCCTGTATCTTGAGGTCTCATAGAATATAGGTCTTCTGAGGTCAAAGGTCTTTTGAATCCTGTCCATACCATACTATTTAACCATCCAAATGTTAATCTTGATACAAATGAAGCTGATAATTCGGGATTTTGTTTCTAGACAGTTGAACAAAAATAAATTTACAATCATTATTACTGAACAAATAATCAACATTTTAGAGTTTTAAATAAGAAAAGAAAATTAAGTCTTCAGTGGTACCAATTATGTTTTAAATTTAATTGATGAGATATTGTTCATATTGAAATAATATTATTCTATTTGTTCATGTCATGGTGGTTCAGGTTGAGCAAGCCCCTAGTTTTATTGGGGCTTGCAACTGAATTGTGCAATTAACAGAAGTTAGTGATCACTTGTGAAATACAAACACATGGTGGGAAAGACATGGGGCTGAGTAACTAAGGTGAGATCTGCCATAGTGTATGGTGTTATTATGTAGTGGTAAGGGATCAATGGTAAGACTGGTGGGCTTTCAATCACTGAGAAGATTTTTAGTTACAGGAGAGATTAGTAGCAATAGTGCAACTAAGACTTAATAATCTTCCACCAGATCTGTTTATAAAGACAGTGGTAAAAAGAATGTCACCTACAATGTGGTTCTCAAAACCATTGTCAGTGGTAATACTTACTACAAATAATGGTTTGAGGAACCTTTATTTATATATAAGGTGGAGTGTGGTTCACAGACAGCTCTGAAAAAAAAATGCAACAGTTCCTGGAATCAAAGTATGTAGACATGGAAATGTACCGAGTAGTATTTCAGTCGGAAATTACACCCTCAATGAAAATGTATCCGAGTAAATTTAAGACTTAGTTATAAGGATAAGTATCTGATAGTCATGAATAAACCAACTTGAAATTTTGGTACTAAAAAAAGAGGAAAATATAATTAAATTGGAAGAGGAAATAAAGGGACTAAAGATGATCAAGAAAAAAAGTGAGATTTACACTGTGGTAACTTCTAAAAGTAGAAGTAAAAGACATAGCTTTCCATTGACACATACAATAACCAGGGATATTCCTCTCTATAACAGTTTTGATCTACTTTCAGAATGTAATACCTCCCAGGAGAATCTGCAGTTAAATACAGCACTAACGTCAAATAAATATCAAATAAATGCAGAGTTAAAGGAATTAAAGGCAACAACAGAAAACTCTAAGCCTCCATCTAAATCGGTAAAATCCAAAAGTAACAAGTTTCCTGAAATGGAAACAAGAAATCGTTTCAACGTATTGACAGTAGATGCACTACTGGGAGTTAGTCAAAATTGTACAAAAATGAATGTAACATATAGAAATCAGATGAAAAAGAATATGTTACCTAATAAATTAACTATAAGTGACTTACATAAAAACTTTAATAAGTCAAATGTGAAAGCGAGAAAGCAAAAACAAATACTCCTAGTGTCAGACAGTCATGGTCGAGGTTGGAGTAAGTTGTTAACAGCAAGGATGGAAAATGTTAGCATAACTGGGTTTGTAAAGCCAAATGCTACTCTGAAACATGTGGTTGACTTGAACAGTGCAACTAGAAACTTTACTGCTGTATATTTAGTTATTATAGTTGGAGGCACAAATGATGTAGGGACAAATACTGAACATACATTGTTAAATACTCTAAGATTAGCTATTTGTAATGTTGTAAAAGCTAAAGTGATTGTATCAACAATGCCTTATAGGTACGATGCGCCCTATTTAAATGATAAAATATATAATATTAACAAATGCTATTTAAAAACGATTAAAGAAAATGGTGCAATACTATTTGACATAAATAAATATATTGCAAAAAAGATTATACACGGCATGGGTTACATCTGACCTCATTGGGAAAACGTAAGGCATTGTTGAAACTAGTCGAATATGTAAGACTTGGATGTAAACTTAACAGATGCCCAGTTTTTTGGGAGATCGTTTCCTCTGATCCTCCTGAAGTACAAAACCCTCAGCAAGAATTTGATAATGTAAATTTTGAAAATAGTGAACCTTGTATACAAAACTGTAATAATAATACATTGTTAAACAATCTAACTTTTTTTAGACACATGGCTAATAAGGGAGAGTCAGAGGGAGGCGTGTACACAGCAGGGCAGTTTAGGGACATAGACAGAAGGACGGGTAATAGATTCCAAATTTCAAAATTTAGTTTAAATGTATTTGCATATAATATAAGAAGCATAAACCAAAAAGTCTCTGAATTTATGATATTCATAGATCAATTTTTGATAAAGCCTGTGGCAATAAGCCTTTTTGAAACATGGACAACGCAATGCAGCGATAGTCAGCTAAATACTTTCAACGGTTATAGAGTAGGCTCGTACTTCTCACGCTCCATTACGAGCGGGGGTGGAGTGGCAATTCTTGTCAGAAATGATACTGAGTGTAACAAAGTAAATGTAAAAAACAATCCCAGTACGGAAAGTGTTTTTGAATATGTGGTCGTGGAAATAAAATCTCATAGTTTTCAGTCATGTGTAATAATAGCTATGTACAGAGCTCCGGACTCAAATTTCGACACCTTTATAAATAAATTGGAGATTTTGTTGGAACAACTGTTTAGGCGCTTAAAAAACAAATTAATAATTTTAACAGGAGATTTCAACATAAACATTTCAAAAAATAACAGGGAAACTTCTAAATTCCTTGAAATCTTAAAATCGTACAATTTAGTAGTCAATTTTCAACAACCGACGACAATAACTTCCGATACATCAACATGTATTGACAATATATTCACAAATTTTATACCAAAAAAAGCTGATATGCACGAACCAGGTTTGTCTGACCATAGGGAACTTTCAGTTCAGTTTGTTGCATGTAAACAACATTGTAAAACTAAAACAAAACTGTCGTACAAACGAACTTTTAATGAGACAAATTTAAATCTCTTCACTTCTCGGTTGGGCACAAATAGTTTTTCTGAGTTGGAAATTTCCCTGGATAATATAAATAATATAAATAAAAACTACAATCTGTTTTTTACAACATTAAATAGATATCTTGAAGAAGTATGTCCTCTAAAAAGGTCCAAACCTTTCAGACGTTTCAATGTTGTTCCATGGATAACGAAAGGCATTAGAGTCTCCTGTAAATAGAAAGCGTGCTCTGCATGAAATTTTGAAGTCCCAAAACTGCCCTGCTGAGATATTAATTTATTATAAGAGATATTGTAATGTATTAAGAAGAGTCATTCGGGATGCAAAAACCATGTCAAATGATAGGTATATTTTAAATTCTGAGAACAAGGCAGAGGCAATGTGGAATATTGTTCGAGTTGAAACTGGAAATTCTAATGTAAAACAAAATCGTGATATAATTCTGCAAAAAGGTGCTGAGGTAATTGACCAACCTATGCACGTTGCAGAATGTTTTAACAAATTCTTTATACATGTCACAAAGGAACTGAACCTGAAGTTAAATGAGAGTGAGGCAATCTGTTTGTTAAAAAAAAGGAAATTGGAGTTCAAAACTCTTTGTTCATTCGCCCTACAAGCCCTTCAGAAATTTACAAAATTATACTAAGTTTAAAAAACAAGAAGTCTGTTGGCTGGGATAATATTCCAACATCAGTAATTAAAGCTCATGTTATCTCAAGGCCACTAGCCTTACTTATAAACCAGTCTTTTGAAACTGGAATATTTCCAGAACACTTAAAATATTCAATTGTAAAACCTATTCATAAAAAAAGGCGATATTAAAGAAATTACCAACTACCGTCCTATAACTATTGTCTCAGTTTTTTCTAAAATATTTGAAAAAGCAATGATGAAAAGAATCGTTTCTTTTCTTACTAAATACAATATATTGAACAAAAATCAGTTTGGTTTTCGCAAGGGTCTATCAACTTCCTCAGCCATTTTTTCGGTAGTAAATACTGTAATAGACGCTATAGAGGGGAAAACTCAAATCGCATCTGTCTTCTGTGATCTCTCAAAAGCTATTGATTGTGTAGATCATTCAATCTTGTTACAAAAGCTTGAATATTATGGTATACGAGGGAAGGCAAGCAGTTGGATAAGCTCATATCTTTATAAGAGAAAACAGAGAGTTATCTATACTGACAGTGCTCTAAAATCTCACCATTCTAAATGGGAAGTAGTCCTGCGTGGTGTTCCTCAAGGGTCAATATTGGGACCATTGCTTTTCCTTATTTATGTAAATGATTTGCCTCAAAATGTTGGACAAGCAGAGACAGTGTTATTTGCTGATGATACTACTTTAACAGTGGTGGGCAAAGATCAAGCAGATTTGGCTGAGTCAGCAGAGTTAGCAATGTCCATGGCGGAAGATTGGTTCTCTGTAAATAACTTAAAACTGAACGTGACAAAAACAAAGTTAATTCAGTTTGGTCTACAGTCAAATCCTAACCTACATGTAAAAAAAGGTAAAGAAATAATCATGGGCACAAAAAATGTTAAATTTCTTGGCATTACCCTAGACGCAAATTTTAATTGGAAAAGTCATGTTTCAGGTTTGGCTCAGCAACTGGCGCCAGTTTGTTTTGCTCTCAGAATGATTTCCTCTGTGACTAGTTTAAAAGTAATAAAAGCCGTTTATTCTGCTCATATTGGTTCTCGGCTAAGATATGGGGTGGCATTCTGGGGGAACTCTGTAGAGTCTATAAAAATATTCCGCCTACAAAAAAGAATTTTACGCTCAATGTTTCATCTGAGGTATAAACAATCGTGTTTTCATTTTTTCAAAAAAACATAATATTTTAACCTTTCCGTGTATTTATATCTATGAGACGTTAATTTTCTTTAAGAGCAACCATAATTTATTTGAAGTGAATCAGCACCACCACAAATACCCTATCCGTCAAAAACTATTGCAATATCCTGTCCACAGACTAAAATTTTTTGAACGTGGAATATATTACTCGGGTATTAAATTGTTCAATGCACTACCGGAAAAAATTTAAAAAACGGATTCTATCCAGAGTTTCAAGAGTTCACTTCTAGAAAATGCATTCTACTCTGTGGAAGAATATCTGGCCAGAAATACTCAAACCAATTCTGCTAATGTCGGGTATGACTTATGAATGAATTGATCCAGTATCTGCCCTGCATTTGTCTCAGTTATAGCCTTACTTGTTAAATATGTATTTGTGTGTATGCAATATATATATATATATATATATATATGTATATACAGTATTTGTTATATTGTATTGTGTAATTATATGTTTGTAAATATGTGATTGACTAATGCAGGAATGTAAACTGTATTTAAAAATACTTGTGAATTACTTGTAATATTGTAATTATTATAAATTTAATTTTATTTTTTTTATGTGACTCTTGCTATGCAAATTATGTTTGTCAACAGCAACAGAAATAAATAATAATAATGAAGTTTTGAAAGCTTTGGATTCTAACGAAATCATGTCAAAGTTAGGCTGATACTGTTCAGACTCACATTACGACTGAGAGGCTTCTGGACATGCTGGGATTAGTATGAATTCATGTTTAGACATGCTGGGTAACAAAGCTGACCTGAGCCATTTTGTGAGTATCAAGAGGCTGGCTTTGCAAGTCATCTGTACTTGAGCTGATAAAGATTTAGAGTGTATGAGTCTATCAGGCCTAATGATTAGCAAACTCTCATTTCACGTTCCTTTTATTGTAGGGAGGGGCAATATAAAGGTGGTGGTAGGGTTCATTATAGAGCACTATCATCTGGGAAAAGATCCCCAAGATGGGAATTTTCACGAAGTGTGGCTTGGAAGAAGGAACTGCAGAACACATGATTTCGTGCAGTATACAGTAAACCCTTGTAATAGTCCAATTAAAGAAGAAGCCTCCATTTTAAAGAGTATCAATAAATCTTATATTTAATTTGCTAAGGAATTTCTGACAGTCGTTAATATAGGGCTGATTTTAATGATTGAGGAGTAAAATTAAACAGTTTTACCTGCAGATTTGCCATAAATTATTCATTTTCCGTAGAAACACTTACTTCTTAATAAATTTATCATTTAAATAACAGGACTCTTAATGGGTAAATAATATGTTTTACAACAAAAATAATTTGAAACAGCTGTTATAAATTCTCAAACACATTATTATATTTAAAAAAAAGTTAACTTACATAGAGCTTACTTTATTAGTGGGGATGCACATTGTGTTGTGATTGATTACTTATATTTCGCAAAACTAAAACATTTAAATGGCTTATTGTTTATTGTGACAATTGAATCTAAATTTTTTATCTTGAAAAAGCTAACGACTTAATTATACATACTGTATAAAGCTTAATTTATCTGTGAGTGATTGATTACATCTCCCAAAAGTTAATGGTTTATTGTTAATTTGTGACAATTTTAGATTTTCTAAGTTTTACACAGTATGAAACAAAATGCTGTTGAACACTTATTGAGAAAATGCCAATGACAGAAATCGAAAGGGCACTGAATTGTGAAGTAAACCAAAAGATTCAACTTTTTGATACCAACATGACCATCGGACGTCAACATTATTTTAAAAATGCACGTTCATTTGATATTAACAATCCATATTTTAATGTAGGTGATCTTTCTGATGCATTTAGATATTGTAGTGTTTTGATGTATCATTTTGAGATTGACAGAATGACAATCTATGTTGTCAGAGAGTGTAAGGACAGATATTCCCCAGGCCCATTTAGACTTACAAAATTTAATTACAAGTGATACACTACTTTCACAATATTATCTGATAAACATCAGGAGTTATAACAATGCACTAGGCTTCACATCAGTAGCGGCCGGTGGTTAAGGGCAATGGGAGGGCTCTGTTTTATTTTAGGGAAGACATGTTATCAAAACATACACTACGGTTCAGAAAGCAGGCGTAACACAAGTGTTATTCACTCCATATTAAAAACATGTGGGGTCTACATAGCGATTATAAAGCAAAGTTTGTACAGTCTATAGCTAATAAAATAAAAATAGGGCCTGCCTTCAATTTAACTGCTTGTAAGTAAAGTCCACCCTGACTAGCGAAGTGGTTAACCACATGTTCATTAAAATGTGGTTTCAATGGAACACATAGCGAGGGCGCTTTGTCTCTCTACTTTCATCGTGCTTCTGGTGAACGTTTTTACTCGTTTTAGAGTAGAGAAACATCTTTCACTTTCCGAAGTTGTCATCGGTATAGTGCATATAATTTGTAAAATTTTACTGACTCGGGAAGTACATCTTTAAGATTATTATCATAGATAAAGTTAAGTGCCGTAAAGACCCTGTTGCCGTTGAAAAATCATTCCTATTGTACATAACTGTTAATTCTTGTTTCAGTTCTGTTTTATTTAGATGGTATAAATCTACAGCAGTACATAATAAAATTCTACTCCCGGGAAATTATTTTTGAATTGATTAAACAAACTCGGCTGGAACAGTTTTGCGGCGGACAAATGGTCTAACAATGTGAATGTTGGCTGCACTGACTGATGTCTGCGCGCACAGCTTCGGACTCTGCCCTAGAAGCCCATTACACGCTGTGTAAATGACGTCACGGCACCCTCAGCTCTGTCTTCTGCTTGCCCCACATGACTAAATGCAATGAGACTGGGACGCTCTGGCCACCGTCCAAACTCCAGAATACATTCGTCAAATATTTTATATTGTAAAACTTCCGCTACAAATGATGGTGAAATCCATAGCGGCAATTCATAATTCATTTATCTCCAAAGAATTAAATACATATAGGTATTTACATTATTAAAATAATATTATCATGGGGGGGGCGGCGTCCGAGAGTCCTTATGAGTAAGCCGCCACTGCTTCACATTATTTAGAGCCAATATTAAAATGCCTCTCTTGGTGTTTTAGAATATACAGTGCCATCTACCACAAAATAAGCACTTTGGAAGTGCATCCTAGTGTTCAGGTCAGTTGTACAGAATAGATACTAATTCAGTTATTCAAAACTGTTAAAATTTTAACTGGAAATGACTAGTATTTTCTCAAATTAACAAAACATAAACTTCACTTAATCTTAGCAAGACAAGTTTGGCTGTTTATGGAATAGAATGTGTTGGATTCTGGAGGTTTTTAAATTTTTATTATGAGGCATTTCTTTCATGTCACTGTGATCCAGGTGAATCTTGTGTGACAATTGATATTGTTATATCCAATCCAGACCAAGGTTCCTTATGAATCTCAGTGGCTGTTTCTTTAACCCCTGTGGGATTCTTGTTCCTTATTAGCCTCTATTTTGGTATACATATGATATAGCAAGGGTGCAGTACACATTTGAGTTGTCAATAATTAGGTAAAATTGTTTATGTCCTTCAAGAAACCTGGCAATCCAGCATATAATTTCAGACTAGAGTATTGAACACAACAACTCTAAAACAATTTGAGTTTATGGATACTGGAGAATGTTTTTCCTGTTATATATTGTACATGATGTAGTAGCTATATCAATGTTAGAATAAACTGTCCACAATAATAATTAACTATAAGTACTCATTAAAACTGGCTAGAGGCATTGTTAATTATATTTAGTAAAGATCAGGGTATCCTTTATGTTGACAATATGATTAAAATCTTCACCTCTACTAGAGGTCTTCTTTATGGTTTATAAAGGTGTCTGAAAATTTTCCCCTTTTCATTGTACGTGTCAACAGTCTTGGGTGAAGGCTTCACTATGACAATGGCTGCAATTTCAATATTATCAATATCTTAAACTTTTCCATTATCAAATTTTTGATCTCTCTTAAATAAACTCTATATTATGTACTTACATCTGTTTTTGGATACAGTCTAACTTTAGGCGGAGAATCCGCAAATATGTTGAGAAGTAATGAGGCAACTATCAGAAGAAATTCTATTATAAAAACTACTGAATGAAATGCCTGATCTGATGAATTCTGTAATCAAAAATAAAAAGTTATAGCTAATGTATAAAAACTATTTTTAAAATTTGTTTGATTTTATTCCAAGGAAACCATTATAAAATAACAAACAAAAATAACAATTTTTGAAATAAGTGCTCATATAAGCATTTAGCCTGTGCATGATATGTATATTAAATATATAGTCATACAATTTTATATTGAAGTACCAAACAAAGCAAAGTACACACAATATAGAAACAATTAAAGAAGATATATAATTATTCATTTTATGAAAAAGGTGAATTTCCACTCTTCATCAAAGGACTCTTTTCCTGTTTGAGCTTAAAGATAGATGTGCTAGGTCAACTAAGTTGGCAAAACTTTCAACCACCAATCCAGGTTTGACAGACTAGGGTTGACACAAAAAACTCTTTTAGTTATTTATTTTTTTCAAAATGATATTAGAAAGCTGACAAATTTGATACCACAGGATGAGTTTGCAAATAAATTAGTGTTGATACACAAAACAAAGAATAGTAAAGGAGTCGCTCATTCATTTAATTTCAGCCGATATCCATTTACAAAGATTGTCTTAAGACTAAAAGTTTTTGTCAAGAATAATCTTTTTATATAAGTATTGTAAGTAGGAAAAAAATCTTATTCATATATACTTAAGACTTCTGTTTGGAATATAAAAAATGAATCATTTAACACATTAAAGCAAAACTTAGGTTAGATTGTGTTTGATTATTGGTTGAATAAATTTGTGGCTTAAGTACATTAGGTGTTTTACATAAAAAAAAAATAAATAAGATGTCCAGTGTATTAGCTGCATCTCACCTTTTACGAAAAAACTTACAATACCAAGTGGGCCATAAGTCAGTGGACAAAAATGCATAATATTTGTTAGTATCAAATTCATTTTTTAAAACAAGGCCAAACTGACAGTAATTATTACATAAAGACAGACACTATATGTTGTAAACTAATCTTATACATTTTCAATGCTCTAGTTCTTTTTGAACGATAAGTTGACATTTCTTCAACCACAAAACACAAATTTGATGACATAAATTCAGTGAGAACAGGCAGTCAAATTCAATTTGTATTCTTTATATAAGTGTTCAGTACTGTTAATTCTCGCAGTTGGAACTCTATGTTTTACCATCCTCCATACAGAATAGTCCATCGACATGAGGTCTTGAGAACAAGGAGACCATTCATTTCTTCCTCTTTCTGCCGATCCATTCTTCATTTTTATAAAAAACTTAAAGTTCTAACAATTGTTCTATAGTGTGTTGGTGCGATATCCTGGTGACACACATTTTTTCCCCCTTGGAGGGGACTGAGTTGTTGAAAGAGTGGATCCTAGTTGAGATAATGTTGAGTATTATACAACAATTCAAGGTAGTTCTCCTTCATGACAGTACCAACAATAAAATAAGGAGTTACAAACTTACCAGCAAATATTCCAGACCAAACAGTTACACCAGGAGCATTTAAAATTTCCTCCATTACCAGATCTGGATTATCAGCTTCCTAGTAAACACAGTTGTTTCTATTCACACATTCATTCATCTTAAATGTAGTTTCATTAGCCCACAGAATGTTTCATTAAAGTTATAATTGGCTTCTTGACTGATGATGTACCGCTCACAGAATTTCATGTGCCTATCATATTTCAGATAACTATCTTCATAACCCTTGACATAAACTAGGTATATATGTTTCCAATTTTAACTTTTTACACATTCTTAGAGGCTTGTTCTAGATATGTCATATTTTAGGAATGCTTTTCTTGTGGACTTTGTAGGTGTCTACAAGGCAATGATTTACAACTTCCAAGTTTACTTCTGTAGTAATAGAAACGGGCCCACCTATACGAGGAAGATCGGGTACTGATCCATTTTTCTCAAACTTCTACCTCACCTTGGTGGTGGTATACTGTCTGGAAAACGCTCCACAAATAAATCAATTATGCCATTGTAACTATGGGTCGCATTTGCACCAAGCCACGAGAAAAAATATTAGCTCTGGTACAGATAATGTTCTGTTCTTTTGAAACTTTCAGAAAACTGACATGAAAATAACCTCTGTTAAAAACGAATACAATACTTTACTACAACAATGTGGTGTAGAATGAAACAGCTGTAAAAGATTAGTCACAGCTGATTAACTAATCGTACAACTACTTCATGAACATAACGGGAAACGTCAACTGACTTATGGCTTATCCTGTATATCATTAAAATTAAATGAAAACACTTTATCTCTATAAAAAATCAAACAAAGTTTAAAAAATGTTTAAGAGTACAAATTACTAACCCCAAAATCTCTTATGTCCCTGCGAAACTGTGGAATTCCTCCGATAGTCAAGAAGAACCAAAACAAAAATATAATTCCTGAAGTCCTTAATCCTTTGAACTTGTTCCAGAGGATCAAAATGAAAACAAAAATCTGAAAACAAAATTTTAGTAAGTTTAAAATTATCTGAACACTTCGTGGTTTAGTATTTAACCCTATGAATCCAAGACAATAAATATATTAGGTTGGAAAACATGACATAAGTACTATAATAGGTAGGTTAGAAGTGAGCATACAAGAGGTTGGGAAAAGTCTAAATCTGTCTTTGGTAGTAGATGAAGATAATTACCTGCTATAAGAATGAAACATGTATATGTACCAGCTGAAACCTGATACCCGCTGGATCTAAATATATATGTATTTTAACATCAACATCTATTATTTTAATAGTTACAAAAATGAGATTTAATTAAGGAACATGGAAAACCTACTGCCCCAATAATTTATCCCAATATGTTTTTATTTATAACAATATATTGTGAGGTTTATTATTTATAACAAATTATGTATAACAGCATACTGCTGTATTATTTCTATAATGTATTATCATTTGCAGTGGATGAGATTAATTACTTGATGTACTATTTGTAATCTCTTAACAATAAAGATTTCATTCATTCATATATAGTCTGTGGAAATTTTAATGGTAATATTTATTGGATAGGAATATTATTTTGATAAAGTATTCTAATAGCTACACTAACTTGCTAATTTTATTTACCACTTTTAAAATGGCTGTTCAAAAAAATAATAAGCCATAAGGTTATAAATAATAATAATGGATATCCATAAGGTTACAAAGAATTGAAAATATTAACTTTTCAAAAGTCTGTATATTTTAAAATCTTTATATATAATTGGATCAAATGTAAACCAGTTTATAACAAAGATTTTCTATATTATAATACTAGTTGAGTAAACTATTTACATTGGTTCAGCCTCATAGACTATATGTCTACAGAAAGCTTCCCTCACAGACTGTTGTAGCATTTATTAACAAACTTTGGGGTCACATAAGAGTGGAAGATAATTTTAAGAAATTCAAAACAGTCTAAGACAACTTTTATTGTCCAAGTCCTTCTACTCTGTAAGTGAGTTTCGAAGCCATTTATGTTGTTCATAAATTCTTCAATCGCTCAATGCAGTCTAGTTGTAATTATGTGACAAAATCAATTATTATTTTAAATTTGTTGTGTTTATTTGTACTAATTTATTATACACTTATTGAATTATTTTAATACAATTGATGAAAAGCGACTATGTTCATACAAATGTAGTTTTCTTGTGGGCTTTAATAAAAATATAAAGTTAGACTTACAGTATTTTAAAAAACAATCTTTTTTTTTTTTTTTAATTTTTCCACACCCTTTATTTCTGTGGCTGATGAGTGGATGTACAATTTAATCTTATAATCAAGAAATGTCAATAATGAAATGATCTAGAATTACAAAATATTCTGTTATTAGAATTACTTACAAATATTAACATTCTGATTATTGGTGTGCACAAATCCACTAAATGGATGGCTTCTCCTTGTGAAGATGCCATTACATTGGAACCAAAATGGACTATATTTAAAAATATCAAGATCATGATCACCACCTAGAAAATATAAAATAAAATAAACTTTGCATAAATATTCTCACTTGCATGTATACAAATGAATATAACTAATTATGCTTCAATTAACCATTACAATATGAAAAAAAAAATTGTTTTTACTGTGTAACAATATCAAAGTAAAATAGAAAAGGACAGTAGTAGTGGGATATAAAAGGAGCAGGTTATTTAAAATTAAGTTAGATGTATGAAAATGGATGAACCTGTGAAGTTTGGTGTATGAAAATACACTTTTTAACCTTGTATTGCAACTATGTTATGAGAAAACTTGTTATTTCACAGAATGCAGCAGATGGGAGTTTATGGCGATGATAAGATGATTTTGACCAGGATTGTCAGAGTATTGAGAGAAACATTTCAGGAAATAGTAGTGAACGTGGATAAGAGAGAACTATGTATAATTTTTAATATTGTACATTTTTAAAATTGATTTTTAGCGCAAGGTGGTTTAGCGCAAGAATCTTTGAACTTGAACGTAGTTGGTCCACATGAAAATGAAGAGAGGAGGAGGTGCTAGAAAAATAGTTCGTCTAATTACTTTTTAATAACAAAAAAGAAATAAAATTTGAAAACGAAGTGAATGATAAAAAATAGTCAGAGAAATATATCGTGTGTATTAATGTCATTAGAATTTGTGTAAACCGAATAATTAAGAAGTGTAACGTAAGATGTATTGTGTGCGGGAAGAACGCCTGTTGCCAGGCAAGAAAGAACGTTTTGGTTAGCGTCGTTTCAGACTTCAGTCTCAAGACAGTGCTTAGAGCGGTAGGACGTTTGTTAGATTTTGATTCGGTCCTAAAAGGGACAATAGATACCAATAAAAATGTGAAAATGTAAGGTTTTAATAAGGACAATTACGAGTTGTTTCGTTAAAGAACATAGTTAGTGGAACGGAGTGTATAAAACAGTTATTAAAAAATTACAAACGCCAGTTTCTTTGTACAAACGAATGATATGTAGCCTACCATGTGCTTTTTGCATTAGCTTGCAGTTTCAGTCTAAAGGTTTGAGTTTTAAAAAGAGTGTTTTAAAGACTATAGATCAAACTAATAATGATCAAGGTATTATACGACTTAATTTAAAATGTGAACTTTTATAAAAGTGGTGAGAACAATAGCTTGCACGTATCCGATAAAAAGTGAGACAATCGAATCGTGAAAGATAGACAAAACCGTAATGTGTTAAAATGGAACAGTTTAAATTAAAACACTAATAGTTATTTTGTTATTTGAATAATAGAAAATGAACTTTGTAAAACGGGAAGGTGAATTGTGAACGTCAGCGTTTGAACAAAGGGACAGAAGCGACTTCCACGAGGCAGCAGGACATTCCAGCGAACGAAGCGAAGCGTCTTCAAGGAAATGTGCTTTAACTAGAAAGAACGTGATTGGTATTCACGTTAAGACTTTCATTCTAAAATTATGTTTGTATATAATATGATTTAAATATTTCAATGTTAAGTATAAGTTTTGATTTGTCAATTTGAGTTGTAATAAAATAAGACGATGTCTTATTATCTAAAGTATAAAAAATATTAAAATGAAATCTTTTTCTAATAAATAATTTAATGAAACTTGATCTATTTTTAAAGAATAAAATTCTCAGTTATATAAATTTCATTTAAATAAACTAAAAATCTATTCAATTTCAGAGTTGCAACTAAAAAGTAAATTCAGTAATTAATTTCATTTTGACTTTTTTATGTTATTATAATTTGAGTGATTAAACGTTTGTTAGGCTGTACTAAGATAAAATATTGCATATGAATGCTCCAATTTTGTATTTGTATTTAATATAACTCCAAATTATGTTACTATGTGAATTTGTTTAATAAATATTATGTGCTATTTCAGAACAAAAAGGACTACTATTCCTTCATTCTAATATCCTACTAAGTACACTGTTAAAGAACTTACGAAACAAGAGATTTTTAACTTAATATCTATAAACTTTAAATTATATTTTTATTTTATTTTTGTAATTAACTAATTACAATGGCGCCCAACTAGTAACAGCACTTAGATTCTCTTTTTAGTAAAAATCAAACCTCCTATTTTTGAATAATTACAAAATCAGGAAAAGAAAAAAGTACATAAAGGTGTCTGTAGATGAAAAAGAAAAGTAGAATATATAAATATAGTTTGATATAAATTTCAAGGAGTGCCTGAGTTCAGCTACCCCTAGGAGAACCTTATTAAATTATGAAAACAAAATTAGTAAGGAAATGCAGAGCCGTATATGATTGGAATTAGGTCATATTATGCTCACTAAGACTTATCTTGAAGCAAAATGATGATTCCAAGCTGTGCATCCAGATATTGAACCACCATTATGCAAATTAACAGTATAGTGGAAAACACTACAACTGAAACTGGGAGAGTAGTGAAAATATACAGTCAATAATCTGATGTGGATATGGAAGAAAATGTTTATGCTGTCTAAAATCTCCCGCTAAAGTAAATTCGATTAGAAAAGTGGTAATAAATACCAGTGTGACCAAACTTATTGTTCATAAAATCATTAAAAACTACAAGTGGAGAGTCACACTCTCCATGGTCTTTTTGAAGACAACACAAACAGAAGAGAGTTTACGAGACTGCCCTGAATGGTATCTTTCAATTATAATATATTTTGATGAATCAACATTTTACCTTAATATCTTGATAAGTCAACAACACAATTACGATTATTATAATATTCCAACGAACATGTAATTATGGTTTAAGCAGCAGTGTTAGTTAATGAAATATTATCCTACGACATTTCTGAGAGTACTATGAATGGAACTATGGTGTATTGAATCAATACTTGATTCCACATTTTACAGTTCCAGAAAAGTGTCTCCCATCTTCCAGCAAAATGAAGTAATTCCAGGCTATGCTAATCTTGTTGAACAATAAACTTGCTGGTCAAAGGATTGGGGAGGGGGGAGTGAATTTATGGACTGGAGTCAAGATCGCAGATCTAACCATATAAACAAGGGACATCTCCAACCAATAGAAATAAAATCTGTAGTAGATAATAGTTGATGTTAAAGATGATAATAAAAAAAATCATCTGTAGTTGGTAATTAGGATAAATAATAATTGTAAGTAAAACGTAGTTTAAGAAATAAAGACAATGGTTAGAAAACATTGAGTGAAAAAATTTGGAATATAATAAAAAGGACAAAGTGCTTTTATTAACGTAAAAAAACAATGGATTCAAATATTTGTGAAATAGCAGGAGTGTTAACTGTTGCATAGAACAAAGATGTAAGATGACGTAACATGCTATGAACAGACATGTAAAGTATATTGTGATCGATTGGTTGAATAAATCAGTAAAATATAAATTCAAACAAACTTCGAGGACGTAAGTTGCACCCATGCCAACTGGAGTGCAACCACACTAAAAACACGGTATGGAATTTAAAAACTCTCTTCGATGAGGTTTCATAGTAACACATACTAGATGAGGCTACATAGTAAAAAATATTAAAACGAACAAGTGAGTACGAGTTGTTTAAAACAAAGACAAGTATTTGATAAATTGATGAAATAATAAGTATTAAATGGAAAAGTGATTTTAGATAGAATGAATCAACTAAATCATAAGTAAAGATTGCACTGACTAGTTTAACCAAACTTTATAGTAATAGGTACATGATTATCAAGTCTAATTAGGCAAACATTAGAAGTAAGGTTTAATTTTAGATATAAATTGTTTAATTAATAGTAATCAAATTTTAATTATGTTTAATAACAAATATGTATATTATAAAAATTAATATGTCAAGCTAAAACATTAAAGTACACCTAAATACAGTATATCACATGTTGGATATTTCGAGCGAAGTATAGATCGAGGGAAGTATAGATCGGAACCCGGTAAGTAATATTAATAGTAATTGACCAACAAACTGTTTGTTTTCTAAGGAGAACAACTCACAACTATTAGTGACTTATTTTTGTGAGACTATTTAAAAGAATGAGTTCATTACATTATCAATACAGATAAGGTGCAAAAGACAATTAATGAAAATGAAATTATAAAAATAACACTTTTTTTTTTCTGGTAAGGCTATGAAGCTTTCATGTGATACTATCAACACATAGCGATAAATGGTTTCCAATTTGAATAATGGTCATTGTTTTTTTTGATATTTTATTGTTGATTATTGTTTCCTTTTTTACTAAACTAAAAATGATAAAATGAGTAAAATTTCTGATGTAATAACAATGTAATTAAAAATAAATAACAATCTAATAGCCCAAAAACTGGTTTTATTTTAAGCAGCCGCCATTTTGTTTGGCGAAATATTTACTTGAACATTCTGTGGTATATAGCTAAAATATTCATGCAGAATTATAACCAAATCTGTATAAAAACAACTGTACCATGACAAATCAAACACTGGAATACCTTCATGGTACACAGTGTACAATTATTGAATAAACACTACGATACTCCTTAAATACAGGTCTAGATATCAAAATATTAAAAATTTGCTTTCCTTACTAAGATACAACTTGTCAAACTTATTTTATACATAAAATTATTAATTCATTGAAACTCACCAGTTTTGTTATATTTAGGAAACTCCATGGTACGTTTCTGGTCTTACTGTGAAGGATGTAAAAGATTTCCAAAGGTGAAAAAACCAAAAGGAACAAACAAGGAATCCAGACTAGGATTGTTTTCTCAAAACAGGGTGTAAAATCAGGGTTATTCGTATCCCATGTCAAGTTGGTGTCCTGAAAAATAAATCAAGAAACAAGTGTTTATTATTGTCTCACATACGTAATGGATAAAAAAAAAGTAATCAAAAATTTTACAGATATATCCATTTTGAGGTCCATTAGAGTCCAAAAAAATGGTTTTTGGAATTATTTC
The DNA here is from genome assembly GCA_963513935.1 of Aphrophora alni. Taxonomy (NCBI): domain Eukaryota; kingdom Metazoa; phylum Arthropoda; class Insecta; order Hemiptera; family Aphrophoridae; genus Aphrophora; species Aphrophora alni. The sequence goes on from OY740778.1 coordinate 20,343,807, forward strand.
TGTCTATCGTTTGAGTAGTGTTCTATAGCCCAAACTTGTCGATCGATTATACTCAAATTTAGTATGTGGACCATATCTTGAAACTTTTTCAATTTTGTCTATAACTCAAAATTTGGGGCACTTGCCATAAAAAACCGTAACATTACTTTTTTTTCCTAATCGGCGACAAATATTTTGATCGAGTTTAACTTCTAATAAACTAAACAAAATGTATTCGTCACCATCTCTTTAAGAATATTGGTTCGTGAGTCATCGAAAAAATTGGTCGTGAGGATTTTATAAAATATGTAATTTCTCAAAATACACATTATTGATTTTGTTCAAATTTTAGTTAACTGTGAAGTATAAAGATTCAAAATCGTAAGTACACAAATATTAAAATTCAGGAATAATTGACAAGAAATGAATTTTTACAGCTGACATTTAAAAGGTCGATTTTATCAAATACGATTATAGCTGAGTTTGTAGCACAAGCAAAGCACATTTATGTCCTTATTTAAATATATAATTATTTGTTCAGAGTCCATGTTTCATTTTTACTTTTTCAGAATTAGTGAACTGATATTGGGTGAGGATTAGTTTTGGTTCTTTATTATTTGGTTTTGGGGATGGGTGAGTGAGAAAGTTTGTGCAATATTTTTGTTGTAAATATTTCGATTATTGCATCATATCAACTTCAGGATGTTAACGTCACCACCAAGGGAACTAGTTCACCCGACTAGTTTCCCACAATCTACACGGCAAAACCTGCCAACACTCAGCCAACACAACAAACATCCATTCCCCGGCCTTAAACGGCTCTACATCGGCCAATCTCACAATACAAGACCCGCACTCGCTACTCGTCTCTGATTGGCCGACAGCTCACGTCGAGCAATTAAAAGTCCGCGGCCACAACAATGGCAATCCGCGACACAACTCCGAACCAACCTCACGTCGGGATTGGTTCGCTTCTCGGGAGAACTTAACAATGGACAGCTCATTGTCTAGGAACCAACCAATCCTAGGCAAGCTAGAAATTGTATAAGTACTCATGTTTCAGAGACAAAATCATCACTTGTTAACCTGGACACCTTCCAGTCACGTCTTCATACTACATGCTACAATCTATTCTCTGTTTGTCTACTTGCTGCCAACTCCGTGCCAACTGCCTGTACCAACCTGTTCTCACCCTTACACGTTTTTCTTTACTTCAACACCTCATCTTCACTCCTCACCTTCTCTTCGCTGCACCGACCGACGCCTCTTCAAGAATCGCCCCGTTGCCTCCCGTACGGGAAATTAAAGGGAGAAATCCCGGCAACGGCAGCATCTTGCTCCCCCGCTGTCGCCTCCTGAAAAGGAAATTGTAGGTGCTTTGGCGCCGGCGATAAGTGGGTGGACCTCCATCGCAGAGGCCAGCTCTCGTCCTTCCGCTCCTCTCCTCACTTTAGACCAACTGGTCCTTTTTAGGGCCAGCGACATCTTTAGTCCGCCTACCTTTCTTATAACAACTGGTCCTTTTCAGGGCCAGCGTCACCTGTCATTTCCATCACACTTTTTGTTCCCGTACCGCAATTCTCATGCCCAAAACCAATCGAGAGCGACGTATCAACCGTCGGAAGGCCAGGAGGCAATCACGATCCAAGCGGATCTCCGCCGAGATCTCCTACTCCTTCCCTCGCTTGATCTATATACCTATTCGTCCTGTCTATCTCCGTAACCCAGCTCCTGGCGATCCTAGAGCCCCGATGTACGTTGTTTTATAAATCACTCCTTGAAAAAACCCTATAACTTGCCACCATTCCGCGACATAAAGCCTCACATCCTTCCCGAATCGAAATTCCTTCCTCTATCGTAATTTACCAGTCGCCTCCCGGCTCGGTTACAACTACCTCACGTTCCCTACACCTCAACTCATCTCCTCACTACCTGACCCTACGTCAAGGAAGCTCTCTTGTTTCAAGCAGAGATAAAAACAAGTTTAAATTTTTTAAAAAAATTGTTTTATACGTATTTATATAGGTAATATAGAATATATAATTACAATCTAACTTTGTTAATTATATATATTATATATATTTTACTTTAAAATCGGTATCATATCTCTGATTCTAACTTACACAGAGATTGACGGGTGGATCAGTTAAAATAACATTTTATATTTTGACACATTGAAGAGGATTTTTTCAATTTGTCGATAACTCAAAATTTGAAGTTCAATAATTCAAATTCGACTCAAACGATTTTGTTTAAATCATGTTCAAGTGTAACCTCTAAAAACTCAAATAAATGTATTAAATAAAATGTCGCTCTAAAATACCGGTTTGTGAGTTATCGATTAAAGAAACACACAAAAAAGAACACGGGACTGTTCTAAATTTATCAAAATATACAGCACCGATTTCGTTAAAATTTCAGTTAAAAAGATTAACCAAACCTGCTTGCAAAATCGAAAGTAAAATAGGCTAAATTTTAGTAATAATTGAAAAAAACAAAAATGAGCCTTGCTTTCAGTCATTAAAATCTCTCTGTAAGTTTAAACTCGTAATTAAATATTTTCTAAAAAGACAACATCCATGGGTTATTTTCAGTTTTAATAGACAACTACCGAACTATTAACTACTGACATTGTAGGCGACGAAATTTTTTGGTTTTAGAGCACTGCAAAGGCAACAGACAAACATCGTTCTAAAAACCTCACTTTTTTTATATCTGCAAAAAGCACAACATAGATTTATTGACACATTACATACTTTTTCTATAGTACGTAAAAATTAGGTAGTTTTGATATCTACAATTTGTTCAGGGGTAGGTTATGCAATATGACATCATGGAGCGATGGATAAAGCCTACATGTGAATTTAAGGGGTTGCAATGTAGCATGAGCAATGTAATCTACTCTTGATTCCTCTTTTATTGTGTCATACGGGAGATCGCCGAACTCTACCTGTAAACATTACGGTGACAAGCGGGTGTTGCATCGGTACATTGAAGGCGCCAGCCCATCCAGTAGAGTAGGTAGATCTTTCAGCACCCTGAGCAAGATGGACAAGAGAGGTGTAAGAATAGTATATTTCATCACTTGGACCAAAAGTGAAGCTTTTCAATACAAGCTCAAGAACGGCCGAGGCCAGAAAATGAGCGACGATCGAAAAACTGCTTTTGGTCCAAGTGATGAGCTATATTTTTCGTTACACTGCAAATAATATAAGAAAACAATTTAACAAAAACTAAGCAATTTACCTTCAAATCGATGGTAACAGCTGTTTTAACGGTTATTTACAATCTGGAGTATCGATTGTTTTTATAGATGCTTTACAATCGATACTTAATTCGTATAAACAAAGCAACAGCTGATGATCTCGACCTCAGCTGATGTTTTTAGGTCCTAGGACTAAAAAGAACAACTTTAGCTTCTCAATGTATGTATTGAAAACAGCTGTTTTTGAAGCAGTATGACGAAAAATAGTTTTCCCTTTATAATTAATAAGAAGTACATGATTTACTTACAAACACAGACAATTATTTTTGTAATCTTTTATATTAAAGTACACGCGAGTCCCACAAATCGTTAGATACAATTGCAAACGCGTTTCATTGATAATGTCATCATCAGTAACTACTTGCTACGTTGTAGTGATTAAATATATAATTTTTTTTTAAAATTACAAACAATATTACTCTTTTCAGTTATCTACATTGATACATATACTTAAATGTTTTCACAAAGAATTTACAATATACCGGTACTTTAAAAATCAAAATATTTATAATTTTTATTTTATCGTATAGAATTCGTAGTATGCTAGAGAGAAACCATTGTCATTATACCACGTTTTTATTAGTTCGGTTTCTCTCACATCTGTCTGTCTGTCTGTCTGTCCGAGTGGAATTTTGCAATAGAGTTTAAACTAACTTCCTGATAAGCTAAATACCTGAAATTTTGAACATAGGTCAGAATTGGATGACAATACAATATTCAGTTGGTTTCTTGTCTACATTTGTTTAAATAATAGTTGTTTAAACAAATAAAAAATGACCAATGGGATATATACTTGATATTTTAAACATGGGTTGAGGATGGATAACAATGCAATCTTCACTCTGTTCCTTGTCTCGATTGAAATCTTTCATCCGGACATAAGACTAAAAAACAGAAAATAATAAATCAAATAAAAAATTTTTTTTAACATACCACGTTTTTAAAACGGATTAAAAAGTATCAAACAATTTTTCATGACCCTTCTACAATTTTGATTGAAGATTGTTAGTAGCTATGGATATATTTGGAATACTTGGAGAGAAAAACGTGCGGCGCAGCCAGTAAATAATACAATCAGACAATAAGGATGAATTCACAGCTAATTTCAGTGAATCGGAAATGAGATTCACTGTAATTTAATTTATTCACTCCTTCTTAACTATCATAGATTGCCTGCGTCACACGTCTTTCTCTCCAAGTATTCCAAATATATCCACAACCACTAACAATCCTCCTTCAAAATTGTAGAAGGGTCATGAAAAATTGTTTTATAATTTTTAGTCCGTTTTAAAAACTTGGTATGTTAAAAAAAATTTTATTTGATTTATTATTTAATGTATAATATCCTCAAATTTTTGATCTTTTTACTTTGAACATAGTTGAACGTTTTAAATAGTCATTTTAAATATTCGCGTGTCTATTTGAGTATTTGATATTTTTATACTCACAACTATTATTTTTTCTCTGTTCAGGTTTCGCCTTAAAAATGCCTTTTTATTGTCTTTCCTTCCAGTTAAATATTTCGCATTACTTTATATCTAAATATACTTGAATCGTATTTAGTTAACTAAGTGAATATATAATTAAATGTTTGACATTGATCAGTGTAACGAGATAATGTCATTAAGACAGATTATTCATATGACAGGTACTTTATACAGTAACATAACAGTCTATTATTACACCATCCTATGTGTAGAACAAATGATGCAAAAATATTGCACAAACTCTCTCAGTAGCACATTTTCAAAACCATCGTCTTCTCCCAGTGTACCTTAGAACTGTTCCAGTCTAAAATTTATTATTTTCACTTTTCTCAGTAGCAAGTAATAGATGCAAATAGTGTGTATAGTTTTTATCTTTGTTTTTCTAAGCCTAGTTGGATTTGTTTTTGTGTGCAATTTGTGTATTTTATCATATTATCCAATCGATTGTCAGACGAGTTTAGTGTTCATAACCAATCCAGAACAAATTGAAACACACAAAAGGAGAAATGAATCTAATTAAGTAAAGTGACGGTAAGACGCTCATTACGACAATAACTTAGAATCAGATATTTCTGAAACACAAGAATTGGTTACAGACACTTATCTGTCATTCTATTTCTTTTTGGTAAATATGGTTTACTAAGATGTATATTCAAGCTCCTCTCTGAAATTCGTGTACACGATACAATTTAGCGGTTCATTTGCCTGGTGTAGGGTAGACAACGCGAGATGATATTAAATGTTAGTAAACTTTAATGTAATAGCAGATATTTCTTGTTGAAACTCCATATTCAAGGATAAAATAAAGCAAAAGCTTAAAGTTTCAAATATTTAATAGTATAAATGAGCTACAATTGTTTCGCCTTGCGGCATCGTCGGGCAACTGATAATTTACAGGTATAGACAACTATTTAAACATAAGTACAGGAAATTGAAATACAATAGAGAAATCGGGAAAGGTAGGGGGATGACCTAGCAGGTAGATATAGGTTAATGAACTATGTTACGGATGGGTTTTAGAAGAGGTGACGAATTTAATACAATTTGGTCATTTAAGTTGAGAATAGGCCTAAGTAAAAATAGATCTATTTATTTCTAAACATTCTAAATTATTTAATCTATTGCTTTTATTTCCTATATGTAAGAGTTTAACATTCAATTTCGGATCAAAACTATGACCCGAGTCCAAAAGGTGGTTAGAAAAGTTAGAGTTTCTATTGCCATCCTTAAATGTTAGTAACCGTTTTGCCAGTTGAATTTTTAACAATAAGTTGTAGGGCCGATATGTATTATATACATAGTAAAATGTATTTCTATTATTAAAAAATGGAAAAATAATAGTAATATATTCAATTCCATATCTCGCTAATGAAAGAGACCCTCAGGGGCTCACTTTAGTGAGTACGGGCTTGGAAAGCCCGAGAATCCTAGCTGGATCTACACTTTTTCTCACGTAGTTTTTAATTTTTAGGTTTAGTTTTTTAGACTTTTTAGAGAATTTAATAATTATAATTAGTTCAGCCGAAAACCGTCAACTGTATTATACTCAAACAATTACTATGGTAGCTTCAGTGATTGAGTATTTTTCGAAAGGAAAAGAAAACATTGGATCTTCAATTAATTTTATTATACAAATGACGATCTGTATAAGTCAATGACTAGATCGAGATCGTCAAACAAGCGGTTTTAAACACAAAGATATTTTCGTTCTATCATGTCAGCAAAGCGTATATTTAATTAAATTATAAGATTGGGAATCATTTACAAGTAGTTTAAAATATCTGTCAAAACTAATAATTAAATTCAAGTTCGGATCAGATGTTACTAGTCATTGTACGTAATTAACTGAAGATAGAAACGAACTATCTAGCTGGAAAATTTATCTACTAGTTATTGATAAACCACAACCGATAAGGAAGGTAATATTGAAGTCACAGGCTGGTAATTGATTAAGATTGTTTGGCCAATCTTTAGGCTTACTGTAAATCGTACATGACTGTCTTTATTGCCCGGCAATTAAATGTTGTTCTGTGAGTTACTAGTCAGTTGGAAAACATTTGTTTGGTTTGCACTCAAGCATTGCCCGGCAACAAAGAGATATCTTTAGGCGAGCTACTAGTCAATTGGAAAACATTCGCTTGCATAGTGCGTCGAAGTTATAATGTTTTATGATTAACTTATGTTGTGCTATTTGTAATATTTAAATGAAGGTTGGGCTCCATTTTGTAATATTTATTACAAAATAATAATAATAATAATAAAAGAAATACTCTTGAAGAGAGCATAGAAAATTTCTAATCGGTTCGTAAGTTCTTTTATAGTGTACTCTGGAGAATTTCAAATAAAAATACAGATTCCAATTTCTGAAATGTACATTGAATTATTTAAAAAATATTATAGATTGTATACAAGATAAAATATTTCCTGAAAAAACATAAAATCATCACATTTTTTATAACATCATAAAATTATAATTCATCAATACTTAATTTGTAATTAATTTTGTGGTTGCAACCTAATTCAAAATAAAAATCTTTCATATATGAAAATGCAATATACTCAAAATTTACAATATTTTATATTACCAAATTTCTTTTTACTAATTACTTATTCTTTAAACATCAAATCTAATAAAATCAACTCATGAATGCTTTTTATTAAAGTTTATAATCATTATTTTTTTAAAACACATTTTTCTCGTATCTGAAACCACGTGATATCTCTGCAAACAATCTATCCAAAATTTGTTAATAAACTGTAAGATACAGTTATTTTTATGTTTAGGTTTTTATGAAACATAATTTGAGCATGTCATACCAAGCATGCAAGTTACATTGTGCAATATACTTAAAATTTTCATTGGATTCAAACTATTTCTTTGTTCAAACCGCATGTCGTCTTTTGAATTCACATCACATCAATTAAAAAGTATCTTATTGAAAACATCCCCTTTCTCTAAAATACAACTTATTTAATTTTCATGTCTCATTTCCGAGAAAATCACTTATTGTCTGATTTCTTCTCTATGTAAAAACTTATTGTCGGTAAAACATCCTATCTCCTAAAACACAACGTTTTGTCTCTAAAACACCCTATCTCCTAGAGCACCACTTTTTGTCTAATTTCTTCAGCTTTTTCCTGTCCTCACCTTTACACACAACACACTGATGTCACATTTCTTAAAGTTTTAGGTACATCTACGCTGTTGTCATATTTCTCTTATATCTAAAATTATATGTTTTTTATTAATATATTTTTTACAAATCTCTCTGACCATTTAGCACTAATTACCTTCTATATTTATTTGTACTCTTTATTTAACTCTATTTATTATTATTATTATTATTATTATTATATTCTATAACAGAATACATTCCCTAATCACTGCCTTGAGTCAAACTACTTTTCTAGGCAGACCAAGTTTACATAACCGAAAATTTACCCTATTACAAAGTGTACATATTACTTTGACGTTTTGTACATTCACAATTTGTGCGTGGAAAACCTCCACCACGTATTGTAACTTGATGTGTTCTCATCAAAAACATAACGTGACACGTTGCCTGAAAACCGGCTTGGGAGCGTTGAGATTATAAGTTAAAAAAAGGGGAAGGGTAAAAGGGATGAAGAAATAACGAACCATAGTGACTGAGAAGGCACTCCGTTGTAGTCAACTAGTCGGAGGCTCACTTAAATGAATAAAATATAGATAACCTGACTCATAACTCACGAATCAGCAATTTTATGTATATAGCGACCGTAATACGTTTTGTTACAGCCCTTAAGGCTACACTTGAGTGCCAATTTGTGAGAATATTAGATAGAATAAAACTCGAACACAAGATCTCACGAAATTACGTTTATTTAATCAAACGCGTTTCAACGTCAAAGTCGCCATCCTCAGTGATACATGAGCTGCAATAACTAAACTATATATAATTTAGCACTGCGCCAAAACCCGTATTTATATTAAACTATAAGGGTGTGGCCAGAAATACTTTTCAATATTAAGGCGTTAAGAAGTGTCTCTCGTAATGCAGGATAATTTGTTACGTTTTACACTTGAGCCAAATTTGATCAAAATTGTTACAGCCACTTTTGAGAAAATATTAATTAAAAAAAAAAAATTATTATTATTATTATTTTTTATAACAGACAGCTACCCCAAATTTTGGGTTATTGGAAATATAGAAAAAAGAGTCTTGAGATGTGATCAAAATATAGCCACATGCCAATTTGATTAAAATCTGTTGGCTATATTTTTGGACTCAGAGAACCAATGGATATACACAGAGAATAATCACAATTTGTACACTAATCTACACGATTTACGGAAGGAGTTCTCATGTTTTTCGAAAGTAACGATGTCAGGCTGGCAGTAGGTTGGAAGAGGGAGGGAGACAAAATTCTTTTCTCAACGTTGTCAAGCTATATATTATAGTCCAAAACTTCGTTACGTAACTCAGATAAGATAAAACAATTTACTGCTTTTATTAATATATTGCGAAACAATAATTCCCGGTAATATACCACAGTAAGTTCAATGACACTGGTATAGGTTTACGTCAATCGATAAAAACAGCAACAAAATTAATGACGAAATTAGATAAACTGAGGTTCTTCATGTACAGTTTCAAGGCCTTCTAAAGCCGATACACTAACACGAGTGACGTCTAGATAGAGGCTACACATCTAGCAGACTAGAAAGTTGTGACACACAATTACGAGGATCAGAATATCTATGTAACAGCTGTTTAAAACAAACTTACACTGTACTACGTAAAACACCTAGATTTAAAATACAATTTAGGATTTACTTCAACATACAAGATACCAACTTTCGGGTATTACATTTACTTTTGCATCATTACATTGTTTGATTGGGTTCGATAAGTACCATGATGGTGTTCATCAACTTTTGTAGTGAAAACTTCATTTGCGCGGTTTTCCTGAGGAATAAACGTAAGCGAACCGTCACGCTTCGGTCGGTTACGCTGAATCGGGTTTACTCGGCTCCACTCGACATCAAGCGCACTCGTGTCGGTGACGCAGTGAATCGTCTATACTCGGCTCCAGTCGTCATCAGCCACGTTTACTGTCCGACAAGAAGTGCATCGTTCCAATGTTATTGTATAACGATCAGTCTAATATTTAAAGTGTTTACAATTTTTGCTGCATTTTAAATAATGAAAAATTTATTTCGCATCAAGGTAACTTCTCGCATTTCTCCAATAATATGAAGGACTAATTAATTAATCCTCCATCAATTAGTAAGTTAATAATGATATTAATAAATTTGTTGCAGAAATAAATAATACGTACAATAGTTATACATTTTGATTCCCTCGAATGTAATTGACTGAATTTCAACGAGGCAATTTTGGCGATCAAACGCCTTAACTTATCAAATTGACGGGAATATGATAGTAACCAAGACAGCGCTTGATTACCGACTAAAGAGAAAATTGCAGTGTTCTAAATATTGGCGAAATCTTTCAACTCAACTGACAGCGATATTCGAGATTGTAATTGGACAAAACTTTCGTCACAGCTAGAGAAAGGGATCTAGATACATAGGCAATGGGTTGTCTGAAGCTATTTACTGAAGGAGTATTATCCTTAAGGTGCTAGAGCTGGCGTCGGTTTTAAGTACAAAATACTTTACGAAATTTAATATAAGGAAGACGGGAGGCTATGACTTGTTTAACAGGTGTGAAAGCATTTTCTTGTTTCTTTACGTTTAGGCAGATTTTTAGGTGCTACGTGTTCTGAAAAATTTAGAATACATTTCGAAAAAATATTGACCATGTCACCTCGGCTTGGGTAGGGGAATATCTCTAATGGCTTAAGTGTGTTCAGGACTTTATGTACAACCGCATGGTTGGTCTAATATTTCTACAAACAACTTTTAAACTCGGTGCTTTACCAAGAAATCCTACATCAGTTGAAAGTAAATGAAATGTTCAATTATCCTAAGCAACATGCCATACAGCGAACACAACAATGGCTGTTTTAAAGGAATTTTGGCGTAAGAATTATTGAAGAAGATTATTTACAACTAGATCTCCTGATTTTTCTTCATAAACAAAATTTTGATGCGGTTATTTTTTAAAGAAGGGAAATTGTTTGAAAATAATCCGCAAAAATTAATTATGAGATAAAAACAAACATTATCAGTATTATTGCAGGAATAGAGAAACCCGCTTTAGGTATTAACAAATGTCATGAAGAGGTCAATGTGCATTAACAATAATGTGGCGACCTATTTGAAGATCAATTAATTGTGAAATACCTTTTTACACGTGAATACCTTTTCAATTAATTGTGAAATACGTGAATCTTCCTATTTAGATGTAGGGCCTACTAAATATTTGTAACAATAAAAAATACGTAATTATTGTTATGTTATTTTTACTTTTAAAGTTTCGGTTACTTTGAAGAAAAAAAACTTCTATATATTATTCTGACATTTGCCGTAAAAAGAAAAACTAATACACGAATTTTCAGAGTAGCCTATTAATCCATGTATGTTATCAAATGATAAACTTAGAACAATGAAATTCTATATCAACAATCTGTCATTCTCTAGACAAGAAACAAGACGACATAACCTAAAATTAACAACTGCAAATGATAAGTTAGCCATTGAAACTCGGTTTGATACAATAAAGTGTTTCTTGTGAGCTTTTCACTTGGTCAGATAAGAATATTGTGTACTTCCAAAAGATAAGCCTGACAATTAATTGATTAAGATTTTTTTTATCTTACGCCAAGTCCTCTAGGCCTACTGTATTACATTATTTGTATCTTCACTATTTAATAGACAAACAAGTCTAAAAATTAAATGCCTAAATTTCACCCGAAGGTAAATAAAACAAGTTAATGGTTCATCATGTTACTTACCCAGCCCTATAATCAAATGTAATAAAAGCAAATCCTATAGAAGTGCTTTTTAAGGAATGTGTAAATGTATTGGTAGATCAAGGGGTCTACCTCAGAAGGGTGGTTGTTTAAAACAATTGTTACACAGATTTTTGTAACATAGTATATCACTACTTTCTTGACGTTAGCTTGTTCTAACGAGTTTAATATACAGGGTGTAATAAAAAGGCGGACTGGCTATTTTATACATCATAACCAATAACAAATGTCAAATAACATATAGTGGAATTCCTCTTCATTTTCTGTCTATCCGGAATTTTGTTTAGCTAAAAAAAATTATAACTGCAGAAATCGTAAAGATATTGAGTTCAAAATTAGTATAAGTATTTTGTATGTTACATTTTACAAGTTTACCAAACACCAAGACTTTATTTTAATAATTTTCAAAATGGCGGCCATTTAAAATATTTAACGAAAGATATCTCAAAAACCGTTAACTTTAAAAAAAACTTATATCAAACAAAACATTTTTATTTCCTAACGACAAACAATTTTTTTTTTTTTACTTTTTCTGTAGGTCAAAGGATAACCAAGTTATCGACAAAAAATTAAAAATAAAATTTATTGCAGATTGTCTACAACAATCAAAAATAGTCAAACACCAACACATTTTTGAATTATGTACATTTGTATCCATGGAAACCAAGAAAATATACTATTATTATTTAATAAACAAATCAATTGACAAGTTTACTTTTTATTTTAGCATTATTAACAATGGAAATATGACAAATAACGCACACTGTGACACAAATCACAATTGGGTCTGAGGCACAGCGACTTAAACCGCACACAACAATTATAAAATAAAGAAATGTACTACCCATTCAGCAAAGCATCGCTATTACAACATTTAATTTACATTTTCTTGGTTTCCATGGATACAATTGAACATAATAATTCAAAAATGTGTTGGTGTTGACTAGTTTTAATTGTTGTAGACAATCGCTAAGAAATTGTAATATCTTTGACTTTGAAAAAAAAAGAACAATTTATCTCTAGTAATCGATTAAATTTATAAATTTTTGGAATATTTAAGACCCTGCAGCTTTTAAATTCAGAGATATCGATAAGTACCCACGAATAACAAAAGTCAAAATAATGGGTTTGATCAAAAATCGCTATAAATTTAGGAGTTCTTATAAGAAAATTTAGAGCTGACAACCATTGGAAAAACGGTGTAATATAAAAAAAATTGCTAACATCTGAAGTTCTAACTCAAAAAATTTTGGGGAATACTTTTAAATTTTTTTAAAGTTTTGTACTTATGGACTAAAACCAATCAGACTTGTTTCAATCATCAAGTATATTAAAAAAAGTCTCCACTTGCATCTGTCATCATCATTCAAAAAACCACTTTTTTATTCATGGGTCCTCAAAACGGGTATATCCCCAAAAATTTCAACAACAAATTCGATTCAGCGCGTAACTTCCTCTTAGCACTTACGGAAAAGAAAAAAAAATCTGCATCGTCTTAATAAATTAGGCCTAATTAGTTTTCTGTTTGTGTATTCTATCCAATTAACATACTCTTTTCCCATTCTAATATTCTATTCTATTAGCAACATGAGATGATTATTTGTTTTAAAACTCTAGATCACTACATCATGAGTGAAGATCGGAATTATTTTATACTTGAAACAACAGGACAGTCCCTATAAATCTGGGACACATTTTGACCATTATCTTATTTAATTATAGAAATGATGTTTTGAAGTGTTCTAATAGGCTACTTAATTAACCTTGATCTAATTGTCAGTAGATATGATAGCTAAGTACTTTATTAGCTGATCATTAACAGATTTTTAATTTATAATCAGCTGTATCATATCGGCGGTCATTTTGTAAAATTTCTAATGAATTATGAAAAGAGAGATCAAACCGAGCGGGAAAGTCAGCTGAAAAGTAATATTTTCGTTCTTGTTTAATGACATACGTAGCAAATGGTACTGGTAACTTGGGTATCGGTAGTTCATAAATCCAGTTGAGCTCAATTTTTAACTGTGAAAATCAAAAATAGTTATTTGTGCAACTAGTGAGCAAAGTGGCACTTTTTTAAACGAGAGAAAAATGTTGACACACGAGGCTTGCCGAATGCGTCAATTTTATCGAGTTTAAAAAAGACACCTTGCTCACGAATTGCACATTATACTTTGTCTACAGTTGTTATTTTGTGACAAATAACAAACATACTTCAGCAGTAACACAATTTAATAAAACATTAATTTAATAATAGTGTTCAACCTCACGTCAAAACTGAGGTTATTTATGAATATTACAAATAACTTAGGTGTATTGTTGAGGAAACGGGATTGCCAACTTCAAAACTCGGCAAACGAAAAATACTCTCCATGTACATACACTATCAATCATCTTTATGAATAATTACTTTCTTTTTCAACTTTAAAACATTATTTTGTTGTTTATTTATGTTATTTTACACATAATGTAAGAATTAATCTAACCTACATACGGGACATTTCCTGTATATTATAAATCAATTCAAATAAACTTAACCTAAATTTCGTTTTGTTCGGTTGCCATTCGGAGTGAGCAAAGTAGTGTGCAAAGTAGTGGGCAAAGTGAAACTGTTGAGAAATCAGCTGTTGTGCAAACTAATTTAAATGAACAAAATGCCACTTTGTCAACAACTATAGACAAAAGTTATTTTCGTTACGCCGTCCGTTCTTCGTCGTTGTCTGCAAGTAAGCATGATTATCGTCAGAAAAATCAAGATAGGAATATGAAATTTTATATTGGGAAGTTTAAGTTTTCAGTCTAAAGTTGTTGCATTTATAAATTGATATTTTTATTACGTTTATTTGTAATCAATTGATATGTGCGTTGTTTTCCTAATTTCAAATCAATATTTTATGTTTTTGTAATATGTGATAATAGTAGTAGGTCATAATGTGTATTTTTTGTTTTGCTGATATTCTGTTGACTGAATAGCTATTTCGGATGAGGTTTCAGTTTAAAAAAAAAATGAAGCAGCACTAAAAAATTCGTTTTTAGTGTTTAGCTTTTTTTGGAATGTTTGTACATTATTATGCTTTTTACGTGTATTAAGATAACATTTTCGTCGTTTATGTAATTATTCAATACGGTTTTATCAATTATATAAATATATTTCAACAATCGTTATTATTCTAATTTTCTTTTATTTGTAGCTTGTTTAAGAGTTGTTTTAATAACATTTTATGAACATTCACATTCTGTAGGTTGTCTTTGTATGAAAGAGTTTGTAGTGAATGAGTCACTAAATAGGCAGATTGGGGCAGGATGTCTGTGAGTGTGCTTGGGTGAGAGAGGGTTTTGTCAGGTCTTCGTTGGTTTTACAAACTACAAAGGATCTAAGGTATGTTACAGCTCCTCCAGGGGCATAATTTAAGTAAAACTTTATCCAACTGTTGAAGTTTTATGATTTGGTTTTGTCATTAGTATCCCCAAATTATTAGTAATTGTGAAAAAATTTTAAAACACCCTTGAGATATACCCACGTCAAAATATACCCGCGTCAAATTTGTTGAAAATCGGTTCGTCTGTTTGAGATGATAAACAAATGTTAGAAAGATTGAATTCTAAAACCGCTTTTTTCAGATCTCAAACTGTCCTGATATAAATCTATATTTCTTCTTTTGTTTTTACTCATTACATAACGTTGTCTACACTAGGTATTTGTAAAAAAATAAATTAATAAACAATTGCAATTCTTAGAGGGGATTTTAAAAAAAGTCTAATTATTTTTGTAAACTTAGCAAAATTGAACTCCAAGAAGGATGAAGGATTTTTTTTTTAAAGATATCTTTTCGTAAAATAAAGGAAATGAAATTTAACTCAAAGAACCAATAATGTTTAATTGTTAAAACAGGACTATAGAAAAGGGGGAACAGTTTCAATACCTTGGTAGTGTAATGATAAAGAGTGGTGGGAAAGTCTCGAAAAAAATCACGTAGGCAAAAGAGGTATTTCAATAAGGTAACAGATAAACCTAAGATTTTCGAGACTTATGTAAATCTGTGCTTTTATATGGGTGTCAATATGCAAAGTCTTAAAGCCTATTTATGACACGTTACAGGTCTTTGCAAATATCTGTATTGGGAGGATTTGGCCAGAGCGGGTGTCAAACGAAGAATTAGGAGAGATCAAATTGGAAAAAAAAATACTCAAGAAAAGGAAGTGTAGTTGGTTGAGCAATATGCTGAGAAGTTCCTAGAGTGGAACAAAAAAGGAAACGAGAAAACAGAAAATAACTTGAAGATACGTCAGGAGAAAAGCAAGAACTGGAGGAAAATAAAGCAGATGGCCTAGAATTGAGTGAGCTGGGAATCGGTTGTTGCGACCCCCCCTCCCCCACGGAATTAAAGGATATAAGTTGGGTACGACAATTTCGTTAGTATTTATTTCAAAATATTTGTAAAATATTATACAGGTTGGATTATGTATATAAAAACGAACAACAAAAATATCAAATAACAATAATCGAATCCCGCTTCATTATCCGTCTATCCGCCATTTTGTTTTTACATAAAAGCACTAAACTCCAGAAATATAGATATTGAGTTTAGATTTGATATAACCATTTTGTACGTTATGTTTTAAAAGTGTACCAAACACAAATACTTTATTTTTAGTATTTTAAAAATGGTGGCAGTTTAAATCTTAAAGTTAACGTTTTGGAGATATTTGACGTTAAAAGTTTTAAACGGCTGCCATTTTGAAAATTATAAAAATAATTTCAATTTGGTATGCTTGTAAAATACAACATACAAAATGCTTTTATCATATCTGAACTCAATATCTTATCTATTTCTGGAGTTATAATGTTTTTTTTGAAAAAGAATAAAATGGCGGATAGACAGATAATGAATTGGAATTCGACAGTGTTATTTGACATATTTTGTTCGTTTTAGTGTATATAATTCTGTAATGAGTAACAATTTCACCATTTCGAGTCATCTAGTGTATTTAATTTTTATTGGAAATGAGTGTCGTTACATAAAAGATTTCTTCGAAATTTACATTAAAACAAAATTTGATTAAAATTACACGAGTCGATTTTGAAAAATGCCTAGATTTAGTATTTTGGTCTAAAATTTTAGTACCTTCAAATTTTTAGACATATTCTAGCTATCTTCCTCGTATACAGGCCTACTGTATACATACAGTTATATAATATGGTATTTTGGACCTTGGAAGAAATATTAAATTTTATTGGTAATCAAGAAGTTTTACGAAATACATAGTAAGTTTGTCTAACACAGTTGTTGCACAGATTAGTACATGTTTAAATACATAACACCCTTTTTCGTAAGTTCAAAACTCGAAACATCCTTTTTAGAATATTTTGAGGTTAGTTTACCTGTCTACTGCAATAACAAACAAAAGTAACATAACTGTGACTTCCGTTCGCCCCAGTGCAATCCTTTCAAGTTCGGCCATTCATTCGGTCTAGACCGCGCCACTAAGAGGTCAGTGCTTCTACAACACTCAAGCGGTTTGTGTTCTTATTTTACTAATTTATGTTGGTTTTAAACTCAATAATTTCAAAAGTCTACTTAATATAAAGGGTGTAACGAAAAAGGTTGACTGGCTATTATTTTCGAATTATATACGTAAAAACCAATAAAAAAATGACAAATAACACATAGTCGAATTCCTCTTCAATTTCCGGCAGTCCGCCATTTTTATTTTTTTCAAAAAAACGTAACTGCAAAAATAGTAAATATATTGAGGTCAAATTTAGTATAAGTATTTTGTATGTTACGTTTTACAAGTGAACCAAACACCAAGACTTTATTTTAATAATTTTCAAAATGGCTATATTTTAAAATATTTAACGAAAGATATCTCAAAAACCGTTAACTTTTCAAAAAACTTACATGAGAGAAAATATTATTCTTTTCTAACGACAAACAAAATGTTATTTATTACTTTTTCTGTAGGTCAAAGGATAACCAAGTTATCGACAAAAAACTAAAACTACAATAATTTATTAGAGATTGTCAACAACAATCAAAACTAGTCTAACACCAACACATTTATGAATTATGTTCATTTGTATCCATGGAAACCAAGTAAATATACTATTATTATTTTATAAACAAATTAATTGACAAGTTTACTTTTTATTTTAACATTAATAATAATGGAAATATGACAAATAACGCACGCTGTGACACAAATCACAATTGGGTCTGAGCAACAGCTACTTAAACTGCACATAACAATAGGCCTAATTATAAAATAAATAAATGTACTACTAATTCAGCAAACCATCATTATTACATATTATTATTATTATACATTATACATATATTATACATTATTTATATTTTCTTGGTTTCCATGGATACAAATGAACATAATGTGTTGGTGTTACACTAATTTTGATTGTTGTAGACAATCGTCAAGAAATTGTATTTTTAGTTTTTTGTCGATGTACAAAAAAGTTATCCTTTGACATACAGAAAAAGTAAAAAAAAAATTTTTCTTTGTCGTTAGGAAATAAAAATGTTTTGTTTAATATAAGTTTTTTGTAAAGTTAACGGTTTTTGAGATATCTTTCGTTAAAATTTTAAATGGCCGCCATTTTGAAAATTATTAAAATAAAGTCTTGGTGTTTGGTACACTTGTAAAATGTAACAAACAAAATACTTGAACTCAATATCTTCACAATTTCTGCAGTTATAAATTTTTTTGAAAAAAAAACAAAATTGCAGATAGACGGAACATGAAGAGGAATTCGCTATATGTTATTGACATTTTTTAATTGGTTTTGATGAATATAATCCGAAAATGAATAGTCAGTCCACCTTTTTCGTTACATCCTGTATAATATAACCTGGCCTAACATAACCTATTCGAGTTTTTGTAAATAAAAATGTAGAATAGATTTGTGGTAACAAGAATCATCACAAATAGGTTAGGTTCCATTAATATATATAATATATATAGCGTAGTGCTAGGTTAGTTATAGTTTAGTTATTGTAGCTCATGTATAAAAAGTCCTAATGAAAATCTTAAATCTTCACTATGGACGATGTGGCAAACAAGAGAGACTATAACTGAATCTACACCATTTTTAAATCTAGCCTTGTAAATAAATATTGAGCTTGACTTGTTAGACTTGTTTAGATAGAATAAAACTCGAACACAAGATCTTAGCAAAAATTACGTTTAATTAATCAAAGTCGTTTCAACGACAAAGTCGCCATCCTCAGTGATACATGAGATACAATAGCTAAACTATAACTAACTCATATTTATTTATAAAGCTCTTCACGTTACTATGTTCACAAGTGACAAATTCCTAGCGGAAAACCGATGAATGGGGGTTTGTCAGTGAAACTACGTACGGGGTGGAGTAGGCAATCTGACTACACCACTCAAATAAACGAACTTGACTGAATATAACTAGGTGGTTGTGAGACAATTTCTTTATCAAGGATTGGTGCTGAAGGTTAGTTTTTCTAAATCGTAATTTTATTTCACTAGCTGTTTAGATTCACACTTGCTTTATTATCTTCACATTTCAAATATTAAACGAATTGTGTGAAGCCGATTTCGGAAAATTGATTCTATTATAAAAACTCCATTTGGGATTTTTGTTTTTTAAAAATAAATCCCGAACCAACATTTATGTAGAAATGGTGATCACTACGTTTTATTTAGGTTTTTATAGGTTACATTTTAACCAAATCATTTTGAGAAAATCAGATTTTAAGTTTTAATCTTACAGTTACTGGAACGTTTGCCACAACTTGTGCTTATAAAAACTAATTCACTACGTTAAATCAACTGCCGTTGTCAAATAAAACTAGAATAAAAGCGGGAAAAAGTTTTTAAAAACCTAGTAGCGGCCATTTTAGAAAATAAAACTAACCCATACCTACACTTCACAAGAAATTACAAACAACTGTTCAACTAACTGATAAGTATAGCTTGACAATGAAGTGGTGACCTAACGTTTTATTGGAGTGAACCAGTTTGTCCACTCTAGCGCATGACCTAGACATTACTCTGGAAACATTAGTTATTTTATACACAAATAAATGGACTCTTAGAGGTTCACTCTAGTAAGTGCTAGTTTGGCAGTTCCGAGATAACCGAGCTGGATCTACACATTTTTTTCATGTAGTTTTTGGTTAGATCCCTATGTTTTTATTTATCCCATCAGGTATATCTTGACCAATGCTTGTTCTTTTCTAACCCTGACTCAATAAGAGTATTCAAGAGCGTTTTTATCATTTAAACAACAAGAGAAAAAACAATACATGGCAAACGATCGATTATGAATAATATGAACACTAAAAACACCTTTAAAATTGACGAAAATAACTTTTTATTAAAATAAATCAATCTCGATCTGTAGATATAAAACACTGTACAGACAGTTAAAAAAATACCGTTTCGTTTCAGAAGACTTCAAAAAGGATATTTCAAAAAACCCTACATAGATTTTATAGTTCAACACGTAACTATATATCGATCATAATTGGGTACATCATATTTCATTTTTAACGTAAAATAGACTTCCCGCGTTATAGAAACACCTTTAAAACAAAACTTACCCATAGCCTAGATCCACAAAAGCCGTGGAACGCATCCGTCGACATTATACAAGTACACAAACTACCGTTTGAAAAGCTGTTGTGATACTGATAATAAAACTGTATTGTAAAAGATAAGAGTTACCATAGGTGACGAATCTTTTTATAAAATTGCACGCCTACTCTTGAGATATACTTTTCTTATCTATGAATGAAGTAAATTTTGCTATATCACTATTCATAGAAGATTAATTTGTACTCCTTGTTTTAATTAATTGACGACGGTATTGGTGGAGATGGTATTGTTAATTACTTCTGTGTGTGGGGGGGTGTGTGCGGGCGCGCTTGTGTGTGTACTTGCGTGTGAGCACGACCACACATGTGTGCGGTCTATTTTGTTATATTGTTATGGAAGTTATTTGTACTCCATGTTGAAATGAATTGACAACAATATGATGAGGAATTTTTTAATTTTTATTTCTTCTCTCTCTCTCCGTCTCTCTCTCTCTCTCTCTCTCTCTCTCTCTCTCTCTCTCTCTCTCTCTCTCTCTCTCTCTCTCTCTCTCTCTCTCTCTCTCTCTCTCTCTCTCTCTCTCTCTCTCTCTCTCTCTCTCTCTCTCTCTCTCTCTCTCTCTCTCTCTCTCTCTCTCTCTCTCTCTCTCTTTGTGCGCGCGCTTTGTAACGTTGTGTATGTTACACATTTACGATAAAACCGATATAATAATCATTATGGAATTTAGGAATAAAATTATTTGCAATTAGACTGAATAAATATAACTATAATCCAGCTTTTTCAGTTCGTCACCTTAACTACCAAATGTTGGGCTAAATACCAAGGTTCGTGGCCTCCTGTAATGTTCCCTGTAGCCAGTTTAACCAAAGCATAAAATACCATTAGAAATGAGTTCAAGTACTTGTAAAGAAATTGATAAGTTAATTTCATAACTCCCCTTGTTGTTAACGTTATAAATTAATTATCAAAACTGGTTTCCTGTTGTGTTGAGTTAAATGTGAAAGTTATAGTTCAAGTGTGGAGAGATCCGCGGGTTTGACGTCGCCATTACTTATATTTTCACCAACTACCCGTTACAAAGTTTACCTTCTAAGGAGCGATATAAAAGTATTGGTAGCAATCTCTCTAAAAATGCCCGTTTGTGAGTTATCGGCAAAAAAAACCAAAAAAATCGGCCATGAAGCTGTTATAAATACGCCATTTTAAAACTTTGCTTTATTTACGTTCAAATTTTAGTCAAATGTGAAGATTATCATGCAAAATTTCAAAATAAATAAGATAAAATTTTAAACCAAAATTGGCTGCCATTTTTGTTAAATTGTTTGTATTTTATTACGTTTCTATATCATCACATAAGTGATCGTTTTACAAATTGTCTAAACTCTTTCTCAATTTTACTTACCTAGAACAGGGTAAGTTTGGATATCGGCAAAAAATTCGACCTTCGTTTTTAGGTAGATCTTTACATTTCACTGCCTCAGGAAATCGAAAAAAAAAAATTCTCAAGTTGCCCTCCACTCGTCATCATTCTAGTCTGTACATAAACATATAATGGTCACAGAAATGAAGATAGGAACATGAATTTGGTATAGGTTAGGTTAGGTTAGGTTTGGTTAGGTTTGGTTAAGTTAGGTTAGGTTTGGTTAGGTTAGGTTAGATTAGGTTAAATTGATTTTAGTCATTTTTTGTGTGTTATTAAACTTGTAACACCAAATTTAATACAAATTCGGTAATTTCAATTTTGCATGTAATGGTACCAACTCCCACCTCTCTAAAATGAAAATAACAAAGTTATGGTTAGGTTAGGTTAGGTTAGGTTAGGTTAGGTTAGGTTAGGTTAGGTTAGGTTAGGTTAGGTTAGGTTAGGTTAGGTTAGGTTAGGTTAGGTTAGGTTAGGTTAGGTTAGGTTAGGTTAGGTTTGGTTAGGTTAGGTTAGGTTAGGTTAGGTTAGGTTAGGTTAAATTGATTTTAGTCATTTTTTGTGTGTTATTAAACTTGTAACACCAAATTTAATACAAATTCGGTAATTTCAATTTTGCATGTAATGGTACCAACTCCCACCTCTCTAAAATGAAAATAACAAAGTTATTGTACAAAATGTAATTTCGTACCCTGACCTCCAAAATGAAATGTAATATTTCTATAGTTACGAGATCCAGCAAGCCTAAATCTCCGACAAAACAGTAACGACTGAGGACTACTTTCACATGTGTACAGTTTTGAGGCCAACAAGAGCCAAAACAGTGACATGAACGAATTGAGTGAAAAAGAATGCATAACCCTAGTGCTTAGACGATTCAAAGAAAGTAGTGATATGCACACTTACGAAGTACAGAATATCTGTGTAAAACTGTTTTAAACAAACTTACCCTATTGGGTAAAACTCTTTGGTCTATCAATAAAATTTAAGAATTCCTACGAGGCTTAGAAACTAACATTTGAGTATTACATTTAGAGGATCTGCTTGTATTACATTGCATGATTGGGTTGGGCAAGTAGCGTGATGGCACTATCAACTTGTTTGTAATTGCTGACGTGCTTACATTCAGACAAAGCAGTTAAACAGCGAAGTTTTTTTTTATCTATGATGAGAAACTGTATGTAGAAAATAATCTTTACAGATTGCATAGGTCATGAACTGAAATCAATAAAACATAGAAACGGAAGTTGCATTTTTTGTTATTGGTTATAGTAGGGCCTACTCAAACCAATTATTGTCATTGGATAAGTAGAACAAACCCACAACTGTCATAACTTAGAGAATGATTTGCATAATATTACTATTTTTGGTGATTTTTTTCAAATTAGGCAAAACATTTTCCCTTTTATCGTAAAATAATTTTTTTTTGAAAATGTAACAAATTAATTTTTTTTCTAAATATATTCACAAATATTATACAAAACTTTTGTATATCTTGAAAAAAGGTGGTAAGCTATTTATTTTGGATGATACAGGTTTTTATGAAAAATGTTAACTTCATTTGTTGACACCCAACATACTTACTCCAAAACTGTTTCATATAATTTTTTTTACATAGATAAATTTTACTCATCTTTCTGAGAAAAATAATATCCTATAAGTTAGGTTTTGTATAAAAATAATATATATTATTAATTTTTAAACAAATGAAGAGAATTAAACATCCGGCGATTCTAGGGTTAAAACTGGTTGTTAATAATTAAATTATTAAAATTATATTTACAGTATATCAAATAACTAAACATGTTGATGAGCGTTATATAAACACCATCATGGTACTTACCTAAGCTGAAATAAACAGTTCCTATATTGTTTTGCAGGATTGAAATATTCAAATTCTTGTCCAATTTAGTGTTATATACGTTCAATAGATTTTCCTTCACTAAAAACAAACACTTGGTTGGAAAGTTGTTTGCCTAATAGGAAAGAAATTGTCGCATTACGCGGAATAATTATTTACCCACTTCTACTTGACTTGTTACCCAAGGGTTCAACATTGGGACCCATTTTGTTTCTTGTCTATATTCATAATTTGACTAGAATTCAAATTGAGGGTTGATTTTACTAGTTTTTTAATGATTCCGCTATACTTTTTGAAGGGAATACTGTTATTAAAAAGGGTTAAAACTAAATTTTCCAAAGGTGAACCTTTGAAAATAATATTTAATTTTTATATCATCATAGGAGCAATACTCATTTTTATAAAAAAAAACATTAAGTTAATGTCATGTGGAAAGTATTTAAACAACTTTTCTTCAAGTAATAAATAAATTTAAGACTCACCGTCCACGATATTCTGTTTTGGTCGTTTTTATATACGACGGCCGTTTCGGCTATTCAGCCATTATCAAGTTCATTGTTGGAGAAGGTCCTCCGTTGTCATAGAACACTCAAAACAAATTTAGTAAACATTGACAATAACACAAACACTGATTTAAAATGAATATTTATTAAATTTAATTAAAACGTGACTCATGAGTCGACACGATTGTTATATGACCAGGAACGTACTGCTTGCAGGTCTGCATAAACAATCTTGTTATATTACACATTATATCTTTTGTTAGATTTTAGTTTAGGGTTGTGCCTATAAATCCATATTGACATCTTTATGAAAGTTGGGTTAATAAAATCGAAAATCAGACGAAGTCTTTAATCAATTAAATACTTTAAAGTACTTTGCAATTTCTTTTTGGTTTTAATTCGTTTCACTATGTTAACATAATCTTAATAACTCAAATCTTGGTTACTCGAATATATTGATAACTCGAATTTTGCATTTACTCATTTCAGCATTGAGTTATCGATGACTTACTGTATTATAATTTTTTTTCTATAATATATATATCATTTTCTAGAAATAAAATTTACAAACCTTTGACATTGGACATTGGACAGAAAATTTGTTAACAAAATTATTTGTAATAATGTACTTTAGAATGTACAAACATGTGGTTAGGTTTGAAAGCATAGCGTAGTAAGTTTGTAATGGAATAGGTATAAAAGTAGACCCAAGGCCTACAAAAATCTTCAAGAAATGATGTTACATATTGTGTTTTTTTTTTGTTTGTTAAACATGATTACACTATATAAACAATGAGTTTCATGTTCACAATTTCCAACCAAGTCTATAGTATATTCAATGTAAGTTGAGCCTATATTTGAATTTGTATTAGTACAGGTTTTAAGAGCCGTTGAACCCGATCCCTAACAAGAGGTACAAGTGTATGCAGTTGTACATCTATTTTATTTGCAACCCGTTTAACTCTTTTACATATACATAGTACGTTATATGACAGGACAAATTATTTGAGAATGAAAGTTTTACATCAAATATTGAGACTTTTTCCATTGTTTTGTTATAAAATTAAAATTAAGAACATTTAAAGGCCTTGTTGTATATTTTCCCAACATATTTTGCATTTATGAGGTCATGATTTTCATTATTTGGGGACAAATTGCTCTTAAATAAGGACAAAAAATATTTAACTTGTGTCAAACTATTAGAGATATTTTTCAGATTTGTACAAAACATTTTTTCCAAGTCATTTTCAATATCACATTTTGGTAAGTTTTAAAGGTTTTTCTGTAAAATATAAGTTTTCCTTTGATAAATAACTTGAGGAAATAGGAGTTAAGTCTTGTATTTTGATTTTGCACCTATTATCGATTTTTTTGTTTTTACATTTGGTTGACAACTTCCACTTTTTAAATGTTTTCACACTGTTATCTTGGAAAATTAAAAAAAATACAAGAATTAAAATATCATATATTTCTCCAAATTATCAAATGAAACCTTTCCCGGATAATTTTTACTCTTTGTAAAATATATATATATATATATATAAAACCATTTATATGATTTATACTTTCAACCAGAGATATTTGGTAGAACTCCATGTTAAACGATAAATTAACATAATATTTTGTAAATTGTACAATTAATTTGTAATAAGTCTTTCTACCAATTGTTTTAGCAGTAACACAGACTCAGTCTGTTCATGGTCAGCAAGATTCATTTAAATTATAGAATTTACATAATATTATCTTTGCACTTCGATGTAAACAATTTTATTGTCTTTAACAATGACAAACATTGGAGAAATAAAATTTGTTTTTCACGTTTTATCTAGACGTTATGGAATACTGATTCACCAGTTTAATTTTTATTTAGTTTAGTTCTTGAAATTTCCAAAGATTGACCCTAAAATATGAATGGACTAGTATGTAGGGTTTAATTAACATAAATTAACAGAAAAAAAATAAGTTTTTTAATGAAGAATCTTTTTTCATTCTTATGTAAAGTGAACTGGCAGGAGTACAATTATGCATAGTTCAATTTATGGTATTAGGAATGCTGTGTTTTAAAAAAATGGGAAACATTATTAACAAAACCATGATAAATATAATGAACCATGATTGATATGTTGAACCATAAAGATTGCTGCATATTTGACTGGTGGACTTCAAGCTGGAATAATTCCTGTACAATACAATGTATGAAGCAATTATAATGTGTGTATAAGTGATTATCTATGATTTCTTAGTTTTATCTTTGGAAGTGGTTAAGTAGGTTCTTTTAATAAAAGTCCCAAAACATACATAGGACAAAAGTATCTTGAGGTACAAGAAGTATAGCAAATATCCTTGATTTAATGTCCTTGATTGTGAGCATCTAAAATATTCCTAACAAAATGATTACAATAAATTGAACCTGCAATAAGAGAAGAGAATTTAGAAATTGTTGTGAGCAATTTATGTTTTAAGTTGAATATTATGTTAAGTTTGAAGTTAAGTCTGTGACCAGTATTTAGTGAGAGATTAAAATCAAATTTTCTAAAGTGTTCACACTTCTAAAAATATTATAATTATTTCTTAATTCTTGTGTCCAGCTTCAGACAATGCTGATAGAACAATGTATTGTACAGTACCCTCAGACTAGGAGTGTGTCTGGGCGTGTCCTCCTTTCTACTTGTTTCCCTAGACTTGACGGTACAACCCATTCCAAGAAAACTAGGTACACAAAGTATTGTTTAGCTTCATTTAATTCTTAAAGTTTAAGTACAAGTTAATTCTTAAAAGTTTAATTTTGTAAACGTTTTATTCTTATTTACACCGATAAAAGAAACGAAAGTAAGGGTATGCGTTTACACAGAAGCACTTGAGGTCTATATTTTTTATTGGGGTTGTACCGCCGAAAGTAAACTCAACAAACGAAGTGAGGGGCTCCTCTTTTCCTCTCCACCCGAGACACATTCCTACCTTGAGGAGGAATGCAGCATAAGTCAGCAGCATTGAGGAGGCGGAACACAACTACTGTTCAGCCTCTGAAGTTCTTTTTGCAGTTTTTTTCTTAGATGGTTGTCACCTACAGCACAGTCCAGGATGGTAACGGTCTGCCCGCATCCAATGTACAATAGTGATCAGATATGTTAAAATGATGAAGGTATTCCTTGTGTGACTATGTACCCTGTCCTGGAGTGAGAGATAAAAATTTGCACATGTCTCTTTAGCTTCTTGTATCTGAAATAGAGTTCATCCAGTTGTGTCATTCCTCCATTCTCTGTCCAATTCACCTCTTGCTTCCTCATAGTATGCTCAAAGTATTACTCTTGTGAGTGGTTTGGATTGAAACCACTAAACCTAACCACAAAACCTAACTTATAAGACATCTATTTTCTGAAAAGTATGCATAGAATTCATCTATGTAATATATAATTTTTTTGCAACGGTTTTGGAGTAAGTATGTTAGATGTCATAAATGAAGTTAACATTTTTCAGAAAAACTGTATCATCCAAAGTCAATAGCTTACCACGTTTTTCCAAGATATAGAAAAGTTTTGTGTAATATTTTTGAATATATTTAGAAAGAAAAAAAATTGTTACATTTTCAAAAAAAAAATTTACGCAAAAAGGGATTTTGTTAGTCTTATATTCAAAAATTCACCAAAAATAGTTACAATTTATGGAAAACACAACTTCTATATATCATTATATTCAGAAAGGTTCATAGAATTTAGCTGTGTAGTGGAAAAAGATGTTAGATGTAAAAAAATTAGAGTTATAATGTCAAATAGTCAAAAATCGGAAAGTAACGGAGGGAAGAATTTCACAGAAATGGTAATGTACACAATATAAATTTTTTTTGGAATCTTTTCAACTATTACTAGAGATTTGTAATATATTTGTAAATATATTTAGGGGGAAAAAATTGTTACATTTTCAAAAATACAGAAATTGCTTTACGAAAAAAGGGAATTTGTTGAATGTATTTTCAAAAATTCACCAAAAATTGTAATATTTATGGAAAACCAAGTTCTATATATCATTATATTCAGAAAGGTTCATAGAATTTAGTAGTGTAATGAAACAAAAGTTTGAAAAATAATTTTGGAGTCAGTATGGCAAGGAATAAAAAAACACACAAAAACCGAAGGCTAAATTTCACTTCAAAGTCCAATTGAGCATGGAAAAATTTGTTTTACATTTTTTTCAAGTATTACAAACGTTTTATAGTATAAATGTGAATAACAATTGGTAAAAAAAAAAAATCAAATTATAAAATTTTCAAAATAGAAATAATTTTTTCCCGTAAAAAGTGGTAATCGACAAAGTGATGTTAGGTTTGTAACCTCGACAATTTAGGCCTAACTAGTAACAATCTAAAGCTAGGCCTAAGAAAAAATCACTAGATTTCACTAAAACAATAACCTATACAAAGAAAGTGTTTATTTACACATATACACTTGTATAATCAAATAAAACACTTCATATAAGAAAATTTGTTTTTAGGCCTAGGCTTGTAACTTTTCTAGGTTAGCCCAAATATAAACCATTCAAAAACTAGAACTTCACTCAAAAAAAAAATAAACTTTAGAAATTAAAACACATATATTGTAACTTGTATACACAGTTTATATACACAAACCTTCAGAATAACAGAAATATATAATCCCAAAACAAAGCGCCTCGCCTTTACATGTACATTTATGTCACAAACTGGGGTATTTTCCGAGTTAAAAACAAGATCCTGTAAGTAACTGTAGGATATATCAAGTAATACCAACTTGTAGAATGAAATCTTCTCTACAACATACTATAAAGATTGGTTACAAAATATCGATTGAATAATCGATTATCTTATTTAGTAAAATGCACCGAATGCCAAGTGAAATTCCTTCCGTTTGGTACTTCTTTGGTTAGACAGAAATATCTTGCGATCTATGACACACAGAACAATTTGTAAACCACAGATAGAAAAAGAAAAATGTTATCTACAGAACAGTCTTTTGGTCGATCTGTTTGACAGAAAAATAGATTTGTGAACATATGAGAAAAAATGGCGTTGTTTTTACTTAAAACGGCACAGTTGAAATCTTTGACGTTACGTATCAAAAATATGCGAACTTCAGCAATTTTTAGAATATTATTTATAACGTTTTTGTAGTATGTTTTTTGCATGATTATGCATATACGGAACATTAGTTTTCCAACGGTATTTTATTTATTGCGAATGGACGGTTCTAAGTGGGCGAAATGTTGAATTGAAAAATACTTGCAAAATATGTTGAATTGCAACGATGGATGGGTCGTATCGGGTCAGTTGACGTGTGGAGGGTTTTAAAAGCCTTTGCAAACCTTAGGTAAAACTTTGTCCTTCTAAGTGGATATACATACAATATAACTACACATGATGGAGAATCTCAACAACTGCCTTAAGAATTCAAAGCTCTATATTCTGTCAAACATTCAGGCAGCAAGGTTTTGTGTTTATATACTTTTGAATTGAGAGGTATATCTGGAGTTGCTTGCAAACTCATTACCGGTGAGTAAAAAAAAAATGTTACCTAGTTTTCTTAACTTTTAATTTCACTCTGGTTTAAATTTCAATGCTATATTTTCTGTTACTATTAACAAACAAACAGTGTTTTTTTCTGAAAACTTTATGTCTGTTGCTGGCTGGTTAAACACTAAGAATAAGAATACTTTATTAACATGTTTTTTTTCTACACACATGACAACGTCAATATAACATTATTACAATTATATATGAAGAGTCCACGGGAAAAAGGGGGAGAGTCCAAAAAAAAATTTTTTTTAGGTTGTAATGCCATAGTAAAGTATAAAATATAAGGATTTTGGTCATACCATTTACAGGGTAAAAACGGGGATAGTCCAGTAGATGTTAATGATTTAAAATATCCTATACAGGGAAAAAGGAGGAGAGTCCATGCTTGACAAGGAAAGAAGGGGGAGAGTCACATGTTCATATTGCACCGGACTCAGCTAATCAAATGTTTTAGTTTACTTCTCAGCTTTGCTCACTTGTTTTGAGGTTATGTTTGTGTGTTTTCACATGTGCTGTGTTAGTAGTTAGTGAAATAAAATGGAAGAAGACCTAGTTGCAAGTGTTGGGTAGAATGAGTGATGTTCGGAAGAAACTTCTCGCATCATCCCATGAAACAGGACCAGACTGGAAGTGTGCACGTCTAAAGTGTTTTGAAGCAATACCTGCAGGTGACAGGGAGTATGTTATTGAACATTTTAATACAATGACAGTTAATGAACAAAACAGTTATCTCGCTGGTTTAGTAATTGTAGTGCCTGTTGCACGTCGTAGGCTAAGGCAGCCTGAAGAGTTTGCTGTTATGAACCAATGTTCATATTCATACCGTGTATGTGTAAAGAAAGGAGATACCATTGAAGAGGTCCATGTTTGTTTCAAGGCATTTGGGCTAGATGCCAAGGGGAGGGGCATAGGGCAAAGGGGCCAAGGGGAGGGGTATAGGGGCCTAGGGGGAGGGGCCTGGGCCAAGGGGAGGGGCATAAGGGCCAAGGGGAGGGCATAAAAGCCAAGGGAGGTAACGGGGAGGGGCTAGGGGCGGGGCCAAGGGGAGGGGCATAAGAGCCACGGGAGAGGGGTTAGGGCAAAGGGGAGGGGCATAAGGGCCAAGGGGAGGGGCATAAGGGCCAAGGGGGGTAAGGAGGAGGGGCTAGGGGCGGGGCCAAGGGGAGGAGCTAGGAGGAGGGCTAAGGGGTGGGGCCAAGGGGGAGGGCCAAGGGGTGCAGCCAAGAGGTAGTGGCTAGGGGCTAAGGTGGAGGGCCAAGAGGTGGACCAAGGGGGAGAGCCCAAGGGGGAGGGCCTAGGTGTGGACCAAGGGGGAGGGGGCACGGGGGAATGCCAAATGGGAGGGCCAAATGGGAGGGGTTAGATGCTAAGGAGAGGGGCATAAGGGCCAAGGGGGAGAGGCTAGATGCTAAGGGCGCAGCTAAAGGGGAGGGCAAATGGGTGGAGCCAAGGGGCGGGGCTAGATGCCAAGAGGAGGGGCATAGGGGCCAAGTGGGAGGGGCTAGTGGCCAAGGGGAGGGGCAAGGGGGAAAGCCAAGGGGTAGAGTCAAGAGGGAGAGGCTAGGGACCAAGGGGAGGTTAATAGGGGGCGAAGGGGGAGGGGCTAAAAGGCCAAGGGGGAGGGGCCAGGGGCATAGGGACCAAGGGGAGGGTCATAAGGGCCAAGGGGGAGGGGCTTGGGGACAAGGGGCGGGGCATAATGGCTAAGGGGGAGAGGCTAGGGGCCAAGGGGAGGGGCATATTGGCCAAGGGGGAGGGGCTAGGGGCCATAGGGAGGGGAATAAGGGCCATGGGGAAGGGGCATAGGGGCCAAGGGGGGCTAGGGGCCAAGGGAGGGGCATAGGTGGCCAAGGGGGAGGGCTTAGGGGCCAAGGGGGATGGGCTAGGGGCCAAAGGGAGGAGCATAGGGGCCAAGGGGAGGGGCTAGTGGCGTGTGCGGGGCTTGTAATGTGAGATTGGCCGAAGTAGAAGCCGTTTGGCCGGGGAGTTGATGCATGTGAGTGTTTTTCCGTGAGAGTTGTGGGAAACTAGTTCCCTTGGTGGTGACGTCTAACAATTTTTTTTAATTTATAATTTTTCAAAATTTTCAATAGTCAAAATTAGTAGACTAATTTTTTCAAAAATATGCACTTTTTTCTAATTAATTATTCAGTATTAACAATGAATGGAATAATGTAGTCACTAATAATGAAGTCATTGATGAGGACACTATTAATGAAGAAAAATATGTTGGATGTGGACCCTTTTTACAGTACAGTTTGAAGAAAATGAAGTTATGGAAGGAAAAGTGAGTGAAGAAGAAGAAGGGGATGATACATCAGATGAGGATATTTTCCTTAACCCTAGAGATCCTGATTGGTTACCTTGTAGACCCCAACCTGTCATCCCACCACCTTTTCCCTCCCATCCTTATGACTTAAGACCTAGAACGCAAAGCAATCGAATTAACTAATGTGTATTTTCTTCGCTATTTCAGATATCTTCATTTCGTTATTGATTATCATCAGCAACATTAACGCTGCTACAGTAAACTGTACTTTCTCTTATCAATCTACAGAACAAACATGTCACCTTGAAAAGGGTTTATTTTTGTAAAAGATTGGGATATAATTCTTTCAGTCAACACATGGACTTAAGTAATATCTATAGGGATTGAAGATTATGGCAAAGCATTGACAAATATTAAATCTTTATTTACTGAACTCGAAATTCAAAGAAAAAAATAACTCAGAACCACATGATTTATTCCCATATCATGAAATTGCACAACTTTATACTTCTCTGCGTTTAATGAAATATCAATTTTAAAACTACTTCTACTAACATCAACACCGAAAAGAGGGTAGAAGTAAAATTACCCTCTTTAATTTATTTCCACCTTACTTAAATTGTAATAATTTTTATTGGTACATCACTCCACCAATTAGCAAGAACTCTTGTTGTTAAAAGGCCTCACAAAATTTCGGCAATCATTGCATTATAAAAAAGGAAGTAAAGAAGATAAAATAAAGATACTTAGCTCTTGAATAGTCAAATAGCGTCAGGGTTGGAAGGGGACAAGAGTTGGTCAAAATACAGGAATCATGAAAGAGAATAAACCCAAGACTTCATGAAAAAAGTTTTAAAATCTAATACGGGTTTCTCGCGATTGCCACTTTTTTTCCCTCTTTTTATTGGGAGAATTCCTAGTTTTTGTTTTGTATTATTTCTTCCATTACTTAGAACAAAATTAGAAATTTATTGTTGCATATCTGTTTAAGGCTTTCCATATGGTGTATTATATTGATCTTAATTTGTATATCATTGACTATTTGGCATTGGACTTGGAGGTGTTGCCAAATTTCTTCCCTGTTGTTACCTGTATGGAGCATTGCCCATGCTAATCATAGTTTAGTATCAGGACAGTTTGGGTGGATGTCACAACTGAGGATGTTGATTTAGTTATTGAAATATCTTGTATTGTACAGTTGTGGTAATTGCAAGGGAGGAGGGGGGGGGTAATACAAATATACATTTTTTATGTATTCTTCGATTAGATCCCACTTTTTCATCTTTCTTGTCAGGTCTCTCTTGAACAACTCTTGTTCTCTTCCGAAACTGACGCTATGAGAGTATTTGAGGGCTACGAGTCTTCATTTTATGTTATCATCTATTTTTTTAAAGCGATGATGACCGAGAGGTTTTTGCCTAACAACAATGAAAAAGAAAATAATGTAAATATTAGGTTTGAAAATATAAGTGTCCAAATTGTTAACATTTTCATAACACTGATTTAAGCTGTGCTATAAAGAAATTATATATATATATATATATATATATATATAGTTGTCATTATTTTAGTGCAGAATAAGTACAGTAGAGAGGTTGTAAAATTCTTTCAAGGATAGTCCTGACACCTTCCTCAACCCAGAGCCACCAGATATAGCACTGACTTTGTCCTACCCACTATCAGACGGACTTGGTTGCATGTTACTTTCATTAATTTTTACTTTTTATGATTGGTTGTTTTAACATTCCTAGTTTTAAGTCATTATATCATGGACATACTGTGGAGGTCACCTAGTTGTGTATCTAAAAGCAAAGTGACTTGGTAGATATGTTTTTCTGTCAACAGCACTGACTTATGATTCAAATAATACTCACTAGATGTTGTTGGCATGCTGTCTGACTACCTTTTACTAGCTACTGCTCTAAGACAGGAGGAATTACACCTATTAATTACAGTAACATATGCAAATTTATGTTTAACCTTGTGTTACATAATGTAAGCTATAAATGTACATATATCAGTCTCCATAGATATGTTTTTCGCTATTAAACACCCCAAATTTATTTCACTCAAAATTTTTTAGTATTTATTATTTTGATTGGAACAGCTGTTTGTCCCTACTTCGGTCGGCTTTCCACCTTGTTCTAAACGCAACTCGACTCCAAAAAGAGCTTGAGGTTTGAGCAAAGTTAGTAAACTAGGGTAACTTTAAAGGCATGTATGAATCTGTGGAGAGAAAGTATGTTGTTATTCAAATATGAATGAGTATTCAAATAATATATTAAGACACTTTACAACTTGATTTGTACTACCCTACTGTGCATTAATTACATTGTGGCTCAACGGATTGGGAATCCAAAAACATGGCTGATAAAACATATGTGCGAAGTTAAATATTTCTTGAAATAAATGGTGGAAAAACATTTCACAAATTTTCTCACTGACTCATCTCCAACACAAAAAGAAATCTAACTAAAATTGTTTGTCGCCAAAAATGTCAGTTCAGTAGTTGTCAGTCAAAAAGTAAAAATTAAATATGGACACAATATTTGAATAATAATATATATATATACCGTACTTCATTAGGGTTTAAATTTCCTTGTGCAATAAATGGACCCACAGCAAATTGTATTTAAATAAAATTGAGTTTTTAATAACGGGAGTTAAGGTTAATTTTTTCATTGAGATGAAAGATATGAGTTATTATCAAATTTTACTTAAATTTTATTGAAATTGTTTGAGATGATTTTGAAAAATTACATCTTTTAATAACATCTACATTACTGATTGTTGTTGTATTTGACCGATACACACGAAACAACAATTTTGGACAGATGGTAACAAAATACTTTTTTTTGGGTCTTTAAAGTTTTCACTGGAGAATTTGATCAAAATCGTAGAACCAATTTTGAAAAAATAGTTTTTTTTTATGGCAGCAGTTCTGAGTTAACAAAAAATGGAAAAAATTTCTGAGTTATAGCTAAAATATGTCCCACAATATTTGATTAAAATCAGTCTACATATTTGGGCTTTAGAGCATTGCATATACAGTACACAGACAGATAAATGTTATCCCAAAAGTCACTTTTTGCAACTCAGCTGGCCACAGATATCTTAATACCTACTAAGGTTTCTTGCATATCTTCGGACTTTTGACTTTAAACCTCTACAAACTCACATAAAAAATCAAATTATGTTCTATTTCATACTCTGTAAGATTTTTCTGGTCATGTGTTAAAACTTTATTCTAATAGTTTGTACCATTTCTTACATCCTCGTTCATTTATTTCAGAATCCAGTTACAATAATTTGTTTATGTAATGAGTAATTTTAATATCTTTATTTTAAATAAGTGCTCTATGATGATTGGTTGTTACAACATCAATTCTGTATGATTGTGTTTAACTGTATGGATAGGCCAAAAGTTCTATTTTACAGTTGTTATTTTATTGATTTACTAGCTGATTACATGGCATGGTATTAATTTATCAAAATTTTCTGTTAGACAGGGAAAAAATGATATCTATCAATAGTGTAAAATCGAGGTAAATTTATTTGGGCTTAAATATCATCAGGACTGTCACCTATCAGCCCATCAACTCCAATAACAATCTCGATCATTTTAGACAATTTTCATCCTTTTTCACTCCCAATGCCAAGATGGGCTGACCTTGGACTTAAACGGCACTTAAAGTGTTGCTATTCATCTCAGTGTACCGAAAACTAAGGATTCAACACTAATAGTGATAATTTATTATTATTTTTACATCTCACACTTCTCCTAGGGTTACTAGGTTTGTGTCACCCCCACAGTATTTTTTCCCAGATTGTAAGTCATATGCATACCAAGTTAGGTTGAAATTACTCCAGGTGTTCTAGGGTTATGCTGGAACATACATCCATACATACACATATATTTTCATTATTATATCAAGTATATCCTAAAAGTCTCTGACCGGTTTAATAACTTTAAAATAAAAAAAGTTTCATATGTGCTTTCTGGTGATAACAAACTACTTTTTGGCTAATGAGACATTTTTTGGTGGTTTTGGGGGCCAACTTAATAATGGAAACCCCCCTTCATGTTAAAGGACTTATTTATTAAAATACAACTGCACAAACTAGAGGTCGTTATCTTGCTAATATCTAAAATGATGTCTGTTCAAATATTTGAAACGGTTATTTTACTTTATTTATTCAATTTGCAATTAGATAATGAAAACAGGATCAAAATGTATTAAACACATTTGTGACCATTGGTTGTAATCTTTGTTGCTATTATTTCATATTTAAAATAGTATAAATTCTTATTACAGGTTGTAAAAAGTGATATATTAGTTGATGTAATTTTAATATTTAATTTTGCAAAGCAGGTTTTCTCAGTAGATTTTGATAACTGTAGGTTTTGTGGACTTTCCAACTTTAACAAATAACATAGTTTAAGATTCTTTTTGAAAGAATTAAATACTAAGCTCAGCACTTTATTGGGAATTATCAGCTTTAACTTGCTCTAAACCATAATGGATTGGTATTTAAAACAATCAATCATTCAAAGTTCTTTACACACCCTGTACTTGGAGTCTTTTTTTCCCAAATTCAATAATAGTAATTATTATTACATTACATTTTTATAATACATTTTGATTCCATATTCTCACCTTCTAAATAATTGTGAATGAAATAAATAAAGTAAATAGCCGTTTCAAATATTTGAACAGCTGCCATTTTAGATAGGAGCAAGATATCAACCACTAGTTTGGGTTATTTCAAAGGGGGTTTATATTTAAGATTATTGAGTTACCCCCAAAAACACCATTTTTTGGTGACAGGTAAAAATGTTTTATTTGGTAAAAAGTAGTTTTTTATCACCAGAAGTTATCTTTATTTTTGGTTTTCAAGTTATTAAACCAGTCTGGAGTCTTTGGAACAGTTTGTATACAGATTTTTATTTCTTTGCAATGTAGTGAAATCATAGTTCGTCTATCTATTAATTTGTCTGATTGTATGTGTGTTTAATGTTTAATGATAGAAAACTCCCGCAAATGTTTAAGGACATATTATATACCCTTCTGTGTGTGTGTGTGTGTTTTCCACGAAGCAAGTTCCAAAGTACCTCAATTTTACACTATAGGCAGATTTAATATATTTTCTGTTTAATAGAAAATTGGATTAAATAAATACCTAGGCTACGACGGGTAATCAGCTAGTAAATCAATAAAATAACAACTGTAAAATAGAACTTTTGGCCTATCCACACAGTTAAACACAATCATACAGAATTGATGTTGTAACAACCACTCATCATAGAACATTCATTTAAAATAAATAAAAAAAAATTAGAATTACTCTTCACATAAACAAGTTCTAAATGGATTCTCAGAATACATTAATACCTCTAGTAAGTATAAATTCTTTTCTATGACAATAAATTATAATAAAGTAATCTTTTTGTAAAAAGCTGATATTCTGAATAAAGTTTAAAATTTAATTTAGTGTAACAAAAACAAATTTCATAATAACGACTAAGAATAATTTATTACTATAAACCTTGTTTTACAAACTTATAATAAAGTGAAAGTTAGTTGTTTATAGAAAAAGCTGTACATAATATTACATTGAATATTAAATACAGGTTTTAATAATATATAAAATACATTACAATTATATAAAAAGACAATAAATTCAATTCAATTTTTATTAGTCCTTTAGACAAATTTCCTTTCTATAAAACAAATCAAATGTAAATCTATAAGTCAAAGTAATTAAACAACAATAACAAAAAAATAAAATCACCCTTAAAGTAAAATGTATAAATAACTTACAAAATAGGCTACAATGTTGTAACTTAAAATTATTTATTTATTACAACATAAAATATGTCTTTACATAGTCCGGCTTAATGAAGTCAGGATTAATAAGGTCAGTATAAATAAGTTTTTAATGTAAATCTATTCTCTTTCTCCTTTTTAAATATTTAATAATTATCCAAAAAATGTTTTGCTTACGTTATTATTATTATTTATAAAGAAGGAAAAATCCATCAAGGACCTTTTCTCACCTAGGACTCTGCCCAGGTTGTGCCGGACTCTTACCGACTAAAAAACCTCCTCTTCACCGCGGGAATCCAGGCTGGGACCGCTTTCGCATACCTTCAGCCTGGCCGCCTGTATCACCTTGTGTTCTGCTCTTGTCTATGATACTCCTACCTATTCCACAGTCATCTTTGTTCCAGGCATCCATCCTCTCGTTTGCTAGGCAACACGGAATCGACACATGTCGCTACCACACTCCAATTGTGTCTCGTTTCTATCATCTTCTTCACCGCCGCATCAGGAGTAAACTCTTCGATGATTTCCTCCGTGCCTTTTGTCTGACGCTCAAACCGATCACAGAGGTAAAAAGTGTGGATCACGTCATCGCTCCTATCCGGTCGACAATGCCAGTGCCTACAGTTAGGTGAGGACACCTTCCCCATGTTATGTAGATACGCCCTGAAGTATCCATGTCCTGTCAGGTACTGGGTGAGATATAAATTCACCTCCCCATGCTTGCGGTCCACCCAGTCTTGAATGTTACTGATCAGCCTCGCAGTCCACCAACCCCCAGTGTCACCAATCCACTGCCTCTGCCACGCGGCCATCGTACACTGTCGCGCTCTACTGAAAGCTTCTGCTTTGTCAACCTCTTTGCATTTTATAAAGATGGCTTTCCTTTCTTGGTCTAGTAGATCGATGGGGATAACTCCAGCGACGACTGACACCGCTGCCTCGGACACAGTCCGGTATGCACTAGCTATTCTTAATATCCCCATCCTCTGCACTGATATCTGTCGAGATTGATACCTCCTTAACTTTGTTGCATCTCCCCATATTTCGGCACCGTACAGCAGAACCGACTGTACCGCAGTGAGTAACAGCCGTCGCTTACTGGACCTCGGCCCTCCTGTATTTGCCATGAGTCTTCCAAGAGACGCAGCTACAGCTGCTGCCTTGTCGTAGGCGCCATGTATGTGTACAGAAAGTTAGCTTGTTATCAAGCTACTCCTATGTACTTTGCAGATTTTCTCGTGGCCACTACTTCAAGTGTGTGGCTTTACTCTACACATTAGTGAGGTTATTATATTGGTCTACTCTAACTCATCCTCTTTCATTACCTCTCTCTTTGATTGTGGGTGTGTGTGTTTATGAGTGACTGTACATTTCACAATCTATCTGTGGCCCTGTTGTTGCAATACACATCGTGTTTTGTATTTTAAATTTGTTTCTATTTAATTAATCCTTTTGAAACTTTTAAACGTTGTTTTCTTTTGTGTGCTGTGATGTCATTGAGTAAGCTTTTAAAGGCAAGAAATGTAAACTAAATGATCTTTCTCTTCATAACAAAGTTTGTGTCATAGAAAAACTTAAAAGTCAACATCTGATTTAATCAGGTTCATGAAAGTCTACAGCCTCTACAGTCATCGACATTCTTTTCACAGCACTTGCTATCTTTCCACATTAAATTTCAGAACAAATTGTCTTAAGTGGTTTTCCCAACTTTGATTGTCTGGATTTGATGTACAAGGGATTGAAATAGAGATTGCAGTAGAATGATTATGAAAAAAGTAGGGCATTCAAAGTTTGTTTCTTTTCTACAGGGTATTTTAAACATATCTTGAATCATTTTATGTGATATTTAGTTTAATACAGAGTTTCATTAACTCGGAAAACTTAGATAAGCAACAATTATTTAAGTCTAATGAGATTCTCCTATTAATTAATTACTAAAGAAAGTAATTATTTAAATATTTAATTTCATGTATTTCATTTCATTTGTACTCCAATGTTGGAAAAATTTTGAAAATCACATTTTCAATATTTCTGGAATATTAAGCCTCTGAGAACATTATGATCATCCTTTTTATAGCAGGCCATTTTTGAAAAGTAGTATCATAAAGTATTGAGCATAAACTTACAGTTATTACATAAAGTGCTGATTTTTTAAAATTTGTAATGTTGTTAGACAAACATGTATGTTTTCGTTATTTTTCAATCAAAATTAATTTATATATCATGTTAATTCATGTTATATATATATATATATATATATTTAATCATTTTAATTAGTGGAGTTTTAACATGAAGTATCATATTTTTGTAGTATGTATAAAAACCATAACAAATTACCATGAAGTTATATAATTTTAAAAAAAAAGTTATTTAAAAAAGTTAAAAAAAATTCTCAAAAAGAACACGGTACATTTACAGACATCAACATATACCAAAATTTAAATAAGTATATGCCACAAAATCACAAGTTTTGAAGCATTTTGGTGATAAATAAAAAAGTTCAAACTTCTTTTGAAAATAAAGCTGTAGAGGGTAATTTTTAAACATTTTCTTCAGATGTTGCAATTTCGATCAATATACAGTATTAATAAACTCATTGAAGTTAGACGTTCTAAATAATGTGTTC
This sequence comes from Aphrophora alni, assembly GCA_963513935.1. Taxonomy (NCBI): domain Eukaryota; kingdom Metazoa; phylum Arthropoda; class Insecta; order Hemiptera; family Aphrophoridae; genus Aphrophora; species Aphrophora alni. Next base: position 20,384,097 of record OY740778.1, read on the forward strand.
ATAGGAAAGACAAATCTTATTATTACTAATTGATACAAACAATATTAGAATTGATGTGCGTTTAATACGTAAAGAGTTTTTTTTATACCCAAAGAATCAGAAAGCTGTACTTAATGTTGGTGGTTACATCAACGTCCGATTAATCAAAAAATTGGTACATTATGCTTTTTATTTCAAGATCCGAAAAATTGGATGTTGGCACTCAAGGGTTAGAGTAGAGATATTACCTTTTATTTTTGATAGTTCAACAAGAATTGGATATGCATTCATTTAAGAATAAAAACAAAGTAATATCCATATTTAATTAAATTAATACATAGACAATTTTCTATTTGTAAATGACATTTTTATCCCACATTATTTCAAGCACACGAGTACTCAATTATCTAAATAATGTAAAGTTTGATTTGGGATGAGCGTCCTATGGAATGGTTCAGTTTTATAAAACTCCACAAGGCTTGAATGGAAGAGTGTCATGCAATTCCTCATGAATCAATAATACGATTGAGTAAGCTTTTATGTGGCAGATATCATTCACCTTATACAAGTCTTACTATATAATGCCAACATTCACTTTTATACAACCTCAGGATGTATGATGTACATAATTATATAATATGTTTTGTCTGGAAACAAGATTTGGTTAAAAGTATGTGACCTGAATTTTGGTTGTAGAATCAAATGCCTGGGAGATGCCTCCAATGTTATGGTGTACCTTCATGAGCATACATGATTTGTTTTCACGTGCAGAGTTGATACTTCCTATGTGTAAACAATAGTAAAGAGTAAAGATAAGTATTTAAAGGTTAGATGTACTATTAATACAAACAATAGGGAAGTTAAGCAGTGATAACAAATGTTATCATAAGACCTTTATAGGCTTTGATGCATAGTTGGCAATGAAATTCCTGTTCTTTAAGATAGCATTAATCCAAACTGCATAATTTCCTGTCAAGGTTAAATTAGTGTAAAGTTATTATTTTTGCACGTAAATGCATGTTGATAACAAAATAATTTATCAGTTAAAACATGTGTATGTATATAAACGAGAGTTGCACCAAATGCTAAGCTTAATATCTAGAAAAGTATTATTCAGTTATGACTTCAAAAGAATATATTTTAAGTGGACCTGATTCAGTGGAATTTGACACTGGAATTGGATTAGTGCCTAAAATGTTTTATAATATACAGAAAGCAACAAATGACATATTTTCAGTAAGTTAAATTGCATATGTTTAGTAAATGAAAAGTAAAATAAGATTTATATAATAGTATATTCTACATCATACTCATAGAAAAAAATAGTCAAAAAGTGAAATGAAGAATTTTAAAATAATATTAATAATATGTTGCACAATTAATTAAGTATATTACTGCACATTTATTATTAACTATACGGTAAGGACATTAACTAAATTACAAAAAAAATATTTAAAATCATAAAATTTAAAAAACACAAAATATAAATATAAAAGGATTGTTTTACAATAAATGTTTTACACATTCTGAAATAATTCTTTATAATTACCACAATCACAAAACAAGCGTGTTTGCTTTAATGCTATCTTAAAACACAGAGTTATAAGCACATGATGAACCATTATTGTACGGCTTCTAGTTAAAAAACTACAAATTCTAATAGATGTCAACATTGTACGGGCAACAAAGCCATCTTTGAACGAATAACGTACATGTATTTTATTGCATGGCTTAGTGTTAGACTACAAAGTAAAAATACATTTAAAGACATGAACCATCTTTACACCTTGTCCCATCTTTAGTCCCAGAGGGATATAATTCCATCATAGTTCCGCCATTAAAAGGTTAACTCAAAATTGGTACTAGCTATTTTAATTTTAGTGAAAACTGAAGGTATGTGCCCCTAATCAATGTGTCAAACCAATACATACTTTACAACTAAGGTTCACAATTGAAAATTTCACAATAAACCCAATCACAATCATAGTTCTATTAAAAATTTCTCAATTTACTCATAAATAGTAATGTTATTTTATATTATCATTTGGATTATAACCTTCGAACGCCACCATATTTGGTCGAAAAACGCTTTATCAAAATTTAACACAATCAACTTTTTAGGCCAATGACTATGGTTCTTATTTCTTTGTTTTTTTTTTGTTTTTTTTTTTACCAATAACTCCCACTTGGGTTTTTCAGAGATAGAGACAATTATGTTCTATTTGGATCTTACAGCTCTATGTGCAAACAGAATTTAATCAAAATATTTGGGGATTGTTTTGAGAAAATTTGAATTTTGTACTTCAATTTTAAAATGTATTTATTTTGTTTTCTTAATAAAGACCCTTCGCACTCGAATACTTTAATACCATCATGGTCAGAAAAAAACAAGAGTTGGTCAAGAGAAACCGGTAAGAAAGATGAATGAGAGGGATCTAACCCAAAACTAGATGAAAAAAGGTGTAGATCCAGCTAGATCACCTCGGGATTGCCAATCCCGTACTCACTAAAATGAGGCCTTGAGGGCTGTATATTTAAATAGAGCTTAAGTTTATTTTGTTTGTCCCATAAACTTGTCCTAAGCAAAATTGTATGTGATTGATTAATTAAAATCAAGTTTTTATTATAGTTTGTTTTCATTTTCAGATTCTTGAACAATAATTTTTCTTTTAATTGAGATACTGATTTATGTTATTAGTCATCACATTTAACCAAATTGTTAGAGCCATTTAACAATAGCTCCAGGTCAAAATTGTAGTTTTATACCGACAATTTCCGAACCACTATTTTGAGATAACAATGGTTCGTTTTGTTTGGTTGGGTCCTTACAGCCTACATTTTAACCAAATTCATCAAAACTGTTTTAACAGATTTTGAGAATATTGGAATTTTGAGTTTTATAACAACCACCCCAAACTATATAAAAAAATTATAACCTCTTTTTGATATAGCCAAATTATGACCAATAACAATTTGATCGACCCATTTACTTGAACTATCACTGTACAGATAAACAGGTATCATTACAAAAAACATTCTCTTTTGTTTCAGAGGAGGTTAAAACTAATATTTTCATCAAGAAACTAAGCAAATTGTTTTATAATGAATGTGTTGCCTTACGGGACTGGTATGGCAACACATTAAATAAATTAAATTAAATTATTGTAAATAAATAAATAAATTACCTTAATTCCAGAGTAAACAGTCCATATATTATCCTATTTTCCATATAACCAAAAATTAGAAGCTTACAAATTGTATACATAGAGCATGTATCATACCAATGAACATGAATGATCACTTAGATACAATCAACACAATAAAACAAATAGCTCTTTCAAATGGATATGATCACCCCATTATAGACAATATAATAAAAATAGAAACAAAACAAAATTGACAAGAGAGAAAAAAACGAAATATATTAGCATGAATATCACGGTTCAATAGATAATGTTGCTAGCTGAATTAAAAAAATAAACTAATGGCATACTTGTAATAGGGACTTGTACTGGGCTTCAAACTAATAGTGTAATCTTATAAAAATGAAGGTGTTATCAATTTACTAATTATTAAGAAAGAAAGCAGCTAAGTGCTATGAAAGTTGGGCGCCATGGTAACTCAATAATTACCAAAATATATATATATATAAATTAAATTTAAGTTTAAATTTTGTTAAGTTTAAATTATCTAGGGTCGCAAGTTCTTTTACAGTGTACTTAGCAGGATATTGGTGTTAAAGAATAGAAGTCCTTTTGTGCTGAAATAGTACATAATGTTTATTAAAACACATTCACAATGAACATATACAAAATTGGAGGAGAAATCATATGCAATGTCTTATTCTAGTACATCCTAATAAATATTTATCATTTAAATGATATTAATAACAAAAAATCAAATAGAATTTATTTATTGAATTTACTTTTTTTGTTGTTGCAACTCTAAAACTGAAATTGATTTTTTATGTATTTAAATGAATTTATTCAACTAAGAATTATATTCTTTAAAATTAGAGCAAGTTCCATTACATTATTTATTACAAAAAGACTTTACTTTTAAATATTTTTTATACTTCAGAATATAAAACTTTGCCTTATTTATTAAAATTCAAATAATCTAATTAAAACTTATACCTAACATTAAAAAATCTGTATCCTATCAAATATAGACATAATTTTAGAATAAAAGTTTTTTAACGTGGATACCAAGCAAGTTGTTTCTTAGTCGAAAGCAGTTTTTCTCGAAAATGGTTCCTTTCGTGATCCAGATTTCCATGGTGCCTCTGGAAGTCATTTGTCCTTTTGTGATGACGTATTCAAGTCACCCTTTTGCGTTACAAAGTTTATTACAGTTGTTTGTGTATCAAAATGTTTATTAATGTTTTTGAACTTAAATTGTTCTACATTTCTTTTAACATAACGGTTTTGTCTGTTACGTTACGATTGCATCATCTATCACTGAAACACGTGCAATCGTTGTTCACACCACATTTATACAAGTTCATATATAAGATTAAGAGTTTACAAATTAAATCAAAGCTTATACTACTTTAAACATTTATTTATTCACCTATTGTCCTGAAAACACTCAAAACTCAAACTTTTAGCCTATATTAGCCAATACAAATAAGCATATGGTACATTTTTCGTTTGTACAAAAGAAACTCTCGTTTATGAATCTCTAACAACTGTTTAAACAATACTATCTATTAATTTATGTCTTTTACCGAAGCAACTCATAACTGTCCCTGTTAAACTTTACATTTTTACACTTCTAAGTTCCGTTTTGGAACAACATAAAAAGCTAAACACGTCCTACCCCTTGAGGTACTGAATTCAGACTGCTTGAGACTGGGGCACGCTTAACAAAAATAATTCAACTTGCCTAGTATCAACGTCCTTTCCGTTTTACAACGCATTTCACTTTTTCACTTCTTAGTTATTAAGTTTTACTAATTCTAATGATATTAATATATAAAATATATTCCTATGACTATTTTTTACCATTCAGTTTGTTTTAAATTTTGATTCTTTTTTATTAGTAAACGTAATTTGATTAACTACTTCTCGTTTAGTCCGCGCCCTCCTTCCTTTATCATTTGGACCAATTACGTCCAACTTCCAAGGTTCTTGCCCCTTGCAATATATTCAAATTTAAAAATGTACACATTACAATAGGAATCTGAGTAAAGCATTTAAACCGAACAAAATAGCAATTTCTTAATGCAATACGACAGAGATTTATAAAATTAGTTGTGACAATTCCAATAAACATTATTTCGGACAAAAAAGGCACATCCTTCAAAGTAAGGTTTAAAGAAAACATACTAAAAAATAATCACTATAATAAGCCAAAAACATAAATTTGCATATTATAATTGACACCAGCCACAGTTACATGAGTATCGAAATAATTTCACATAATTACAAATTTTGAATTTATGTTTTAAAGGACTAAGTATGAACGTTTTAAAAAAAATTTTAATTTATAAACACACAAAAATAGACCCTACTGCGTTATTAAACTGAAAAATCCAATTTCCAGTCAAACATATTTTTTGGATAAGGTAATTCAAATTGAACTCTTTAGGCTATTCTTCAGTTATAACTTGACAAATGAGCGATAGTCTATACAAATGTATCTGTTTTGTTTTAATATTTGTGAATGGGGTTGTTATGCATATTAGTGTTTTTTTGTAAATGTTATTGTGATGTGTATCAAGTGCAAAAAGCATTAATGTTTGATAATGCCTGAAGGAAGAGGCAAAATGACCGTCATGTAAAAGAAAAACGAAAGACAGGATTGTTAGTGAGCTATGAAATTAATGTAATTTATATATTTTTTTACTCAAATATAACTTTCTCTTTAATACATATCTGAGAAAGTAAAAAGTTGAAACTTACAGTCACTATTTTAAATTGATATAGGGTAAACATTTTTAAATTATGGTTTTTTTAAATAATTTAAAACAAAAATGTAAATTTACTGAAAATAATGCACAGTTGGTAGATTTACTTGACTTATTTCCTTTTATTTCCTATTGGAGCATAGGACATCCAGAAGAGCTCTCCATCTGTCCCTGTCTCCAGCAAGTGCCTTCACTTCTCTCCAAGTCTTATTAACTTCTTTAATAACGGTCCTCTTCCAGGTTTCTGGGGGTCGACCCCTCAATACAGTAGTTCCGTCTGGCTTCCTCAGTGTATGTTCCTCTCTCGAATCTGCAGTTTAACCCGAATTTGACCTGTTTCTCTCCATAAATCCTAACACAGTTTGTAGCAAACTATAAAATGTTTCACTTTTGAAACTTATTTTACAGTAGTAATATTTCTTATATAGTAACTACAAGACTCATAAACTCATTTTGTAAGGTTTGTCAATCTGTTTGTATTAATATCGAGGTGTTCAAGGTTGTTAAACAATCAAATATATATGTTGAGATTTGGGTAAAGTTTTCGTTGTAGTAATACTATTTAAAAAAAATTATTATATATCTGAGCCAAACCTTCACTTGATCACTGTAATTTACTTTAGTATAATAATACAAATGACGCCTTAGTTGGTAGAGACTAGAGTTCTCGCCTTGTACCTAAAGTTCCGTGTTTGATTACCAGTCTTAAAAAGTTTCTGTGCTCACCCAGCATTGAGAGAAAAGTGGGAAACTATGATTATACTTGTGAATTTTGGTCACAAAACTTAGAATTACAATTATGGGAACTCAATGTACTGCACACATCATCCAATGAAAAGCCATCTAGCAGGCCATCTAACACAATAGCCTGTGTTATTCATGTATTTTTATATAATGAAATACATACATTAAAGGAAGATAAATTAATAGTACCCTCTAACATTAAGAATAATTATAATTATAATTTTATTTCGACATAATTTGAGTACATGTACAAATACAAGCAACATTTATACAGGGTATTATTTTTATTTGAACAGCTTCAATAAATCTAATAAACATTAAATATATGTAAACATGTGGAGAAATCTGTATAGATATCTTAATGGTTTCACTATTGTGAGTACAGGCATGATAATCCCTAGGTACCTAGCTGGGTATACACTCTTTTTACATATAATATTCATTTAACTCCCTTTATTTCATCTTTCCTATCAGGTTCTTCTTGACCAACTCTTGTAATCTTCCAACCCTGACGATATTAGAGTGTTTCAAAGCTATAAGTCTTCATTTAATATTCTTTTTTTAAGGCGATGATGGCTCGAGAGGTTTTTTGCCTTTAAACTTCAAGAAAAAAAAATGACATTACAGCTTAATAGCTGTGTTGAGACCATCAGTTAGAAAAATTATAAAAATAACAGGTGATTTTTTTAACATAAATGTAGTGGATGAAGCAGAAAAAGAACTCTTGAATCTGATCTCTGGTTCAACTGTAACAAACTTAATGTAAACAGGGAAAAAAACAGAACAAATTAGCTTTGTACTTGGCAACATAGAGAATAGATCTGCCAAACTTCTTGGTGTGCATTTTGATTCAAAACTAGGCTGGAAGACTCACATAAATAGTCTGTGTACGAGATTAGCTAGAGTTACAATTTTTGATTAGAAAGTTGAAGTTGTATGCCATCCTTAATTTAGTGATAAATGGATATTTAGCATTTTTTCATGCTCATTTTCTATATGGGATAATTCTATGTGGGAACCTCTGTAGGTATAAGATAGGTTTTTATGTAGCAAAAAAAGGAATCGAAGATCGCGAATCTGCAGGCCATAATTTCTGTGCTGGGTATACTCACTGTGCCCTCTTTGTTTATATTGTACTCCTTGTTAAATGTAAAAGAAAAATTGTTTATTTATAGTAATGTACATAATTATGGTACTAGAAAGAATGGATTAATTATGCAGACTATGTTAGGCTAAGCAAAACTCAGAAGAGTTATAAATGTCCTGGTATAAAAGTTTTAATAGATTGCCATTAAATTCAAAAACAGTAATTAATAATAAAAGAACAGGGCGATTAAAAAATGGCTATAAAATAAACCATAGTAAATTGAGGATTGTAAAATGATGTTAATTACATACAATTTCAAATGTATTAATTATCACATTTTTGTGTTAGACTTAAGCTGACAATATCTATTATATGGAATTATTGTTCAGTGACAATAAATAAAACATTGATATTGTTATTATTAATAACAGGTGTTACAATATAAAAAGAAACTAAAACTTTTCACTTATAAAAATTAAAATTATTATTACATTTAAAAAGGATCTTTTTAAAAATAAAGTCCATTTTGAAATCACTGCTAACTGTGGCCACTTGTGGCTATACCATTCACTATGCTTTATTATGACCTAATAACCAGCTGTTGGTCTTTTTTTCCATTTGATACTCGATTGTTTGTGCGAGTGATTTAAAATGGGTGTTATGATAAATACCAACTATGAGGTTCGTGTTGTAACACATTTTTTGTTAACAATAAAACAGTAGTGTTGCTGAATTTCATAGGCAAGTAGTTATTAAAGAAATAACTTGTAGCACTTTGAAAATGACGAACTTTAATTTAAGTCCATCAACATCACTAACTGGTTTAAAAAACTAGTAGTGGATTGTATGAAGATGTAATAAGGAAGCTGTTGAAATGATACCATAAATGTGTGGAAGTCTTTGGTGATTCTGTTTAAAAATAAAGAACATATTATGTATTTATTATTTTTTTAATAATAAATCATTTTTATCTTTTAATGTGTTCTTTTTATTTCAAAACTTATCTTACCCTAAAATCCTGCCTAGTTCTTAAATATATCAAATGTGCCTTAATTGGCACAAATCACCCCCTTACAAGGCAAATACATTTTTGTGTTATATATAGTATATTGAAGCACATATACAAAAGACTAAAAAGTTATATTTTTAGTTTTGAAATACTTTTTTTTTTTTTTTTATAATATAGTTAATTACCTTAGAGGTTGTCCTCAGTCCGTTTATTAGTTATAGCTACAGCGCTGTTTCGCCGAACACTATCGGCTTCATCAGGCCCGCACTAACACATAGACACGTAACACAACACAACACTAACACATATAAATACATATATATAAACATATATAACACATATAATATATTGTGTTGTGTTACGTGTCTATGTGTTAGTGCGGGCCTGATGAAGCCGATAGTGTTCGGCGAAACAGCGCTGTAGCTATAACTAATATACGGACTGAGGACAACCTCTAAGGTAATTAACTATATTATATATTAAACAGTCCAAGGCAACACATTATACTTTTTTTTTTAATTAAAAAAAATGGTTTAACTGTTTAGGTGAATATAGACACAGAAGAAGTAATCACCTACAAACAACTCTGGGATAAAACTATAAAAGTTGCAAGTGCTTTACAATCACTAGGATTAGGTTTTGGAAAAGTTCTGGCACTTATTGGTCCAAATAATTTAGAAAGCTACAGTGTTTATTTTGGAGCAGTATTTACAGGAGCATCAGTTGGTTGTCTAAGCTACGACATCAAATCAGGTATGTTAATTCACAATGTTATAAATTAACATTAATTCACTCATTATAAATTAAAATACAGCAGACTAAAACAGCAAATTTTTGTATCCAGTTGATGCTGTGAGTGAGTGTGAAAACTCAAATTAAGTTATAAACGAAGTTAAAAAACAGACATAAATAAATTGAAATATTATTGGTACATATATAGTTTTTTATGTGCATGTCATTATTTACAATGTATTGTCTTCCTTTTTATAACCTCCAGGTTTAAAAATATGCATTGCACAATAGTAGACTAAATTGAATGAATGTATATCTACCATGTATACATCTTTTGAATGATCAAGATGGAAAAACACATTTTTGTTTTGTTTAACAAAATTTAAACAAAACACTTTCTTTATGATCTTTCATCTTTAGTTTAAACGTTAAAAAAATCCTGTCTTACTTTGTTGTGTACTAAAAATTATTATCATAAGAAACAAAACAGTCATATTTAAGAAAATAAATAATAAATAATTAAAATTTCTCTTTTCTGTATAATTAACTACATTTGCACCCCATAACATAAACCCTCTATAACAACCAACCACTCGGTCAATTATCGTTTATTAAAATGGATTCTTCACATCCTTCATATTAGTTGGAGAGATGAAAAGTAGTAGTACAAAGAAAACAAAATGTATATCCCAAGAAGGATTTGAACACGCAATTGTGCTGTTAATCTATGAGCTAACAGTAAAAATACTTAGGAATAGAGATTTCTTAGAATAAATTGACCAGCTCCTCTAATATGTCAACATATAACAAATATACTCATTATTATGATTAATCCCATAACTCTTTTAAATAATATATATTAGCTAATATTTTTTACAGTATATGTAAGATTTTACTCCAGATTTTACTCATCATTTTTTATATTTCGCTTTAACTCAAAATATCTCAACTGGGTCATAATTAAAGGTATTCCAATAATATCAACACTTAGGTAAAACATTTCCACTTAATTATCTCCTTTTAGAAATTATATTTATATCCCTAGATTAACATAATTATGCAAATCAATATTTATATATCCTCTTAAAAATATAAAATTTAACAAAATATTACTTTTGGGACCACCTATACTAACTATGTCCTTAGTATTTTTAATGTAGGTTTCTTATCCCCTAATTATATATCCATCCCCTGCCAGTGAGGTCATCATGGTAAACTATGTCAATAATGATTAACACGAATTTCAAATCTGGTGAAAAGTAAACATTATGAAATAAACGGGACAGTTAACGTGTAAATGCAAGTCTCGGTTAACAAAGTTAATGTCCCTCTGGGTGCTTAAATGTGAGTTCCAAGAGTGGTTTCCCTATAGAACCTTCTACAGTATAGGTTTAGTAGTCAAACTTATGTAAGGGGCAAGTGTTTAGGAGACAGTTGGACCAAAAAACGGATATGTTGGGTTAAACAAGCTAGAAAATTGATGACCCTGTTTTGGATCTACTTTGTATTCGTATTTAGATTTGCTTAGGTGAAGGAATCTCTTGCACTTCAACCTGAGGTTTATTGTCCCCCTCTTGTTAGCCTATTCAATCCCTGCCCAGTGTTTATAGGTGTTTCTTGCAGTGGTCCTGTTCAATTATAGAAATGCAACAATTATTCTGAGATGTTATCGATTTAGCATGCTTAGAACTTAGTAAAATGTGAATTTGCTTCATTGATTAATTCTTTCTGGTCCAGGTGTTGCCCCTTTCTGGTCTAGTTATTTAACGCCATATAGTGGCTAATCCATCCCATTAGTTTTGTGTCATGAGGGGTGTTGATATTCCTTTCTTTCTTGGCAAGGGAATCTGACATCTCATTCCCCAGGATGCCATGATGTCCTGGTACTTATCTCAGTTGCACAATGTTTATGATGGAGAAAGTGGTTAGAGATGAAAGTCATACAAGCTTGGACGAAATTTGAACTGCGTTGAATTTTTTGAAAGCTGCTTGACTATCAAATAGGTTAGGATTTGGCTATTTTTGTAATATTTAGACAGTTCTAAATGGACACAGATTGATTGCTACGATTTCAATCTAGAAAACAGTGCAATAATTCCGAGACTGGTACTAATACTTGTCTCTGGTGATGCACTATATTACACCATACATAGAGTTTTTACCTATCAGGAATTTGTTTCTATACCAGATAAAGGTATCTCTTGCATTTCCTGGTATTCTGTTCTCTTTCCAGTCCTCTCTGCGTCCAAGGTTAACTGAGAAAAGTTGACTGGAATAATCACACTTTCCTTATTTAATCTTCCTTTCTTCAAATCTGTGCTGAAAGTTTGAGTAAAAAACGCCTATTATTCATTAAAACTTTTCTATAAACCATACCTTTCCCCCAAATTGGGTTTATTTTGGATAAGTTATTAGTCACTCTGCATATCCTACATACACAAATAGAATATGGTTCCTGAATTTTTTGTATCTCAAAATCAATTAAATATTAGATATTACATACCTATATAAAAAGTCAATAGTAGGTATTAATCTAATTTTTGGCAACATGTTACGCTGGGATGGACAATATCATCAGCCCAGCTATACTACACTTGTGTATTATATACATTTTTTAAAACAATAATACTGTGATACAATCTTGTTGAGCACTGTGGTGAAATTCACAATCAGGGGCAAATTCGAATCATTATTGTAATAATACTGTGAATGTCAAATCATTATAAGAAAATAAATCAGATACAATAGAGCTCTCTGATTCCATGATGACCTGTTGGTTATTTATAAATATTAGTCACTATTCAAATTCTAACAATTTAAAATTAAATTAAAGATACTGTTTTTGAAAAACAACAATAATTAATAATAATCAAACTCTTACAGCTGAAATAAAACGGCAGTTTAGAACATTGCTGCCTGATTTTGTGTATTGCAGTAAAGAAGCGTTTACGGAAACTAAACTTGCTCTAGAAGGATTAGAAAAAAAACCTGTTACTATTGTTCCTGGAGGCAGTGACCCATTTTTAAACTACAATAATTTTCTTACTTATTCAAATACGTTTTGTTTTCCAACATTACCATCATGGAATGATCATATATATGGTATTTTATTTTCAAGCGGCACAACAGGTCTACCGAAAGGGACTAAAATCAAAGACAAAAGTGCTCAGTATATTATACATAGGTAAGTTAAAAACTAGAATTAATGTGCTGTACAAGTGGCAGCTCCTAGTTAAAAGTAGAATCACTCCAATACTAACAAAACCTCTATTTCAGGGGAAGGGTTAATTCACATTTATTATGGTTTTAAAGTTATTAGATAATTTTGGATTGTTCATTTTATTTAATATGATTCAATTGTACATTTGTTATCTGTTGTGTTTATAAAAACTAATTGATTACGTTTCGAGAATATAAATCAACTTGATAATGACAGATGATTTATTCACTCGAAACATACTGTAGTGTATTCGTATTTATATACAATACACAAATTATGTCAAATTTATAATTAAAACCATATTAATAATTCACATTTATATTTATTTCTCCTCTAATAACCATTTAGGATAATATAAACTGAGGTACAATATTAAAAAAAAAAATCTTTTGTTAAAATTGTCTAATTTATAAACATATTTAATAATAGGTCTTCTGCGCTATTCCCCTGAAATAGGAATATGTTTTATTAGGGTAATTAAACACACACACGCACACGCACACACCACACACACTCACACTCACACCAGAAATATAACAATATGATCAGCATATTACTTTATAAATATATTTGAAATTACAGCTATAGGCGGTTCCAGCTTAGACCGATCGATAAAAATTCTCTACTAGCTTAGGTCAAAAACATTGTATGCCGTCATGCGGGTTGCGTCAACTGTCCTTGCGACCCGCGTGAAGGCGCTCAAGTAGGTGAAGTACAAAATGCTATTAAGTGATGTCTACATTAGTTGTTTGTAATTAGCTGCTTCAATATTGAATGAATTATGTGATGATCACAGACCCACTCAAGCAATATTTATAGCGGCCTTTCGGATTTTTTTTTATTATATAATACATACTATATTTACAATGCAATCACAATCATAATATAAAACATTACAATATATAAATATAAATATAATAAAATAAAAATACATTCTTTACATTAACATATACAAAATCATAAATAGAAGCCTCTTGGCTTTTGATATTCTATAATACACATTATATATTTTTTACAGCTTTTGCACATCACTCAATTTAAAGGTTGTGCCCAAATCACTTCACTTCTGCCCAAATCACTTCGATTGGATTTAAATCCGGTTTATATGGAGGAAGACGCAGGACACTATGGCCTTTTTCCAGGATGTCATCAAGTACATATTTAACATTTCGAGGTTTATGTTCAATAATAATTTTGTAAAGTTGGAGTTTTAACATTGTTGATTCGTAGGAAATATTCCGTTCGGCAAATCACTTGTGCATGTCTTCTTTTCTGCTATTGGAGTTAGGAGCTTTATCTATTTGCGTGTTGTGGTACCCCGCGATATCTATTGCCAATACTGAGTGTGGCTGCAGATTAGGTATTAACTGATTAGTAACCAACTGAATGTAGTTCATGTTGTCATGGTAGTCTCCGGTTTTTTCTCCAGCCTTCCACATAGCCAAAGCGTTGGGAACAAACCCTTGTTCCCCTCCAGCATCGATCTCTCCCCCTTACATACATACTGGAGCATGTAAAACATTCGTGGATCCATCCGACCACATTTTACCTGACACATGATCCGAACATACATAGCTTTCGTCCTTGTACACAATAGGTCTACCTATCTGAATTTCTTTACTGACTGGAGATTAGTAATTGTTTTTTCTCTAATCTCTGTCTTTTCAATGAGGATCCTCCCATTGTTTTCTGTCCTTCTCCATGAAAACCCTAATGTTTTAAAAATCCTACGAACGATTTGATCACTTCCTGTAAAAGTAATTTTTCTCTCAATGAATTCCGCAACAGTTTTGCCGTTGGCAGTCTTTTTTCCGTTATATAAAATTCGTAGACCAATCTGCGAACAACACATTCATCAGAATTGTCTAACCAGGCAATAGGCTTCTGTCTCTTCCTGTTTTTTTAAGGTGTTAAAAATGATTTTTTGTCATCTTCACTTACTCGAATGGTGTCTAGTTCCTTGTTTATTCTCGAAATAGTCCGTATTGGTACTCCTGTTGCTGCGGCGCGGCGGTCCGCTCTCGTGCCTTCTGCATCGGTATTGTCACACCACAGTTACACTCTTCTCTCATAAATTTGTACACATTAAACACTATTTCCCTGCTTTGGCTATTTAACACTTTCCTTCTAATCCCTACCTTGGATTTAAAGTCTGTCATTTTTAATAACTTACAATCACACTTTAAAAACACTTAACTAAGAAAATCACTGTGACACTCCACTTGCAAATCGTACGACTGACAGCGCCATCTCCTATTAGTCATCGTTTGGGGGTGTCAACCCCGTGAGTCAGCGGAAATGTTCGCAGAATGGTCTTTGCCCAACCTCCACCCACCCCCGCCTATACTGACGCGCCAGGCCCAAGTGCCAGCTTACATGTAAACAGCTGTAACTCTGCTTACGTTCCATTTATAACTTTAATGTGTTTTATGCTTTCTAACTCTTTCCTTACATCAGGTTTTCAGACATTCCAACACATTTCATATTACTGTACCTGCATTTGTTTTTTGTTGAAAAAGGTTAGTCTTTTAAAAGAAATTTTCCATCCCCCTTTCTCTGATAGTCTTGTCTCGGGATGATTTTCAGTAAGGTTTTTACAGTATCTGATGTAAAATCAATCCCCTTCCTGGCCGTTCCCCGTCTGTTACTACCATTCCCAATTTCTCTAAACATAATTTTAGTAATATTCATCTAACATTTTCAAACAATTAAACTATGTGTAGATAGTGTCTAACTTGTATTTCTATAATCCTTTCATTACTATACAATTGTATTAATTAATATTAGAGCATGTTCTTTGAAGTATGAAAATTAATAATGTATTCGGCTTATTTATTACAGAATAATACCATCTCATCATAAAGCTATTATGACTCAATTTCCTTTATACATATCGAGCTCAATTATCTTTCTTATGGGAGCAGTGAAACATATGTGTACCTATATTTATGGAGGACAAACTAATGCAACAATTCGTAATGCTATAAAAAAATATAAGGTTAGTAAGAGTTTTGGCTCCTGTCATATTAAAAATAAAAATAAAATAAATAAAAATACAAAGGTATCCACAAAGTAAGTATTGTTTAGTTATTACGAGAGTCATTTAAAAAAAAGAAAGAAAAAAAAAACAAATTAAGTCAAACGCATTTCAACGAAATGCTAAATCTTACTTTAATACGTCCATTTTAATTTTATTGTATGACTTGTATGTTCAAACACATTACAACTTCCACTTTTGTTGGTTTCGATTATTTAATCTGTTGAGGAGAAAGCATTTATGATACCAAATGCGTAAGGACGTCTGAAAACGTTTGTTTCCCCAAGAGGATGCACGTGCCTCTATGTCCAAAACATTCTTGTCAATAATAATGAAAACATTGTGCTGCTCTATATTCCTACACGCTTTTTATTTAATAGGATAAACTATTTGAAAGTTAGCATTAATTAACAGTGTAATGTGCTGCCTTCTAGCAGCTTAGCATAGCTAGGGAATATCAAGCCGCACACCTTTAATCGGTATGTTAGAGGTTGTTTATAATGCTCGTAAAAAACAGCATATTTCTTATTATTTCGTAACAGTTTTGTTCTAAAAATGGGTGGTGATTAGAACAAAACTGGATCGGACATCAAATTTACATCAGACATGGATCGGATCAGACATTCCATTGATTTAGATCGGAATGATAAAATATGAACTAAAGAAGACGACAATTTGTTCCAACTAAAATACGTAAAAACAATGTCATTTTGTTACTTTTTTTATGCATCAAAACAAATCTTAGTAGTTAAAAACTAAAACAAATGTTTACTCCTTAAAGCTGTACCAGAGGGGTTGTATTGTACTCTTAAGAGATTAATACTCCTCAATCAATACAAACGATGCTAATTAAATGAATGTCAACTTGCAGAAAAAAAAGAAGTTTTTTACATAACTGTTCTATTTATGTAAGTGGTCCTTGGTGTTATCTAATAGTAAGAAAACACACAAAAACACTAAAGTTCTGAAGCATTTCATAAACACTGTTCACTTTCAGTTTTTACGAAATATTTCAGAACTTTAGTGTTTTCTTACTTGTTAATACCAAGGAGCACTTTCCAGCCTGTGTTTCTTGTCCATACAAAATCTAATCTAATAGTCTATGTGCCCTATTAAACTCTAACCTGTTCTATTATGTGTTATTTATAAACGTTTATTTACTTTTTTCTAGCCAACTTACTGGTTCAATTCACCATCCAACATGTTAACATTCGTACAAGAACCGGACATTAGTCATGGAGAATTATCAAGTATTCAAACCATGTTCTGCAGTGGATCTGGTTTAACAAAAGATCAGATCATTTATTTAAATAAGAAACTGTTTAACAACAGGATTGGTATTGTTAATTCTTATAACTGTAGTGAAGCTTTAGCCATCACTAACTGGCCAGAAGGTAGTGATCTTCTAAATTCAACTAAAATAGGGTCAGTTGGAAAAGTACAGCCACTTGTACGCTTAAAGGTAATGTTTTGTGTGTTTATAAAACGTTCGTTAAACTATTTATATCTCTATTGTTTTTGTTTTTATTCTCCTAAGACACAATACATTCTTATAAAATAGGTAAAAAACTTCTTTTACACATACCAAAATAGAAATCACTATTGCATAAAATTACACAACTCTTTTCAATTAATACATCTAACATAATCAAGAAAAAAAGAGAACTACCTGCACACAAACTTTAATTATAGCTTAAAAAATTCAATAAAGGGAAAGATAGTAAAAAATCCAAATTTCTTTTAGTAGAATTAGGTACTACAAAGAAAACCTGTTTTAAGATTACCGTCATGTCATCAGGCAATGTGACAGGTGCAATCCAATATTTAACACAGATATATTTTCTAAGAATTTGAATTTGATAAATAATATTCTAATTGTCCCATCTACATTACCATTACTTCCTATTATTCAAAAAATAGTACACATTTTCTGTAGCAAATAGCCAATTCATAACATGTTTATTTATTTATTTTTTATTTATTAAAGATAGATAAAGAACTGATTTCATTTGGCAAAAGATTAAACATTTTTGTATTCCCCTCTCCCCTTATAAAAAATGTTTTCAAAACCTCATGTATTTATTGGAAGAATCTTCAACTGTTTGAACAGAGAAAAGTTCATTTTTTATTTATTAATTTTTTTATGAACAATAATTTTAAAAGGGGATTTTCTTATCTAATGAAAATGAACTACAGTCAGTGAAATTCGAGGGTGTCTCTTAGCTGTTGTATGTTGTTAGAGGGGTTCTGCTTGAAAAGAACATCTATTTCTAAACTAAAAACATTGACCTTTAGTTTTTAGTAGTTGTGATCCAATCCGTACATATTTTTGAGAATTTTACTTATTAATTAATGTAACAATACTTCAGAAGATTACAAAAATTAATTAATGTAACAATACTTCAGAAGATTACAAAATCAATGACCATGCTTTATTTAATTGATGAATGCTAAATGAATAGTATATACAATAAGTGTTTACCAGGGCAACTCTCTCGCTAGGTTGATAACAGATATAAGTATAATTGAAGGATTAATGATGCAAGCATTATAGAATTTTAATTTTGGTTTCCATTAGAAAATAAATTTATTACCAAATTCATATTCAGCATCTCATAAAATAAGAGGAATCTAAGTTTAGTAGAAATCTTTACAAAATTTAATTTAATGAAAATATACTGTCTCCATTTTAAAATTTTAGTGAATAAATAATTATTAATTACTATTTAATTACCTTGTTTTAGGTGTTACCTTAGACGATCGTGAGTCAACGAGAACGGTCACTGACAACGCGCGTCGTCCGTATATGTATGTTTTTAATCGTGTTTTTAAATGTGAATTAATATGTGTTGTTAAGTGTTTATATGTGTTTTTATATTTGAAAATGACTGACAAATAGTCGAAACGCGTCATATAAGATAGTGTAAACTACAATTAAGGATTGTTCGACGGTAACACCTCAAACAATGTAATTAAATAGTAATTAATTATTAACAATCCAGTTGGGCTATAAGCAAACATAATGAAATAATTATTCAAAATTATTATGGGTTTTAAAATATTTTAACCATTGCTGATTTTAATTTCTATGCTTGTTAATAAAATTAATGTTAATTATGTAAAATAGTCGAAAATTTAAACCTCCCAAAAAATATTTAATTTTTTTAACATGACTTTTAAAACGTTAGTTTTTTAATACAAAAATTGGGTTTTGGACACAACTAAACTATTTAAGAAAGAATAAGTTGAAAAAAATATATGAAACATTTCCCTACCGGGTTGTTTTTTTGAACAGATCTAGTAAATGGATGTTAAAACAAAGGTCAGGGCTACACCAAGTGTGTTTGTAGTCGCTCCTGCAACTGCAATTATTGAATTCCATTCCGTCTTGCCTTTGATCCTTGGACACACAATTATACCATACACATGACGTCCAAAGATTTAGTAACTATTTAACATGTGCAGAAAAGGTCCCCTCTGATTGGCTGCCTAGTTACACCAAGGATGCTCAACTGTTCTCGTAATATACCAAATTAGTGTGTTAATTTCAGTATTAACAATGTTTGTGGTAAAGGGATAAACAGAGTGAGCAACAGTGGCGTAATACACACGCACGCAAACCCCGCGCCGCGGGGGGCCCCGGGCGTTGGGGGGCCAAAAGCTTTGTAGGCCCTCTGCAATTTACGTTGTAAAATATCGAGACAACATTCCGATTTTTTTCCCTTCTTTTGGGCGTTTTATTTTTTCAGATTTATTTCATTAGTTACGGTACCTACTTTATAGAAATCAAATAATTATTCTACATTGTTTGTTCTATTTCACGTGTATACCAGAATATACATGTTAAAAGTAACAATGGCATGTTTAGTAATAAATTTCCTTTGTTATTTAAAAATTATTAAATAACAAAACTACTTAATACACAATGCGTAAACAAACAAATTTCAAAAAAATTATACAACTCATATTCGATTCGTCAACTGCACTGCGATTGACTGGCCACTACAATTGAACAATTGTATGTGTTTCTCAGCCAAAGTATTAAAAGATGGGACCTTCTTTCTTCATCCACACGTATTATGAAGAAACTTTGCCCAACAAGATGGTCTTCTAGGACAGATTCTTTAAAAGCCCTTACGTATTCTTACATTATTATGTTGCCAAAATCACCCAAAGAAAGGGATGAAGCAATGTGTTTGAAAAAAAAACAATTAGAAAATTGTTCATTCATTTTTCAGATCGTAGTTCAAACAAAAATTCTTGAAGCAATAAATATGGTAGTTAAACTCTTGCAAAACAAAGACTATGATTTGTTTGAAGCAGCTACACAGCTAGAGAGAGTATCAGAAAAGCTAACTGATGTTAGAAACAATTTTGAAGAAACGAAGAACTGTGCAATAGACCTTGCAAGTGCCTGTGGAGTCAATGCCCACTTTGAAAACAAAAGAAACAAGAGAGTAAAAAAGGATTTTGATGAACTTTGTCAAGATGAGAGGTTGACTTGACAGCGAACAACATTTCAAAGTATTTGTTTTTTATGCAACTCTGGACATAGTAATTTTCGAGTTGAAAACTAGGTTTGAAGCGATGACAGAAATCAGTAGCCTTTTCTCAGTTCTTTTCCCAAAATGTTTGTTAGAGACAACAGATGTTGAGATATCTAAGAAAGTGGATGTTTTGGTTGAAGAATATTAAGAGGATCTAAGTGTTGACCTTAATTTTCCAACACACTCTTTTAGAATTGCACTGAAGTCTGACATTAAAAAAAATACATTAATACTACAGTTAGCGGACCTTCTCTTTTTAGAAAACTTATCAATTACAGCTAGCTTTCCAGACCTATGCACTGCTTTCATGCTGTTCCTTAACTTACCAGTAACGGTGGCGAGTGCGGAACGCTCATTTTCCAAGTTAAAGCTCATACAAAATTATCTAAGGAGCACAAAGACTGAAGAAAGACTCAGCGGCCTTAGTTTACAAAGCATTGAAAAGTGTTTGCTTCAAAGAAAGCAAGAGGATAAGGGAGACTTTTTTTCCAAAAGTACGTTGAGACAATATAATTTGTATTTAACATGGTATGTAGTGTCTACTATTTAAAGTTTGAAAACACTTCTAAAGAACAGTTTTATAATGTTATACATTATAATACAATACAAAACATTTTGATTGTAATTTTTTTTAAATTTACATGTTTTTATACCTTTTTTTTAAGTATACTTTTTAAACAAACAAATTGCACGGTTTTACTACATTTCTTTCCTTATAAAAGGGGCCCGGAAAACATTTTTCTTGAGGGTCTGGCCGATATACGTTAAGCCACTGGTGAGCAAAAAATATATTTGTTGTTAGCCAACTGTAACAAAATATGTATTATATATTAATTTAATTATGTTTAAAATATTATCATATGTTATAGAATTGAAGAATAACATTTTTTTCCTTATACATATTTGTTATTGCCTTTCTGAGCATTGAGTACGCGTTGTGACAGTGGGCCTGCTACAAGAAGATCATTAAACTAAAATATATACAGAGTTTGTGTTAAGTGTTATGTCTTATATGTCCGTGTATTTATGTATTTTTAAAAATTAACAACAGGAACTACGCAGCAAGCACTCGTTAATGGCGGAATAGACGAAACGGCAGTAGTGCGATATTAAAAAAAATATATTGACTATTGTTGACGGTAAGTCATATTAATATATTTAACACTTTTTTCTTGTTTTGTACACAGGTGATAAATATTGAAAATGGGACAATCCTAGGTCCTGGTTGTGAAGGAGAGTTGTATGTACACACCCCCTTCATAATGGCTGGTTACATCAACTGTCCAAAAGAAACAGCCGAAGTATTAGATGCTGAAGGATGGTATAGAACAGGGGATGTGGGGTATTATGATGAGGATGGTTATGTCTATATTACTGGACGAGCCAAAGAGATCTTTAAATGCATGAATCAGCAGGTATTTGTTTTAATTTTTTTTTTTAATTTCAAAATTTAATGTTTATTTTGTAGGGTGTATTAATTATAATAATATTAGTCCATGTAAAACCTTTTGTCAGATATTTAAAACAAAAAAAGATAATAGAATTAAATGAATTATTGAAGAAAATAATTATTTAAACACATTAATTGTATTGAGTGGCATCTATGACTCTACAATTTACTGATTTGAACTTTAATATTTCTTCTTAGAGAATTCTTTAGTATTACTTGTATTACAGAGTCTATTTCCTCTACATCTCTTTTCTCAATAGATCACAAAAGACATTAACGTCTTAACTTTCGCCTGATCTTCTAATGGCTTCGTTAGTGTAAAGTTATGGTTGTCTATTTGTCACCTTTTTGAGGACTATTTAAAATTCCCCTTTTCTTGTTCTTCTGAAACGCACAATTTTTGCTGTCCATTGACTCAGATTAACTGTTAACTTCAGATGTTTCAGTATCCATATGTGATTCACATTGTTTCACAATCACCCCAATTACGTTTTCAACCACTTCTTTTTACTGACTACCCTGTTATTCTCCTGAGTTTTGTTATTTATTTTTTTGTGTTGCACTTCTATGTAATAGCATTGATTAATTTTTAAGAAACTCAATGCACCATGATTTCTATTTACTGGGCTTGGATACTTTCCTTGTCTGCCGGACTGGAGTGTACCACAGAGTGAGCTTGTTCCAGTTCCCAACAAAATTTCTTCTGTTCATTTTCTATAACTTTACCTAAACTTTAGAAGTTATTAATGTACTTAAGTGTATTAAGTGCTTTATTCATACATCCCTTCACTTGTAAATGGGAGTTTTCAAAAAAACCTATTTCATCACACCAAGATATTTTTCTAGTAGTCATTTGTAGTCATTTTTCTGTTTATCAAAGAGAGTTCTTATTTTTCTCCATGAATTACCAAAAATGCTTTTATAGTTTTAACAAGAGTTAGTATTATGGTTCCATATAAACACCAGTTTTAAAAACATAAGTATTTTTTTTATATCATTTCATGGAAATTCTTTGTATGTTCTAGTCTGTAGACTTCTCATTTATCAAACAATCTGTTTAGAAAGGAAATGCTTTGGCAATTTTCACGATATAATTTTTATTTTGAAGAAAATGTATTTTTGGTGGGTAATCTTAAGTTTTTCAGTAAATAATTTTAGTACTTCCTGTACAAAATACTTGGAGAAAAAAACAGCTAATCTAGAACAATCGAGAATCAATTTGTTTACTGATCTACCAGTATAGAGGGGAAAACTAACATCTCGTTTGAATGTAATATTTTCTTAGTTGTTTCCAGCATTTTAGCTTCAATGTGACTAAACATCAATCTCAATGACTGTTTCCTTTGATTTTAGGGATTTTTATTTACTTTAAGAACCAATTGTCACCTCTGCTATAGTAATGTAATTAGTGCCTGCCCCAGTACAATAGAATAGAAGATTAATAAACATTATTTGGGTCCAGGTTTCACCAGAGCAGTTAGAAGCAATCATAGAAGAACATCCTTCAGTGTTTGAAGCCGCTATTGTAGCCAAACCGCATCCCATTGATGGATTTCACCCGACAGCGTTCGTAGTTCTTAAGAAAGATACTCCACCAGTTGATGCAGATGAACTCATAAAATTTGTTAATGGTAATTTAATTTTACATTAGTTAAATTTAGTTGATAAAAATTATTTGAAAATGTGTGTCCATTGTAAATATGAAATACTGAATTTATATTTCAATCATATTGATAAATATTTTCATTCTATTTGAGTTTTAGTACAAGAAATACACTAAGTATTTATTATTTCATTTCATTTATTTATAATCAACTATATATATATATATATATATATATATATATATATATATATATATATATATATTTATCAACTTTTATTTTCATAAACCTGTTTAAAAAAAATGTTTTATTACTAATATAATTTTTTCGGATGCGATTTTATTGATTTGCACTCAATGTATACAGAGTGAGAAGCTTAACTACTTGATTATTATTGTAATACTTCTCATATCCACTGGGATGAACCGTTTGGTTCGAAAGTCTGCTACACACTAACTTAATTAGGCTCTGCAACAAGTACAATGGAAAAGATGAATCAGCTTAAAAACTACTGGGATCACCATTTAAACTACCAACTATACATTATTTATTTACATAACTCCTCCATCCCTAAATAAAACTTAGGAAGGTGGAGAAGTCTCTGCTTCCCTCGGAGTTTTCTTTACCAGCTTGATGAATGCAAGGTATAGCAACCCGCTGAATGAGGCGCCATACAGGGCGATAGTCCATACACTGATGCGGTGGGTTATTGCCATCTTTTGATTCACTTTAGAAAAGGTTTCTTCATTAATCATGTCCAATTCTAGTCGCTTAACCATGATTGAAAACTCTGAGCTGCTGTCCATCTTCAGGTCAAAGATGGAGGTGTATATAAATATGGGATGACCTCCAGTTGTCTTTGAAGTGTGAGTGAGCTTCCTGTTATACAAAACAGAATCATCATTAGTTTTTATTAAGAATATACCTTGGAGGATAATGGTTGTAGTTGCCTTTTCACCGGTAATCTCTAAAGTCTCCTTATTGGGGAAAGTCGCCAGGTATTGGTTAATTTCTGGGATCCAGTTAATCATGTTTTCCGTGACTTCTAAAGCGGTATATTCACAGTTGTCTGCATTGTTGTTTCTGATGATGGAAGTTTCACATTCTATTTTTTGTTGGGATACATTTCAAATGAGCAAAAGTATTTGGAGTTTGTCTTACTATTACAATTACTGTCTAAGCTTAAAATTACAGAATTAGAATTAACATGTACTTTACTTTTGGTATTATGGTTACATGTCTGGTTTCATATTTCGTGGGTATAGAAACTAAAATTAGCTCTTTCTACAATAGGCAAATTTATAAAGTATACAATATTTTCCGAATCCACCTTACAATTAACATTAATTAAGTTTTCTAATTCCCACATATTTCCTGTTTTAGGTTCCAAGGGTAATCTTTCATTATAAAACTCAAAGACTTTCATTATCTCGCGGCACAGTTCTTGCATTGAGATAACACTAGGATGTACAACACACAGTTTACAAAAAGTTAAGGACTGTCGTGTGGAAATGCTCATCGGTACTGGTTGAAAAGTTTAATTAGTTTTTTGGGTAGTATAATTTCCAAACGATTTTTGTTGTTTATTAGGGTTTGTATAATTTGGTTTGTTGAAATGGTTAGGGTGGTTTTGATATATTGGTTTATAGTTTTGGAAAGATGGATTATTAGTAACAGGTTTACTTTTAGGTAGGTATTGTTGGACCGTTGGCAAGGTGTTTTGGTTATTAGTTTGGAAAAGTTTACTATTTTTGAATTGAAAATCATTGGTAAGCATATAGAGTGCCTCATTAAGTGTACCAGGATTTGTCGTACGCATTAATGAACCTAAGGGTTCTTGAAAACCTCTAAGAAGGTTTTTTTAAACATATTCGCATAAAACACTTTTGGCAATTTGTCCTTAAGGTTCTTTATTAATAAAAAATGAAATTTATAAACTTAATAATTTTTGTATTCTTTCGTAGAAATTAAAGGGTGATTCATTACTCTCCTGCTTTATTTTTGCCATTTCCAAATTTAAAGTTAAACAGTCTCTATTATCTAAATAACTAGTTACTAACACATTTTTTACTTCCTTCCATACATACGCATTTGAATTTACTACAATATCTAGAGATTGACGTTTCAAATTTGCAAGTATGGATGAAAATAAGTATTCATTTTGGAAATATTCCGGATTTTCACTTACATAAAACTTACTAACTACCTTGTTACAAATCTGTTGAGCATTGTGGGCTCGCCATTAAATTCTGGTATCATATCTAGATACCTCTTCTTTAATGTGGGGGGTAGCCATTATATTAGATTATTAAGTAATATAAAGATAACAAGAACAAAAATAAAACTATTATAACATTATAACTTATAATATTCAATAGGATCTAAGTAGAGTACCCGTCGGTATAGATCAAAGATGGCGGCTGTACCACGTGACCACCCCCTTGACCTTGACCTGACCTCTTGACCTTGACCTGACCTCTTGACCTTGACCTGACCTCTTGACCCCACCTGGCCCCTCCCCCTTGGCCCCTCCCCTGGCCCCTCCCCCTTGGCCCCCCTGGCCCCTCCCCTTGGCCCCTCCCCTTGGCCCCTCCCCTTGCCCGCCATTTTGTTGCTCCCTCCCCGACGCCTTTGCCCCCTCCCCGTTGCCCCTCCCCCGCACGCCATTTTGTTGTTTTACCCATACCTTGTCCACCACAGACGCCATTTTGTTCCCCCTCCCCCCTTGCCCCCGCCTTGTGACGTAATGCATTGCACACGTAATTTGCTGCATTGTTTCCCCACCATCCATCAGTGACGTAATTTTTTTCTTCCCTAGTGGGATTCGAACCTGTGAAGTTAAGATTTGAAGGCAGACACGCTACCGACTGAGCTATCATGCACAGTATTACAAATTGTATATTTAATGTATTATATAAGTCACCATGTTGTTGAGTACACCCATACCCCCATACCCCCCGCCCCCGACTGTGACGTAATGCTACCAGTCGTAGGTAAGAAAGGGGGATCGCTTTCGGCTGTTTCGGCTACCATTCCAAGGTCACAGGTGTGTTTAGACAGGTTCTGACTGGTCTAGCCGGATTGGTTCGGAAGGCAGACACAGCTATTACAAGGACACAAACACAAATCCGTACCGTAAGGCGTACCGAGTTTTTCGCGCGCGCGCGAAAAACTCGCGTACGCCTTACGGTACGGGTATAGCTCGTACATCGAGGTTGTGTGTGTAAGGTAAGGGCCGGGGGTTCCGACCCAACGTTTGACTCACTGTCTACCAGGGTGTAGCACATGTGTTTATGTATCGTGTTAAACCTAAAAGAATGTTAACCTAGACTTATTAAAGTTCCTACTTTTGCCTAAACCTATGCTTACCACAACCCACACGGGTGTTAGTCTGGCCACTATTTAACAACCGAAATATATTTTTACCAACCGATTTACCAACCGAAATATACTTTTACCAACCGAAATATACTTTTAACAACCGATTAACCAACCAAAATATACTTTTACCAACCGAATTACCAACCGAAATATATTTTTACCAACCGACTTTCCATCCGAAATATACTTTTACCAACCGATTTTCCAACCAAAATATACTTTTAGCAACCGATTTGTCAACCCAAACCCCCCCCCCCACCTCTCACCAGAGCGCGTGTGCGTTGAAGTGACAGCATTGGCCGAGAAGCGAGCATTGGACGGGTCACGTGATGGAAAAACCGGGGGTCAAATCCCTTGACTAAACAAAAGTAGTGTCCACAGTCGGGTTACTGGCAGTGTAGCACGACCAGAGTTAAAACAAGGTGACTCACACGACTACTTGAAAAGAGCTATGGAGCCAATTTACATTGTTTCCTCGCAAAGTAGGGAGACGAAAAAATTTCGTACTGTAAGGACTAAAATTCAGTTTAAATTTCATCCACCACCCGAGAATGTGACGGAAATTGATTGGATAAAAAGAGGCTTTGAATGTTTGGTGGACAAAATGAAAAATGGATCAGCTGATGGTGATTTGTTGGGCTTTACGTTTACTAGTCTCAATTTTAAAACAAAGACACCTGGATACGTTGCTTTTCGTAAGGCTTCCGACATCTCTGCGGATCTTTTATGGACAATTTTTGGCGGAATAATCCAAAGCAACGATGAGGCGGGAACAAGCAGCGATAATTTCGAGGTTACGTGCACAAGAGTATCTCCAGGAAATAAATAGTGCCACAAATCTGTAAACACATTCATTTACATAATGGATGTAAGACGAGCCATTGCGGCGGAACTTCACAAGCCCGCGCGAAGAAATTTCAAAACCCGAGGTGTGACGCTGAAAGGAGTTATTGACCTTTATCAAGCCGATCTTGTGGAAATGATTCCATATGCTAAGGAAAACCAAGGCTACAAATATATACTGACTATGATAAATTGTCTAACAAAATTTGCGATTGCGTTACCACTAAAGACAAAGTCTGCTCTAGACGTATCTATAGCGCTAGAACCGATACTGAAAAAACATCCTATGAATAACTTTCAGACCGATCAGGGGAAGGAGTTTTTCAATACGCATGTGAAAAGATTAATGAAAAAATACAATATAAATCACTACGCCACTTTTTCAGACAAAAAAGCGTCTATGGTGGAGCGTCTGAATCGTACTTTGAAAAATATAATGTGGCGTGAATTTACGGCACGCGGTAGTTACGAGTGGTTGGAGCTGCTGAAAAACGTAGTAAAGACATACAATAACACTGTGCACAGCACTATTGGCATGAAACCCGCTCAGGTGTTGAAAAAGCACGAGAAAATGTTACTGGACAAAATAGCACGCAAGAGTACAAAAGCACTGGCGCTATTTAAAGTGGACGACAAAGTTAGAATATCGAAATTTAAAAAGACTTTTGCTAAAGGATATCTACCCAATTGGACAAACGAAGTGTTTACCGTGTACGCTGTTGTACCGACCAATCCTGTAACGTACATTCTACAAGACTCGAAAGGTGACATTCTGAAAGGGGGGTTCTATGCCAAAGAATTAAGCGAGTCAAAGATCGGCAACGTATATCTTGTTGAAAAGGTATTACGCAAAAAGGGTAACAAAGTACTGGTGCGGTGGTTAGGGTTTGACAAGGAACACGATAGTTGGATTGATAAAACCAAGCTTGTTGTTTAGGTATTTAATAGGATTTAACACTGTTAGTTTTCCACAGTATTTAGACAAACGTTGCGTAATGCGTTTAAAAAACACAGCGGATAAACTACGTGTAAGAAACTTTGACGTTGTTGCAGGAGGCGGCTCAACAATGCACCGACACAGTTCTTTATTACCAAACACAATTCGATCTATAGTGTGCGGTCCATCAAACAGTGGCAAGACTAATGTGCTATTTAATCTGCTCTTCAATCCAAATGGCCTGAAATTTGCCAACGTCTATGTATTTTCTAAATCACTCCAGCAGCCAAAGTACAAGTTTTTGGAAACTATACTGGGAAATACCAAAGAAATTGGTTATTACACATTCACTGACAACGAAAATGTCATCCATCCTAGTGAAGCGGAGCCAAATTCGATAATAATTTTTGACGACATAGCTTGCGAGAAACACGACAATATACGTAACTATTTCACCATGGGACGTCACAATAATATAGATTCCTTCTACTTAGGACAGACGTACAGCAGGATTCCCAAACAATTGATTCGAGACAATGCCAATCTCTTGGTCCTTTTCAAGCAGGACGATCTCAATTTACGACACATTTACAATGATCACGTAAACACTGACATGGTGTTTAGTGCATTTAAAAACATTTGTGCATCCGCGTGGAAAGATAAACATGGATTCGTTGTAATAGATAAGGACAGTGAACCGGAGAATGGAAGATTTAGAATTGGTTTTGATCGAATTGTAACAGATTTTTAAGGTACAAAAGGCTTGATACTTGCAACAAACGTCATTCTACAAGATGTCTGAGAAGAGAGAGCATCTAACGCTGGAGATAGCCAGATTGCGCAAGGCTATAAAGAAAAAGTACAGACAGTTGAGGTATGGAGAGGTCGAAGAGGAACGAATGTATACTAAGAAATACACACCGATAATTAAAGAGTTGCAGAAGAGTGGAGTGTTTTTGCCGAAACAAGAAATTAAACACGAAGAAGAAGAAGAGTTGGATGAAAAGACGGAAATAGCGAATGAGTGGAGCAGTGAGAGTGAGGAAGAGAAAAATGAAGAGTGGGGAGAAGTACCGACTACTCCCAGTGTTGATTTTGTGGATACCGAAATAATTGCAGAGACTCCGGACCGACCGCAGCCCAGTGTAAGGGAACTATTGTCCACACCTGTAGGGCAAAGTGAATCTGAAAAATGGGTAAAAAGTACTTTCGCACATCCGCTGGCACGAAAATATATGCTCAAAATGATTAAAGATACCGCCGGTAGTCAGAATATAGATCACAGTTACGGACCGAAAATCGGAGCCGACTCTATGATGATCGGTAACAAGACTCTTCAGTTGTCGGACGATGGTGAGATTATAATTGACGGAGTTCACTATAAAGGGACGCCTGGATTGTACGAGTTGGTGTTTAAGCGTATACCCGATGATGATATATATACCGAGGCCGATTTACGAGCGTATAGGGATATCTGTGTGAGATCCAGTGCACACAAAAGATTATACGATCCGAACGGACAAGTTAATCGTAACAAATCTATGAAATATAGAAACATTATAGAGCAGTTATTTCCACCGAAAAGAGTTAGCGGTAGAGGTTATTCATACTGGGACGATCCGAATGAGTTGTGTGACAGACTGAGACATTTGTTGGCATCTCACGATGCAGGACACACGGGACATGCAAATGAGATAGCTTCTATTATAGAAGAACTAAAAGAAGCTGGAATTATAAAAGGCGCGGGAATTGCAAAAATTAGAACATTAATACGATGAGTGTCGACAAGTTTGGACGTTATAAGAGTGGCGGCTCCAACGGAAAAATAGGTCCTAAAGGTGTAGGGTTTAACCTTACACCAGAGGGAGACTATGATATAGGAGGTAAATTGTTACATAATGTAGCTACAGCACGCTCTGAAACCGATGCGGTCACCCTTAACCAATTAGAAACAAAGTGTTTAATGTTTGATGACAAGAGGAAACGATATGACGCAAGCTGGAGACCTATAGGCGGTTTAGCTAAACCGAAAGACAATGATGATGCCGTGACAAAAGGATATCTCGAATCGTTGATACCAGTTAAACTAAATAGTGGCTATGACTTTAAAAGTTATCGTCTACAGGATATTGGTACTCCTCTAGAGGAAGGCGATGGCTTAAACGTGAAATATGCTAGAATGTACTTTATTGGGAAAAATTCGCACAATAAATTTGACGCTCAAAATAGCTATATATGCAATGTAAAAACCCCAATACACGCGGAAGACGCAGCCAACAAATACTATGTGGACAGCAAAGTAATACCGTTGAACAGTAACGGTTGGAACTGTGGCGGTAAAAAACTGTCCAACGTGAAGGATGGTACTAGCAGCTTGGATGCAATCAACTTTCAACAGCTTGAAGAATTGAGTGTAATTATAGATCGTGCTCTACTCAGAGATAAAACAAAAGACTGCTTTGATGCCTCTTCAAAACGTATTTGTAATATTGCCGACGGTGTTACCGATAGTGATGCCATCACACGAGCCCAATTAGTACAGGCTATTAAAACAACTGTAGCTGAATCATTAAAAGCATGCAGTAAGAGAGTGAACACATTAGACAACAAATGGCGAAAGGAATTGATTGATCTCGCACATACGATTAAAAAGCAGTATAGTAAAGTCGATACTCCTAAAGATACATTTAGTCATTGGCGTATGGTGTGGAGCGACGACACCATAAATACGTTGCAACCTTGAGTATTGATTCAGTATAGAAATGGCAAAGGGACGAACAACATCAAAAAGAGTCAAAAAGGGGCGTGGTCTCGTTTCTGGAATTTTAAGCGTTGGTGATAAAGTTTTAAACAAGGCTATAGATCTATTGCCTGTAGAACTCCATTTACCCTCTTACAACTATTGCGGTCCGGGTACAAAACTAGCCGAGAGGTTAGCCCGAGGTGATAAAGGAGTAAATCCGCTGGACGAAGCGTGTAAAGAGCACGATATAGCGTACAGCAAATACAGTGATTCGGAGCATCGTAGAGAAGCGGACAAAATTTTAGCAGAACGGGCTTGGAGTCGAGTCAAATCGGGTAACGCGTCTATGGGTGAACGGGCAGCAGCGTGGGCTGTAACAACAGCCATGAAAGCGAAATCCAAATTGGGAGGTGGGAAAAAGTCGAAACGTCTCTTGTTGGGTGGGGCATTGTATCTCAATCCGTATCAAAAAGGCAGCGGTCTGTATCTCAAACCATATGCAAAAGGCACTGGCTTGTATCTCAAACCGTATCCAAAAGGCAGGGGACTAAAAGGCAGTAGCAAAACCAAGAAGAAGAAGATCAATAAAAAAAAAGTTTGATTGATTCATTACCAAACAGACCGTTAACAAATATAGATTTAGAAAAATATGCCGTGAGGATACCGTATTTCAGAGGTGTTTTTATGAGGGACAATCTTCCCCCGATGGGACCGTTGAAAATCGAATCCGCCATTGTCAACCTCGATAGTAGCACGGGTGAAGGTACACATTGGGTGTGTTATAAAAAGCGCGGTGAAAATGTAGAGTATTATGACAGTTTTGGAAATCTTAGACCTCCACTCTGACTAGATATTTTGGTTCCAACGCTAATATTCACTATAATTACAAGCGACATCAAAGTTACACTTCAGTCGTATGTGGACATTTGTGCTTAAAGTTTCTATTATCATGAGTATTGTTTTAAACGGAAATAGTTCTACACTTTGGTGTGATTTCTTTCCACCGATTGATCTATCCTATGGAGAGTGGGAAATCGGTCTCATTGATCTTGCTGTGTACAATTCCATTCCCAATATCGAAGAAGGAATTAACAATAAATTGTATCTCGGTGAAGATCAAAACGATAATTATGAAGTGACCGTTAATATACCGACAGGTTCGTACGAAATTGAGGATATTGAAAAATATATCAAATCACATCTGTCGCCGGAGATTGCATTTTCGCTCAAGCCGAACAATAACACACTTAAAGCGGAACTTAAGTGTTCAAAGACTATTCATTTTAAGGACGGATCTATCGGAAAATTACTCGGTTTCAATAATGGGGATTTATCAGCCAACCGAAAACACGAATCTGAGCTCCCCGTCGATATTATAAGAGTGAATGTTATTAGAGTTGAGTGTAATATTGTAACTGGGTCATTTCAAAATGGAAAAGAGTCACACAATATACACGAGTTTTACCCACAAGTGGCTCCGGGGTACAAGATTGTCGAAATACCGACGACTGTAATATATTTACCCGTCAACGTGAAAACCATTCACAACATCACCGTAAGCATTAGAGATCAGAACGGAGTACCTATAAATTTCAGAGAAGAATCGGTTTCTGTCCGATTGCATTTACGTAGAAATGGGTCTCGTATTTAATGGACAACGTTATAAGAACAGTATCAGTGTACGTTCAAACTCGACAGAGTTAACAGCTAGAAATATTCGTTTTCTCTCAGCTTTGGGATTTAAAGTGAAAAATGGATCTACTGGCAATAGATAGTGCAGCAGAATACAATGACGTCATCAGTGGTCTTGAATATCATTCGCACAGACCTTATGCGTCGTCAACGTACGGTAATAACGATGAAATTCGTATTCCCATAAATCAACAGGACGTGATCACAGCACCGTTTGGTAGTATATTGCATATAAAAGGAACAGTGAGCGGCACAAAAGCGGATAACAGTGCTGCAACGGTGAAATTGGTCAACAATGCCGTAGCCTTTCTATTTGACGATATTAGATACGAATTTGCCGGTAGCGAAGTGGACCGTACGAGAAATGTCGGAATTTCCAGTACACTGAAAAATCTATTGTCGTTGCGAGAGAGTGAGAAGAATAAATTCAGCAACGCAGGATGGTTGGGAGCCGGTGGGATGGCTACCGTTTCAAACTTTTCCCTCTCTGTGCCATTGAAGCTGTTGATGGGCTTTTTCGAAGACTACCAACGGATTGTAATGAACGTAAAACAGGAACTAGTGCTTTTACGTTCGGCCTCCGATTTGAACGCTGTATACAGTGATGATGCTGCATCCGTTAATCTAAAGATAACTAGTATACACTGGAGAGTGCCTTATGTGACGGTTTCAGATTCACTCCGATTGAATCTTTTGAAAATGATCGAAAGAGACGAACCTGTCCATGTTCCGTTTCGTAGTTGGGAGTTACACGAGTATCCATTAGTGCCGCAAACCAATCAGATTTCGTGGACAATTAAAACCGCTAATCAGCTGGAAAAACCACGCTATGTTATTCTAGCCTTTCAAACAGATAGAAAAAATAAGATCAAAAAGGATGCCTCCGTGTTTGACATGTGCGGCCTTTCAAATTTAAAACTCTATCTAAATTCACAGTATTTTCCTTACGATAATATTAACGGCGATATTTCCACAATGTACGAAATGTACCATAGATTCCAAGAATCGTACTATACGCACGAGTCCTTGCCCAGTCTAGATTTACAATCTTTTACAAATTGTCCTCTCTTTGTAATCGATTGTTCCAAACAGAACGATTCTATTAAATCAGGTCCCGTGGATGTCAGACTAGAAATAGAAACTTCTGCTAATATACCGGCCAATACAACAGCCTATTGTCTCATTTTACACGACTCGCATATTGTGTACAATCTCCTTACAAGCACAGTGAAAAAGGTTATGGAATAGATGCGCATGCGCACAGTCTCTCTCTTATAACACGATACCACTTGACGGTCCAATCATTCGCTGACGGGACATCATGTGCACCACATACCCAGGAGTCGTTCACGCTTTCCTCAGGCTCGTGCCTAGGGATAGATTATCTGATTTAGAGGACTTGATTGACACGCTATATTCATTCGAGCCTAATGAAATAGAAGATGAGTTGACCTTGGCATTCACAGACTACCTCTACGAAAACGATAAATTTCATGTCGAATGGTTACAAGTATCGGAACACGTCTATGCAGCTTTAAAGAGTCGGCTATCTTCGGGTAACATCGTCGGCTGTTCTACAGATTCGGTTTACGTTTTAGTGGGTGGGGTGGGGGTAGTTTATCGTAGCCATTACTGTGTCACTTGTAGAGAGGAGGATATAAGCGATGAAAAATACTACCAATTCGATTTCGATGATCCTCGTCTACACGAGTTCCCATTGGTTCAAATCGAACCGGAACTTGAAGAAGGTTGTTTCTACTATCAAAGTAGTCAGTTGTAACTTCCTCCGTCAGTCGAGACCATGGATCCGAGCAGGATGGACGTGGAGAGAGCTCCTACCAAGCGTCAGGTACCACCTAACCTCCCTTTGGGAATTTTTCTTAAATCTGTTCATTTCTTAAACAGCGAGTGCACTAAATTCATAGCAACCGGTATATTCCAACATACAGGTTTCGGTCTTGGACTTTTAGTGCAAGCTGGTAGAAAATTTGTTTTCTTCAACCACCTAATACTCGACGAATTATCACTTCATTTAAAATCTATAACGGCTGCTATCAGCGATAAGAGAACGTGTAAATTCAATCTGACTATCGGTGACGTAATATTGCGCAATATTTTCGGCAAACGTTACGTTCAATTGTACGATGGGCAACATTGTATGACCTTGAACGCCGACGAATGGAAGCTACTGGAGGAGAGTATGCCGCTCGTGTCCAGACGTGTCGCCGAATTGTTTTATATCGAGAAAGATTTACGCTCGTACATCATTGAGGTCTTGGCCAGCGACGAGCTCGTATCTAGCACTCTCCCCGAAGCGGACAGACTGTACGACGAAGTGAGTTTGTTTAAAAAACATGCAAGTTGCGGTAGTTGAATTTCACGCGTTTCACGATAACGATAACAAGTATATCGTCAAAGAATTGGCAATCGTCGGTGATCATTTTCACAGTATCACGGTGTTCAAACCGCCGTACAATTTTTCCCTACTTAACGATAAATCGCAAAGATCGGCTCGTTGGTTACAATCTCGTTTCCACTATATCAGATGGGATGAAGGAGGTGTACCTTACAACGAAGACACGATACGCACTTTGTGCAAACCTTTTGCAATAATTTTCACCAAAGGATTGGAAAAAGCTCAATTTCTGAGACAATTTCATCCTCGTATGATGGAATTACCTCAGGAGGAGAAATTCTCCCATAGTGGAGACATTAAATGTTTATTACCACAACATAATAGTAACTTAGATAGTAAATGTGCACTAAAAAGTGCTAAAAGTTATTACGATCTACTACTTGCCTAAAAGACGCGGGGACGGTATGAAGATACCCGACAGGCATCGGTGTGTGTGTGCCCTCTGGCGTGGACCTAAAAATCCCGCAAGGCCGTATGGAGGTCCCTGGAGCGGAGTTGATTCTCCCGTAAACCTGTTTGAAGGTCACTGGCGCAGTCGAAAGACTTGATAAACCTTGAATGAGACACACAATATTGGGCAAGAGGTACAAGTAACAACTTTTGAAAAAAAAAATAAAAAAATAAATAATAAAAATATAAAAAAATAATAATAAAAAATAAAAAATAAAAAAAAATAATAAAAAAAAAAATAATAAAATGGGGACCACAGTTTTGTAATGGAGTGGTGGTCACAGGGAATAGCGATGGATTGGAGCTATTACCACAAGGGGGTAAGCCTTCTGCTTACCCCCGGCTTGTAATGTGGGCTCTGTTATGGCTTCACTGTACCGGATGACGGTTCCAACCCCGTGAAAACACAGAGGACAAGCTTATTTTAACGAATTATTTTCTGCTTTTTCAGATAATGGAATTGTGTAAGACGCTGGAATCCTACGTGTGCTGTGGTAACGCATGTAAGAAAATCAAAATAAAAGATCTGGTGTTTTGTACAAAACCAGATTGTTACGGAAACCTGTGCACTTGTTTGCTTGCCGACTGCCGCTCAAGGAAGTCGTACAGTGTTCCAGTAATAGTACCTGAACGGCCTCAACATTTGACCGGGTACTGTTGTGCTAACAAATGTTTTAAAGCACCCGAATGTCAAGTTGACGGCCTGGCATGTACAAAGTGTCAGGCATTCAGCTTTTGCCATTGTAGGTGCAGGTATTGGAACGTACCGCTAATGGATCTGTACAGCTTATCTATGACAACCACTGTTGACACGGGAACTGTATCGACATCGGACCAGTGTTATAGTTGTTGTGTACTGAACTGTCAAAAGTTTTATATTAAAGACTTATTATTTTGTAAACAGTCAGACTGTCATGGTGACTTGTGCAGGTGTATGTTTCGGAGATGTAAATATAGGAATGTAATGTTGTAAGTTTGTGTGTGACTCTCTATGTAAAAACCCATAAGATTAAAAAAAAATCTGAGGGCAATGGATTGGTTGGGTAGTTGACTCAACTCTGTGTTTATTCTCGTCATTATTATAGTACTCTTTAATGTAACTTTTTTAAACTTATTGAGAGAGAATACATTATTAAAACATCTACACGTTTTCATATTATTGTGTGAGTCACCTTGTTTTAACTCTGGTCGTGCTACACTGCCAGTAACCCGACTGTGGACACTACTTTTGTTTAGTCAAGGGATTTGACCCCCGGTTATTCCATCACGTGACCCGTCCAATGCTCGCTTCTCGGCCAATGCTGTCACTTCAACGCACACGCGCTCTGGTGGGAGGTGGGGGGTTTGGGTTGACAAATCGGTTGCTAAAAGTATATTTCGGTTGGAAAATCGGTTGGTAAAAGTATATTTCGGTTGGAAAATCGGTTGGTAAAAATATATTTCGGTTGGTAAATCGGTTGGTAAAAGTATATTTTGGTTGGTTAATCGGTTGGTAAAAGTATATTTCGGTTGGTAAATCGGTTGGTAAAAATATATTTCGGTTGTTAAATAGTGACAAGACTAACACCCGTGTGGGCTGTGGTAAGCATAGGTTTAGGCAAAAGTAGGAACTTTAATAAGTCCTAGGTTAACATTCTTTTAGGTTTAACACGATACATAAACACATGTGCTGCACCCTGGTAGACAGTGAGTCAAACGTTGGGTCGGAACCTCCGGCCCTTACCTTACAACCTCGAGGTACGAGCTATACCCGTACCGTAAGGCGTACGCGAGTTTTTCGCGCGCGCGCGAAAAACTCGGTACGCCTTACGGTACGGATTTGTGTTTGTATCCTTGTAATAGCTGTGTCTGCCTTCCGAACCAATCCGGCTAGACCAGTCAGAACCTGTCTAAACACACCTGTGACCTTGGAATGGTAGCCGAAACAGCCGAAAGCGATCCCCCTTTCTTACCTACGACTGGTAGCATTACGTCACAGTCGGGGGCGGGGGTATGGGGGTATGGGTGTACTCAACAACATGGTGACTTATATAATACATTAAATATACAATTTGTAATACTGTGCATGATAGCTCAGTCGGTAGCGTGTCTGCCTTCAAATCTTAACTTCACAGGTTCGAATCCCACTAGGGAAGAAAAAAATTACGTCACTGATGGATGGTGGGGAAACAATGCAGCAAATTACGTGTGCAATGCATTACGTCACAAGGCGGGGGCAAGGGGGGAGGGGGAACAAAATGGCGTCTGTGGTGGACAAGGATTGGGTAAAACAACAAAATGGCGTGCGGGGGAGGGGCAACGGGGAGGGGGCAAAGGCGTCGGGGAGGGGGCAACAAAATGGCGGGCAAGGGGAGGGGCCAAGGGGAGGGGCCAAGGGGAGGGGCCAAGGGGAGGGGCCAGGGGGCCAAGGGGGAGGGGCCAGGGGAGGGGCCAAGGGGGAGGGGCCAGGTGGGGTCAAGAGGTCAGGTCAAGGTCAAGAGGTCAGGTCAAGAGGTCAGGTCAACGTCAAGAGGTCAGGTCAAGGTCAAGGGGGTGGTCACGTGGTACAGCCGCCATCTTTGATCTATACCGACGGGTACTCTACTGATCTACTTACAGTATAACCCAAAATACTTTGCTCATTTGTAAGGTGGGAACACAACGCGTATTTCGCACTGTACAAACTATACTTTCACTTTTCACAATTACTGCGTAAGAGAGGTCGATTCTTCTTTTCCTTTGGAAAATGCCTTCTTTCTTCCTGTAGATATCCTTTTTACGATTTGACGATGCCGTTGCAGATATTCACTCTACACTTGATCGAGTTTCGACGAAAATTATTTTAATTAATTTTCCCGAGTTGTCTTTATGTTCCCTCAGTTAATGGTTAAAACCAAAAGTGTATATTGATTAAATTTCTGATGGCCCTACCGAATGCGCCAGTTACGTTCTCTGTCCGGAACAATAGGTTTTAAAAAATAACTTTAATTTTTATAAACCTGTTTTTTTTATTACTAATAACATATAGACTGAAATTATTATAATAAAAAGTTTTCGTTTGTATTTCTTGCCGCAGCAGTACTGCGATCTCAGTTTGGGACATCATGGTAACTGCTCTGAGTGAAGGAGAAAGATGACACCATTTAGAAATCGTTGTTTGTTGTTTACGCGTTGTATTGCTCCTTTAGAATTATAAAGTTGGTTGAAAATCCTTTCGCTTGTGATTAGATCGCTAGTTTGTTTTCTGAATGTGGAGAACACTAAACCATTCGACACTCATCAACAGATCTGCCGGGCTTACAGAGATTAAGTGATGAATATTTCAATGGTAAGGAGATGAGTCCGACAGTTCAAAGAAAGAGATGTGATCAAGTGCACAATTACGAACAAAGTTAGATAATTCTTGAGGAATTCTTGAGGAAGTTCGTGAGGAATTGATTCGTGTAGTATGAGAAAAGAAAAAAAAAATTATCCAATGACACATAGATCAGTACTGGGTTTAACTAAAGTAGCCAAAGAATGTACAAGTAAGTTATGTGTCTAGACTCTAATTTTAGCTAAGTACCACAAGTATCCAAATTACATAACTTGATGTTTGTAACTGTTATTACATTTGTTCCGTTATTCTTGATACGTAATTCAACATTTAACTCAGTAAATTGAACCGTTCATGTATTATAATATATAAACAGGTAAATACATATTAAACATTTCCCCTTTTATTTCAATAACAAATAATAAATAACATTTTAATTTTTAAATTATCTTTGATAAATAGGTAATAGTGTTCATAAATTTATTTTGAATAAATATTCTTCTATGTCTATGTAAACTAAAATCTAGGTACATAATCATTATGTATTACAGGAGTGATGAGGAACAGTAGCCTATATTTAATTATAATAATACATAATTTACTGAACTTAAATTTATCCTTCATATACTTAGAACTAAGCACTTAGAAATAGTTACAATATTACAAATATCAAGTTTTTTTAAATTTTTATTTATTTATTTTATTTTGGGAACACAAATTCACAATGATAGCTGAAGAATAAGTTGATACCACCTACGGAAATTTTAGGTTATCCTCTGTAGGCCTAGGTGATACAACTTAATTTCGAATATTTAATTTTCTAAATATTCTTAAAAAAACAACTGAAAAATTAAAATTAAAACTTTATTGAATCCTTTCAAAAACATAAAACAAAATATTCTCTAGTTGAAAACTTTTCAACATATACAAAATGATCAAATAAATTTATTTCTAATATTTCTTAACATTAGAAGACAGAATAATGCATTTATTTAATTTGAATTTACTAATGAATCTTTCATTAGCCTTTTTCTCACAAATTTACCTTTAATCCTTTTAATTTGAATTCAATTTGAATTTACATTTATTTATGATTCTACTTTATTTTTATTATAATTTATTTTTAATTAAACTTCCTAAATAACCCAGTATGCTTAATAAATTTAATGAATTTAATTCAGGCAAATTTCTAACAGGGACTAACGTATTTACGCTCTCTACCGACCTTTCAACTCTTTCTTTGGCCGTCTGGACGCTAGTTGTGACGTCAGCGGTTGTTTACAGGCGGTAGGTTACGGGTGAGCTTGGTGTCTTGGAGTTCATAGAGTCTTCTTCATGGAGTATTGTTGGTGAAGATGTTGTCCTGTTGATAAGCCTGTCGTTTTCGGGGTGACTGGTGCTAGATGTCTTCTTAAAGATGAATGTTGCATACGTCTGAAGTCCCGAGTTCGATTTTTCCCTCGAAGTCTCTAAGTCATGTCCTGCAGGTCGCTATGTAGTATCCTGGAGATCCAGTAAAGAAGTTTAAATGACTACTTCATTTAGTAACTACTGTACTGGCTAGTAGTGCTATTCCTGTCAATTCTTCAAAACTAAGTCATTTGGCTGGACGTTAGTATCCAATATAAAAAAACAAGCGTCTCAGTGACATGTTCCTGTCACTCAAAAAAAAGAATCAAATTCTCCCCGTTCCACTGGTGCAGCTTATTTATACTCTGGTTAGGAATTATTTCCATTGCCAACTTCGCTTTATTAACACTGCTTTTAATTTAGGTTAAAACATCCTTTTGTTCCAGGATTTTTTAATATGCATCTGTTCCAGTATGTTTTCCTGTTAGCTCCCAATTCTTTATCACCTTCTTTTTCTAATTAACCTCGCTTTCTTCTACGAATTTAATTTATTTTGTCGTTGGTAGACGTGCTTCCAGGCATCTCACCAGCCGCTGTGTTACTCCCCCTTCTTATCTGTCGCCAACTCATTTCTCTTTTGTTTTCCTTAAAACTGCTATAACTATTTACGGGTTGCTTTGTTTTCCTCGCGAGTTAACTTTCTCAATTCTGCACGCCCTCTTCTTTCCTTACGAACTCGATTCACACTTCTACGATGTGTGGTTATTCGACACTTTTCACTCGTGTTTTCTTCGCGACGTCTCCCGGAAAAGTCTCATGGTTTTCACTTTTTCCGCTTTTCCCTTTCCCAGTCTTTAGTTACTGTCTATTGTTTACACTAGCCGCAGTTTCACTTGGTTTGGTTTTGTTGTTCTTCTTCTTGAGCGTTTGGGAGCTTAACGGTTTTTGTATTTGATTTGGGCTGATTAATTTCCAGAAATTCATTTTACATACTGAGTTTTATATACAATTCTAGCTAAATAAACCTTGTCTAATTTTATATTACGTGTTAAAAACTTTCATTTTTTCAATTGCTTAAAAAATGTTTAAACTTTTATAATTTTTAAATTAGGCTATTTTGACATTTCACCTTTTTTAAGGCCTACTCACCTTGATAAACCTTTTAATTTTCAAATTTGAGGAAATTTGAACTTTTTCTCAAACTTTGAACTTTAATAACTTTTTAATTACATAAAATTTTAATTTTTTATATTTGTAAATTCATTGTATCGCCCATTCTGCCACTGACATTGGCCATGAAAATTCCGGTTCCCAGTAGTTGTTGACATAACCGGCCTCTTTCCTAATCTCATTTCCTCTCTCCCTCTCTTACTTCATTCAACTTGATTGTTTGTTTAATAGACAATATTAATCTGTGAATTTGTTGCTCTAATAAACATAATATTTCCATGTTTTGTGACACTTTATCTTAATAGCTTTCTT
This sequence comes from Aphrophora alni, assembly GCA_963513935.1. Lineage (NCBI taxonomy): Eukaryota > Metazoa > Arthropoda > Insecta > Hemiptera > Aphrophoridae > Aphrophora > Aphrophora alni. The sequence continues at coordinate 20,426,006 of OY740778.1, forward strand.
ATTTACTCATTTATCAGTTTATGCAATTCCATTTATTTAATTTACGTAAAGTAGGCTGAAGTTACAATATTTTTAGTGTACATATGGTTTTAAGTCTCTAATATCATATTTTCCTTTCCTTCTTCCTGTAACCCTGTCTTCTAGGATGCAAGTTTTATTTCCTACTCTCTCCGCTACACGAAAGGGTCTTACGTATAATAAAAACTGTTTCTTTGTCTCTCCTTTTAACTTATTTGCCATAATGTGGGTATTTTGAATTACTAATACTAAATCTCCCACATTGAAATTTATCAAGCGTCGGTTTCCAGCAATTAATTATAATCCGGGCTTGACAGTTCTGGTGTTTTTCTCTCTGCGACTCGGCTAGCAAACAAATCTTTACCATGATCATTTAAAATTCAATATCATATGATTAATTATTATTTTAATGAAACAGTTATTTTCAAGTATAATTTTATATATATAAATATGTATAAGTGGGAAATTGTATGCAATATTTGTAGACGATTGTTTAACATTTTGTTTTAGATCAAGTGGTGATATACAGTAGGTTATACGGAGGTGTATATTTTACAGATGAAATTCCAAAGACTCCATCTGGGAAGAAACTGAGGAATAAATTATTACAAAAGATAGTCTAACAATGTTTTTGAAGAAGCGTATTTAAGACAGCTTTACTTCAAGGTCATTATTATTATCGCTTTACTGATGATCACTATAGTTACAAAGTGTTTAAAATAATAATATGCAGTGTGTGTAATAAAAGCATACGTATTGTGTTTAGTACAATGGTGCCTTACTCTCTGTCAAAGTGGTTTTCTTTAGGTCCTGACACACTTTACAAGGGCCGAAGGGCCGATTGATAAGTCAATGACTCTGATAAGAATCAAATCACAACTTTCATTTTATCTTTCACATTATCCATATTTTTTTTTTAAACATAAAGTTTCATGAAGATCTCTCTAATGAAAATGTTTGACAGTATTTCCAAAGCAGATTAGTTTTTTTTTTTTTTTTTTTTTTGCTGCAGTGGAAATTTGAATTTTGTCTGGTGATAATTCACTAGTATTTTACTTATAAATACCATAAATAGGGTACAAACATGGAAATGGAAGATCCTAATTCTCTGTTTATAAAAAAATTTAACAAATTCAAAAGACCAAAAGCCTATGAATATAGATCGTCAACTAATCACCGAAATCTTACCACAAAATGAGTCATCAATTATTTTATTTATTTTTGAATCACAAAGCTAACCTATATCTGTGTTTGGCAGGGAAGTGGGATTCACATCTCTCAAAAGTTTTTTTTAATATTCAGAAAAACTAAAGCAGCTTAACTTGTAAATTCTTGTAAATACCGTTAACTCTAAGAACGGTAGAAGTCAGTGTATCATAGATGTATCAATAGAAGATTTTAACCAGTAGGTGAATGTACTGAAACACATTGCTGTTACCAACTATTACATTAGTTTCAAAAGTGACAGTTTAATTGTTTCAAACAGAAATATAAAGAATAACATTACCCTCATTTTACCAAATAAAGAAGAATAAGTATTTGTGTAATTTTATTGAAAGACATATTCCAAAATGTCTCGACAAAATCAGAACACACAATAAATTAGAAATAGAAATAAAACGGACCATTAACAAGAAGTGGGAAAACATGTGTTTAAAGTTAGTACACAAGTGCCCTAGATATTGTCTTGTATATATTTACAACACTTAACTTCAAGGTAGATATACAAAATTTAGAAATAAAATCTTTTTTTGAAACTAAAGTCGCGAAACTAACCTAACTTTCACTTGTAGAAGAAGATAAAACTAAACTTTTACGTTTTAACATAAACATGAAAGATGACAAAATTGGTCCATTAATTACTTCGGGTGAGAAAATAATTTAAGAAGTGCATTCTGCAAAGTTTCTTGGTTTGATTATTAATAATCAATTAACTTGAAAGAAATTTATAGAAGTCATATGTAGAAAACTAAGTTCAAATATCTTAACAGTGAATACATTTGACACTGTTAGTACCCTTAATGTGGCCTTTAGTACACTACTTTTTTCTTATTTAGGTTATGGTAATTCCATATACCAAAATGTAACAAGTATTAATGTAAAATAAGTAGACATAGTACAAAGAAGAGCTGTGAAACCTTTAGCTAGCCTAGGCCCAATTGAATCATAGAAAAGGCATTTAAGGAGCTATCAATATTGATTTTCTCATGTATGTACGTATTTGAAGTTATAATGTACTACAAATTTAAATATATGGCTACTGTTAAAAGATAAGTGCATGGATATATCAGAAAAGCAAATGACTTTCAACAGAAGCGTCAAATTCTTAAGGCAACAACCTGTCATTAAAAATTTAATGTCTCTTAAGATCTTTATAGTTAAACAGCATAATAATTGGTTTATTGTGAATTCTATGTAGAACATAATCTCGAACACAAGATCTCACAAAAAATGTTTATTTAATCAAAAGCGTTTCAATGACAAAGTCGCCATCCTCAGTGATACATGAACTACAATAACAAAACTATAACACTCCACCAACCCCCATATTTATACAAAACTAAAGGGGCGTGGCCTAAACTTACTGTCTAATATTAAGGTGTTAACAAGTGTCTAGCGTCAATCTAAATAACTTAAAGCTAACATCTATCTAATACAATCTTTTAACTAATCTTATATCTAACACTACATTTGATATATTACTTTAATATAGAATTTTATATCGGGCCTGATTCATTATTAACAGGTTTATGATACTTGTTAATATAAAAAGTTTCCCATCCATCTATTGTGTTTAATTTAGTAACATTTTTCAACAAAAGAGAATTTTCTATTTTGAAGTAATGTTTTTCCTCTAAACAATGTTTAGCCATGGCAGATTTATCAGCCCTATTATATTTGAAGTGGGCAAAGTGTTCTTTTACTCTTATCCTGACATTTCGTTTCCTGTATATTTTTTCGGACATATTTCACAATTTATACAATAAATTCCTGATTTATCTTGTTCTTTAATTTCATCTTTTGGATTTCCTAAAATTTACTTCAAAAACATTACTGTGAATTTTTCAGAAACTAATTCAAAATTATGTAACTGATTCATTGCAACCATTAATTTAAAGATTTAATTTTTATGTGTAGGATTTCATTTATTTTTGTTCATTTTTATTATTGTTTTGTATGTAAATTTGTACTAAAAAAATAACATAATTTGGTACTACTTTTAAATTTATCTATCAACTTGATATCCTGTGACTAATCCATTAACATTTTTAAACTGAAAGTGCTAATTTTCATATTAAAAAAGTTATCATTTTGATTCCAACTTTACAAATATAATATTTTATTTGATGACAGTAAAACACTGATAAATTTATTAAACATTCAAATATCACAATTAATTATGAAGTCGTAGGAAGTGTTTAAACACAAATGTATCATTTTGATTCCCTACAACCCTGTTATTTTTAGAGGGCGACTAATGAGTATAAACATTTATGATTAAAATGATGAAATTGTGTTATATTGTTCCCATAAACTTCCCATTATTTGAAGAGAGAAATTAATCCAAGTTGTATGATTAAATGCATGTTGATGATTAGACAGAAATGCTATGTAAACATTACTTCATGAACAAAAGAATTTATCAGTTGAAACAAGTGCATTACGAACAGTAGTTAACTGCCTGCCACAGTATTGTTGAGTTATGGCTTCACAAGAAAATATTTTAAATGGACCAGATTCTGTAGAATTTGACACTGGAATTGGATTAGTGCCCAAAATGTTTTATAATATACAGAAAGCAACAAATGACATATTTTCAGTAAGTCGAATTGCACATTTTCAGTAACTGTTGATTAAAAATAAGATTTGTTTTAATAATATATTTAATAGGATACTTTAAATAAAAACAGTAATAATTTATTTTTTAATGTACAATCTGTCACACACGCTAAAACCAAATAAAAAAATTAAATAAAAATTAGGCTTATTTGCTACAACCTGTGGTAAAATTCTAATTCAGTGTTATTGGTCAAACATTGGAAATGAACCATACGAAGAATGTCCTTAAAATGATGATTATGTCAAAATTGGTTCTAGCTATTTTCATTAAATATTATTGTCTCTAACCGATGTTACAAACCACATATAAAAGGAAGTTAAATTTTTAAGTTATTTGAAAATTTCCAAATTAAACCTGACTGTGATTTTGTTAATTTAAAAATGTGGGAATTGTGAGGAATCCTACACCTTCATTCATGTAGTTTTAGGTTGGATCTCTTTCATCTTTCCTATCAGGTTCATCTTGAACAATAATTCTGGTCCTATTTAACATGACACTATCTGAGTACTGTTTTCAAAGGCTTAGGGTCTTTATTTTCTGTTATTTTCTTTCAAAATTTTACAAGGCGATGATGACCATGATGTTTTCGCATTTAAATAAAAATGTCCCATTTACTCACAAAATGAAATGTTCTTTTAAATTATGGCCTTCACATATCATCAAAATGGTCGAAATGATTTGGGTCAATTTTGAGGTATTCAACCATTTAGGAGAGTGTTCAATTGAGATTTTCACGGAGATAGTATCCATTACACTCTGTTTAAATCTTAGAACTATACATTTGAGATAATTTAATAAAATCATTTAGATCATATATTGAGTAACTCAGAATTTTATATTTTACTCTCATGGAGGGTAAAACCCTAAATTTTTAAGACATCGTTTTGAAACTCAAAAATTGTTTCATGCACAAACCTACTACATGTGTGTACAGTTAGATTTGAAAAAAAAAGAGTTCAATTCAGAGGAACCCAAAACGGAAATATTTTCATAAATGTTTTTAATCATTTTTTTTTTACATGGATACATTCGATTGGTCGCTATGTTGGGTAGGATGAACTTAGATACCTCTAGTTTACGTCATTATTCTTATTTTTAAAAGGCCTTTAAAATGAGGTATCACTCAATAGGGGTTGCTATTTAAAATTCTAGACTTACCCCCAAACTACCCCATTTTGGGGGTAAGGGTTGAAAAAGGTTGATACTTCAAAAAACTCCTCCTTTGGTTATCTACACTTTCACCAAAGCAAATCTGTCTATTTCCATTAATAAAAAAAATAATAAAAAATAATAGGGGGTGGGACTTTTAGGACAATTGGTATATATTTTATCATACATCACATTACAATTCATATTTCTTACACAACTGAATATTTAGTTTAACTTGGACAATTGCAAGTTAAATAAATAAACAACATTGCTATAATAACCTAAATTAATTTATTAAACTAAATAATCATTGTGACATAGAATTCGGTACTTCAAAGGAAATCCAAAATAAATGAGTATGTCATCATTTTTAAAGACGGTAAAAAACAATAATAATAATAAAAGTGGCATGTGCAAATAATTAATTTTTTTTCTTTTCAAAAGGTTTAAATTTAATAACCCGTGTCCTTTACCTACAAAATAAAAAATAATCTGCTGAATACTTATATAGAATAGAATAAACAAGATTTTATTTCTATTAAAGGTGACCCCTCCCCCTTTCAGATATCTTACAAACCAATCATAAGCAATTCCTCTCATTCCTGCCATATACCATCTGTCCAATAACATTTCATGATCCACAGAATCAAAAGCTTTGGTGATATCTATACAAAATATCACCAAAAAATAGGTCCATACCTGAAATAATGAATCTTCAGTGTTTTTATGCTCTAAACCCAAAATAGTTTTTATAGAAAAAATTTGTACTATTTAAAAATGAATTAAAAAAATTATTAATAATTTTGTTTTGTTTTATGAATACTGATAATAAAGACACTAATTATTATCAATAATACTTTTATCACCCTTATTAAATATAGGTATGATTACAGCAAAATTTAATGAATCAGGAAAAACTCCGCTCTGCATGCTCAAGTTTGGAATATGAGACAGAATCCTAAAATAAATATATTTGTTTATTTTACTAACCTAACATTTATATCATCCCTTCCTGTTACCTTTCTAACCATTAGTTTTTTTTTTATATTAGCCACTTCAATATCAGTATTAGGCCAGAAAAATAATGAATTTGTTTAAAATATAAAAAAATATAATATACTCATCTAAACCATACATAAACTTTACACCTGGGGTAGCTTGTTCAAATTGTTTAAAGCGTTATTTTGTGTTAAAAAGATATGAGAATTTTAAAATTGTAATTTATTTTTCATAGACAATTTAAAAACTGTACGTTTATAAGTTAAAATACAGTTGGTACTAAATAATTGGTACCAAATTTTTCAAAATGCTTCCTCTTTGGAACGTAATTTCCTTTTATTTAAGAATTACAAAAGTCCTAAACTAATTTTGTACAGTTTATCAATCTGTTTGTATTAATACCAATATGGTTAAGGTTGTCAAATGCCAAATACACAATGTATGTTTACGTTTTTGTAAAGTTTGTACGTGGTAAATCATTCACATTGTGATAGCACTATTTAGAAAATTATTAAATTTCACCTACCTCCACTTGTCCACTGTAATTTGGTTTTGTTTAATAACATAAATAAAGCCCCAGTTCGTCTAGACTAGAGCTTTCGTCTTGTATACTCAAGGCTCCGTGTTTGATACTTGTGAGGGTTTAAAAAGTTTTGGTGTTGATTCAGCATTATGAAGATAAATGGGTTAGTTATTGGGTTAGATAAACAAATCTTTGCCACAAAAGCTAAAATTATGACGATGAGAACTCAATTCTGTTGACTATACATTAACCTATAAATATAAAATCTAGCAGGGCTAAGCCTATAATGGGCTAATGCGTCAAAGAATTTTTTGTTTTATATAATAATATACATACTTTTTTCTTGTATATAGAGGCCTTCCTCTTTCTCATCTATTGACACTAGCTTGGAACTGTTTCACAGATGAATATACATATATTAACCCTTATCTACTGTAGGCATGACAAGAGATGTCAGCCTATTTTCACGTGATTCTCCCACCATTTCTCATCATAATTAACCGGTCACTCTTTGTACCTTTCAATCAGGTTAAATATCATTGTCCGGTACCGCTATATGCCTGGTATCGATTTTTGAGTGTTAGTTTAGAGACGTTAGTTTATCCTTGACGTCTGTCTGTCGCACTGTAGACTTTGTTTGTGTTCCATTTTGATTTACACAGTGCTCAGTATAAAACCTGAAGTTTATTCACCATTCTACAAATTTATCAAAGATATGACGCTCTTGTTGTATTGAAAAAATATTGTCATTTATATATCGTGGTATAAGTGATGATGCAGACTTTGAAAACCAAGATAATAGCACTAAGGGTTGATGGCAAAAATTTCATATTTGCTCTTCAAGCTGTAGAACTAGAAGATGGCCAATGGCAATATTCTACACCATCATTGGCATTGTTTCTGGGGTTAATAACACCTTTATAATTCACGAAGCATATAAAATACAGTAAAGATGTCTAGGATGGAGTATATGAAATAGTTAGTGCCGAGTATAGGACAAGAAGACTACGAAGGGGATTTCTACCAGGAGCTTTCCATGTCCATCAGGAGAATTCTCAGATTACTTCAACAGGAAGTATTGCAACAAGTTGGAGATTTTGAAAAATGAAAAACATATGCTTTCTTCCAGCTCAGGTTAAAAATACAGACAACACACTTTTACAATATAAATATATGTATTAAAAAGTTAAAAAAAAAAAATTATCTTCATTTGGAAGTTTTTTTTTTTTAATATACACAAAATGACAACAATTTTTTATTTTTCATTTACGTCATTTCTGTTATAAATATATTGGTTTTATTGCTGTCATATTAGTGTAAACTGGTCTAGAAACAATGAGCATATTGCAAAAAAAAAAATTTTTAGAAATGTTTTTATTAGTTTAAAAAATAAAAATGGTGCAGGCATCAGAACAGATGTTACATAGTAGTTAGGTTAGTTTTTCATCTATTTAAGTTTGTCTAATTACCCTTTGACACGTGTATTATTTACAGTTATAATTTTAGTTCTACATTTCAGTGCATGCATGACAAAGGTTATTTATACAGATTATTATTTTTATTTGAACAGTTTCCTGTTCAATGTAATGCATTCCTAAATATTATGGTGGAGAAATATGGATAGATGACCTCATAGCTGTGTTGACTTCACTAATTATGATTTTTTTTTTTTTTTTAAAGAACACATTTTTTTTATATATGTCCTAAACAACTAAAAAAATAGATACAAGAATTCAACAACTAAAAAAATAATTTCTTATATACAAACTTGGTTAATTAAAAATATATAATTGTTATGAACTCTCCTCTTATAAAAGAAGTTAATTTGCTCTTCCATGTATAAGTGTCGTACTTAAATTGTGACAAGTGAAAATCTCAAAATGAAAAAAATTTTAAGAACATTGTTTTAAATAGAAGTTTAGTAGATACCTAAAAGGAAATATAAACAAATTATTAATTTTTCGTTTGGTTTATGTTTAGGTCAACTCAGTTTTCTTTACCTCTAAACCTATTAAATTTTTTTTTTAATTTTATCCTACCGTAAAAAATTACAACATTTTCTTAACCTGATCTTAATTTGTCAACATATTTAACAATATTATTCAAGATCTCTGACCTCAAGAATTTGTTTATTCAAAAACATCAATTTTAGAGACAAATTTATTGTAAAAGAAAAAAATGGGTTATTTAAATTTTCTTATACTTAAAAAAAAATTTTTAATCTTTTTTTCCTTTTGATAATTAATTTTTTACAGCAACAAAATAATTGGTACAAAATTAAAAATAAAATTTCTAATCTTTACCGGAATAAAAAAACACTTTTGTCTCTTATAATTTGAAACAAATTCTTGAAGGTCAGGAAATTTCCAAACAACTTATTAACTATCTTGAAAAATTGAGGTAGGATTAAAAAATATTTTGAATAAATGTTTCTATATTTTTACCATAAAATAAGACTATACCCCTCAAATAAATATACAGTTTATTTAGGTTTATATATTTTTAAATTTTGTAGGTTCACTTTCAAAGTATCTAGAAAACATATACTAAATAAAGAATAAATTTGCCATTTTATTTCTTTATCGATACTGAATAACTTTTTCCGAAACCATTTTTTTTCAAAGATTGCCATTTTGGAGATAGTCACTTGACTTAAATAACTCCACCAGTTGATATATTTTTCTTATTGTTTAAAAAAAAACCTTTCTGTTATCATAACCTTATATAAAAAAGAAAACAACGTAAAATAAAGACCTCTAACTCTCAAATACTCTAATAGCTTCAGGGTCGGAACAGAACAAGAGTTAGTCAAGAGAGACCTGATAGGAAAAATGATCTAAGCCAAGACAACATGTAAAAAGGGAATCCTCAAGCTGGAAATCCTCAAAATTTCCAATGCATATTGCATACACACACACACACACACACACACACACACACACACACATATATATATATATATATATATATATATTTATTTATTATTTTTCAATTTTCACTCTTGAAATGCTTTATTAAATTTGTACAAAATAATGTGTTTAGGTGAATATAGATACAGATGAAGTAATCACCTACAAACAACTCTGGGATAAAACTATAAAAGTAGCAAGTGCTTTACAATTACTAGGGTTAGGTTTTGGAAAAGTTCTGGCACTTATTGCTGAAAATGATTTAGAAAGCTACAGTGTTTATTTTGGAGCAGTATTTACAGGAGCATCAGTGGGTTGTATAAACCATACATTCTCAACAGGTATATTCACAATGTTATACATAATAATATACTTGTTATAAATAAAAATATAGCCGCCTACCAAAGTAGAATCTAACTCAAGCTCTGTTGAATTGTTTACTTCGGCTAGGAAGACAGGCTGGATTTTTTTTTTATATTATAAAAGAAACCAATAAGAGAATGTGTTAATTGATAGTTACACCAAAGGGTAAATGTTAGCTTTGATTTTGCTTATTGTATATAATTATGATCTGCCATTACGTTTGTGTTGAGGTACAGCACTCATGTCTGTAGGCATACGATACAAAGCATCGAAAATTTGTGAAATAAAATATTTCCTTGCTTTAAATCAAGCTATAAAGTATATTGACAAACTCAACTATAGCTAAAGTTAGGAAAAACAAATTATATCTCATTATCAGCAAATTGTAGTGCAATAATATCTCTGCAGCTAGTTATTAACTAATTTAAGTAGATAGTACAGAATTTCTAGGTTTGACAATGTACTTACAATTAAAATGGAATAACCATATAAATGTATTGTCCACAAAATTAAATTCTTTAATTTATGTTTTAAAAAATTATCACAATATTGCACTAGTTTTAAGAATGACACGTTATGGTCTATTTTACTGTCATGTCCAATATGGTCTTGGTACATGTGGACAATGATAAAAATATTCAGAATTCAAAAGTATGCAGTTCGGATTATGTTTAGTAAGAAGTCTCGTGACTCTTGTTGTATTCTTTTTTTTTCAAAAACTGGATATTTTAACTTTCCCTTCAATTTACATTTTGAGTATCATTATTTTGAGTTTCACACAGAAACAAACCATTGTCAAATACATTAGTATAACACAAGAAAAACACACAATCTTATTATAACAAAATATAGGGTTGCTCAAACCACAAAATCACCAGCAATTTCAAGAGCCATCCTCAACAATCGTTTTGTATATAAAATCAAAATAATATCAGAAGAAAAGTCCTTCAAAATATAAATACTACGATATTTGAGAGACAATAATTTTTTATTCCATAAGCAAATTCATGGGACAGGCATCTATTGAGAAGAAAAGAGATTTGAGATGTGTATGATATTTTTGTTTGTGTACTTTTTGACGATTTCAACAAGGCTAATACAATGTACAAAATTATCTCCTTGCTGCTAGCTAAATAAATAAATGGTGAATGTATAACTTAATTAACAAAATATTTTAATTTTGGAGCAAAATAGCTGAAGAATTACACGTCAACAAAGCAGAGGTTCAAACCAAAATGCGGAACATAACCACACAGTATTCCAGGGAAATCAAGAAGGCTAGTGGTTCAGGAGCATCTAAAAAACCAAAATGGTTCGCCTTTGAGCTAGTTCACTTTTTGAGAGACAAGACAGACAACCGACAACTTCAGCAACGTACACCGTCTTCCTCTGTGTATGATGGTAGCAGACCTAATTCCACATTCACTAATGTTACTGAAACCTCAATGCCCTATGAAAATGCATTGATTTCCGGGACCGAAACTCCTGCTTTCACTGCCTTCATTGAGGAACAAGATGATAATTCCGTCTCTTTTCGGCCCAGATTTTTAAAGGAAAGACGACAAAACTATACACATCTATTGTAATTTAACAATATTTTGTTTTAATGTTTTTTATACTTAATGAAATATTTAAATGTTCTGAATCAAGATTAAGATTATTGTTAGTAGTTAAAAAAATATATATGGTACAAATTGTTTTAATAATAATTATTATTTAAAAAACCGTTAAAAGTGTGATTTGACGTTTTCCTTGAGTAGTTCTATTAACGCATCACACACCTCTGGCACGAACAATGATATTGTACTTTTTGATATTTTAAAAAGGTAATTCAAACTAGTATAAGAATCTCCAGTAGCGAAAAACGCAATGTCACTGCTAGTTTTTCTTGAACTAGCTCTACAATTGGTGTCTTTTTTTACAATCTTAGGTCCTATCATTATTAGGCCCTACCAAGTATTCAAAATCACTGCTGGCCATCCTTAAAAAATTCTTCACACTTCCGTCCGTTCTCAGTTCACCTGTCAACGGGTCACAGTCATCTTCCTTCAAATCTTTCAACAAGTCACTTCCACTGTACACGCATCTTGCTCTTAATGAAGGCCTTACCCAGTACCTACGGGGTGCACGTTGTTTTGCCAATATCACACAACATGCTGCTGCAATAACAGCATCCTCCACGTCAACACTCGCCATCTTGACTGACTGGACGAGTGTTGCCTTTCTGTTGCAGTGGAACAGAAGGGACAATGTATTTTGTCTGCAATAAAAAGTCGGCAACAAAATGTTGCAGACAAAAAATTGCAGACTAAATGTCTGCAACTCCAGTGTAAACGCGGCTTAAGAACTTTTCATTGGTTGCATATTGATATATTGATAAATATTTTTATAGGCATATAAAATAGAGACTAGTTTTTAATATATTTTTTTCATGGCAAGTTACTCTCAAATTTAGAGTTATCACAAATAATTTTTTTTAAAACACCTGAGTTATGCTCACAAACAATATTTCTTTAAAGTAATTTCCCACATTTTGGGCTGTAGGGCATTGCAAATACATCAGACAGACAACATTACAAAATCATTTTTTGGTCTCAGGGGACCTCATAATCGTGAAAATCTCGACATACTGAAATGGATTAAACTTAATAATAATTAGAGGGTATAACACATAGAGTTTCGAAAGGATAAATAGAATGTTTAAATTACTTAACAGTCTAAGGGCGCCTGAATAAGTTCATAAGAGTAAAACAATAGGAAAATTAAATCACAATTAAAAGTTAATTTTGTGTCACCATAATAATAAATGGAACTAATTTATAGATAACACATAAAAGGAAAAGGAACTGTGTACTATTTGTATTTTAAAAACTACTTAAGGAAAGATGTTATATTAAAAATCTAAAATTTAAATAAATAAGAAGTTGAGGAAAGTAATAGAAAATTGTCATAACACTAAGGGGGTATATTGTAATGAGTTTATAAGAATCTTTAATATTGAATAAATAATAGGGGGGGGGGTTTCAATCAAGTAAAGTCTTGAAAACAAATTTTCAGTAGTTTGAAGGGGAAGAATAAAATAACTTATAATTTGGAATAAAACAACCAAAGTTTCATTGAAAACAGTTCAATAAAAATAGATCAATGTAAAAAGTTTAAATGTAATAATGGGAAACATGATTGTAATTGATATAAATAAGGATTTATAAGGTGTCCAAATATTAAAATTTTAAAATATAATTACAAGATTATGTGAGTAGGAGAAGATAATTGTTTTTTAATACCCAAAAAGGGCATTAACTAATTTTTTATAAAATCAAAAATACAAAAAGTTGAATAACTTCATTAAAAATGTTTCTAGAAGTTTTAATCAAGTTTCAAATTAAAGTGGAGAAAATATTGAATCCAATAATCGTCAGAAGGAAGATCTATCTACCCAGATAAGATGGAATTTTGGAGAATCAGTGAAAAAAGGGAAGATTTCTAGAAAATTTCAAAATTCAGCAACTTAGTTAACAAGGGGGAAATGATTTTGACTACTGAAATTAAGGGAAAGTTGTCATACTTTCTTATTAGTTTTCAGACATTTTGATAATTCTGTCTGAAAATTAAAACATTTTATCTCTCTACCAAGAAGGAAATAGTCATATTTTATAAAATCAACCAAGATTGTATTGGAATCAGCATGTGTTATAAATTGTTAGGAAGAATAGTAAATATATATTGTTATTATTAATTAGTGCATCATGAAAGCTTTAGTTTAAATTTGTTTAAAGTAAAGGCATAGATAATATGGGCACAGCACTGGTGAAAATTAAATCGGAGTACTTACGATTCAACGTAGTAGGTAGAAGAAAAAGTTTTTTTTCAAAATGTTCATAAATTCATACAAGATCATCAGGACCTTCAGTTTTTAAATTTTATCATCAGTCATTGTTTGGGAGCCAGTCCAATACAGTAAACTAACTTCAAGAGAAGTTTTGGATCTACAGGACAGCATACGGAAGTTAAGATTCTAATAAGGATTAAAAGAAGACTACAACATATGAAAGCAGCAATAAGAAATGAAATAAGGTGTCTGAGACCAAAAACGTTAAATTTTATTAATCGCATTTTTTAAATCAAAATTTAAATTTAATTAAATTCGTATAATTTTTCACAAAAGATCTATTAATCTATTAATGACATTGGTCATAATTTTTTAAAATATAGTTTTAAAATATATAAATTAAAATTCATGAAAAAATTGACACATATTAAATATATTATGTATCTTGTTGTTTCTTAAAGAGTAGTTTGAAGAAGATATGATTTAAAATTCTATACAAATTTGTGTTGAATAAATAATTTCTGTTTTAGTCTGTTCCAATCTGCTCTAGTGCACAATATATATATATATATATATATATATATATATATATATATATATTTATATATATATATATATTTATATATATATATATTTTTTCAGGTTTTTTAAAATAATAGTGAACAAAATACCTATTGGTGCTCAATTACAAACAAACAAGGTATAACAATTCCTCCTGAACACGAGGTACCGAGTCATTAATAAACAAATTAAAAACTTAATTATATTACAAGGTGAATAAGTAATAAAAATTATAGTCAAAGAAAGAGATAGTTACTAGTAGAGTCTGAAAAAGTAAACGTTCCCCGCTTTGATATTTGTTTGCAAGACTTGGTCATACCTCATCTAACAGTGACCAATCACATATCTTTCCCTATACAACATATTATGTGTGAGAACATAAAAAATTTTTTTTTTAAATCCAATTCCTGAATAAACTATATTAATAACATTCAACCATTTTTTATGTAATTAATCTGTCGAAATTTCTTGTCATTCAGCTGTCAAATAAGAAAATGTGTTATTTCACATCTATTGTAGACAATAATTTTTGCTCTTTCATCCTGATAAAATGTTTTTTTTCATACATCTTCTCCATATATGCACCTAGTTTGACCTTTAATAAGTAAGAAGAGTTATCTAAACCAAAAAGTTTATGTGTATGTAAATCTATGACTGGTTAACTAATTCATCCAAAAGTTTCTTAAGGGCTATTTCCCAAATTTGTTTTAACTTGAATAAATTACGAGTCTCTATGCTTACATATACAATTATAGGTGTCCTTGGATTTTAATCTCAAAATTAATTACATTGTATTCTATTCAACGTTAAAGATACCTTTGTGATAAAGGCTATCTATTTTTTTTTTTTTAATACCAAAAGAATAGTAATATAAAATCATTTCATATTTTGACAGGTGAAATAAAACAACTGTTTACTACATTGTTGCCTGATTTTGTCTTCTGCAGTAAAGAAACATTTGAGGTAACTAATCTTGCTTTAGAAGGCGTTGAAAAAAAACCTGTTGTTATTGTTCCTGGTGGCAGAGCTCCATATTTGAACTATAATGATTTTCTTAGTTACTCGAATACATTTTCTTTTCCAACATTACCATCATGGGATGAACATATAACTGGCATTTTATTTTCAAGCGGTTCAACGGGTCTACCAAAAGGGACTATGATCAAAGATAAATCTTTACAGTATATGCAAAGGTGAGTGAAAAAAATTGATAATCTACTAATATAATTAATGAGCTTTACAAGTGGTAGTTTGTAGTTAAGAAAAAAGGATCACTCTAATACTAACAAAAGACAATTTGAGATGAGGGGATTTATTATTTTCCCATTTTACATTTCCCCCACAATTTTAGCCTCTGATAGTCATTTAGGATAATATAGACTAAAAAAAGCCATTTTATTTTTCTAATTTATAAACATACTTAATAACAGGTCTACTAACTCTAATTATGTTAAATAAGAATATGTTCGATTATGGTAATAAAATAAACACACACTTACACAACCCTCACAAATAAAACACAAGATTTCAAAAAGGCAAACACAAAATAAATGGTGCAAAAATAATGCAAAAACTTTATTACTTAACCAACCAAAAATATTTAGCACTAAAAAATCAGTTCACTAGTTGTCAATCAAAAAGTGAAAATGAAACATAGATTGCTGTTTTTGACAAACAAAATTTTAATCCTTTTTTTTTTTCACTTGTGCATCCTTAGAGTAAATTGTATTTGATTAAAATTAAGCTCTTACTGCCGGCGGTTAAGATTTAATTTTCCAAATAATTCTCAATTATATATTTTTGTTAGTTGCAATTTTGTAAATGGATTTGGGTCATTAGTCTTCACTTTACTCTGAAATTTTAAAGAAATTGGTACAGTCAATTTTGAGAAATTACATATTTTATAACAATCCCTTGAACAATTTTATGGTTTTTTACAGAACCAGCATTTTTAAGAGATATTGGCAAATACGCTTTGTATGGGTTCTTAGAGGCTACACCTAAGAATCCAATTGGCCAAACAAGGATATAAACAGATTAAGATATTTAAGTTTAGACACAAGAACAGTTATTAAAAATATATAAGAAAGTTAATCATTTTAAATTACAAATGTTACAAACAAAATATATAGAACTACATTATATAAAACTTTGTAAACCTAACAAATTCAGAAAGAAAAATTTCTCTCAGGTATGATTTTATTACAATTCTTAATTAGAAAAATGTTATTTTCTATTTTTTGGTAAAGCTTTTATATAATATGACAACACATAACTTGACTACTTTCAAACCATTTTAATTTACAAAAGCAAAGCTGTAAATTATATTCGTTTATTGTTCTATAAGAATGAATTATAAAGTCTCAAGGTATGATTTATATCTATAGATATGGATTATTATTTCAAAAATAAAATATCAATTCAAGTCATAATTGATAACCCTGTGAGCACATTATTATACATATTAGAGCTATCAATTCAGCTAGATATATCACTGCTTTTTAAACTTTATAAACCTTTGTTTTGATGAACTTCCTTGAATTGGTATTGCATAAGTTTATAATAAATAAATAAAGTCATAATATACCAGTTTCAATGTGACCCAGTCCGAAAACTAATAATTAATAAGAATCGGGTGTTTCATTATTTTTAAGTTATTTATTTTTTAAAAAGAAAAGAAGTTATTTTTTATTGAGTTTATTGAATTTAAAATTTGCTCGACAATTATGGGCGCCAGGTAACTTTCGTTTACCAATTTAGAAAAAAAGAATTTACTTACTTAAAACATCTCCGGGGTGGATTCTTTTAAAAGTGTACTTACAGTGAATTTTCTGGTTAAATGAATAATCCTTATTTTGCTCAAACTTGACATGAATTTATTAATACAACATTTATACATTAACATTTATTATTACAAAGAAATCATATAGATCAACTATAATTAACATCCTAGCCAAATTTATTGTAAATGCCTTTGAAGAAGGTCTATTTTTTAAATCTTGAATTTATCTTTAAGTTGAAACTGTTAAATGGTTTCTTAAATCAAACAGATTAAAATTATCTGCTTCTTAATATTAAATTTTACTTCATAAATAGTTATCTGTGTCTGTAGACACTTTTTAATCTCAAAAAACATGAATGATTCTTTAAAACTTAAATTTTTTAGAAAACAACACATTAAACATCATAAATTGTTATACATATACATTACAATTTATTTGCAGCGTTTTGTAATGCTGGTTACCGTTCATATTTGAGGATTTTTCTCCATGCAGCACACGTGATGACTGTCTGTCCACATTGCAGTAATCACCGCACATTTCGAATTTTTTAATTGCACTCGTCTATATCTCCGTGTTTAGAATGTTTATTGGTTTTACAGTTCATTAAACACTTTACGAGTGTTCATCTTTCGACGCATTTAAATATGATACGCGCTGATTATTTATTGTCTTTGCGCGAAACACGCTACTCACGTTGAACACTTTGTCTTGTTTAATAAAACTAACACCATTTATCACGCTCATCTATAATGTTCAGATCATTCTACATTTATAATAGTTCGGCACAAATCAATACATCTCAACACCTAAAAATTCAAATTAAGACTCAGACTACCACTGTCCTGTTCAAAACTCTGGACTCTGACCGACTCAGACTTCTATCACCTCCAAACTCCTTCCTGAGACTGAATACCGCATGGTAAAAAGTTCATTTCCTCTCCCCCTATATTTGATTCTTGCAACGTATACTAAAAAACTGTCCAGCACTGCACTACGTCTCACTTTGGCAATACTTTGTCTATTTTTTTAACAAAACATTACTTAACTTATCATCATTAATAATAACTAATATTTTATACATTGTTATTTATTTTGGTTTGGAAATCTAGGTTGAGTTAATTCCTTTTGACTTATATTTCCCCCCTCTCAATTTAACTATAGTGATTCCCGGTTATTTTCATATTCAAATTATATTAACTCCTTTTAGATATTACAAAACTTAGCAAGCCTACACAAAACCTATTCAGTTTTAATTACTATACTTTTTGTATGTGCTGACCAAGTCAGCCAACTGTCAGTCACAGTTACAAAAAACTGAGGAGGACTTATTGTTGATAGTCCCTTACCATTCATCAACAAGTTACTGTCTAACCTTTTACGAAATTGCATACTATTAGTCTTTCATGTATTTACTTTAACTCATTTAGTGCTGAAATATAATCAATTTAGCTTTTGGAATGCTGAGTATTTGTTATAGTTTTAAATCTTGCCTTATAAGTCGAAAATGCAGAAATAAAGGTCCAGTGCTGGAATTTAGCCGTAATTCCTGAGAATTTTGTCGTCATAAATTATCGGTCACCAGTGACCGGGTCGCATCACACACGGGTTTGCCATTGTTGATACCACCTTTCGTGAGTGTCGCCACTGCACTCCCGTAGATATGCACTAAATTCTTCATTGTTAGTGTGTTTTTGTTTATTTATAACTAAAGAAATATTTACAACCCTAACAACCAACCAATTTTAAGTTTTACTTAGAGAGAATCGTGGTAGGCCTCAAAACATGGGCCTAAACACAGACCAGGCTTATCTGTGAAGAAAGCTGTTATTTTTTTAACATTTCTATTTTTTCATCAATTTCGGCAATTCTTCTGCTTTATCCTGTTGCTTTTGTTGTGCTCTGTACTTTGAGCAATTTTGTAGTCCTCTTTTCTTAATCTCTTCTGAGCTGGAGATTCTACTGACGTCACGATAACAGGAAGAAGTCCTCTTACTATCGTCTGTAATGCTAAAAGCTCTTTTTTAGGAAATGCATGTTGTACACTCCATGGGAGATTAGGAGGATCATTTGCAATATATGTATAAAGATCTTCTTATACCAGCGGAGTGTCTTCCTCTCCCAGGGATAATAAGTCATCATTTGTTCAGCCCTATCGACTCCACTCATGTGACAACTTTATTTAACAATCCGAAGAGGTTTTTTCCTTAGTGCGGCCTCATTTATCTATAAAATGAATCATTTCGTTCTCGAACTCTGTAGAAATATAAGAAACCACACAGTCATCTCTCCATTTGCCAATCATTATGCCATTAGCATATTATTTTACTATGGTCTCTGATTTCTTTGGAACAGCTGATTTTACTTCAGGTGGGACGTTCTTTCTGTCGACACGTAAAGTACCGGTACAGTTCGTTTTATTCACAAAGAGCTTAGATGCCAGTGAAAAGCTGTTGTAAAAATTATCTATGTCTACAGAGTGTCCTTGTCCAAGGTGTTATTTCAACAAGTACAGGACTACCTTTTCTATATGTTCTTTGCTGCCTACTTCTTTATCATTTGACCCTCCATACACTAAATTTTAAAATCAAACCTTGATGTTCTGTAAGAGTGTACAATTTGACACTGTACTTATATTATCCTTAATATATTGTCGAAAATGTAAATGGCCTCACCATAAACCATGGTTTCGTCTAATGAAAGTTCTTTTTGAAGATATTACACACTTTGCAATTTAGTGTTGAAAAAATCTACAATCCATTGAATTTTGTACATGGGGATCTTTCGGTTGTTTACTGCTAGTAGTGTTGTAAAAATATAAGCAGCGTAATATAGACATAAATGTGTCTCTAGACATGTAACACAATTATCCATTGTTAAGTCATCTTCATAAAGGATCAGATGATTCTCCTTTATACTACTTGAAAAGTTATTTTATATAAATTAAAAACAAAATAGGCTCAACACAAAATAGGCTCAACACTGAGAGGCGTTGAGGAATACCACATTTGAAAAAGAACTATGTTAACTCACGTATCAACCATGACTTTGTAATCGTTACTGTATACTTCCTACGCATGGTATAAGATTTGTTAATGAAGAGAGTTGGTGTGACAATTGAAATAATTAAAATTTAATGGAGAGAGTTTATTTTGAAGTGTCACACGTTGGTGCGACAATTGAAATAATTCAAATATAATGGAGAGAGTTTATTTTGAAATGTCACACGTTGGTGCAACAATTGAAATAATTCAAATTTAATGGAGAGTTTATTTTGAAATGCCCCACGTTGGGCGCCATTTGAAAAAATAATTAAATATTTAAAACGAGGATATTGTAATGCCACACGTTGGTGCGACAATTGAAATAATTCAAAATTTAAGAGAGGTTATTTTTAAAATGATTATTTGATAAAGTTGGGCGCCATTTTGTAATGTTTTATTTAAAAAAATGATAATAAACAAATTTTATTCTTGAAGAGAGTGCAAAGTATCTCTGAGGTCGCAAGTTCTTTTGAAAAAGTGTACTATGTAGAATATTAAATAAAGTACAGAATCCTTTTTATTCTGAAATGTACATTTTATTATTGATAAACACAATATAACATCAGAATTCATACAAGTCAAATAACAGCTTTAAAGATAAAATTATATATATAACATCGTACATACTAAATTAATCAAAAAATTACGTTCATTAAAATTTAGTTTAATAATTTTTTTTTATGGTTGCAACCTACTTTTAAATTAATTTTTTTATGTATTCAGAAGCTAGTATTCTTTTTTATCTTATATAATTATTTTCATAGAACTATTTTAAGTTTAGAACTATTATTAATTCTATTTTAAGTTTGAAAAATCAAATTTAAAAAAATTAAACAAGAAAAATCTTTTATTTATAAAATTATACTTCAATAATATATCATCTCTCTTTACAAAAAACATGAGACGATTCTATAGACACAATATTGAAATTTCAACAATAAATCACAAGTTTCAATTATTATATTTCTTAGTTTATATAGAAAATAGTTTAGGTATGTTATACCAGACATGCATGAAAATTTTACATAGAACTTTTAATTAAAAACACATCTTTTACGAGTTGAAGTCACATGGCATCGTTTCACTGAAATCTCGTCTCTTGTTTTAAAATTAACTTTTTTAGTTTTCTATTTCACTTTTATGAATGTATCAATTGTTTACTTCATCGTTAGTTCAAAACATTCTATTCAAGTTATTTAGTTTTTGTTTAAAACACAGATATTTGTTCTTTTTTTATACTCGCTTTTCGGCTTACGTAATGCACATTGTCTATTGCACCATATTATACAGTTTTAAATTTTCACTGTATAGAAACAAATAGAAACTAACTCATATTATTATATAACAGTACTTCTAAAACAACTCTTAGTTTCTTAAGGAAACACTTTCTTTCTATATTTCCACATTGTCTCGGCAAACATATTTATCGTCTGAGCATACTCTTCCTTTGATGTTAAGCTTGGACTGAATTCCCTCCAGTTAGTAACAACTTTCGTTCTTTGTGTTCAAAACGTTAACGTTGCAATTTTCTCATAATTAAATTTATACCTGTTTTAAATATTAACATAGATACAATAAATTTCTCTGATCATTTTGTACTAATTATTTTCTTTATTTACTTATTCTTTATTGATTTTATTTAAAAAACAAAATACGTTTCCTGTTTGCTGAATTGAGTCCAACTTATACCCCATTCTATTTAAGATGACCAAACTGAAAATGTACACTATTACAAAATTCATAAATATAGCATTAACAACTGACCTACGTCTGGGTTTTAAAAAAAATTTATTGCTGCTATTGTTGTTCTGGAATTACATTATGTTTCTTAATAGATATTTACATAAAAAATGGTGAAATAGGCTTCTTTACAACACAATGGGAAAAGCTGAGTTGCTTAATTTCCCGAGTGCTGTAAAAAAGCTTTCACACACATGTTATGTACAATATTTTACCTAATTCCATTTTTTTAATTCATTCTCACTCATTTTTATTTAGAAGAAAATGGAATTTATTATAATAAAATACCAACAGCTTGAAGAACCAACTTCTACTAAATGTGTTGATTACTATAGTAACAAATGTAAATACATTCAAGAATCAAAATGTAACTTAAAAGATCAAAAGATAAACATTCCAATATTTAAATCAGATGTTAATGAAATTGGTGTAGGTTAAATATTAAAATAATAATCTGTTTAATTTTTCCAACTTTAACAATTTAAGTTTTTTTTTGTAATATAATAAATGTAAGCTGCAAATTCGGTTTAATGTTAATTCTAATATCGCTGTGAAGTAATAAATCTAAATAATTCAAAAATTCACCAATAGAATCAAGTGGGAAATTTTGATCACTACATATAGATTTGTGGATTAGGTCAAAAGTCCTGGGTTTCGATTCCCAGTGTTGATAGAACAATTTTAAGTGTGGTGTAATTATAACTTCGGGATCCTTTACACCACTCAGTCTATAAGAGATTCATCACACAATATTAAGAAAATAACAATATATAATATAGGTAAAGAAAATAACAACTCTATAAACTATTACGTTTATTTGAAATATGTTTTGAAATGAATAAATGAAAGCTATTTTTATCTTATTGCTTTACATTTCTTTCATCTTTTTTTAAAACAAAGATTTAACAAATTACTGACTTAATTATTTTTTTAAACAAACTGTAAAGAACAATCTATCATATCCACCAGAACTGAAACTATATGATCAGAACAGTTCTTTATATATATGAAATTCTATTTAACACTTCTGTTTTATTATTATTTTTCTTACAAAATTTGCAATTTTATTTGTTAGTTTTTTATAAATATAGATTTCTCCATTAATGTTTTATCTTTTTTTAAAGTGGTTCAAGAACTCATGATTTTAGACTTATCAGATCTTGTACCTGTCTAAGATCATTTGTCATAGCTAGAAATTTTCAGGAAATCTTGATGTCTTCCTCTTCTCTCCCAGCCTTAAAAGATCTGGGATGACTCTCACAAAGGTTTCTAAAGTAGCTGATTCTATCATTTTGTCTTTGATTATAATTTTGATAATTTTCAAACTTATTTATTAAAACTAAATTTGTGTAGCTATAGTTTGAATCGTCTTTCTAGCCTCTGTTATAACTATACAAGATATGTGAATTAAATTATATCATATTCTCTAAAACAACGCTACAACATTATTAATGTCTTAAACTTTTCTTTATTACAGAATAATACCATCTCATCTTAAAGATATTTTGACCCAATTTCCATTGTGTGCAGGAAGCTCGATTATCTTCCTTACGGCAGCTGTAAAATATATGGGTACTTATTTTTATGGAGGAAAAACTAACGCAACAGTTCGTAATGCCATAATAAAATACAAGGTTAGTAATACAGTTGTTGTAAGTCCTGTTATATTTTTAAAATATTAAGAGTAACTACTGTTTAGTTATTATGATTTTCGCAATAACCTTTTATTACAATCGTAGAAAACTTTATTAATTAACAAAATTTCAACTGACAATACAAACTACAAACATTTATTTTTCTATGTAATCTCTATGAAGATATACGTACTTGTGAGAAATAGCAGAAGTTACCTTTCTCACAAAGGTACCTTTCCATTTAACAAATCCTAAAATGTTATTAACTCCCCTTAACAGACACTTCTAATAAACGGACATTTTTGTATTACCTGACCTGGATTATGCTTTTTGACCTTTGTAGTGTTTCTAAATAACGGACTTTCCCAAAAACGGACAAAGACAAATTTTGATCAAGGAATCATAAACAATTTCAAAGTTTATTATAGTCCTAAAATTCTCAGACGTATTTTGTCGAAAATGGAGGACATTACATTGCTTGATGAACTCTGCAAAAATATTGCACATTTTCTGTGGATATGTTCGGCTTTAAAAGAAGTAAAATCCAATACAGTTAAAACCATTACTTTTAGAAGGTCATTGCTTTTTTAAACCAGGACACAGAAGAAATTCTAAAAAAAAGCTATTGATGAAATTAGTAGGAATATACAGTAATAAAGTAAATAGTTTTTGACTAATGTTTAGTTCTTTACAAGCATATTCCTTACACAGTTTGATTTTCTCCTTTTTTAAATTTACATTTTATTAATTTGGCTATTTATTTGTTTATTCAGTACTGCAGAACAAAATGATTACTAAATAAAGAATATTATTTAATTTACAAATTTGTGTTTTTTGTGGGATTGAAACCATTATGCCTGTTGCACTATAAAAATTTTGATAATACATTAGACAGTCGTGAAACAATACCAATGTTTAATTTATTTCATTTTTATCGACCATTTATCCATTACAGTATATGCTTTATTATATAGTACAAGTAGGTTAACTGCTAATTATGATTTCTCAGTGACAGAAAGTGATTTTATATGTGTAGTACATGTACTGTACTATACATATAAAACAGTGTAGTATGCTATTTTGTTAATGAACATATGATTTAGGTTCACCATTTAAATTTTCTAAATGTGATCAATCTCGTTACAAGACGCTATTCTGGTGGTTTACTACACGTTATCAGCTGGTTTATATATCTGCATCTCTCCCGATAGCAAACACTTGTCAATAGCGGACATTTTATGTAGTCCATGCAGTGTTCGTTAGGAAGTTTCACTGTATAAGTTAAGTTTGATAATCATCTAAAATATCCACTCTATTTTTTTACTGATTTTCGTGTTTGATAGCCTCAGGAAACCGAAAAAAAGTGATTTTTGAAATACACCAGTCCATTGTAGTCTGTATTGCACAATAGTGACCACAAAAATGAAGATAGGAACATGATATAGGGGATTATAGTGAGTTCATATAACGCGATGTCTAAATTTAAAAAAAATAAACAAATTGTCAAATTGGCGGCCGTTTTAAACAGTTTTTTTTTTTTTGTTCAAATCTTATGTTATTCAACATACTAAAATAAATAAAAATTTGAGGATTTCAATTCTCCATGAAATGGTAACAACTTCACCTCTCTATGGTGACAAATAGCAAAATTATTGTCAAAAATATAATTTCAAACCTTCGACCACCCAAGAAAATAGTTATAAAATCCAGAACCAAGTCACCAACAGAAGCATAACAAGTGGCAGTTTCTTTATATATGTACAGCTTTGAGCCCCGCCAGGGCTGAAACACCAACATGAGCGAAGTAACCCTTGATATACCAATATAGTTTAACATTGTCTACGTGGTCCAAGAAAGCAACTTTTGTACATTACGTTTAGAGGATGTTCTTGTATTATATTGTATGATGGGCCTGAGTATATACTATGAAGGTCCCATCAACTTGTTTTAAATTTATTATTATTCATTTTCCACCCGAAAATTTCTTCAGTTTTTAAAAAAGATGTAAGTCTGAAGGTACAAGAACAGTACTATGGAAGGATCAAGTTTTCTCCATCCAAACTTATTCAGTAACGATGATGTCAGTACTACAATATGTATTCAAGTGATGTCATGAAGTAGGCTGACTCCATATGTGAGTAGGCCGCAACAAAAGTTTTGGATTGCCCACCGAGTTTTGTTAATGTTGTAACTGCAATTATTGTTGTCCACGAGGAAAGGATTTCAATGAAAAAGGACACCTTTTCTGTCCAGAAAACTGTTTCCATGATTGTTTAAGTTGACAGAGTCTTCTTGAATTTTGTTTATTTGTCAGAATAGGTAAATGAAATAAAGCCATTCTTTGAATTCTCTCAGCAGTATAAGAAAATGAAGCTTCATCCCCAGTCACGATGAGGTTAAAAAATTCATCACTATTTTGGTCATTACACTCCAAAAACTCATATGCTTTTTCTTGTGTTCCTCCATTTTCTACTTATTGCATCTCTTCATAGTTTTGAATAATCTTCATGTTTCACTGACTCAGAAAACCAAAAAATTAATTTTTGACACGGTGTCCATTCATCTTCATTGTCATCTACACATAACCAAGATAGTAGCTACACAAATTAAGAGAGGAACATAAAACTTAGTATCATGGGGCTTGCAGATTTGTATATATTAAAAGGTCAAACACTTTGTGTCAGTGTCTCAACTTTGGCAGACCTTGAACCTGTACATACGTAAAGAAACCTTCACTCATTATAGGTTGGCGATGCAGCCTTTGTAACTATACAAATATCACATTTCCTTAGGAGGTCCAGGTTTGAAATTACATTTTCAACAATAGCTTTGATATTAGTCATCTGAGATGGATGGGATTGGTACCATTATATGCAGAATTAAAATCTGCAAATTTTTATCTAATTTAGTGTGTTAGTTGAATAACATACAGATATAATGAAAATACTCTTTAAAATTACCACTCGTATAACATTTTCAATTTAATTTTTCTTTATAACATATCAATAGGGCTAGCTGAATCAAGAAAACAGTGATATACATAATGACAAAATTCATAAACCCTGTTAAATAACAGTTATAAGCAAACTTACCTTATTGGGTAAAACTTCTTACGCAATATAATTTAAAATTTTACACACGGCCCAATAACCAACTTTTATTTCATACATATTTGTTTTCGCCATTCCGACTACTGATTAATAATTAAATATATTATAAGACTTACCGTCACAATAGTCTAGTTTGTCTGTAGTTATCTCACTACGGCCGTTTCGGCTATTCAGCCATTTTCAAGTGTTATGCGGGTATTACGCGTTGTGACAGTGGGCCTACTACATCATGTTTTAAATGTTTAAAGAACTTGTGTGTTTGTTATGTGTCGTGTGTTCGTAATTTCTATTTTAAACTAAGACAACGGTAATACCCGCATAACACTTGAAAATGGCTGAATAGCCGAAACGGCCGTAGTGAGATAACTACAGACAAACTAGACTATTGTGACGGTAAGTCTTATAATATATTTTATTTTATTTCATTTATAAATTCTGCTTATATCATATTGTATTTTGAAGCTGGATAAGTACCATGATGGCGCCTATGAATTTGTTTTTAAATTCTATTCACCATTTTGATTGCCCAAAATTAAAGTTTGATCTTATATAACGTGTTACATCTTATTTTTTTCTTTTTGTATTGTAGGCCCAAATACAGCTAACTTCCATTATTGTTTTTTTTTTTTTTTTTTTAAATACAAATTCTGTATATTAAGTAAGTTAAATATGTGTCCGTGTTATTTATTTATAAATGTTTATTTACTTTTCTTTAGCCAACATACTGGTTCAATTCACCATCAAACTTGCTTAAACTTGCACAAGAACCGGACATTACTCATGAAGATTTATCAAGTATTCAAATTATATTCAGCAGTGGAGCTGGTTTAACAAAAGATCAGATCATCTATTTAAACAAAAAATTGTTTAACAACAGGATTGGTATTGTTAATTCTTATAACTGTATTGAAGCTCTAGCCATCACTAACTGGCCAGAAGGTGGTGATCTTTTAAATTCACCCAAGATAGGGTCAGTTGGGAAACTACACCCGTTTATACGTTTAAAGGTAATCAAAATATTTTTTATATTTAAATATGTGGCTAGTTTTTAACTATTTATAAGTCTAATTTTTAGAGATAATAATTAAACTAATCAAAATTAATTACAGTCTGTGAGGCTCAATGGTGTCTCTAGATGTGGATATTGTTAGAAAGGTGCTGCTGATAAGCTGTTTTCAATTTTAATATTAACTTAAAACTTAGTTTAAATTTACAACATTGTTCAAAACAAAAATATGCATGTGTTCCAACATTTAGAACTTTATAAAAATCCGTGAACATTAAATCACATCAGGATTATTCATTGTGAATGTTTTACTCACCAAGTATATGAATTTTAGGGCAAGTTGAGTATTTGCCTAAAATTTCAACCTCTGTTTTTTTTACCGATTATTATGTTTCATGACCCCAGGACACCAAAAAAACGAGGCTTACTAGAGCTTCACCAATGTCAAGAAAGTAGTGATATACACAATTATAATATACAGAAGATAATTTAATGTTACAACAGTCGGCACATGATGGAATTCCATGATAATGGAAATAATGAAATGATTATTCACTTCCACAAAAGAGTTTTATTTACAACATATGTTTCGCTGGTAGGCATTTTCAAGCAACTAAATTGAAAACAAACCAAAACAAGTCTAAACTAAAATGTGAAACAAATGGAAAGGTTAGAGTAGAAGGGGTTGAGAAATGACAAAAGAAAAGTCAATGATCTAACCTGTGGGATGGAAGTAGGGGTGTTTTAGAAAACAAAGGTTACACAATAGGTCTCAATAGTGGTGATGAGTTAAGATATATTTGTTTATTTAAGTTGGAAGTATGGTTTTTTTTTTTAAATTGATCTATTGATTTCTAAACATTCTAGGTTATTGAGTTTCCTAATTTTTTGTTCCATATGCAGAAGTTTAACATAAATTCCATATTGCCCTATGAATGCTTTACAATAAGTTTATTACTAAATTACTTACGTCTTAGCAATCTTGTGTTTAGTAACTTATTTATTAATATTTCATATAATCTCTCAGTGAACAGTTGACCACTACATTAACAAGATGTGGCTATATTATCTTAACTTTATTTTATATTATTTTCGACCTGTACTGCAGTACTAAACATTTTATTTTTATTTATTTTTGTGAAATGTGTATCAGTGTGTTGTGTAAACGTGTTGTTTAAGACAGTTACAAAATTTCTTTAAATTCATTAATTCTGTTCATAAACGTATTCAATTCACTATATAAATTGGGGAAGGAAATAATATCAATTTTCTTGATCTAAATATCAATATAGAAAATAATGTTCACTCTTTCAATATTTTCAGATGCTGTTATTCCAGCATATTCTAACCACCCCGTTAACCATAAGCATGCCTCCTTCCATAGCATGATTCATAGACTTATAAGCATTCCCTTATCTCCTACAGATTTCCAGAATGAATTGAATACTATCAAACAAATTGCAGTCAATAACATGTACAGTACCAAATTAGTTGATAATATTTTAAATAAAAAATTAAAACGTAAAATATGTGATTCTCTATACAATTCTAAGTACAATGAAAAAGAAAACATCAAATATTGTAAGGTTAATTTCATTGGAAATACTAGTTATAAAAGTTGGAAATTTAATATCTAATAGATATCTTTATAAACCTACCTTTTATTGCTCTAAAAATATAGGAAAATTAATTAATAACAATAAGGATAAGAGAGATAGTTTAGAAAATAGTGGTGTATATAAAAAAATTTGTAATAATTGCAGTTGTGAATACATAGGTCAATCCGGAAGGTCAGTTAAGAATAGAGTTAAGGAACACGTACACAGTTGGAAGTATGGCAAATTAATTCAAATTTTGCAAATCATTTATTAGACAGAGGACATAATTTTGATCCTAAGTTAAACGATAAACTTCTGCATATGGAACAAAAATTTAGGAAACTCAATAACCTGGAATGTTTAGAAATCAATAGATCAATTAAAAAAAAAAAAAAAACAATACTTCCAACTTAAATGAACAAATACATTTTAACTCATCACCACTATTGAGACCTATTGTGTAATCTTTGTTTTCTAAAACACCCCCACCTCCAACCCACAGGTTAGATCATTGACCTTTCTCAACCCCTTCTACTCTAACCTTTCGTTTTGTCTCACAATTTAGTTTAGACATGTTTTGTTTTGTTTTCAATTTAGTTGCTTGAAAATACCTACCAGCAAAACATATGTCGCAAATAAAGCTCTTTTGTGGGAATGAATAATCTTTTCATTATTTCCATATACAGAAGACCTATATAATTGTTTTAAACAAACTTGCATTATTGGGTAGGACCCTATGATCTTCCAATACAATTTAACAATTCCTACAAGGTCTAGGAAACCAACTTTTTGGAATTTCATTTATAGGATCTGCTTCCATTACATTGTATGTAGGGTTATGTAAGTACCACGAACACCATTGATTTGTTTAATTATATGTTTCAATTCAACCTTATGTTTTCTAAATTGAATGTATTTCTGACAGATCAGAGTGGAGTAATTATTGAACTCTCGCAAACAAGTGATTTTAAGTACCGTACTTGATTAATTTTAGATAAAAATGTCAATGTGAGGGGAGTGGTGTGGCCATATAAATACATTTTAACCTTTCATTAACCCTGTAACAAATCATAATAACTGGGTTAGCTGTGAAATAATAACTTAACCCTTTTGAAATTCAAATGGGCCTGCAATTCGAGATCACAATCACCATCTTCTGTTTTTTTTTTTTTTTTTTTTTTTAGAGGAAATAAGTGAATCATCAGTCAGCTGATGCTTTGGGAAAAGTGACTATAATTGTCACCTGTTTATAAAGGTTCGGTATTTTATTTGTAGGAGAGATTTCTTCTTGAGAATTGTTGGTTTTACAATAAAATGAAAAAAAATATCTAAAATTTTATTTTTAAATATAAGGTCATGTCAAACTACTATAGTAAATGTTCACCCACCAACAAAGCACTTGGAAAAAAGAGTAAGTGATCAGTTTTTGAGACTTGTTGATGGGGTCAATTTTTTATGAAATAACTTTTTTTTTCATTACTTTATTATATTATATATCGGTAATACTGTTGATTTCATATAAATTCTATTGATTTCAGCTTGGGGAAAATTGAAAATTTTTATACAATACATTTTTATCGTGTCAAATGTACAAAAGAAGGTAGTTTTTTAGTTTTGCATCTCATATTTCGTTACTTATACAGTTTAAACATAAAAAATTGTTGTATCTAGCAAACATCTGTTTTGCAGAAGTTAAGGTAAAACAATGTTCAAATATAGAAAAACACACAACCATGAACAACTGAACAAATACATACCAACAGTTGGTTTAACTGATACAGTTTGTTTTGTTAGTCATAATACAACATAATAGTAACATTTGGGGCATGTCTATTTGAAAAGAAACATATGGCATAAAACAAATATCTGTTGGAAATTTATGATTGGACCATATATATTGTTTGTAGATTTGGAAATCGAATGCAGTGGAATACATTTTTTATAATTTTTAGTTCATTTTTAAAGAAACAGAACATTTGTACTTAGTTATATAGTGAAACTTGTTGTTTCTCTTGAAGTGGATATTGTAAATATAAAATGTATTTTGCAATATTTATGTTCAAGACATACATAATATTTTTAAATTAGATAGCAAATATGGAGTATTATAATGTAAAATAAAAAGTTATAAAGAACATATCACAATAATTAAAACAGCAAACAGTAAAAGGCCAAGAGCTAATAGATTGTGTATGTAGTCTAGTGGACTAAGTTGTCTGCATATTGTATCTGTCAGATGTTTAGAATGCTGTAGGATTTCAGCCATGAATTTCACTTTGAATCCAAAGGGTTAACAAATATATACTCTTCCTAGGATAATATTGCTTTAGACCTCTTCAAATTAGTCCAATTTTGGTCTCATAGATTTATTCATTCTACTTTTCAAAACCGTCTGAAAAGTTCTCTTTTGAAATCATCGTCAACTGTCTTGTCACGTTCTCCTAAATTGTGTCAATGGTCTGAATTCTTTTTTTAGTTTTGGGGGAAACCATAAGATGCACAGAGTCAAATCTGGCTGATCTAAAAAAACTTTGTATAAAATGTGATGAATGAGCAAGTGAATTGCTGTGATGAAGCTGTCAGTCACCTTGAGTTGGCGTTGTTTCAACTTTGCATTGACTTTGTTGGGGATGGGGAATCAGACCATTTCCATTGGAAACAATGGATTTTTGTGTTTCAAGGTCCTAGCTATAGACCCTAGATTAATTTCTGGTGATGATTTGTTTAAGGAAAAGTGTGTGAACAAATTTGAATTTGAAGATATACTCCCGGGAAAGACATAGTGAGGTTTGTAAAATCCCATCGGCTGATATGTTTAAGTCTCCACACATGCTGTAAGTTACATCATTTCACAATGTTAAGAATCAATAATTCTTGTTATCGGATTGAAGGAAAATAAATAAATAATCTAAGCAAACAATGGTTCAGTACTAAAAGAGTTTGTAATACAAATTCCAGGATCTTAATGTTATATATATATAAAACTTTAAATATTTATTTCGTTTTTAACGTTCTCCCTTAATATTCTGACATTTATAGACATATTATAATCTTAAGCTAATATATCAATGAAATATTCTAAGCCTTCAATCCAGAACTATCTCAATGATGACAAATTTATGATTTTAAAATTAATTCCAAAGATTTATTAAGTTTCTTTACACTTGAGGCTTGTTCACCTTCTACTGTCTGAGCTTTCGTGATCCCCTGTAGTATGCCCTCTTCACCAATCAGCTTGATTCATCACATCATCCTGGTAATGTATACCGTAGAATCTCTCTCTGGGTCTTATCGGTTGAGTTCCCGGTAACTCCATGCCAACCCCAACTGCCGACAAATAATTTTCAATATCTCTCTGCTGGGTCTGACCTCATGGAAACTCCAACCATTGACAACTGACTCTTCAATAAAGCCCTATTGAGTCTGACTTTGATTTTTTACCAGCCTGGGCTTATATACTTATTGGTAATTTGTGTTGCATTAGAAGATTGGAAGCAAAGAAATTATCTAACTTTTGTACTCTATCAAAATAATTGTTTATGTTCTGGTGTCTATTGAATGGACTTAGAATATCTGCCTTCTACCTTCACTTTGATTCTAACTTCATCTTAAATCCTAAATCCTAACAGTATCCCTAACCAAGTTACTGAATACTTTCCAGACAGATCTCGTAGGGGGGCAGAGAGATAAATACTGTGAGGCAAAAAGAGACAAAATATATTTCTTACTAGCCAACTGTAACAAAATATATGTATTAGATATTCATTTAATTAATTTAAAAAGGAAATTAAAAACTATTTTGATGTACAATTTTTCCTTTGTTTTGTATTCAGGTGATAGATATTGACAATGGAAAAAATCTGGAGCCTGGTTGTGAAGGAGAATTTTATGTACATACTCCTTTCATAATGGCTGGTTATCTCAACTGTCCAAATGAAACAGCCAAAGTATTAGACGCTGAAGGATGGTATAGAACAGGGGATGTGGGGTATTATGATGAGGATGGTTATGTCTTTGTAACTGGGCGAGTCAAAGAGATCTTTAAATGCATGAATCGACAGGTATTTGTTTTTTATTTATTTTTATTTTTCAAAATGAAATATTTATTTTGTAGGGAATTATATGGTGTACTAATTATAATAATATTAGTCCATGTAAAACTTTTTGTAAGGTATTTAAAAACACTAAAAAAAAATTAATTAAATTAAATTAAACGAATTATTTAAAGAAAATAATTATTCAATAATTTGAATATATATTATATCCTTTGCATAGTTACGAAAGTCCTGCAATAGTTGTAATACCTAAAAAAGGTTAATTTGAATAAAATATTTACTATAATGGAAATCGTATTGAATAGAGGGGAATATAACGTAAGTCAAAAATATGACTTATGGCTCTTAAAGTTAAAACAAAGTAAATTCAACTAGAATAGATTTCCAAACACAAGTAAATAATAATGTACAGATTTAAAAAAAAATTAGTTATAAGAAACTTAATAATTTTGTGTGTGATTAAAATTATAAGAAGGACGAATTGTGATTTGCATAGTATTTGAACAGTACATTGAGTGAGATGCGAGATGATTTATCACAAAGTCAGCGGGAAATGAAAAGACAATCCTTGAAGCGAGCTATGTGAACCCTGTAGTAACGGAAGTAAGAATTCACCATGCGTTTTTGTTCAGTCTTGGTTGAGGAGTTAAGATGGTTAGACGTGTTTGGTTCAGTCTTAGGAAGGAGCTTCTAGTTTTTGTTAAAAATGTAATATATTTAATTTTCAGTCTCAAGTAGAGATTAGCAAAGTATAAAATGGTTAGAAAAGTGATAAAGAGTGTTTTCAATGACAATGTCGCGTGGTTAATAGACTTATAGACTCAGTGCAGATAATGGACAGACAAAGTGAATGACTGGACAATTAATACCAATAGTTTAATGAACGCTCGTGTTTGCAAGATTAATAATAAAAAGGGACAAAGACTTAATAATAAAAACCAAAATATTATTTTTAAGAGACTATGTTCTCTATACGCGAGTCTTGAACTGATCGTTTACAACGTGGCGAAAATCGTGTGTTAAGATGAACATTCTTTAAAAAACCATAAACGCTAAGAACTATTATAAGAAAAAACATTTCTAGAGTGCTGTGCGAGGATACATAACATGAACTTTCCTGAAATCAACCATCGCAGTAAACTGTAAGATACTGGACGTCTGAACTGCTATCTTCGGACAATTTTTATAAAAATTGGTGTTGTGGTATAGACACCCTATGTTAACTTTAGATTAATGAATTATATTATGTTTTAATATATTTGCTATATATGTTTGATCATTTTAATCTTCTTGAAAATATTTCAAGATAAATGAATAAATAAAATAATGAAATTTTCAATATTTAAAGTAAATCTCCTTCAGAGATCTTCAAAGTAATTTAAATTTAAAAAGTAATTTCTTGTTGCAACATTTAAAGTAAAGATTTAAATTCATGGAATAAACGAATCAGTCTCCTTCTGAGACAATAAAAAGATAAAGTATATTAACTAAGATAATATTCATATTTACTTTCATGATGTTTAAATAATATGTTACAGTATTAAAATATTTTGTCTATAATAAATGTATGTTAAAATTTCAGTCTACACAAGAGTTATTCATTCACTACCAAAGAATCACTGTAAGTACACTTACAAAAGAAGCCATGCCCTGAGATTCAAATATTAATTTCTTTTCTTTTTCAAAATTGGTATACGAAAGTTACCTGGCGCCCATAAGCTGAGCAATAACTTTAAAATTATTAAAATTACAAGTTGAAAATAAAATAAAATTAAACTCACAAACTCATTTTTTTTATAAAGTATTATTTAAATTAAAATCGTATAAGGTGTTAATTTATATCACATAGTGTGCAAATTAAAAAATTACTTTTTTTTTTTTTAATTTTTGTTTTGAGGAATTTAAATATTTTTTAGTAGCCCCATGACAGATTTTTGTTAAAAAAATAATAATTTACATACTTTGATTTTTGGAGAGTTGACGACCAATAGTTTTTTTGGGGTCCATATGCTTGCACAAAATTTGATAAAATCATTAGAGCCAATTTTGAGAGAATCGTAATTTCGTGCATTTTTATTGTCAGTTTTACTCCAAAATTTTGAGTTATTAAAAATTCGAGGATTACATTAGTGAGTATAGGCTTAGTAATCCCAAGGGAACCTAGCTGTATCTAAATACTTTTCATGTAGTCTTGTATTAGATCCCTCTCTTTCATCTTTTCTGTCAGGTCTCTTTTGACATACTCTTATTCTTTTACGGCTATGACGTTATTTGAGTTTCGCAAGCTAGAGTTTCTATTGTATGCTCTTTTTCTTGGCGATGATTAATTGAGAGGATTTTTGGCTTTAAACAACATATAAAACAGAATTTAGTTATTAAAAAAATGGAAAAAGTTCCCAGATATGGTTAAAATATGCCCACATGTGTTTGGGTTGTACAGCACCTACGACAGACAATCATCATTCCAAAAACCGGACTCAGAGGATCTCAAAATAAATACTCTCGCAACAAAACTCTACATAGTTTTTTTGACATATCACATAACATTTCTTATCCTACACTTATGTGGGAATGTAAAAAAAAGGAATACATTACTTTAAGGAAAGTGTATTACTTTCAGGGACTCACTTATAAGCACTACCGAAGGACCCTAGCTGGATCCAAACTTTTTTCATTTAGTCTTGGGTTAGATCTCTCTAATTCATCTTTCCTATCAGGTCTCTATGAACCAACTCTTGTTCCCTTCTGACCCTGACATTATTAGAGTATTCGAGAGCTAGGATCTCTTAATTTAGCTTTCTTTCTGGATTTGTAGGTAGAAAGAGCCCATATTAGTTGCATTACAGTGATGGAATGTCAATGACTTGACTGATATAGAATAGAAGATTAATAAACATTGTTTGTGTACAGGTTTCACCTGCACAGTTAGAAGCCATCCTAGAAGAACACCCTGCAGTGTTTGAAGCTGTTATTGTAGGCACACCACATCCCATTGATGGGTATCATCCGACAGCATTTGTAGCTCTCAAGAAAGATGTTCCACCAGTTGATGCAGATGAACTCATCAAATTTGTTAATGGTAATTTAATTTTATAGTAGTTTATAAAAACTGTGTTTTTAAGGCGAAAAATCTCTCTGACTTCATCGTTGGCATCAGCACTGCTTTCTTTGGCAGATTACAGCGATTTTCAAATCTCATATGTTCACTAACTTTGTCACTCTCTAGCATGTCACACTTAAATTTCATACAAAAAATATTCTAATTTCCTGTCTTTTTTATATGGTTTCACAATTTAAACCAATAGCAAGAAACATGACCTTACTGACTGACAAGACAGAAAAGCGCTGGTGCCGATACCTGATAGTATAATTGTATCACATAGGATGACCTTGACAAAAGATTAATGTGTGAGTTCGGGGAACAAAGATTGTCTGTCAGCGAACTGCCAAATATGGCCATGCTTATTTGATTAAATTTAAGTACTATTTTAAGGTGATTCTTTCTTTGATGTGCTATTTACAACATTTTGTAAACTTTTATATTTTTTCTATCTCCTCTGACCCCTTCCTAAAATTTTACGGGTCATCTGACCCTATGGTTCTGCTACCACTGTCTCATTTTTTGTCAGCAGTTTAGACTTTTTAGTTTTTACATGGGTCGTTTTTCAAAAATGGTACTAACTTGTTGAATTGGCTTAAGTCTATTTTAAATTTTATTTGAATAGGACTTTTTAGCATGAAGTTATACTCCATAAAGTGTTAGGGCTGCAATTTTTAGTGTTTTCTGGAGGAAAATTATATTTTAGTACCTTAACTAAAGAAAACTATCTTATGTGTCATTGACGTTGGCTACTACAACTATGAATACTAATTTTTAAAATAATTTTGAGGTTATGGAGTTAAAAATGAAATATTGTGGCAAGAACTTAAAAATTTGTATTACAGAGAACAAAAGTTCAAAATGTATCTGGATGAACTTTTACTGCAGAAAGTGAAAAATATGAAGTGACCTACAGTGGGAGGGTACACGGGGGTCAGCCTGTAAGTGAAGGAATTACACTTTACTCTCAACTTTTAATTTTCAACAGAATAATGGAACAACTTGAACAGTGGATTGCATGAAGCATGGCAATGCTTTTTTTAAAGGAAAAAGCCATTTAGTCATCATCATCTTAACCCCTTAAGTGTTTATGTCGGTTTAAGCCGATGCTACAAATATCGATAAAAAGTGCCGCTGTCGGCTAAAGCCGACGCTCTTAACTTGCCCTATTCTATTTCGTTCTCTGTCATAATATTACGTTGTAGTTGCTAGTATTGCCGCTAGATAGTGTTGGCATGCTCTCTAGAGCATAACTTATAAAACTACCGCTTTATTTTTGTTCTCTTTGGATCCGCCGTGAACATTATATTTACAAGGAGTCGCGATATGTCCGCAAGGAGTCGCGATACCAGTGCAGCGAATGTGATGTTGGGCTGTGTGCTGCCCCATGTTTTAAAATATATCACACCCAAAAAAATTACTAAACATTAGTAAGAAACTGTAAACAATCTTTATTGTGTGTACTTTTATTTTTAACAATGGTTTTATTACATTTTACTTTTTTTTAATTGTTAGGTAAATGTGTTTTTAATGTATTTGCAGAAATTTTTTAAACATGACATTTATACTTTTGATGTTGCTTGTATTTTCTTTTAATGCCTATTTTTTAACTTCCAAGATAACAAACATTAAAATAATCAAATAAAAAAAATAGGCATTTTTGGATTGATTTAGGCAAAAAAAAATAAAACACTTAAGGGGTTAAAAGAAGAAAAAAGTGCATAAAATAGACCTTTAGCCCTCGAATACTCTAATAGCATAAGTGTCGGAAAATAATGAGAGTTGGTCAAGAGAGACCTGATAGGAAAGATGAATGTGATCCAACCCAAGACTAGGATCCCTTGGGCCTGCTACATCCGTACTCCAAAGAGAGTTGGGAGTGTTTGATGCCATGGGAATTACAGAAATTAAAGAGTGGTATAACTGTTTCAAACATTGTTGCATATTGGTGGAGACTGGAGATATCCGGTTGGAAGATATGATAAGGTCATAGACCAAAAGTGCAGACTTTGTTATTAGAACTGTTGTGTCATCAACTGAAAACTTGCAGATAAACACTAATTTGGTACATTTTATATTAAGCAAGGATTTAAATGTCTGTAAAATGTGTGCCAAATTATTAATAAAGGAGCAGAATTCCATCTGGCAATCTCGTAGTTCAAGATGAAAACCATGATCACTGATGGTGAAGGTCACCTCCTGTTTCTGTTGGAAATATTTACTTTGAGTATTTTTTTTAATAAAAATCATGAATTTGTATTTACGAATTATCTCCCTGGCTGTCAGTGCTGATTTCTTAGAAAAAATTTGAGCAGATTTACTAAAAAACAATATTTGGGTAAAATTATTATAGTTAAAATAAAATTGAAATTTTGAAGTACCCGATAACACAAAATTTGGAATTTTCTTAATTTCAGTTCTATCAATTTCAGAGATATTTTTATGTAAAGATAAGGTTTATAACTTAAACTAATACATATATTGTGGTTCGGTAATTAAAAAAAAAAAAATCAAAATCAAAATGAATTTTGCACATGACAATTTAAATACCATACCATAAGTGTATAAAATAATTTTTGTTTGAACGAAACAGTTATTTTCAACCATAATTAATTTTAGGTTTCTATAAATGTATAAATGATATATTTACATCATTTTTTAACATTTTGTTTTAGATCAAGTTGTGGAGTATAGAAAGTTATATGGAGGTGTCTATTTTGTAGATAAAATTCCAACGACTGCATCAGGAAAGAAGTTGAGGAATAAATTACTGGAAAGGGTGGTTCAATAATATTTTTCAAGGAGTGTATTTAAGACACAGCTTTATTTCAAGGTCATAATAATTATTGTTGCTTCACTGATGGTTACTATTGATAGGTACATACAGTTTTTTTTTCAAGGAGTGTATTTAAGACAGCTTTATTTCAAGGTCATAATTATTGTTGCTTCACTGATGGTTACTATTGATACAAAATGTTTTTTCAAGGAGTGTATTTGACACAGCTTTATTTCAAGGTCATAACTGTTGTTGCTCCACTGATGGTTACTATTGATACAAAGTTGTTTTTTATAATAATAAACAGGATGTTTAATAAATGTCTGTCATTTACAATAAGTACAGTAAATTTTATTATTTCCTATATAGGATTTTTTAAATGTTATAAAGGAAAAACAAGTGTCAATTTATACTGTGTCGCACGAAGAGGTACATACTTTTGATTTTATTTTATTTGTTTATTCCTAACCTGACTCTTTTGAAAATTTGCATACTTTTTAATAAAGTTACCAAAAATGTTTTGTGGAAAATTTAACACGCTGGTGTTTATAGAAACAAAATGGCGGCAACAAAAAACCAATTTCTGTGTCTATACTTTTATGCCTTTTTACTCTTGCAGGTTTTTACTCTTGTAATTGTTGAACAGCAGTTCAATTTAAATTTAAAACATTTGATCGATTTAAATTAAACAACAATTACATTAAAACAGAAATTTATAACCTAATTTTTTTAGTTCATTTTATTGTCCTTTGTAGTTGGAAAATGGTTTTACATTTGAACAAAAAGTAAAACATTGTGAGTGGCCCATTGTTTTTAGTAACGTTGCAAAATCAATTAGACAATTTAAGGTTAACTTCCCAGGTGTTGATCTACCAGTCACTCATTCAATAATTAAGTAGAAATATTTGTTGTTGGAAAATGGAAGCTTAGTGAAAAAGTACACTCAATCTCCTTATAAGGGAAGAGAAGAACTTGTATGCGCTTTATTAATCCAGGTAAACTAAAATCACTCAAGTAGAGTTTGAAACTGGAGCCCAAACAAATAAAACAAATAAATTCTGAAAATTAAGAGGAGGTTGGAATTTTACCAAAATTTGACTACTTATTTCTTTCTAATTTGAGAATTTGACTTCTCAACAATTCTTATTCTATTAAAATATCCACACACATTAACCCTTTAAGGAGTTCCAGAATGGCAGCAACTTCTATACCGAAATAAGTAATGAAAAATCAAAAAAAAGTCATAAGGAATAAGAAAAAAACACTGCAAAAACTGTTGAAACTGGGTTTGTTATTAATTATTTACCACAAAATGCAGCAAAAAATGAAAGAAAAAAATTTATTAATGTTACAAATTTAAAAATTTTTTTTACAAGTAGGCTTTAAAAATATTTTTTGTATGGTACTCTTCAAAACAGGGATAGATTCAAACTCCTACATTGCAAATGTACATTCAAATGTACTATCTTTCCTTTTTTTTGTTCTGTTTGATGTATTTGCACACACAAAACATCTTCTTTGGGCCTTTCGCTTCTGCCCTTCTGGCGTTGGAGTAGGCCGAGGAAAGTGACGTGCAATGAGATACAGAGGCACTGCTACAGGCCAAGGCACAATGGAAGTTTCTCTAGGCAAGCTGTGTGTTTCCAAGATTTGTCTGATTAGATTCATTCTAAAATCAAGAAGTGGAACTTTTTTCTGATGGTGGATTTGAAACATATGAAATGAATTCAAAACAACAATGTCCAAAATGTGGAAAAACAACTTACGATACCATTTCTTTGATTTTCTTGCAGAGTTATTGAAAGAAATAATCATATCTGCCTTATCTTCTCCTCCTACACTTATAGGTTTCTGTACAACTAGGGAGCCTATGCGCTAATTCTGCGTGCCAGTCGGCTGACCTTAACAGTTGAGACAAGAAGCAGACACTCAGACGCTATAGTACGAGTGTTACACTGTTCGGTAGCACGTCTTTTTAGCACCATGTATTATATTGCAACTCGTTTTTCATCATACAAACAATACTACTAAGCCACATAACATGTTTTTATACATTTTTTTTTTGTTGATTTATAAACATAAAAATTAATAAAAATGAATTCATTCGTAAAACGTTCCAGAACGGCAGTACTCCTTTGAGCACTTTTTATTGGTGCCGTTCTGGAACGGCATTACTCTTTTCTCGATAATTTGCCCTACTCCTTAAAGGGTTAAAAATATATCATATCAATATATTCACAACAAAAAAAGTTATTCCAGGAAAAACTATTAAAGGATTTAAAATGATTTTTTATTGCACTTAGTGTGTAAGCATGGGTCTTTCTGTAACACCTAAAAAAGTGTTAATTTAAATTGAATAGTAAAAGTAACAGGGAATCGTTTAAAATTAATTTGGGAGAGAGTAAATGAGTCGAAAACATGACTTGTAATAATAATTTAAAGTAAGAGGAATTAAATTAACTAGATTTCCAAGCTAAAGTAAATAACAATGTGTAAAAATATTAGCTGTAATTAATAAATATATTAAATAGGTTGTGTGTTATAAAAAATATAGACAAAAGACTTGTTGTCAAGGGAATATATTTGAATAAAGTGCGTGACGAGATGTGACTTGTAATTAACGCAAACACAGCGAGATTTGAGTAAGAGTCCGTGTGGAAAAATCTGTAACCCCTGTACCAACAGGATATAGAAATTCACCATGCGTTTTGTTCAGTCTTAGTTCAGCGGTTGAAGGTGTAAGATGTATTTTAATTAAGTCTTCAAGTCAGCGGTTGGAGCTGTAAGATGTGTTTGAAAAGTCATGGAACAGAGCTTGAAGGGGAAGGGTGTGTTAAAGAGTCTTAGTGTAGTCTAAAGTTTGATTTGATTGTGAAGTTTTAAGACAATAACTTGTACTGAATTAATCAAAATGCAGAATAAACTGAACAGTACAGTCGAGTGTGTTAAAATGATTAGATTGATTTGAACAGACAAAGTGTTTATAAAAAATAGCGTGTTGCAAATTAGGACAATAGATGGTCGCGAGCGC
Source organism: Aphrophora alni (assembly GCA_963513935.1). Taxonomy (NCBI): domain Eukaryota; kingdom Metazoa; phylum Arthropoda; class Insecta; order Hemiptera; family Aphrophoridae; genus Aphrophora; species Aphrophora alni. Next base: position 20,468,072 of record OY740778.1, read on the forward strand.
AATATTATAATGGTCGAATGATGAACATTCATAATGTGTAAAAAATGAACTAATTACGCTGAAAGACATTCTTAAAACAAAAATGCAAAGTGTGATTGGAGCAATTTCAATCAACCTCGTTCTACGAGGACTGAACAAAGGAACTATCATTGATGCCACGTTTCATATACCACCACGGCGTAATGGGTTTTGCGACAACGGTCTGGTAAAAATGTGTTATTTAACACAAACAACTTAATTTATGTATTATGTGAAATTTAATATGTCTTATGCTCTAAAATTTATAATTTGATACCTTAGTAATTACATTTTCTAAATGAATAAATAATAAATGTCTATTACCATATTTCTTTTTCTCTAAAGTAGAATAAATTCAATATTAAGTAATAGATATTTTAATCTGTTTGTTTAATAGATATTAGGTTGCAACGTAAAGTTAAATTATAAAACCTTAAAAATAAAAATCCTTCTTCAAAGGAAATAAAAAAATTAATTGGATAGGATGTTAGTTATAGTTAATTTGTTTGATATTTCATATAATGATAAATGTCTTGTATTAATATTATTTTAATAAATTCATCTTAAAATTTAAGTCTCAAGAGTTTCTCATTCACAACCAGAAATCACTGTAAGTACCCTTAAAAAAGAGCCTACACCCTGAGAAGAAAATATTTAAATTCATTTTCTAAATTGGTAAGCGAAAGCTTCCTGGCGTCCTTTAGCTGAGCAAACTTTTAATAATACTTTAATAAAAATAACTTCATTCTTTTCTTTTAAAAATAAAAATAACATAATTTATTAAGTAATAAATTTATAATAAGCCTTCAGTTTTTTATATTATTACAATCCTCCAACCAATAAAACATATAAATAAATATAAATATTAAGGATATTTGGTCATGTAATTAATTAATTAAGAAATTGTATTAAAAATAGAAATTAAGAATTATTAAAAATTAGAAATTACTTAAAAACTTTGAACAAGAATACTTTAACTAATATAATAAAATCAAACTAAGCGCGCGCCGTTTGAATAGTGTGATACCCCCTAGGATGGAATTGAAAAAGGCGCGGAGTTGCATCAAGGTCTCTGTAGCCGAAACCATTTGGAACGGTATGTATTGAAATCACGTGAAACTCACATTCTATGCAAGTTGGACGTTACTGCATCAGCGAGTGAACAAAGACAGTCTGGCTGGGGTAGGCTTCAAGGTAGGAAGCAAGGAATGAACTGCGGGTTGAGTCAAAGATGGAACATTTCAAATAAAGATACATATTTTGGAAAGTGTAGTTATGTGGTAACAAAAGAAAGTTATTGTGTTAAAAGATGTGACTTGAAGGTTTCACGTGAGTAACGTTGAGATAAAGTATTCATTTTAAACAAAAAGGTAACAGAATCACAAACATTTTAAATCAGACTATTCACAAAGAACTCTTACTTACACGGTTTATAAAATGCCTAGGCTAAGAGATTAATATGTATGTAGTAGTTTATAAGCAATTTAATGACAAAATAAGATTCTCTGTTTGTAAAATCTGTAGAATATGTGATTATTAAAAGGAGAGATTTCTTTAAGAACCATAATAACTGGCTAAACTTTCATTGAGTACAAACCGCTATCCACGTTTCAAATATAGCCAACCTGGTAAAGTACAGATCAGAGCCTGAACCTTGTTTCTTTTTCTTTTTATATAACAAAATCAATTCAAAAGTGTGAAATCATCTTTGAAATAATATTCATACAGAAGTAGTTTAATAAAAAAATAGAATCTCACATGCTTAATAAGTACTGCAAAATGGCGTCCAACTACAAAATGGACGCCTAACTTAGAAGGTCAAATTTCCACTCTCTTTATATTTGACCATTGAATTTCATAAACCAAATTAATTAAAACTTGTAAGTTTAAAGCAAAGCAACTTACAAGTGACAATTCACTGTTTTATCAAATGTTATAAAAATGTCAAACCTTGACCGACATGTTGACTTTCTATGGAATTTTCTGGTTGCGGAGTAGATCTACGTTGTTAATCGGCTATCAGCTTTAGTCCATTGGCACAGCTAGGTCCAGTCCAATTTGGCAGTCCTGGTTTTATCGTCCCTTTACATGTGACGTAAATCTGTCCTTCTATTTGACTCTAATACTTAATTGATTCTACCATTTACTTTACTACTGACTTTACTTAAGAAATTTAATTCAAGAATCTGATGCAAACTGTTGTAAAGTAAGGTGATCTTCACCTTTGAAAAATTATTACAAGAGAGTCCCTGAGAGGATCAGCAGCTCTATTTATAGCCGAAATACATCATATTCTCATACTAATATTCTTCCCTTCTTGGCGAGAAACGATATTTGTGTTTTATTCCTTATTAATACGTTTCATTTATTTTTCTGTCTTCCAATGTGTTGTACTATTTATTCTGAATCTTAGCATATTAATTTTTCTCTTCTAAACCCTTTTTTAATTACTTTTTCTATTTATTAGTTTATATTTTAACTGTTGCTGTCAGTTGGTTTTATGGCTCCGCCCCTCTCAAGGTCACGGTTTCCCGCACTTTTTGATCCTGTGGTAATGTGAAAAATCAAAATTTATAATAGGTTTAAAATCCGCGGGTGCATGAATCGAGACAGGAAGTCTGGATCATGAATTGTATGTAGTAAATTCATTTATAGGAACAAAATGGATTTTCAAGACAACAGTATAAATGAACATGTTTAATTTTAATATAATTTAGTTTAATTAATATTATATGTGAATTGTGTGAGTTTTGCGACGTGTGCGGACTGTTTTACTACAGCAAAGGTGTGACCGGAAAGACTCAATTTCGGAAGTGAGATATCTCGTGGTTTTGATGATCAGTAGGAGTCCACCGCTTGGATGGACAAGTCGTGTTTTTAGAAAAGTCTTAAATCATAGCTTTAGAAAAGCATGGTCGGTTTTATAATAAAAGTATAGTTTTGAATTGTTGTGTAGAACGGTTGTTCTTTAAAATCTAAAACTAAGAAATTTATAGGACAAGTATAGTTTGTGATCTTGAAAGAACTGTGTGTTAGAGGTGATGGTTACAAATCGTGTGAATTCTAAAAGACAATAGACAATCACGCGAATAACTATTGAATTCGGTTGTATTGTGGACAGTTATAAAGTTAAAGATGGACTAATATACTAGTAGACATTCTAGACATAAACATTCTGTTACAAAGTGTAACAGAAATGCTTTCAGTAGAACGCATTTTCGCGGACAGAAGAAAACGTGAACATCAAACAATGGACTTCAAGTTCATCATTGTGCAAAGACATTCTGAGTCAACGAACTGGTAAAATGTGTTATTCAACACATGAATTTAATTCACCTTTTGTATAAATTTTAATATGTTTATTTTCTAATTTTATAAATTGATATTTTATATTGCTATTTTTTAATAAAAATTAATTGATGTCTGTTGACGTATTGCTTATCAGAAATGAGCTAAATCTAATTGTCAAATAACAGAGAGTCTGAATCCTTAACCATTTTAACTCATTTTTATTTGATTAGTATGTGAAATGAATCTTAAATCTTTCAAAATTTTATAATCAAAAATTCAACTAGTAATTGCAAGTTACATTAAAGTAGATTCAATTTTTTCTTTAAATTCAAATTAACATTTAAAAAATAACAAAATAGACCTTTTTCAAAGGCACAGTCATTAAGAATAAATAGGATGTCAATCATTGTTATATGTTATGATATACTTTATTTAATTAATGTGTATGAATATCCAATGTTTTATGTTTAATAAATATTTGTTAAATTTCAGCTACAAATGTTTTCATTTCTGAAACCAAGATCACTGTGAAGTACACTGGTAAAAGGACTCACCCCTGAGAAATTTAATAACAATAATAATTAACTTCTTTTTTCTAAATTGATGTTAACACATCTGGCGCCTATAAGTCGAGCAAAACAATCATTAAATTCAAATTTTAATAAATAAAAAACTTAGTGGAACTCTTCAAGTTCAAAAGAATAAAATTTTCATTCATAAAATAGCTTCACTATTATTAAATAATAACAACAGCCACATTTTTGAATTATTACAATCCTGCAAAAATTAAACTTGCACTGGGCTGAAATCCTTTTGTTTCATTTTAAACTTGTATAAGCTAATGCTCTGTAATTTTTACTTTTTGATTCTTGCATCTTGTTGGTCTTGACCGTAGCTTTTTCTGACAATCTCGATTTGTGATTCTAACTGTTACCATTCTTCTAATATCGTTGATACTAATTTTGCATAGTTTCGTAATCCTACTTTTCGAACATGTGTTCCTAATTCACTAAACCTTGGTAGTTTCGTAGCCAAACAGAAAATATTGTACGATATCCTTATTTGTCGATTTTCACACTTTTTGTCACTTTTTTTTGCACTCACAATTTCACTAAATTTCCTTTAGTATTTTGACCTGGGATTAAAATTTTCTTGAATTATTATTACTTATTAAACTGAAATTTTTATTCTTTCTTTATTTCCATTTCCCACAAAAGGTGTTGAAAGCTATTAATTTTTAATTTTGGTGTGGAATTTATTTTTTTACTCAATTCCTCATTGCTTTTATACTCGTATATCTTAATATCTTTGTATTAATTACTTTATTTAAATTTTCTTATTTTTATTCCCTTTTATAAGTAGCACATTAAATTTTCTGCTAACTTTTTAATTAATCATTATTCCTGAATATTTTCAAGAATACCATTTTCTTAGATTTCCATGTAGTTTATGGAAATCTAAGTTTTGGATTTTGATCAATTTAAAAATTGTTTCCTTTTCTTACTTTGCCTTTAACTATAATTACGTCAATTAATATGAAATATTAGTATTAAATATGAATTGCGTCCAACTTGTAACTACCATTACATATTCTTAAAACCATTTATTTCATATTTTCAAAATTCATCAAATACTGATTTTTTAATTTCAAAATGATTAACTCAGAAACTCACCATTTCAATCGGTTCGCAAATCGTGACGTCAGACCAAAGTCATAATTCACTTCCACAAACTCGTTCAAAACAGCAAAGCTTGATTCTACTGTACAAAATCCTTACATGTTAAACTATATTCTAATTTATTCCAAAATTTGTTAAATACAGTCGCCATACAATAATATTTACGTTATAGTACATTAGGTATATAATACATAAAACTAGAAATAGAACAATACACCCTTAACAATGAAAATAAATATCTCAAATATTGAATCAATATTATTACTTTATGGACAAGATATAAACTATAATTACAATATTAAAATAAATCATATAATGTTTCTATAATATTATAAAAAAAGGTGAATTTAGATGATACTTTAAAGAGCACAATGGATGATACAATGGAAAAAAGTTGAAACAGAGAAATAATTATAAAACCCAAATATTTATGTTTTAAAGCAATATCATATATCATAGCATCATTTTGCTGAATAAAAAATTTAAAAAAGTATTAACATACCGTTTATTTGAAAGTCATGACTTCTTTTTGTAGACCAAAAATATATATAAAAAGTTTAAATCATTTTTATTTTCTAAAAAAAGACATTCATATATTCCACTGTCAGCACAAGTAAAAACAAGTTGATGAGAGCCATTGGTGGTACCCACCCAACCCCACTATAAAGTAGATTATCTAAATGTAATTCCTAAAAGTTGGTCCCTGTTAAATTGTAAGGCGTCTTACACAGTATATCTAGTATAAGGTAAGTTTGTTTAAAACAGTTGTCATGCAGATTTTATGAACCTTATTATTGTATATATCAATAATTTCTTGACGTTGGCTTAGCTGTGGCAGGGCTCAAAGGTTGCAAAAAAGTCCCTACTCATGCCAATGACGCTGCCCTGTGCAATCTCATAACTATACGAATATCATATTGTCTTCGGAGGTCAAGGATAGAAACTACACTTTTGACAATGCTTTTGTGATCGTAGATAATAATTATTGTCATCGTAGGGGGTTGGTACTACTACTACATGCTAAATTGGAATCTGCAAATATTTATCTAATTTAGTGCGTTATAATTTGAATATTACATAAGGCATGCAAGAATTATTATGAATTTTAATAGGATTCTATCTGAACACACTATAGTCCATTATATCAAATTTTATATTCCTATTTTAATTAACATTTCCGCTATTGTATTTACATTGAGACAACAACAACAACAACAGACAAACGGCATGTCGAAAATTTCTTTTTCGGTTTCCTAAGGTCATGAAATGTGAAGATTGAAAATGTTTTCAATTGGCAAAGTTACCCTTGTACTTTGTAAGTAACAACTTATCTACGATATAAGTTTTCCCCGTATTCATTTTTAATGATTAAGATTTAATACGTTTCCCGTTTCAAAACAAAACAAACAGACTAAGAATTATTTATAGCGATTATAACTGGTCATAAATATATTAGGTGAAAATACAGTCTTGTTACAAAAATCCATCATAGTAACTTTTTCACAAGTCAGGAAGTAAATAAAACAAAAATACTGATAACCAAACTGTTTCGAGGAGAGTGAACTAAATGAATTTAACCAAAAAAGACATCTGCATTTGTAAAAAGGGGTTATCTTGAGAACCTGATTAGGGATCAGATTCATTTGGCACACAGCACAAATATCATACCCAAGAAGAAAAATGATAACTTGTCCATCTCTCTAATAACCAATTATCACCCAGGTCTACAGAGATTAAACAACATACTGAAGGTAGGTTTCAAAATTCTACAAGCTGCCAATCATACCAAAAATCTTCTCACTGAACCTCCCAGAGTCTTGTTTAAACAGGCCACTAATCTGGAATGCAAGTTAGTTCACCCTAAGCTTCCGGATCCCAACACACCTAAACAACCTAACATTCTCTACGGTTTTTTCACGCAATAGGCCAAGATGCAAAATACATCTTCCGTTCAACAACTTCAATAGTTCCTCTAGTAAAAAAGAATTGAAAATTAAAGGTCATCACACATGTACAACAAAAAATGTTATCTACCAACTACAGTGCAGGTTTTGCCCAGCTTAATATATTGGCTTAACCACAGACAACTTAAGCACCAGGATGAATGGCCATAGACGTGATGTGATAGTCGTGGAAATGGAGAAACCAACTCCACAACATGCAGCAATCTACAACGTTGTCACTTTTGATGAATGCTTCACGCCAAAAATCATAAAATCACTCCCTTCAGAATGTAACCACTCAGAATTAAGAAGATATGAACTGTCTCATCAATGAGTCACAAAATCTAGAGAACCCCCTAACCTTAATCTTAGATGAATGAATCATCCCTTATCCTTTCCCAACAGGCTTTATAAAAAAAAATATCTGTTGTTCAACATTCAACACAGATCCATCCTAGATTAAAACAATTCAGTATTCTTTTTATACTCTACTGATTGAGAAAGTGAACAGTGTTTACGAAATATTAGAACTTTATTGTTGTTGGTTGCGTTTTCTTACTTGTAAACTATTAGGTAATACCAAGGACCACTTTCCAAGATAAGCCTGTGTCTCCTGTCCATACAAAATCGAATAAATTACCAAACAATATAACTCTTATTGTTTTACAAAGTAACCCAAATTATAGAATTTGAAAGTGGATTTTTATAATTACATATACTTACAATTTGTTTAGCATTTTGATTAGGAAGTAAAATAAGAAGTTTATAAACAATTTTATAAAAGAGACAATTTACTATACAGTCTATCTCATGATAAGGTAATAAATACAAAAACAAATATAAATATATAAGCGGAACCTATACATTTTGTCAGGGCCGGAACTAGAAGATTTGTCAGGGGGGGCAAAGATCAGTTTGCCGCCCCCATCACCCCTCCCTCCTCCCTCCCCCACTATTAAAATACAATACCTCCGTAAGCTATTTTTTACATGCGGTAGTTGAAATTACACACCATATGTATATTATGAAGATGTTTCATTTATGAAAAGCACTTATTTATTACATTAATACACTTATAAATGAATAATACAAGTTTTTTTTGTATTTGTAACTCAATTGCAAATACGCAAAAAATTACGTCATAAATGTCATTTTAGCTTGGTCGGAAGTTGGAATGTTATTTATTATTTTACACAAACGGGCTCTTAAGCCCAATTTAAACAAAATTAACAATGTTATAAGAAAACAATTAAATTACAATAGAATTAAAGTAGATTTAAAGTAGTAAAATGATTACATTAAAACAAAAATATATATACAGTACTAACACCATTAGATTCAATTAAGATAATTATCACAATTACACAATTGATAGTCAGTTAGAATAAACTATAGATATAAATATACATTAGGAATAAAACTAAATAGCAAAAGTTTCTATTATAATTTATATATTACTAGCCGCTCCACCCGCCCTCCGGGTGGGTTCGCGACCGGCATCAGTGCTTTGGTCGCTAATGGGGTTGAATAATCAGAGTTAAACCTCCGATTCGTTTTCCCCGGTCCAAAAACTCCCGGATTCCGAGTTTGGTACAAATGTATCAAGATTTCCTTACAGAACCGCAGATTCGAGTTACTTGGTCCAAAAACCTCGTAAATACGGGAAATCGGTTCGATATATTTTGCGTTTTTGCGTGGAGTTGTTGTCTACATTGGTATATCTTTTTGTGCTTTAGAGGCTAATCGGTGGGTCGAATCGCAAAAATGTAAAGGACTTTATTTGTTCGTCCTGGCGAGCTGAATCGAATGACACCTTGGGTGGGCAGATCAGAAAAAATTTGAAAATCTTGCATGTTTACGCGCAAGCGCGGTGCATTGGTAGACTAACCCTCCTATGTCCTTCTCGCTTCTACGGGTAACCAAACGCTTAGATACGTTTCGAAATGTTCAGCTGTTTTGGCGTAATTGACGCACAAACAAACAGACACTAAATTCAAAATCTACTCAGATCGTTTACATTTCATCTGAAACGAATAACTTCTAAAGAGGAATTTTTCAAAAATATTCAAGGAACACGAAAATCGGCTTCAGCTTTAGTGAGATAGATATAATAAAGTATTAAAAAAAATATGCAAAAAAATCAAATAAAATTAAACAATATTGATTGTATTGTTATTATTTTGAAAACTTATTTAATAACTTATTATTTTTTTATAATCTTTTCAAATTTTGCCGCCCCCTGAAATCTGCCGCCCGGGGCACGTGCCCCCCCTGCTCTGCCCTAGTTCCGGGCCTGCATTTTGTATACAAATCTATAAAAAAAAAAAAAAAAAAAAAAAAAAAAAAAAAAAAAAAAAAAAAAAAAAAAAAAAAAAAAAAGTTATCAATACTTGTAGTCACACATATCAATAGAGAGTAAGGTGTGTTTTTATAACATTTATACAAATGTAAGTGCCTAATATGATTGCAAATTACAATTCTGTATGTAATGGTACCAACCTGACATCTCTATGATGATTTGGGTTGAGTTACCAACACAAATTTAGTCTGTGGAGGCTCTTTCACGTATGTACAGTTTTGAGGCCTATTAGGGCTGACACACTGACATGAGCAAAGAGAGGTAATATATACACTAGTGATGAGACGATTAATCGTAATCACAATTAATATGGTAATTTGCAATTAATATTAATCGGTGATTCATACTTCTCTTACCGATTCAGGGTTAACAATTAGAGCTTACCACAAATGATTTTTCCTTTAAAGGTAAAAAAACCTTTCGGTAATCGCTTTAAAAAAGAAGAAGATAAAATAGAGACCATTTCCCCTTGATATTACTCATTAAATTGGAAAAAGGTTTTCAAGACATAGGAAGACGTATTTTAGTTGAAAACAAAAATAGAATATCATCAAAATTTATGTTTATGATTTTAACCTGTTGAAGAGTACAGGAAAATACCGATTAACGAGTACGGCCGTTCTTGAACGTCCTCTGTGCTGTTTGCGTAAATGAGTATGGACGTTCCGGAACGTTTTAGGTTAAGTCTGAGCAATAAAAGTATTTATCATAAAACAAATTAGTCATGGCTTATTGTGTTGTCACAATTCAACAAGAAATAGTATTAAGAACACATGAAATCGGGTTTTTCACAATTGTAAGGCAGGACAACTCCAGGGGGCGTGGTTTCAGGAGAATTCACCATGCGTATTGATTGGCGCGTAAATGTAGGCGGTGGCATCGTCTTCTCCGCGGTTGTTTCCCCCCTACACACACCTGTGCCTATGTTCCTTGTCTAGTATAAGTGATTTGGCACGATTGAAACCCAATTCAACGATTCAACACGAAAGACAACAAAATGGTACAAAAAGTTATTTTTGCACATAATTGATATAGTTGTCTTGAATTCGTTCACCATGCACAAGGCTTATCATGATAACAATAGCCACATCCACGACTTCAGAATTGCTCTCATAAGGCAAATCTTTGAAATGCACTTCAGGGAAAAGGAAACGGCTGTATCGCGCCCGATAGCGATGACCTTGAGTGGCGACAAACATCCACTGCATCTGACCGCTCGCCACTTCCCTCGGCCTACACACATACCGGAAGGGCAGACAAGAAAGGTACAACGCAAGTGCTTTGTGTGCGCCAACACAAGAACAAAACCAATGAAAAGGAAAGACTCAACCTTTGAGTGTGCAGAATGTAACGTAGGACTTTGTATATACCCTTGCTTTGAAACCTTTCATACTAAAATTTTTTTCTAAAACGTAGATTTTTCAGTTCAAATTTTTTTTAAAGTACATTTATCAGTGTAAATTTTTATTCTTACAAGTTTTTAACTCAATATGATATTATTATTATACATTTGTAACCAATAAAACAACTATTTTTAATTTTTTTTTTCTTACTCTTTGACAACAATTTTCTTGTAAATACTTACTAACCAGCTGGTGGCTATTTGGGACGTTCAGGAACGGCCGCACTCATCAACAGGTTAACTATAAAACAAAAGGCTAGCATTTTTATGAAATATATAATTTACTACTTTTGAAACAAAAATATTAAAAGTTGTACAGTTATATAGTAGTTCTGTAATTATTTTCGGTTTATGTATCATGACAATTCCATTCTACATGAGTTCCCGGGAATCCTTCTATCCTGAAAAACACAACTGTAAATAAGTTCTCTCTCTTCACATTTACTAAATCTATACTCTTAGTGACAAAACGCTGTCCATTAAAACAAATACTGACAAAGAGTAAAATTATCGAATGATTTATTACTCTATACAAAGTATGTGTTTATACCATGGGTATGCATTTTTATATGTGTATATTATCTAACATAAGATAGATTGCAAGATGTTACCCACTTCAAGTCAATGTGACAGAATAGTAACATTCAGCCTGGTAGAAATTGAAATCTTGTTGGCCTTGTAACATCGTACATTTTTTAACTTTAAATTAGCATGAGGAAGTGCATGAGTTTGAAGCTTGCATGCAATTGGTCGAGAGAAAAAGTAAAGAGGGTATGCGTAAAAAAATAGTCCGTCTAATTACCTTCAATAATTTGAAAAAGAGACAAGATTTGAGAACAAGGAAAATGTTAACAAATGATCAGAGAAATGTATTGTATGTATTAATATAAATAGTTTTAATGTAAACCTAAGTAATAAGAATTGTGAATGTAAGTAATTTATGAACAAAGCGGGAACGGCCTGTTGCCAACCAAGAAATTGCATAGCGTCTTTTCAGTGGACAGATTTTGGTTAGTGGGTATTCAGAGCTAAAAGCGATCAGACGTGTTTAGTTTTTTTATGTTGTTCCAAAGTAGAACTATGGAAAACAGTTAAAATGTGAAATTATGAGGTTTAGTAAGGACGATGAAGTTTAACGTCGGTAAAAGGCATGTTTAGTAAGTATTGTTGTATTAACAGTTGTTAGAGATTGAGTTAATGGGAAGTTCGTTTGTATGTTCGAACAAAGTACCATACGGTTCTTTAAGTTGACCAATATGGGTTAAAGGTTTGAGTTTTGAGTGTTTTCTGGACAGTGGAACAATAAATCAAAATCTAGTGTTTAAAATCATGACCTCTTAATCTGAAGTATGAATTTGTAAAATGTGATCTGAACAATGGTGCACGTGTTTCAGTGATAAATGCTGAAATGGTAATGTAATAGACAAGACTGTTATTTTGTGAGAAAAATCGAACAATTTATATTAAAATGAATACTAATTATCATTTTGATAGATAGATAACTATGATGAACTCCGTAAAGAGAAGGAAAGACAATTCGAAGACGTCAGCACAAAGGGAAAAGGCACTACCGCGAGGCATCATAGCGATCTGGATCACAGAAGAAGCCATCTTCGGAAGAAAGTGTTTTCGACGAAATAATAACGTGTTTGGTATCCACGTTTAACAAACTCTTATTATGAAATTATGTATGTATTTGATATGATTTGTGTTATTTAATGTTGGGGATAGGATCTGATTTGATGATTGGAATTTTGATTAATAAGGTAAAGCCTTATATTTTAAACTATACAAAAGTATCTTTAGAAAATTCTTTGATAATCAATAATATAATGTAACTTGCTATAATTTTAAAGAATATAATTCCTATTTTAGTAAATTCATTTCTTTTTAAAGTTGCAATAAAGGAATAAAGTCAGTAATTAAATTCTATTCAAAATTTTTACCAATATCATTTAATTTAACCCTAGAAGTGGCACTGACCCTCTCATCGGGTCAATTTTTAATACATGGTCTAGTCTAACATCCGGAAAACATGTATTTTGCAATTCAACATCACGCCCACTTAGAATTGTCTTATCGCAATAAATAAAATACCGTTGGAAAAGTAATGTTTCGTAGATGCATAATCATGCAAAAAAAATACCACAAAACGTTATAAATAATATTCCAAAAATTGGTGAATTTCGCATATTTTTTATGCGTAAAATCGTAAATTTCAACTCTGCGGTTTTTAGTAAACGCGCCGTCATTTTCCCCCATATGATTACAAATCTATTTACCTGTCAATTAAGTCAACCAAAACACTGTTCTATAGATCACATGTTTCTCTTTCTAACCGTAGATTACAAATTTTTCTGCGCCTCACAGATCCAGAGATTATTCTACTTGACCATAGAAGAAACCTGACGGCACGAAATTCAATTGGCATTCGGTGCAGTTAATGAAAAGACATAATCGATTTTTCATTTAGATTTTTTGTTTCGATATTGATAGTATGTTGTAGATGACATTTCATTCTACAGGTTGGTACCACTTGATATAGGCAATACTTACTTGGAAGGTTTTGTTTTGATCTCGGAACATACGCAAATTGTGCGACGTAAATACTGTAATAAATGACGTAGCGCATATTGTTTTGGGGTTAGATATTTGTTATTTTGAAGGTTTGTGTATACAAATTGTATATAAATTTTGTATACAAGTTACAATATATATGTTTTTATTTCTAAAGTTTATGTTTTCGAGTGAATTTCTAGTTTGTGAACGGTTTATATTTGGGATAACCTAAAAGGTAAATTGTAAATCTAGGCTATAACCAAATTTTCTTATATTGAGTGTTTTATTTGATTATACAAGTGAATATGTGTGTTATTCTTTGTAAAGTATATTGTTTTAGTGAAATCTAATGATTTTGTCTTAGGCCTAGCTTTAGAAAGTGACTAATTACGCCTAAATTGTCGAGGTGTCAAACCTATCCTCAACCGTCAGAGTATCACTTTTTAGGGGAAATCATTATTTTTATTTTGAAAATGTAACAAATTATTATTTTCCCCCCTAAATATATTCACAAATATATTACAAATCTCTAGTAATCGTTGAAAAAAATCTATTTGTATGGTGTAATTAACGATATCTGTGAAATTATTCTCTTTTTACTCTCCGATTTTTTGGTATTTGACCAAAAAACTCCAAATGTGATACATCTAACATTTTTTTTCACTACACACCTAGATTCTATTAACTTTTCTGAACATAAAGATATATAGAACTTTTGTATAAAATATATATTACTATTTTTGGTAAATTGTTGAAAATAAAATGACCAATGTTCCGTTTTTCGTAAAATTTTTTTTTTTTATTTTGAAAATGTAACAAATTTATTTTATTTTTTTCTATAATATATTGACAAATAATACACAAAAATTTTGTATATCTTAGAAAAAGTGGGTAAGCTATTGATTTTGGATGATACAGGTTTTTCTGAAAAATGATAACATCATTTTTTGACATGTAACATACTTACTCAAAAACTGTTTAAAAAAAAAAAATTTTTTTATTACATAGATGAATTCTATGCATCTTTCTGAGAAAAATGATGTCTTATAAGTTTGGTTTTGTATGAAAATAATATTTTTTATTAAATTTTAAACAAAGGAAGAATTGTCAAGAAAATTAACCATGCTGCCCCTAGGGTTAAATAAGAGAGATTTAATAGGATATATTAAGGTAAGATTTTGAATATGATTATTCAAACTTTGTATCTATTTATTAAGAATGTATGTTAATAAACATAATGCACTATTTCAGCACAAAAAAGGACTTCTAATTTTTAACACAATATCCTACTAAAGTACACTGTAAAAAGAACTTTGCCACCACCCGAGAGATTTCAAACGTAAATTAAAATTTTTAATATATATTTTAATTTGGTAATTATTGTGTCACCATGGCGCTCAACATATCAGAACTTAGCTGCTTTCTTTCTTAATCAGTAAAAAACAAACCCACCTCATATAGAATTGTTTCAGCCTTAAACTGGTGTTTATATTTATTTACTTTCAGGTATGTACTTCTGCATTTTTCATTTAGACTACGTCTCTCAGTCTCCTGTAGTAGCAAAACGTAGGTATAGTTTATGACAGACTTTATAGTACAAGTATGATGATAGTTGTTTGATCAACATTTGTAAAAACAACTAACTAAATAACTAGAGAAACAATGTTTTTTTAATTTTTTCAGAATTAAAAAAAAAAATTGAAATGAACATAATTGAGGATTGTCAAACTGGAAACCAAACGTCTTATTCCCTACTTTTCAATATTTTACCAATTTTATTCAGTACCTTTGATCAAATTTTTTGTAAACAACTTTCCCCTCTCCTCAGATTTATTTATTAAATCACACAATTTGATTTAGTTACAGTATTTTGTAAATAATAAATAATTCACAACCATCGGGAATTATACTTAACTTTAAAAGAGAACAAAATAGATTGCCCAATAGTTGCCACATAAATGGACTAATCACACTATGAAAACATAATCAATACACATGCATTGCTATCTACTATGATAATGAAAATAATCTGCGGTCTTTCTACGAAATAAAATTGGAATTAAATAAACTAAAATTAGTAAATATATATGTCAGAATTGATGAATATTGTCGAAGAGTAAAATTATGGATTGAGAATGACAAAATTATAACAAACATAAACATTACATAAAACATAGACTGTGTATGTTTTAAAGGGCACACAATTGATATGAACCAAGTGAGTTTGCTGAGAAAAAGCATTTATGGTTATCTGTTAAAGCATGGAGGGGGAATGTTTTGGACATTATTTCTGTAACTATGCAGAAAAAGTTCCCCAGTCCCTCAATTCTTTTATTTTCCCAATGGAAAATTACATTTATTATCCTTACTTTAATCCCCATTCTCAAAACACAAACACTGTCGTAATTGATAATCTCAGATTATTAAAAATAATCGTAATCAGCAAGCCCCGAATCGTCTCATCCCTAATATATACATCTAGGAAGTCTATTAGGGTCTAGCCAATGTTAAGAAAGTAGTGAGGTTCAGAAAACCTATGTAAGAACTGTTTTAACAAACTTACCATATTACCTTTTGATCTACCAATACAATTTAACATTTTCCTACATTACATTGTATGATGGGGCTGGGTAAGTACCACAATGGTCCCATCAAATTATTTTATAACAACTTTTAAAGCCTAAAAATAAAAACAAAAAACTTAACTTTAAGAGGAGAAAAAATTCAAAACAAAATGGAGCATAATCTCATATATTACAAGTTTTCGAGTGGTGTGTATTAGGTAAACCGAATTAACTTGTATTGTACAGCTTGGAAACCTGTATTTTTATTAATATTAAGGCTTCACACACAAATGGATACTCAAAAACCGATTACAGACTAACCCACCGGCTTACCATCTACATACAGAGTAACGTTTACAACTATTCTTGATTTGGTAACTTTTATTTAACATCTAATGATATGATGTACGTTTAAAGAAAAAGTAGTTCTGGGTCATCTGTTGTTGGCTCTACGACATAGAAGGAGATATCACCTCCAAGCTGGACATCTTCATTCATGATCCTTCCATCTTCTAAAATGTATGTACCAATACCTGAAAAATTAAACCAATAACAGTAAACCTTATAACAGTAGCCTATTGGTTTAATTATATGTAGGCTAGTTAAAAACGGGTAGGCTATGTGTTAAAATTAATTAATACCATATGTTCATCTAGTGTTATTTAAATAGGATTTTGTTTATTCTTAATTGTTGACTAATAATAATAATCAATCTTATTGGAAATGTCAAAATTTAAAGGAGACAATAAATGGCGCAAAAAAAAACATTATATAAACTTACCACACATTCATCCTTAATACCAAATAAAAACTCACCAAAAAAAGTCAGTTTGGTAGTTGTTTGTCAATAAAAAAGTGAAAATGAACCAAGAATGCCATCATTGAAAAAAAAAAATTATAATATATTTAAATATGGTCTAAACTTGCTTTGCTTGTGTCGTAACCACGTCCTCAAAATAAATAGTATTCAATTAAAATCAAGATTTTAAATTACAGCTGTCAAAGTTCCCTTTTTAAATAAATCCTGAATCAACTTTTTTTTTACTTGTTATTTTGCATATGGTTTCGTATCTTAATATTTACATTTTTTTTTTGTGGCCCAGCCAAGGAGCCCACCAAACAAAAACTATAAGTATAAATTTGGATGTTATGGGAAGAGATTCTAAATAATAAAATATCAATTGGCACTTGCAATTTTGTTGAGCAGTGCAAGATTACGTAGAAGGGGGGGAGAGACGAGGAGTGGAGGGCTAGAACCAGCGAGCCAAGAGAGAGTCTGTTCCGAGCCGCGAGAAGGAAGTTGAACGGCAGACCGCTACGGGACGAGGTCAGTCCATTTTCGGCCAAGTGCTATATAATTAATCGGTATGCTTTTCGACCACTATTGAGGCCTTTTTATCTAGCCATTATGTCTTTTTTATAAATTATAATTATTTCTGTAATCTTCTAATTCAGCGCTAAAATAAAAGACAACATTAAATTTAACTTGCGTTGCGTACGTTCATTAGCGTCCTAACCCGACTTCTTGGCCCATCCTGACAAGATTCGGCTAAAGTGTACACGGTCTCCAGCCAGCTGGTCAAAAGAAGTGGAGACAGTCACATTTTTTAATTTGATAAAATAGGTAGAGTCTATTTTGAGAAATTATACATTTTAAAACAGTCTTGTGGCTGACTTTTTGTTTTTTACTGAAAACTCATGAACTAGCATTTTTATAGAGTTTGTGACTAATAAATTTTGATTGGGTCTTTAAAGGTTATACTTTAGTAAAATTTGATCAAAATTGTTACAACTGGTTTTGAGAATATCATAATTTTATACTTTTTCCTCATAAGTTACCACCAAATTTTGAGTTTATAAAGTGAAAAAATCCTGATATATGGCCAAAATATGCCTACACATCAAATTTTATTAAAATTGGTAATGCACAAATAAAGTGGGATTTTTTTAATTTTTTTTATAGAAATTGTATTTTCATTCATTTGGTGATTGAAGTTTCCACAAGTGTAACTCATTACAGTTGATTAAATGTATGCACTTGAGCACGCTTTCAAAATTTCTTCCACAAAAATGCAAACAATTGTGTGGTTTCGGTATGGATTTACATTAAAGAAGGAAAAAGGCAGGTTTACTAACAGAGGATTATTAGTAAAACATGCCAATTTTGTGCTCACTATCCTTGCCTTGAATTATTGCCACTCAGAGGCTAGCCGGTCGAAATTGAACTTGAGACACATCAGGAAAACTTGTCATGTACACAAATTTAGGTACTAAGCCAGCTGTAATGAGCCTAAAATGTATTACCACATAGAACTTTAGATCAGATCACTTGCTTCGGACTGAGAAATTTTGGAAGTCGAAAAGGTGATTACAGCTTGATCAAACATGCCAATTTTAGTTGAAGCCAGCTGTCAAGTTATCTCAAGTACCTTGATACTTAGAAAAACCTTAAATAATTATCACATGACACTAAAATAAACACCAGACTGCGTTAAGAGTTGCTGACTTGCTAGTAGGTTTCTTCACATTGTTTGTCCAGAAACAGACACTGCTCATAGATGTGTATATATTAAAAAGTCCCACTCGTTTCGCTCATGTCAGTGACTCAACCCTACAAGATCTCGTTACTATATGAATATCACGTGGGAAGGTCAGCTTTGAGATTATATTTTGATAATAACTTCACTTTTTATTATTGTAGAGAGGTGGCGTTTGCAGAATTTAAATCTGTAAATTTTTATTTAATTTAGTGTGTGGTAAGTTGAATAACACACTAACACACAAGATATGGGGAAAAAAACCGTTTTAAATGGCCACCATGTTTACATTATTAATCCGATTTTTCTTAATTTCAATAAGGTTTTACATGAGCAGACTATATCACCCTATATCAATTTGGTATGAATCAGGCACCCTATACATGAGGCCATAAAATATAAAGTATAAGTGTCTTTTCTTGTTCTGGTTATTTTGTTCACTTTGTACTCTATAAACAACTTACCATTATCAATACAACTGTTGTCAACATTCAAACCAATAAATTCCTCCGGAGCTGTCAGTTGGACCATTGGTACTATAGAATCATTCTTTGTAGTCAAAGTCTCGGATTCTGCCAGTTGTTCATTTTCAACGTTGGTCCCTACATAAATAACATATATTTTTTATTAACTGCTGATAAAAGAATCATACATAATTTGGGATAAAAATCTAACCTAAATAATTTATTTAGTTTTTAATTCTTATCTGTACATTCAATTTTTACAAGGCTACATTTGCACAACATGTAGAAGGAGGAGAGTATAATAAAGTATCCAACAACAGGCTATGACAATTTAAAGAGCCGCAAAAAGAAATACTGGAAAATAATGAGTAGGAAAAAGTAAAAAACATTTATTAGTGTTTCATAGAGAACCACCAGACACCACTAATATGTGTATGGGATAAATAGATGAAAAAAAAAAACTGGTAGCTTATTACACAAGACACGTTCTCATAGGCCATTAGTCAGCACTTTTAAAAGCATTAAGTCAATTAGTTAATTATAAAAGGGATTAAGGCTACCCAGCCTTCTGTCACTGTGATCCAAGAGGATCACCCAACTAAGTTTACACCCAGCCAAGATTTAAGCTTCCTACAAAGACTAAAATGGTTCTGGGGACATAACTGTTACTTCTGCAATGGTGGGGAATGTAATGCTGACGTAAAGTAACATTTTATAGGCTAGAGGTTCGCACTCCACAACCAGTGTTCAGGTATTAGACAAAAACGTCAGTATACACTGCAACTTTTCTCTTGTTTGGAGAATAGGCCAATTATCAACATAAGCTCCTTTCTGCTAAATTCCAGTAATTGTTTAGCCTTTGTTTTAGAGAAGGCTATGCATTTTGGGGCTTGTCTTAGACCAGGGTGTGGCCCAGCCAAGGAGCCCACCAAACCAAAATCCTAATAATAATAAATTAGAATATAATGAAAAGGAATTTTTAATTAAAATATGAATTGCACTTGCGATTTTGATGAGCAGTGCAATATGACGTAGAAGAAGGGGAGGGGAGAGACGAGGAGTGGAGGCCTTGAGCTAGCGAGCCTACAGTGAGTCTTGTCCGAGAGCCGCTAGACGGAAGACCGCCACGGGACGAGGTCAGTCCATTTTTCGGCCACGTGCTATTAAATTCATTGGTATGCTTTTCGGCCACTTTTAAGGCTTAGTCTTACCGTTATGTCTTTCTCTTAAATTATAATCAAATTCTGTATTCTTTAATTCGGCATATAATAAATATAATATTTAATTTCACTGGTTGCGTGCGTTCATTAGCGTCCTAACCCGACTCCTTGGCCCATCCTGACAAGATTCGGCTAAGTGTACGCGGTCTCCAGCCAGCCGGAGCTTCCAGCTGGTCAAAAGAAGTGGAGACGGTCACAACTGGTGTCAGAAGTGAGATCCGACCGTCTCTGTTTTTGGAGAGGACAGCGAGCGCAACTCAGGTAAGGAATTACAGATATTTATTTGAATTTTAACTAAATTTAACGCTCTAAATTATATTTAAAAAAAAAAAGACAGAAAATTTAAATTCCTTTATTTTTTAAGTAAATATATTTCACTGACCTCGTCCCATAAACATAAACCCAAAAAGACACCCAAAAAGACACGCAAAAAAAAAAACACCCAAAAAGACAAAATTTTTTTTTTAAGTAAGTTTACAAAATTTGTTTTTTCCAAGCGTATGAAGGATTAGAGATCATTCATAAGGGGAAAGGCGTATCAAGGAAATTTTTTTCTGGAAAAAAAAAGGAAAATTTTCCATGATTCAGGACAAATCCCCGAAGTTTGGAAAACTCAAAAAACCATTAGGCAATAATTTAAGTAATAATTTGGTAGAATAAATTTATGTAGTTAAGGGTAAAAGTCATAATTTGTGCAAATAAGATGTAATTTGGAAAGGACAAAGGAACTTTGAAAAAGAAGGCAAGATTGTAAAGAGAGTTAGATATTTTGATTGTTTAAGATTGCTAGAAGTCTAAAAATATTAAAAGTTTTTGTTTGAAATGATAAAATAATAGTAGATTGGAGTAATGGATATAAAATAATTTCACTAAATGGGTAATAAAGTTAAAATATTAAAGTTTTTGTTTTGAGTTTTTTAATATAAAGAATAAGTAATATAATGAAAAGTAATTTGAAGTAGGTTTAATAATTTTGAGGGTAAATAATTGTAAATTGAGTTAAATAAAGAATAATAAGGAAGTTTGAAGATAAAATGTTTATATGAATAATTTGATTAAAAAGATTGATTATGTTTAGCGAAAATAAGGTGATTTGCTGGGACAATAATTAAAAGCAGGTTTTGATGAAATAGTTAAGTTTTTTTTTAGGTAATATGAGGAGATTTTTCAAAGAAAATAATGAAATGAGAATTTTTAAGATTAATGAAGGAGATATAAAGTTTACAAGAATATTGAAAAGTGGTATCAAAGAGAGAAATAAGTCTATAAGGAGGGTTTTTCTGTGAAAAAGGTAATTTGATTGCATTAAGAGTTAGTTTTTAAGTTAAGAAGAATTTTTTTTTTATGATCTACGATGAATGATGATGATATGCGACGAATTATTGAGGTTTAAATGAGGTTTTTAATGATTTCTACGAGGAAATATTTTTTAATGCGACGAAATATGTTAGTGACCTAAGGGCTACATATAAATAATTAAGGAAGTTTTTTGATTAAGGAGTTAATGCAATCTAGTTATTAAGTTATAGAGAGCCTATAATGAGATGAGTTTTGAAATAAGATACTATGATGCAATATGATTGTTGAAGTTTATTGAAGGTAATAAGATGATTTTTTTTTTATGTATTTTAAAGAAGAATAAGTAATATTGTAATTTGAAGCGTTTGTAATTTGATAAGGAAGTTTTTAATGTTTTATTAGATTTGTGGAAGAAATTTTATGTGTTGTCCCAGCAAGAAAAATATGTAATTTGAGAATTTTTGAATAAAAGGAAGGTAAATGAGTAATAATAACTTAAGTAATAAATTTTTGGGTGAATGATGATAGGTTTTTAAAAAAAATGAAATGCGATTTGGATGGGGTAAATAACACAATTAAGTGATAAAATGTAATTTTAAATATTGATTAAGAGAAAAAAAGGTATGAATTAAAGTAATAATTTTTTTAAAGCAAACTATGTTGATTAAAACTAAGATAGTAGTAATAAGATAAGAATGTGCAACCAATTAGGGTTTTAGCGCGTAAGACTTGACCGAATATTTTAATTTAAATATATTGAAATAAAGCACGTGGTCGATTTTTCAACTCCCTTAATGACAATACCAAGTTCCAAAATTTCAGATAGACCTAAAAGGGTAACAACGCACGGAAGTTGTTGCATATTATGTAAAACGGGATTTAAAATAACGGGACATCCTGTACATGACATCGGTAAGTGTGGCATATCAATGGATATGCCAGTAATCGAACTTTTTTTTTTTTCTCTCTATCTCACATATATAATTTAATAAAGGTAAGATAGGAATATTGGCAGTAAAAACGGGAAAATTGTATTTTTTTTTATATACGTAATAAACGTATAATTGAAAAAAACTGTCATATCAAGATGAACTTTGTTAACCTGGAAGTAAGGCAACATTCCACAGCTGTGAGATTGAGTTGCGACGCGTCAGCAATACGTGCCTAACTTCGCAACATATGGCACAAAGTACAAAGTACTTGTCGACTGAAATATTTTGCAAACAAAATATATTTTGCAACGTATGGAAACGATGTTGATGAACTCGCGGTGAACAAAACTGCTTACGCGTATCCGAATACAAAGTTTGATCACGCGTAGCATTAAAAAATATAGACTAATAATAATAATAGCTGACGGAGGCGTAATAATAAAATGAAATAAAATACTAGTGATTTTTAAATTTTCATATAATAACTTGTAAACGGAACTAGACTTACATGAAGCCCTGTATATATAAACATTTAAGCGACATAGGACGAAATTAAATACATTTTTATCATTATAAAACTTAATGTAGAATCGGAACTATTAATTAATTGAAGCAAAGTACAATATAAACATTTCAAACCTAGTGATAGTTAATGCAGACGTAGGAGTGCAAGCCTGAAACGGTTAGAATTTCAGCTGACACAGCCTGAGGCTGACAGCTTGTTTGTTATTGACTAGGCCTACATCAACATCTAGCCTCCATACAAGGTCCGGCATTTACAGTATTTCATTCACTAAACCTTGCACTTTAATAAAATTGGGATTGGACTTTTCATAATTAATCGGTTAGAGTACAGAATGATCACAAATAATGATGACAATCTTTTTATTTAATACAAAATATATTATAAATTTTGATAGGTGAACTGTACTAACTGTAGAGAGGGGTTAGATCTGGGTTGAACATGTTCTGTGGGCCGCATTGCAATGAGACTTAGGTATAGTCCTCGTTGAGTTCATACCTTCATTTGGCATGGCGTTTTGGACATGAACGGCTCAGATGTGATCCGTTTTTTTGGGATATAGTTCACCTAGATAATTTTTTTTTTGAAGAAAAGATAAAAAGAATACTCTCAAATTACCTAATAAATATTAATTTTTTTTTGGTATACATATCCTCTAAGAAATCAGAACAGTGAACGATTCTGACGGAGATTTTTTTTAAAAAAAAGTAAAACGTCTCTGAGGATATGTGTTAAATAAATTAGAATAAGATAGTATGAATGTGAGATGTGAAATGTGAGTGTTTGTTAGTATGAGACAATTATTCCTATCACCTCGTAACCAATACACGCGGAAGACTTGAATTAGTCGCTATTGTGGCCCAAAGGCGATGCCATTATGCAAATGCGCATTTGCATCTTTTGTTTTCACAGGCGCCTAAGCCGACTCTAAAATACTTTCTCTATTTTTTTCATACTTCCAGGCATCGATTTTTGGATTATTTTCGTGATAATTTAAGTATTGGATATGGTCAAAGACAAAAGTTTATGCGTTACGAGATGATATGAGAATATGAGTGATAGCAGATTGCATGAATGATAATTTGTAAGTTTAAAAACATAATTGCTTTGTTAAATAAAAGAAGTGAAAAAATACGTGGTAAAGATTAGCTTATATTGATCAATTCATAAATAATGAAAGAGGCTATAGTATCAAAGTTGAAGAATAAGGCTTAATAGGGTTTTTTTATAGGAAAGAAGTAATTAGTTGTATTAAGAGGTTATAATGATGATTTTTTTTTATGGTTATTTATGAAATGCTTCGATGAAATAATATGCTACGGTGATAATCTACGAGATATATATGATAAATAATGTTCTACGAGTATTTATAAAGAAAAATAAATAACGACGATTCTACGGCAGAAACAAAGAGTTCTGCAAATAATAATAATTTTTTTTACGACGAAATATATGACGATTTTTATAAATAAATAAAGTTTTGAGGTTAATACAACGAAGTTATGCATTTTGTGAAAGGCCTAAAAAGGAAAATTTTAACATGAGATACTATAGTTTAATGATTTTGAGTAAAATTGATGTAAAGCCATAGATAGTTTTTATTCTTGAAGGAAGTAATGTAATTTTTGTTGTAGTTAATAAATGGATATAGTTATTAGATAATTAAAAAACGATAGGAGAATATGAGTGATTGTAGGTTGCATAAATGATAATTTGTATGAATGGATAATTTAATTTAGCTATGGATTATTTAATTTAGCTTTATTAGGCTGCAGGAAAAATACGGTGTACATTACTATTAATCTTTTTTAAACGGGACATTGTAGAAATTTAAAATAGCATAAGACTATAGTATATAGAAAAAATAATAATAATAATTTTTTTTTAATAATTGAAATTAACACTCTTTTTTGTGTGTTTAGAGATGGAAGGGGACATGTCGGCACTGGAGAACCAGTCAGTGACCTTCAAAGTACTGCTTCACCGACATCAAATGCATAAATTTTTTTTTTTTCAAAACCAGTTTAATTTTACACTTCTATCATAAATAAGTTAATGGTCTATTCCAACATTGGTACGAATGGTAAGTATTAACTTACTTTAAAGCAAAAATTAACTAGGTCTTACATTTTTTACAGGTAACGCTGGAACTTTCAAAATCAACACTCAACAACCAGCATCATCAACACTCAACAACCAGCAGCATCAACACTCAACAACCAGCATCATCAACACTCAACACCAGCGCCTCAACACCTATACACCACTTGGAAAAAAAAAAAAAAAAAACGCGAATAATTATGTTCTTACCTGTTTTATTGTAATCCTTTTTTTTTTAAAAAAATTATGTATAACTAATTCAAATTTTTTTTACTAATTTATTTTTGGAAATGACCATTCAACTACAAAACAACAATTTTTTTTATGCTAAACCAAATGTAATTTTATATTGTAAAAGAAAAGACATAACGGTGTACAATAATTAATTATGGGACGCGCGTGAATGGAAAATTATGTTTTATAAGAATTTTTTTTAAGCAAGTGATAGTTGCAAATTAAAAAAATAAATAAATAATAATAATAATAATAATAAATAAATAAATAAAAGATAGTTAACAATCTGTAAAGAGGAATTATGATTTTACTTAAGAAAAATTTTTAATAACGGGATCATGGGACACGAAATGAGAATTCAGTTAGAAAAACAAGGGGGAAGTATAATATTATAAATATTTATTTTTATGTTCGCAACCAAAATGTTGTGAACGCATCTGGGGTCATGAGAAAGTGCGCTTCTGTTATAATTAAGTTACTATTTCAGAGTAGAAAGTTTTTTTCTTTTTCTCTTTTTCTCTCTAAGGATAACACCACGGTAGATTTCGGGGGCGGGTCTGTAGTGGGGGAATAAATGTAAAGATGTCACCATCATGCCAGCAACAGTTGTTATAGAGGCCTAGTGCCTTTGTCCAAAAGGACAAGGCACGGAAGGGACCCAAAGGGTGCCCTTCAATTGTTAACAAACCAAACATCAATTTAGAGTAACAGCAAAGTGCTGTAAGGTTGCCCATGCAGAAACCGAGCATCCCCACAATGAAGCCATGGTGATTTTTAATCCTATAACAGATACATTTTGAATATATCATTTAAGTCTGAATAAAATATTGAAATTTTAATGATTGTAAGCAAAGCAATCAAAGGAAAGTAACAGAAGAACACTTCTCTCTTTAAGACCGCAGATGCGCACCCAGGGTGGTAAAACACAACAAAATTTTATTTTGGTTTTCGTTTTTTGATTCAAGGGGGGTAAATACAGTGTAAAAATTAAAAAAAATAAATGCCTAAATGGACACTCATTTCGTTTTACATCAATCAATTTTTATAATAAGAAGGGGCAATAGTAGCTAGGAGACTATATTGTCTTCACCTATTTGCAGATTGCTAACTGATTTCAAAATTTTAATTAAGGCGCATGGGGACTTTGAAAGCATTTGGCAGCAATGAATTGACCTCACGTTCGTATTTTCTCTTTCTTCTTTCAAAATTTAAAGAAATCTTGTAGTATATTTTTGGCGATTTTTTAAAATTTATTTTTTTCTTATGAGTGGAGTGTCACATTAGCCACCACTTTACAGCGAGCCGAGTGGTGCGGCTCGAATTGTATGGAGGGGGGGTGATGTGGCCCAGCCAAGGAGCCCACCAAACCAAAATCCTAATAATAATAAATTAGAATATAATGAAAAGGAATTTTTAATTAAAATATGAATTGCACTTGCGATTTTGATGAGCAGTGCAATATGACGTAGAAGAAGGGGAGGGGAGAGACGAGGAGTGGAGGCCTTGAGCTAGCGAGCCTACAGTTAGTCTTGTCCGAGAGCCGCTAGACGGAAGACCGCCACGGGACGAGGTCAGTCCATTTTTCGGCCACGTGCTATTAAATTCATCGGTATGCTTTTCGGCCACTTTTAAGGCTTAGTCTTACCGTTATGTCTTTCTCTTAAATTATAATCAAATTCTGTATTCTTTAATTCGGCATATAATAAATATAATATTTAATTTCACTGGTTGCGTGCGTTCATTAGCGTCCTAACCCGACTCCTTGGCCCATCCTGACAAGATTCGGCTAAGTGTACACGGTCTCCAGCCAGCCGGAGCTTCCAGCTGGTCAAAAGAAGTGGAGACGGTCACAAGGGTATTTGGTACAATACTTGTTCCCAAAGGCTTTCATGATTTTGTAAAGATACGTCCTAAGCATTCCAAAGAACGGCTTAGGCCCGACAAAGTCTGCCTCTGCACCCTCCTTGGCAAGACGATCTGCTTCTTCATTGCCTGTTGAAAGCATCCGAAAAGCCTACGATAAAAGTAAAAAAATCTGTTCAAAAATGTGCTTGAAAAGTAGGTGTTCTAGAAACAATATTTCACAAGGTTATGAAAAAAAAGGTCAGGTTTACAGGCTATTAACTTAAGTTATTGCATGTTTTGCAGCCATGAGATAACCTTTAAAGATGCCTTGCTATAGATACTCTTCATTGAAGTTGATGAGACTTTTCAGAACGGATTTATGTTTAGTAATGAGGCCACTTTCCATACTTCCAGACATGTACAACATCAGAAT
This sequence comes from Aphrophora alni, assembly GCA_963513935.1. Lineage (NCBI taxonomy): Eukaryota > Metazoa > Arthropoda > Insecta > Hemiptera > Aphrophoridae > Aphrophora > Aphrophora alni. The sequence goes on from OY740778.1 coordinate 20,495,474, forward strand.
GTTTTAATTTGGACAAATGAAATCCCTCACACCTTAGTTGAACATGAGCGTGATAGCCCAAAAGTTAATGTTTGGTACACTTTTGCTTGGTAACACATTTTTTATTGGTCTATTTTCTAATGCTGAAAGTAGTGGAAGCTGTAATCTCTTCACATAGAGGATTTTTTTTTTCAGCTAGATTGGGCACCTCTCACTATACTAATGATGTTCGTGATTGGTTTCTTGAGAAAAGAAATTTCCTAAACGTTGGATTGGAATAGATGGACGGATTTTTTTTATCGGCAAACAACCATTGCAGTCATCAACACCTTATAAATATTATTAAAAATAAAAGCTAATAAAAAAGTAACAAATTATAATTCAAAACCAAGATCATATTAATTTTGCAAAACTAACAACACAAAATTCATTAACAACATAAAATACAATGAAATAACATATTACAGGACTGTAATGGGTAGCCTACTGTAAACTACTAAATAATTTAAATGTTATTAAAAATATTCAGGTGACACAAGAAGGACAACACCAGATCAAGAATCTCAGGATCATTCTCCAACATGAACTGAATCGAGTTAGGTAGGACAAAGTCCTATGAATACCTCTCAGAAATATACAATTGTTTAGGATGTACAAGATGGATAGAAAGGGTAGCCACCATGCTCATCCGAGCTTACACTAATAGACTTCAATTTATGGGGCAGTGTTGAGATTTGTTATCAAACATTTGAGACAACGAATTCAAGAAACAGTAGCATCAGTAACTCCAAATGTTCTAGGTTAGTTGTGGAAAGAGCTGGAATATCACTTGCATATTTGCATAGCTATCCACACAGAACTAATATAAACAATAAAAAACTTGTTGATCTGTTTTTCCATCTTATTCATGTTATTTTAATGTATACGTTTGTAAATATATTTATTCAAACCACACTATGATTTTGTGGACACATAAAAGTAAGTTAAGTACTTACGACTTAACTTTAGGTACTGGTGGAGCTATATAATTAGAAAAAATCAAATAAGCTACCCTTGGAAAGCCACCCTTGTACGCACTATAGGTGAGTCCCCGAGGGTAGAAGGAGGTTATACCAGGGCAACCTGGAAGTAATTTCGATTTTACTACTTTTGTACTTACTTCTTGTTTGTGTATCTGGTATCAGGTGATCTGTCAGTACTCTTTCAAGGGTGCATTCTTTTTTAAGTTTAGTCTTCCGTATCTCTCTAGCAACATTTCCTGGACCAGGGCACTGCAGAAGAATGTGTTGGAGGGTTTCTTCTTGTTCTTGGCAAACCAAACAAACGGGGGAATCAGCAATTCCAAAGCGAAAGAGGTATGCCTGTGTGACAATATGTCCGGTTCGTGCCCTAGAAGCAAAAGTAGACACCGATCGAGGGATTCCCCTGTAGATGCTCAAGTTGTTAGGAGTTTTCTGAATTGATTGTAGATGGTGACCTTTTTCCTCGTTGTTCCATTGTATGACCCATTTAGTTTTAAGAATTTTATGACAAAGCCCATAACTCAGCGATAGGCTTCTTGATGGAACCGGGCCCAGCTCAGCAGCAATCCTAGCTATTTTATCTGCTTTTTCATTACCCCGCAGACCACAACCCAAGACCACAACCATGCAGACCACAACCGCATGTCCAGTAACCCAATGGAACTAAATATTTCTATCTTTCAGTTTTTCAAGCATAGAGTGAAATCGCATACTCTCTGATAGTAGGATACAACCTTGTTGAGCACTGTGGTGAAATTCACTATAATAATTCGAATTTGCCCCTAACCACAATCATTAGAAACTTAATAAAACACAATTATCTGGTTAATAGTTCTTTATTAATTATTTACACTTAAAGCCCTGATGTACATTTCGATAACATGGTTATCATCATCGGAAGGTCTTGCTTATAAACTAAATCTAACCTTAAATATCTAATAATGAAATAAAATTGAAATAACAAGACCCTCCGATGATGATAACCATGTTATCGAAATGTACATCAGGACTTTAAGTGTAAATAATTAATAAAGAACAATTAACCAGATAATTGTGTTTTATTAAGTTTCTAATGATTGTGGTTAGGGGCAAATTCGAATTATTATTCTCTGATAGTAGTTCGATGGTTTGTACTGCTTTAACAGTTGTAACACGCTCATAGAGTCGCAGAAAATACAAACATCCTGCTCTTCTACACTGGTGATGTAGACTACAGCGGCATCAATCGCTAGCAACTCCACGTCTGTACTTGATGTAGAATGTGCGAGCACACATAATGACTAGTTGGTATCGTCTACAAAATATCCTGCTCCAGACTTTGAATTGAGTTGGTTCAGTGAGCCATCTGTAAATATTTTGTGGTAGTGCTTGTAGTGGTTGTTGATAGCTTCTAACGCGGCTGCTTTCTGAGTTTCAGGGAGGTCTTTCTTCGAGAAATTTCCAGGTAGGTGCAGTCTTATATTGGGAGAGCAGAAGGTCCAAGGAGGGTTCTTGTTTACAATCAGGAACTAATCAGGTAGGATTTCAATGAAGGAGGATGTGCGGTGGTGAAAGGAATGTTTATGCCGGAGTTTCTGTATTTCAGGCTCATTGCTGGAAACCAGCTAGGGAAGCGACAGAATTTTTAAATGTTTGTGACAGATTATTCTGTCAAGATGAATGTCCAAAGGTACGATGTTCAGCTCTATTTCCATTGCATGTGCAGGGGTAGTTCTTGGATAGCCTAGGCAGAGTCTTAAAGCTGAATTCTGAATGCGCTTCTGAAGTGAGCGTTAGCTGCAGAACTCCAAACTTCTGCACCATACCCATTTTTGATCTTACAAATAAATATTGTGTATAGTTGTTTTAACATCATTGTATCTACACCCCTATTCTCTACTTGCTACTGCTTTCAACAAGTTTAGTCTGCTCAAACATTTTTTTGACACTACTTCTATGTGGATTCGCCAAAGCAATTTAGGATCTAGTGTTATTCCTAAGAGTGTTGGGTTCGTATTAAATGGGATGAGTGTTTCCTCTAACTTCAGATGTGGTATAAAATTCTTGAGTGAATATCTTGTTGTAAAAGCTGAGCATTCGGATTTAGATAGTGAGATATTTATACTCCATTTCTTTGTCCATGCATTTATATATTGTTTAGAGCTTCTTGAACATTTTTGGTGGCTTTTTGAAGGTCTCTGTCTGTGCTCCATATAGTGATATCATCAGCAAAAATTCAGCCATCTGTAGAGGCATGTATCGTGTCCATCATATCACTAAGTGCTATGTTAAATAAGGTGCTGCTCAAAACAGAACCCTGTGGTATACCACTATTCACTTTTAACTCCTCTGAAACTGTGTTATTCACTTTGGTTCTAGTTGCTCTATCTGTTAGAAAACATTTCAAGAATTTCAACATCATCCCCCTAATTCCAAGCATGATTATTGTGGAATGAGGGATTCTATTGAAGGCCGTCTCTAAGTCAATCATGATGGCGGCTGTCACAGCCTTATCAGAAAAACCACTATAAATTGATTCTGTAAAATGCAGTAGTGCATCAACAGTGCTCCTTCTCGGTCAGTATCCATATTGCTTGGAATGCAACCTTTCTTCACTTTCCATTCTCCAGACCAACCGGTTGTTGATGATTCTTTCCATAAGTTTTCCTAGGCAAGATGTTAGAGATATAGGTCCGTATGAAATCATGATAGCAATGATCTATCACTCTTGTTCAATGCAGACTTATAACTGTTATAATGTTTTCTTGGAGATCAAAAGCAAATTTCATCATTTGCTTCACCTTTGTACCAGAAAGGACATCGGTCATGCAGGGAAGGAGACCTGTAATATCCTGTAATTGTTCAACTAAAAAGGTATAGGACCATAAAATTTATACACATTCGCAAACATGCATATCCTGCTCTTTGTTCAACTAAAAAGGTATAGGACCGTGAAATTCATACGAATTCGCAAGCATACATATCCTGTTCTTGCCCACACTTGTATAAATACGTCCCTGATTGTTTTTCAAAAGACAGTTCAGTTTCAAGCGTGGTCTGAGTCTTTTTGTAAGTATAACAATTATCCATATTTTCACTTATAAACTCTGATTATATTTGATATAAGGTTTGATATTATGTTTTGTGTTATGTTATTGGGGAATTGATATATTTCTATTTATTCACCTATTAATTTATATATTTATTTTATCTATAACATATAATGGAACTTATCAGCCGAATAAGCACAACGACATCTCATATTTGAAAATTCTGACTTACAGGTACCAAAACTCTTTTCAAATTTAATACCCCTCCTGAACATGTTAACACTGTAGATTGGCTAAAATTGGGTTTACAAAAATTAATTAACGAAATGAAGGAAGGGGTACAGAAAATGATAGGCTTGGATTTACGTTTCATAATGATAAAATCCAAACACCGGGTTATATTGCATTTAGACCTAAATCTGAGATTTTGGTAGATGCGCTTTGGGGGGTTATCGGGAGTATAATACAGAGTGGCTTACAATCTGGGTCGTGGACTGATACATTCCAATTAACATGTACAAAAGTTAGTCTGCCTGAGGGCCTTGGTCGTAGGCGGGTTCTTTTTTATAATGATTTTACTGAAGAGTGTAGTGCGAGGAATGGGATAGTAGTGATAAAGAATACGGATAAGTTATGTTTACCTAGAGCGTTAGTTGTAGGTATAGCTCATGCTAAAAAGGATCCTCAGTACAAGGCTATTAGACAAGACAAGGGGAAAAGACAGACTACTGAGACTTAAAAACTATTGAATGACACTAATGTTACCATTCTCCAAAGTGGTGCAGGATTTCCATAATTGGAAAAATTTCAGGAACATTTACAAAATTACTGTATACCAATACGGAGTGAAAGGGTGTGATATACTTATTGAACACACTATACCTAGCGATGAATATAAAATTAATCTATTATTCCACAGAAACCATTACAACGTAATTACCAGCCTAACATCAGCATTTGTGTATAATTACTTTTGTGAAAACTGTCACATACCATACAATACCATAGGGGATCATGTTTGTTCTACCAATTGTAAGTCTTGTAAACGTTCTCCTCCTTGCAAAAAGGCGGTAACGGTATAATTGGTGACCAATGTAACAGAAATTTCTTTAATCAAACTTGTTTTAACCAACACAAGGTGGTATGTGTAACATACTAAAATAATGTTTGAAATGTGATCGCACTTTTAAAAAACAAAACAACACCCAAAGCATGTATGCTACGAGGAGTACTGTAGCGTTTGTTCAAAATATAGGCCTCCCGGACACCGCTGTTATATGAGGATTGACACTAGGGAACCCAAAACAGGTGGTTATTTATTAATTTTATGTAGACAACTCAGGATACACCAATACCGTCAAATCCTCAAGCTAGAGTTCATAAAGTCAACCTTTGTGTTTCGCAGCAATTTTGTAACTCGTGTCCACATAATTGCCCCACCGAGCACAATAAGATACATATTTTCAAAACCAATCCTGTTAATCAGTTTATGGGGTTTATCATGAATGTTCGGAAAAGTTTTGCAAAGGTATCTATTTTATCACATTACGGTTCTGGGTTTATTATACAATTTGTCCTAAAATATATTCTAGAGAAGACACAATTTACACCCGAACTGATGACTAGAGGTGGCAAAATTATATTATTAGAACTAGATAATGTCCGTTTTATCGATTCCCTTAATTACATGCCTATGGCATTATCAAAATTACCCAAAGTTTTCGATCTACCCCCTGAAAAAAAAGAAGGGTTACTTTCCTCACCATTTTAATACAGGGTGTTTATAAAAGAACTCCTTGATTTAAAGTTTTATTAGTACACAGTAAAGTTAAATTAATAGTTATAAAACCTATATATTATTAAAGAGAATGTTCTCAAGTTTTTTTTTCATACCTAATAAAGTTCTATATGAGCACCATTTGTTGCCCTGGCCACGTCTAAACGATATTCAGTTTCTTTCCAGATATTCAGCAGCATATCAGGTGTGACGGATGCTACAGCTTCAACAATCCTCTCCCTCGGATTTGCAATGTCACGGATCTTCTCGGAATACACAATGTTTTTTACATGTCCCCAAAGGAAAAAATCTAGTGGAGTCAGATCTGGGATCCTTGGTGGCCATGCAAGTGGCCCACATCTACCAATCCACCTATTAGGAAAACGCTAATTTCCCGAAACTGATTATACCAATTGAGAATAGTTTTGTTAGTAGGTGCAACACCGCCATATTCACGTCTATAATTACGCTGAACTGTGATCACTGAACTTGATTGAATAAACCAAATCACACATTGAGCTTTTTCCTGTGGCGTAGCCATGACTGTTGAATAGTGACTGGTCAGCGCTCTTCCCTAACCACGCTCGCTCCAAGGTCATGCACGGGTGCCAACTGCGATCAAATATTAGCCAAAAACTCTTGACAATATACTGAACTCAAGTTCGAAAACCGAAAGTTTATTGCTGGTTTCATTTTTTAATTATGATTTTTTTAAATCAAGGAGTTCTTTTATAAACACCCTGTTCAATGGAAAATCAAAACTATATAGGACCTATGCCGTCTATTGAGTTTTACAACCTGGATTCAATGTTTGATAAAACTCGAAAAGACTTTCTAAAATGGTATAATACATAAATTCAGAGCAATTACATTTTTAATCTTCAAGTAGAACTTGTATGTAGCCTATGTAACACCTAAAAAAGGGTTAATTGAAATTTGAATAACGGAAAATAACCGGGAATCAATATAGTTAAATGGGGAGGGGGAAAACTTAAGTCAAAGACATGACTTATGTTATAATTTAAAATAAAATAAATTCAATTAACATACATTTCCAAACACAAGTAAATAATAATGTATAGGATTTAAGAAATATTTACTTTTAAGAAATTAAATAGTGTTGTGTGTGTAATAAAATTGGTAAAAGGAACTCGTTGTCAAGTGAGAAATATTGAACAGTGCATTCGATGAAATGCGTATGAGACAGATAACGCTAACGCAGCGAGATTTTTGAATAAGGTCCGTGTTATAGAAAATGTGAACCCCGGATGAACAGGATATGGAATTCGAGCATGCGGTCTTCAGTTTAGTTTAGGGTGTTGAGATGTAATGTCGTTTAGCAGTCTTTTGTCAGGAGTCTGTAGTAGAAAGACGTGCGTGTGAGTGACTATTTTGAACAATGTAGTCTGAATCAGTGTACTCAAAATTGGTTAGCAATAACAAGTAATCTGAACAGTATTTTGAAAGTATTAAAATGGTACTAATTTTGATTTAGAACAGAGTGTTAGAAGTGTTTATTACGAATCGCGTATTACGAAAAAAGACAATAGACAATCACGCGCGTAATATCAAATACGGTCGAATGATGAACATTCATAAAGTGTAAAAATGGACTAGTAAGTTAATAGACATTCTTAATATAAACATTTTGCGAAGTGTGATTGAAATGGTGTCGATGGACCTCGTTTTCCGCGGACAGAATGGAAAGGCTATCATCAAATACCATGCTTCATGGACCACTATTACGTAATGCGTTCTGCGACAACAGTCTGGTAAAATGTGTTATTTAACACAATGAACTTAATCCATATATTGTATAAAATTTAATATAATTCATGTTTTAATTTTTGTAATTTGATATTTTAGTAATTATACTTTTTAAATAAATAAATAATAAATGTCTACTGACATATTTCTTTTATCTAAAATAAAATAAATTCAATACGAAGTAACAGATATTTTAATCTGTTTGTTTAATAAATCTTTTTTTGTTGCAACGTAAAGTTAAATTCAAGTTTGTAAAAGAAATGAGTCCTTCTTCAGAGGAAATTAAAATAATTCAGATAGGATGCTAGCTATAGTTGATTTACATGATATTTTTTGTAATCAATGGTAATGAATAGATATTCTTATTTAATAAATTCATGTAAAGTTTCAGCAAAATTAAGAGTAGTTCATTTAACCAGGTAGATCACTGTGGAGTACACTTTAAAAAGAACCTATAACCGAGATTTTAAAATAATTAGCTTCACCTTTTCAAAATTGATGTTCAGACATCTGGCGCCCATAAATGCTGTGCAAAGTTTAAATTTAATAAAAATAACTTCATTATTTTCTTTTAAAAGTAAAAATAACTTAAGTAATAAATTTTCAACCTGCTGATTTCATATTTATAATACCTATTGTATCTCTGATGTTGATATTTTGGCTCAGGTGCGTCTCAAATTTAGACAAATGTTCTTGGATCAGTGTAATGTGGACCCATTTTTAGAAATGGTTACAATTGCTAGTGCATGTAATCTCGCATTTAGACGTAACTTCCTAAAAAAGGATACTATCGGTATTATGGTTACCGAATGATTGATATGTCTATAGCATCACAATGGCTTAAAAGGAAAGAGGATCAGATAGGAACACAGATTGAACATGCAGGTAGAGGGCGAGAAGTCAAAATTAACAGAATGAGTGTTGACAGAATCTCAAATAACACTATATTTGAATTTCACGGATGCTACTATCACGGTTGCCAGAAATGTTTCCCTCTAAATCGTGACGAAGAGTTACATAATGATTCGTCCCACAAATTCAATTTGAGATACGAGAGAACTAAATTAAAGACGTTAAACCTCGCTACTAACGGATATACTGTAGTTGAAATGTGGGAATGTAGGTTTAGACAACTAAAGAAAGAAAAACCTCTTGAAACAGCTTACCTCGAAACCCATCCTGTTCTAAATATGCTACCCCCTCAACCCTCGCGATGCATTTTTTGGAGGTAGAACCGGTAATACAAAATCATACCATATATGTAAAGAGGGGGAGTCCGTACATTACGTAGACATTTGCTCGTTATATTCGTGTGTATGTAAATATGGAAAATATCCTGTTGGACACCCTGAGACTTTCCTCGGTAACGAGACGTTTACGGCAAAAGGATTGAACTCTGAAGGACTCCTCAAATGTAAAATTCTCCCCCCAAATAATTTATATTTACCGGTTTTACCCGTAAGAATTAATAACAAAATTAATGTTTGTGCTATGTCGTACTTGTGGAGAAAATGTTAATGTAGATGATTGTTCTCATAATGTTGAAGAATGTGCTCTAACAGGTACCTGGGAAATGAGTGAAATTCGCAAAGCGGTAGTAAAAAAGTACGTGATATTGACTATATAACAAGCTTTGCCGTTACGATATGGCTACTTTTAATAAAGGAGGATTGTTTACAGATTTTATAAATACTTTTTTTTAATAAAACAGGAGGCTTCAGGGTACCCTTCATGGTGTCTTACCGAGCAAGATAAATGTAAATATGTCGAAGACTATTTCACAAATGAAGGTATTAGACTTGACCCTACCAAAATTGAAAAAAAAAAAAACAGTAGTTTGAGATCGCTAGCAAAATTGATGTTAAACTCATTTTGGGGAAAATTTAAATTTAAAGAATTGTTACAATGTTACTTCTATTTAGAATTGTTACAATGTATGGTTTAAAATCAAGAAATTCATACAACAGGTATTTAAAGAGAAACACATAATGCCTCTGCCCATCTGCCTTCATTGTTCATGTATACAACTATAACATAAATATGCAATCATACAATACTAGAAGTCAAAAGAATATATTTGTTCAATCTCATAGAACTAAACTGGCATGTCAAAATGTTTTCATAATTGAACAAAATTATATAATGCCCTAACATTATGTTTAAAAAATATTATTAATGTTGAAACATTCAAAACTAAAGACTTTTCCTGGACAAGGCTTATTACTCGATTGATATCTTTTTATTTTCTAACTGAACATTTTAAATGTTCATTGAGTAATAGATGTATAAGGACAGCCAGTAACTGTAAATTATTATTGTAATTATTAATATATAATATATATAGCCAAAAATTGTGATAATGTAACATTGACGTTACCATGTTTGTAAAAAAAATTCATGACAATAAATTATTCTTATTCCTATTATCACATTTTTTTGGTAGGTCAAAGTGTGAAATTACATTTTTGACAATAACTTTTTTATTTGTCATTGTAGAGAGGTGGGGTGGATACAATTAGATGCAGAATTGAAACCTACAAATTTTGATCTAACTTAACACGTTATAAGTTCAATAACTCATGAGATATAAACAAAAACATTTGAGATATGAAAAGCAAATAATTTTTTACAGCAATTAAAAAAATATTTACCATCTGTATAGTTCAGAGTAGTTTTCATTGAGTCTAAAGCTCCTTCTACATCCCATTCATGTTTTGAATTCAAGTGTCTTGAAGTCAAATGTCTCTTGAGTGATTGACGATATGCTATTTTAACATTGCAGTAGTGACAAGTATAATCTGCACTATGAAATTTTCTTCGATGTGCAAACATTTTTTTTTCCTGAAAAAAAAAAAAATTAAAATACATTTTATAAGAGTTAAGAATTCCCCTCCGTAAATGATTTTCAGGTTATGTTTTAGATAAGAATTACCTTTAATTCTTAATAATTGTCTCACTTGACAAATTTGTTTGGTATTTTTTACTTATCCAACACACATAGTATATAATTAAATATTGAGCTTGACTTGTGAGAGAATATTAGATAGAAAAACTCGAACACAAGATCTCACAAAGATTACGTTTACTTAATCAAACGTGTTTCAACGACAAAGTCGCCATCCTCAGAGATACATGAGCTACAATAACTAAACTATAACTAAAATAACTAGTGTACCGTTCGGGGAAAAGAAATTTTTATTAAATATTGAAAGTCGTACTGAGCTCCAAAAACAAAAAATGAACGGTCATGTCAAGTGATGGAACCTCTAAGTTAGGTCGGTTCCTGTACTAACCTTCCTTTGTACCTGAGTTCACTATTTACAGAAAATAACAAAGCAGATTAACAAATAACAAGTCAATTTATTTCTCTCAAAAGAATCAGAATATATATATATTTATTAAAAAAAGTTAATACGCCCTTAAATAAAAAAAAAATTATTTAATAAAACCCTTAAAAAAATTTAAAAACAATAGAAAAATCCCACCCCAAAAGAAAATTTAATAAACCCTCCCTTTTAAAATTACAAAATATCTTATTTTTTTTGTTTAATTAGGTAATTCACAAAAGGATTTTTGATACAAAATTACATTAAATATAACAAATAGAAGTATACATACATATATATATATATATATATATATATATATATATATATATATATATATATATATATATATATATATAACTTATTTTTTGATTTTGAAAGACCTCGTTTTTTTATACACGTACACACGTTAAATTAAAATTAATTTCTTGGGCTTATATACTCTTTAACTTCACATTTTTATTACTTTTAAATCGTCCTTAAGATCAAGTCATGTGTCGGACTTCGTGTTGCGAATGTAGTAGTGAACAGACAGGCAAAGAAAAAACTATGTCGCAATGCCTAGGGCGGCTCAGCTGGTGCTTGATATCTCACTAATGCCTTAGGGTGTGTTCCAAAGTGCATGGTTTCGTTTGAATAGAAGTTTATGAATAAAATACGTACTGGACTTAAATAAACGCTACACTAGTTATTGTAGCTCATGTATTACTGAGGATGACGACTTTGTCGTTGAAACACGTTTGATTAAGTAAACATAATTTTTGTGAGATCTTGTGTTCAAGTTTTTTTCTAACACATAGTATAGAGTAAGTTTGGTTATCACCAAAAAAAATTCCTCTGTTTTTTGGCTGATATTCACATTTCATGGCTTTAAAAAACTGATAAAATGATTTTTCCATCTACATGTAAATATAATAATGCCCACACAAATTAAGACAGGAATTTGGTATAGGAGACCATAGTGTACTTATAAAGAACCCTATTGAAATCCAGCAAAATCTAATAAAAAATGTAAAATGGCAGTCATTTTTACAGAGTTTTCGTTCATATCTCATGTTTTATTCAAGTTATATCATGCTAAATTTGAATGGTATCAAACCCTGGCCTACAAAGAATATGTGATATTCGTGTAGTTACTAGAGCTGGCAGAGTCGAGTCACCAAAACGAGTATAGTGAGTAGAAATTTTTGTACACAGTTTCAAGGCCCATTAAGGTTGATACACTGACACAAGCAAAATGAGTGAAGACTATTTAATACACATCTACAAGGCTTGTTAGGGTCTAGTCAACGTGTCATGAGGTTTGAAAAACTGTGTAACAATAGTTTAAAGAAAATTATCCTATACCATCAGTATGTATAAAATAAGTATACTCATAACTTAAAATAAGTTTAACCCAAGTAAAATCACAATAGCTTATTTTCTACTAAGAAATTCACTAATACACTAATCATAACTTTACTTTTTCTCAACAGAAAATGAAACATTACCTTGAAGAACCTGCGATCACAGAGTGTGCACTGGAATGTTGTTTCATGAGTGTGTATGATTGAGTGTCTTTTTAAAGAAATTTTGGAAGAGAACACCTTTCGACACAGATCACATATAAATTTTCTAAAATGATTCTGAACATGAACCAACATGTGGTGTTTATGGTTAAACTTCTGTAAACAAATAAATATGTTAATAATCAATATTAGATTCTTATTAATGTTTGTCAATTCTAAATATAGTAAAGTTGCTAAGTAGATTGAGATATGGTTCCTTCTTAATCTAACAGAACTCTCATCAGAGAATTTACACTTTGTGATAATATGAAATACCAGGGTGTTGATTGTAATAATTTTATAAAAAGAAAAATATAGCTAAGTGCTAATTATTGATGGGCGCCATGGCAATGTAATAATTACCATTAATATGTGAATTTAAATTTAAATTTAATTTAGAAATCTTCAGGGTCGCTAGTTCTTTTAAACAGTGTACTTAAGTGGATATTTTAAGAAAAAGAGAAGTCCTTTTTATGTTGAAATTGTACATAATTTTATTAATGAACATTTACATTAAACACACACAAATTTTAGATAATTGTATTGAATATCTTGTATTAACACATCCTATTGATTTTATTTGTTTAATTTTTATTGATCATCAAAAAGATCAGAATAATTTTTATTTATTGATGTTACTGTATTTGTTGCAACTCTTAAAAAAAAAAAACGATGAATTTAATTAAAAAATGAAAATTAACTTCTTTTGTATTAAATTATTTGTATTGTTTCAGCTGATCATCTAATGCCTTCATAAAGACATCCTTTATAGTTTTAAAATTCAAATTTTAACTTATTTATTAAAATTTCTAAATAACAAGGTCCTATATTTAACATTTAGCAAAACAGGTTATATCAAATACATATAGCCTATATATATATTTCAAAATAAAAGGTTCTTGAAACATGTATACCAATCACGTTATAATGTCATTGTCAACACATTGAGTCGATGATTTGGAATCCTATGTTGTCCAAACAGCCAAAAGCTCGCCTCGTGGAAATGTTCCTCCATTGCTATGACATCAGAAGAATCGTCACTCTTTCTACCTTACTGAATTCCTATCAAGTTATATTTAGTCAACTTTGGAAATTAATCTCTCTTTAACATAAAAACTGTTCAATACTTCTCACAAAACTATACTTTACTATACATAATGCCAACTCGGCATTATTATAGAAAACACGTGCACCATATTAAGATCATGCATCACAAGTCTTTGTTCAAGTTCGATTTTAACTGATCTTTTGTATACTATTATACTCTGAATTACTTTGTTACCGATGTCAAAAACTGTTATTCATTTTATATCACATAACTTACTTTTTACCAGTATTTCATTGTTCCCATTAAAATCTTATGAACAGCATAACACGTCTTAACTGTTCAAACATTAGTTTAAAACTGTTCTGTCCAACCGTACAATTAAATAACTGTTTATATACTTATTGTCTACTATATATGTCTTTTAACCGAAGTTAAAAGACATTTTTTAACAATTTTCATTGTTCTATAAGAAATCACGCACATAACACCATACGTCTACACTCATCAGATGTTGATCCAAGACTCTTCTTCAACTACTTCCAGACACATCATACACATGTTTCTATTACTTTGTTTTGTTTCCGCCTGGCAACCGATATTTCACTCCATATTTACACAAAAATATACTTAATTATTAATCCTACATTTATTCTAATCATATTAACATTCAAATATTATTCTCTGGATATTTCTGACACTTACTTTGTTTTAAAATTTATTAAATTCACTAGACTTCATTTGACTTGCGGTGTTCCCTTTCCCTAAACTTTCGGACCAATCGCATCCTTTGTTTTATCATCTCTCGACCAATCATGTGCAAGTTTCTAAAACCATGTGTTTCCTGGTACTAAATTCAAAAATGTAGCCTACCTATTACATCTTCTAGGCACAAATGTCTTCCAAAAGTTATGTATGAAGCCTACAGTCAACATCGCTGCCCATTTAAATTATTCACTATACTCATTTTTAGAACCAGATAATCCCACCCCAAGTGCATTCTTTGTTTTGTTTCAATGTGTCAGTTTGATTCAAGGAGCGCTGGAGGTAGCTTCTGTGTGAAAGTCTTGTATATAATAATTTATTTGATGATACAGATGACCTAGAAAATATGCCATTTTTACTAGTATAATTGGGTGCCGAAGAAATGGTGAAATGGTAAATGTAAGTAAAGACAAAAAAAAAAAAAAGAATGACCAACGGATGGTTTCTACTCCATGCTGAACATTGCAGGACTAAATAGCTTCATAGTTTTTAATGAAAATGTAAATGACAACCTGCTATGCCTGACGACATCACTTCCGGAAGATGCTACTACTGCGATTGGCGGAAAAACAGATTCTCCAAATCAAGATGCCTTCACTACACATACTTTATATGGAGAGAGCATTCTCCTCCTGCTTGTCATTTGAATTGTACTGCCGATGAAGAGGCTACAGACACAAGTGAGAGTGACTAAGCTGCATGGGGACGTAAGGGAAACATATAATAGATCTCGTAATTAAATGTTTAATTTTTACACAGTTTTCTATAAATTATAAATATGTCATATTTTAAAAGTGGTACTTTTAAAGTTTTCATATTTTTATAATTTAAGTTGCACGTGCTTATCACAAAAACACCTTTGGATTTGGAATGACTTCGGTTTTTTGACTTACTGCCAACAATTCAGAATGACGAGAAAATGCCTTCCAAAGACATCAAATGATGAAGTTGTCAGAACATCTACTGAGGAGAAGTGGAATGACCTTGGAGAATTATAAGAACTTTTCCAGGAAATTTCTGGAAACATCACAAACAAATAAACCTAGACTTGGAATGGAAAAGAGAAATAAAACACTCACAAATCATGAGCAATTTCATAGGACAAGATGAGGAACACAACTTTTTAGTCCATGCTAAAAACCTTGAAACAGGACTGGACTATAGTTGGGGATTTCTGCATACCCCCTTATTTAACGTGGAGAGCTTTGCTTTTTGAATGGATCCCCCCAAATGATCAAGTTTTATACGAACGCATTGCAGAATACTTTACCTGATCCGACGAATTTAGAGAGATGGAACATTTCTGATGAGACTAAGTGCCTACTATGTGATATATTACCCGCAATACTAAACACATACTTGTTGGCTGTAGAAAAGCTTTGGATGAGGGATAATTTACCTATAGATATGATAAAGTTCTGTCAGTGGTCCGAGAAGCCTTAAGATTAGGAATAGCAATTGCAAGAAAGGAAGGCAATCTTGGAAGATTGGAAGATTTTAGTAGATTATGCGAATAGTCACTATAATTCTGTGAGAAAATAGCCATAACTAATCTTTACCCTGACATAACATCTTATTCCCTGAGCACAAAACAACTCATCATGGTGGATCTCACAGTACCCTAGGAAACTAACATCCATCAGCAACATCTCTACAAAATGAATATATATTTTGACTTGAAAGCGGCTGCTCGATTGAAAGGTTTCACTACGCAAGTTGTTCACAGCTGAAGTTGGAGCACATGGACTACCATTAAAAAGCATGTGATTTCCTGAAAAAACTGACTTTAGGTAGAAAAACAAAATAATTTTTATAACGTATGTCTAAAGAAGGCATATACCTCCTATGGGCTATAAGAAGAGACCCATAGAAGGTTGATGAGGGAACCGTTGTAGCCACTTAAAGACGTCTAAACCCTTCGTGCCCGGTCATCAGTCCGAGGCCAACCTAATTCCTGACCATGCCAGGTGGGCATGCCTTAAATAACAGTAATACCACATCTTTGCCATGCTCCTTTCATCATCATTTAGAAGATATCCCATTTTTTTATTATATCAATTTAAAAAAATTTATTATGTCAAACTTTTTTATTTGAAATATGTTAAACAAGTTAATTAATTATTTGTATAGGCAATCAAGTGTTCTTATATTATGTATTTGTTTATTTTCAAAATCTGGAGATAACCTCTGTGTGCGAATAGTGAAGTTTTAAAATTAGTGCGAATTCCCTTGGGTTAAAAGACAAGCTTCTGAGATCTACACAGTATTTATATTTTTTCGTTAGATTGTATCAACTGGTACTTTTGCACATACTTATCACATATTTTAAAGCTTATCTATATGCAACCCATGTTTTGGACTCTTTACAGAAGTCCAATCACAAAGCAATGAACTCTCTGATGATGCAGTTCAGTGATGCAAGTTGGTCTAGGTTTGAGATTATATAATTTCATTTTGTTTGTTTATTGTTCTGTAAGACCAATACATCCATAGCATAAAACTAGTCATCTAATAAATATACACTAGTAAATAATTAAATTTTAAGTTAGAATATATAATAATAGATAAATAACTGACACTGAACAGTAACAATTAATTAATTAGCATATATATATATATATATATATATACAAAGCATCGCAATATAATAAATAAAATGCCTAATAATAAATTATTAGTTAATATTTTAAGGTACAATATAATTATATATATTTATACAAAACAGTCATAATGATAAATAAATTATAATAATACATATAAAAGAAAAAGGTGCCTATTGTATCTTTTTATGGATTTCACTTACCTTATTACAATGTTCACAAGAAAATTTTAGAACATGGTTTTTTGTATGGGACAAAACATGTTTATCTAGATTCTTTTTGCACTTGAATTTCTTTTCACAAACAGAGCAAGAAAACTGAAACAACCAACAAAAATTTCATAAAACACACACACAAATTATTAAATTAGTTTACAAATTTTAACAATACAATTTGTACAGAAGTAACTAGGCCATCATACTTGCACTGGCATACTGCCTCTTCAATTACTATCTTAGATGTTTGGTACATTCACAAACAGACGAATCTGTTCCGATATAAACAAGACATAGGCTGATTTTTTCCTCCTGCTGGTGGAGAAATAAGAAAAAGTTTAAATGGTGACAGAAAAAATAAAACATAATATATCTCTTAAAATCTTGTGGTAATTTATAATGATACACACAGAGAAGAAACCTTACATCCAAACTTGGTTACAAGACACATCCCTTTGCCAATTATGTTTAAAATGTAACAAACTAATAATGTATATAACAATAATCTATACTCATATAAAATACAATGTCTCTTTATCAGTTTGTAAGCTAATAAATAAAACAAGAACTTTTTATCTGATTATCAATTGGTTTTCTCTCCTATATAGGTCAGGTTTTGATTCAAATTGATTCAGAAGTTTCCAAATTATATCAATAACTGTCAGATACAAAAACAAAAATTTTCTACATAATTTTATTAACATTTATAGGTATAATATATATTTTTTCATTGATAAGGATAAGTATAATTATGATTTGAATGCTAATTGAAATTGAAAATATTTAATCGGTACAATAGTTTCCAGTAATAGCCATAATTGGAAATAGAAAATTCAGATTTTCGAGATATTTTACACATTTTCTTAAAATTTTCAGCGACAACATATATTTTGTCAATGACAAAATTGGTATATAATTTAAATGCTAACTGTAACCAAAAACTTTGTTTTAAATCAATGCGCTACTTCCCAAGTTTTAACAAATTTTGTTAGTAATTAAGTAATAATCTAGTGTATATTCTTACGTATACTTTGATATTTCAGCAACCAAATACATTTTATCAATAATAAAGTTGAAACAAAATTAAAATGATATTTAGCATTATTAAAATTGTTTGAAGTTTCAAAGTTAATGATGATTTTGGTTTGGAAGCTACTGTATTTTAATTTGGAGAACGAACTTGTGTCAAACCCTAAAGATAGTGAGCATTGATCTGCGAGCCCACGCTTCTCAAAATGGACATATGGTATGTGTAATATGTACATTTTTTAATTTTATATAGCGCAAGGCGAAAGAATCTTTGAAGTTGAACGTAATTGGTCCAGATGAGAAAGGAAAGAGGGGCGTGTACTAAAGGAGAAATGGTTGGTCAAATTACTTTGAATAACAAAAAGAATCAAAATTTAAAAACAAAGTGAATGGCAAAAAATAGTCAGAGAACTATATCTTGTATATTAATATTATTAGAATTAGTGTAGACCTAATAATTAAGAATATTGAAACGTAAAAAGTTTTGTGAACGGTTGTTGCTAGGCAAGACGTTGTGACTAAGCAAGATAGAATACTTTCTGTTAGCATGGGTTAGTCGGAATACAGTGTTTCGAGCAATTGGACGTTGTCGATTTTGAGATAGGAGTGTATAAACAATTATTATGCAGTCTCAAGACAGTCTTCAAAGTGTTCAGACGTGTTAGATTTTTATGTCGTTCCTAAAAAGGGCAATCAAAACCGTTAGAAATGTGAAAACGTAAGGTTTAACAAGGATAATGACGAGTTGCGTTGTTATAAACATAATTAGTAGATTGTAGAGTATAAACAGTTATTAAAGATTTATACTCGAGAGTTTCCTTTGCACAAATGAACAATATGTACCATGTGCTTTTTTGTATTAGCTAGCAATTTTAGGCTAAAGCTTTGAGATACTAATATTAGTATCATATAAATGATAAACGTTAATTAGGATGTACTAAAATACGATATTGCATATGATTGGTCAAAATTTATATATGTTCATTGTGAATGTGTTTAATAAATATTATGCTATTTCAGAACAAAGAAGGACATCTATTCTTTAATGCCAATATCCTGCTAAGTACACTGTAAAAGAAATTACGACCTTAGAGATTTTAAACTTAATAAAATTTAAACTTAAATTTCATTTTTTTAAAATATATATTTTTATTTTGGTAATTATTTAATTACCATGGCGCTCAACTTTTATCACATTTAGCTTCTTTTAGATATTAGTAAATACATCACCTTCATTTTTGGATTATTACACATGTTGGCGTGTGAGATCTAGCAGCAATGATTACCTGCTATTCTTTACAAAACTAAAAATGTTGTTTGAAAATTGGTTTAATTAGTTTAAAATGTTTGAAAGCCGTAGTGTTTTAATTTGAAGGACGGATTAGTGTCAAACCCTCAAGATAATTAGCATTGATCTGAAGAGCTCACACTTCTCAACATGGACATGTGGCATGTTGGCATGTGAGTTCTAGTAGCAATTTCTACCTGCTGTTCTTTACAAAACTAAAAATTTTATTAGTTTGAAATGTTTGAAAGCCATAATGTTTTAATTTACTACGGAACGGATTAGTGTCATACCCTCAAGGTAGATGCTTCTCAACATAGAGACATATTTGTGTATGAGTTCAAGCAACAACTTTTAGGTGCTGGTGCCTAAAGTTCATTTAACCCTTTGGGTGCCACGGTGACGATCTATCGTCACCATTTTTTCGTGCGAGAAGTGCCACGGTGACGATCTATCGCCACCATTTTTTCGTGCGAGAAATGCCACGGTGACGATCCATCGTCACTGCGTATTTCGTAGTTTAATTAATTTATTTGTAATCTGATATATAGTATTTCGGTGTTTTAAAATACTTTGTGGTATATCCAGTGATATTCAGTGGTGGAAAAAATTTTGTTTTGGCTAACTAAACTGATGACAACAATCACAGATGCACAAAATCAGCTGTTGTCATTTTCACTCGCAGGTTAGAAGTGTACTGATATTATTGTGTGTTGATATTATTTTCTCGCTACAGTCATCAGTTTTTTTTTAAGTTTGTTGTTCGTGTTATTTTATTATTTGTTTGTTGAATGTTGTTATTTTAGTTATTACAAGTTTATAGTAGTATTTTGGATAATATATTGCTTTGGAATGGCGGAAGAAAATCTAAGAGGTAGCGAAGTAGATCGATTACTTTTAGGTTATTCAGACGATGACTCTTTAGCCTCTGAAGACGATTTGGAACATTTATTTGGGGATGACAGTGATGTAGACCCATTATATGAACCAGAAAGTAATAGTGACAATCAGTTTAGTGAGAGTGATTTAAACTTAGATCAACCTAGTACATCAGGTACACAAAATAGGCCTAGGCCTATAACAAATCAAAATGTCAGGCCTACCTTAGGTAGACGTATAAATCGGAATGTGTTAAGTAGTAGTTCTTCTGAGTCTGAAGATGTCACTGATAGGCCTACTGACAATGAAATTTGGCTAAACATAAATGAAGAAAGATCCAATAATTTTGAACCTGATTTTTCTTACCATGAAACCCCCGGACCAAAACATTGTCCACCTATTGAATCTAAGCCTATAGATTATTTCAATTTGTTTTTTACAGAGGCACTTTTGAACATTTTTGTAATAGAAACAAATCGATATGCTAACCAGACTATTACGATATTATCAGACAAAATGTCACCTTCTAGTCGTAAGAAAAACTGGATCCCAGTAGGATTAATTGAGATGAGGGCATTTATCGCAGTGATTCTCAATATGGGTCTTATTAGAAAACCAACAATTTCTTCTTATTGGTCTACTACAGATTGTCAAGCAACATTTTGGTTCGCGAAAATGTTTACTAGAAACCGATTTCAACTCTTACTTAGTTTTTTCCATATAGTTGACAATAGCAAACTTCCAACAGTTAACCAACCAGAATATGATCCTTCTCAAAAATTCAAACCCTTGATTGAACATTGCAATAGGCTATTTAAATTTTTTTATACAGCACACCAACATTTGTCAGTTGATGAATCCTTAATTGGAACAAAAAGTCAAACCGCTTTAACTCAATACTTACCTAACAAACACCATCATCGCTGGGGGATTAAACTATGGGTTCTATGCGACTCTATATCTAATTACTGTCTGTCAATGATATGTTACAAAGGGAAAAAATACAACAATTCTGATGAAATTAATAAAAAATATGGTTTAGGCTATGGAGTTGTTACAGCTCTTTTATGTGCCTGTAATTATTTGAACAAGGGCTTTCACGTGTTTACCGACAATTTTTTTACCAGTCTTCCACTTGTAAATAAACTTTATGAAATGAAAACCTTTTTCACTGGAACTGTTAGGAAAAACAAAAAGGGTTTACCTGATGGAGTTAAACAAAAATTACTAGTGGGACAAAAAAAGTATTACAAACAGGGCAACATAGTAGCACTTGGCTATAGACAAAAACAGTCACAAAAGAAAAATGTAATATTATTGTCTTCTAAAGTAGAAATTAAAGATGTTGTAGATGTTAAAAGAAGACATGGTCGAATTACAAATGAAAAAAAGCCATCCATGATTGTTGACTACAACAAATACATGGGGGGCATAGACACATTTGACATGATGTTGTACTCGTATCTTGACGAGCGACGAACTGTGAAATACTGGAAGAAGGTGGTATTTAATCTCTTTTCAAGAATGGTAATAAATTCATATATAATATATAAAGAAAATTGTACTAGCCATAACAAAAAGCCCCTATCTAGATATCATTTTGTTGTTAATATCATAACATCTATCACTACAGAGTGGAATAATTATCGACAGCATATGGAACTTGGAGGTGGTGATGGCAATCGAAGAACTGGTATAGAAAAACTACCCGGAAAACAGGAAAAAACATGTTTTGTTTGTACCAAGAGAGGGCCTACATTTAAAATAAATAGAAAGAGATCAAGAACTGTGTGTGTTGTTTGTAATGAAGGTTGCCATGGCCCTTGTTTCCCAAAACACAAGTGTAAATAAAGTTCTTTTAAGTTTTCAGTGTATATAGTGTAAATAAGTTGTGTAGGTATATTACAAACTGTAAATAGTTATTTCTACTTCACAGACTTCTCAAATTCATTGTGGTAAGCAAATTGATGTTATATTATTTATACATAGTATTAGGTGTTAATACACTAATTATTTCATTTTTTCGAGCTAAAAGTTCTGAGATAAAAGTTTTTTGTTTGAGTTTGGTTTTCAACCAAATAATTTAAAAATTTGGTCACTTATAGAAAACAGTATATAGATAGAAAATAGCACACTTCCCATGTGTAAAATATTTTTGGTTTGTGAGGTAAAAAAAAAAAAATGTAAAATATTTTATTCTAAATTATCTAAAGTTTGGTTTTTAATAAATAATTTTTTTTTACATATAGAATCCAATTTATTTACAAATATAATTGTAGCCTAGGTAACACTGAACATTTTGACACTAAATTTGTTAAGATATCTTGTATACAATTTAATCTGTGTCAATTATAACAAAGTTCTCCAAAAAACCATTTATACCTGTGGCATTTTTGGGTGAGTCTGTGCATTTTAGATGTGTTACCGAATTTTCCAGTTATGAAAATTTTCTTGTGGCACTCAAAGGGTTAAAAACTAAAAATATTTTTTTAAACAGCCCCCCTAAGAACAAAGATTTTTCTATTATGCCTTCTCATTTTATCGACTCTGATCCTATTTATTGTAATAATAAATATGGAGGGGCAAACAAAAGATTAAACAGACATTTAAAAAAATCATAGTAGATTTAAGTGATAAAGTGAACATACTATATAAGTAGCTCCTAAAGGCTCCTTTTTGTCAAAGACATAGATCTCTCCTGAGTCCAACAAGAGGGGGGCACAAAAGATCTAACTAGGTCGCAGTGCAGGAGGCTTTTAAAACACTCTCCACAGTCTTAATAATAATAATAATAATAACTTGTTTACAATGTTAATAAGACAAAATAGTTAAATTAATCTTCTCTAAGAGAGTATAGCTAAGTTGTTAGATGGATAAAGCTGAAAGTTCTCAAAGGTTAATAAAAACACTATAGTTTTCATTTGATTTGACTTGAAAAATAATAATAACGGGTAAAAAATAATTATTTACATCATATAGTAGAACAACAAAATGAAAAATTTAATGGCAAAATTAAAAATTAAAAACAAAACAAAATGTGTGACTTCCACTGTGTTATACAGTCAGTGGGTATCTAAATAAAAAATCTAATTATAGTGTCTCCCACTAAAACTATCCAAGTGTCACGTTCTACCAAACAACCTATACAATTAATTAACCTACGTGAATATAAAATCTGAAATAACCTACCCTGTTTGCAATGTTAATGAGATAAAATATTTTAATCAAGCACATACTTTACTTAACAGAAAATTACAACTAGGTGTTGTTAAGTCTGTGACTACAATTAATCAATCTACTTAAATATATAATTGTTCATTGTTTACTTGGGTTTCTATTCTAAATACAGTATGGCCCAAAACAAACAATACTAAAACATGTCTCTCTGAAAGCTGATACGTCGGCTATTATTGTCTTAGCACCAGTATTGATTGTTGACTTGAGATTAAGCTACATATTAAATAAGGAATACAAGTAACATATTTAAAATGTAGACAAGATAAATGCAAAATGCTGTGTTACAAGAAAATAAAAGTAAAAATGATTTTATATATGTTATTATTTCATTATAGTGTTTTGCCTTTCTTTTGTATATTTATTAATTTTATTTGATTATGACTATGACTGTACTATTTGTGTTAGTCCTAGTTTTTGTTACTGTAAATGTGTAATTATAATATGTACATATTGAGACAGTTTGAGAATGACTCTAATCGCTCAATTAACAAAATATCAAAAATAATAAATTAGAAGGCCGAATTGAAATGTAAGGTATAGAATATGCAAGCCTAAGCCATGCAACACACAGTAGAAAGTTTTCACGGACAAGATTCATCCTGACTGTGAAAAATAATTTTGTTAATATGTATAAAAGCAATCTATGAAGTAGTAATTAAGAACCAATAATACAAAAAAATAACTAAAACAATTAAAATTAAGAAAGTTATAGTGAAAAGAAGAGGGGGAATAATTATTTCCTAAAGTAGAGATTTGAAAAAAAAAATTAAGGGAGTTGTTAACCCTACAGCGGCCGCATAATAATTCACTTTGTATGTTAAAAAAATTAATAAAAAATATTATTTTTATACAAAACCTAACTTTTAATACATCATTTTTCTCAGAAAGATACTTAGAATTTATTTATGTAATAAAAATAAAAAAATTGACACAGTTTTGGAGTAAGTATGTTAGATGTCAAAAAAAGTTATCATTTTTTAGAAAAACCTGAATCATCCAAAATAAAATGTTTATCACTGTTTTTCAAGATATAAAAAAGTTTTGTATAATATTTGTGAATATATTTTGAAAAAAAAAAAAAAATGGTTACATTTTCAAAAAAACCAAAATTGGTTTATAAACAAAGGGAAATTGATACTTTTATTTTCAAAAATTCACCAAAAATTTAGTTTAAACACAACTTCTATAAATCATTATATTCAGAAAGGTGCATAGAATTTAGCTGTGTAGTAAAAAAAAATGTTAGATGTAAAAAATTTGGAGTTATTATGTCAAATAGCAAAAAATCGGAAAGTAACGTAGGCAAAAATTTCACAGAAAAAGCTATATATACCATACAAATTTGTTTTTGAATTTTTTCAAGTATTACTATTTTTGTAATATATTTGTGGATAAAAGTTGCTAAAAAGAAAAATCAATTTATAACATTTTCATTAGACATGGTTCATTTTTACGTAAAAAGTGAATATTTGCTAACTATTTTCAAAAATTCACCAAAAATATAATTAGTATTCAAAACCCAAGTTTTTATTACCTATGTTCTCACAAAGATACATAGATTGTATGTGTGTAATGCAAAAACTTTTAGATGTAAAAAGTTTGGAGTTATTATGTCAAATAGCAAAAAATCGAAAAGTAACAGAGGCAAAATTCCACAGAAATAGGTAGGTATATAAACAAATTTAAAAAAAAATTTATAGATAGGCCTATATAAATTTATAATATTTTGCATACATTTTGGTAAAAACATTTCATTAGACAAAATTATTTTTATGTGTAAACACATGGAATTTTGCTATAAGCGAAGACCAGATTATAACATAACCTCTATCTCTAGACAGCCTCCATATTTGATGTCTGACAATAACATTCACTCAAAACAACAAATTCTACAAACAATCATACAGATATTGTAATTTGTATGTATAATTTATAATAAATAAATAAAACAAATCTTCAGAATAAAAGAAATATAAGCCGAAGTCACATACGCACTACGCCTTTAACATGTCATTTTAGTACACAAACATCGCTAACTTCTGAGTAAGAAACAATAACCTGAAACAAACTGTAGGACATAGCAAATACTACCAATAGATTGAATGAAATCTTCTCTACAACATGCTGTAAAGATCGGTTACAAAATATGGATTGAATAATCGATTATCTTATTTAGTAAACTGCACCAAATGCCAAGTGAAATTCGTTCCGTTTGGTTCTACTTTGGTAAAATAGATATATCTCACGATCTATGACACATAGAACAATTTGTAAAGCACAGATCGAAAGAGAAAGATGTGATCTACAAAACAGTGTTTTGGTCGACCTATTTGACAGAAAAATAGAGTTGTGAACATATGAGAAAAAATGGCGTCATTTCTACTTACAACCGCACAGTTCAAATCTTTGATTTTATGCATAAAAAAATGCAAACTTCCAATTTTTTAAATATTATTTATAATGTTTTGTGGTCTTTTCCCCATGGTTATGCATC
The DNA here is from genome assembly GCA_963513935.1 of Aphrophora alni. Lineage (NCBI taxonomy): Eukaryota > Metazoa > Arthropoda > Insecta > Hemiptera > Aphrophoridae > Aphrophora > Aphrophora alni. The sequence goes on from OY740778.1 coordinate 20,521,470, forward strand.
TACGGAACATTAGCTTTCCAACGGTATTTTATTTATTGCGACAGGACGATTCTAAGTGGGCGTAATGTTGAATTGAAAATTACGTGTTTTCCGGTAGTTAGACTAAACCATGCATTAAAAATCGACCAGCTAGCGGGTCGAACACCGCCTGAAGGGTTAAATGCAATCGGTTAAAATATTTAACTATATGTTTCAAACATTTTGATAGCCATTGTAAAAGGGCTTAATGTTGTTGCAACTTGCCGTTTTTAATATGAATTTTTACAACCAATAAGTTTTGTAACAACTTGTGCAAATTCTAATCATCTTCTATTTTGGCAGTTTTGAACTGGTCCGACAATGTGCCAATTTGTATCACATACCAGTTCTTCAATGTTTGCTATGATCAACTGTTTTCAAAGAAAAGAACTATAAAAGTGCAATATTGACTTTTGATTTAAATAAAACATTCACAAACTTTCATTTATAAGAAAAAAGTGGCTATATATAAAACAAAAGATGGCAAAACATTATGTATCATTATTATGTGTTAAAATACCTGTATGTTAACTTGTAATTCTTATATTTGTAAAATATTTGGATGGGATAGCTAGCATTTTTTTGACTTTACAACTTCAAAGGGGTTATTTAAAAAAAAATAATTATTATTATTATACAAGAGACGCCTCAAAATAAAATTTAAAAAATTAATTTTTTAATTTTCTTTTACGTAAACTTTTGTTTTAGTATTAAGGTTGGCCAACAAACAAAAATTAATAAATATATCTGTATTAAGATTTAAAATTGTATATGTTATCTTAATTGTGTGAAATAACTATTGTAATTTTTATTTAGTTTATACAAAAAGGGAAGGGTTTGTCTAATTTTACTTTTGGGGAGGGATTTTTCTTAATTTAAGAAAATATTTTGTAATATGTAATTTTTCTCTATTTAAGGGCGCATCAATTTTCATTATTTTTGGCATATAATTAAATACTCAAACAAAATACATGTTTGAAAATGTTTCTTAATAAATTACTGATACAAGAAAAAACCTAATAATAAATGGATATTTATTCAGTCACTAATTTTCATTTAAAACTTGGAGTTATTAGTAAAATTATAAATAAATTAAAATTTTCAAAATGACTAAATAAATTGGCACCTTTATTTATTCCAATATTGTCTTATTGTACAGAAAACTATTCGAATAGTTTTAAAAGAATACTTATTCGAATACTAAAAAAGTATTCAATAGTCCTAACACTACATCTGATGCTTACTTTTGGGAACAATGATGGAAATGATTTTTAGAAAACAACCACAGGCAACCATTGGTTAGCTACGTGAGAAGATTGTGGCAATTGTAAGAGGAATGGATCAACCTCTCTTGAAAGTACAATCTATCTATATATTTTTTTCTCACCTTTTGTGGTTTTTTTTTTTTTTTTACCTATCTATTATTATTATTAATTTCTCTTTATTTTATTATTGCTATTAAGGAATCTAATACTACATTAATGAAACAATAACAATGGATTACACTGAACGAATAAAAGCTTTGCCTTTTATTTATTTAGCTAAAGATGAAAAACATGGGATAAAGTTCACATATATAAAATTATAAGAAAATAGATTATGGATATTCCACAACCAAAAGAGAAATAGCAAAGTTCAGGACATAAGGAAATTCATAATCACAAAAAAAAAAAAAAAAAAAATACACAATATATTTGAGAAGTGTTTATCACTATCAGTCTTTTCCGAACAATTTTATAATATTGGAAATCAGAAAGTTTTATCACAATCTGTTTCACTGTCTCTGTGATTTGCTCCAGCTAGCATATTTCATTAAAAGAAAAGGGGGGATTCAACAATATAATAGTCGAGAGCTCGAGAAACTTAACCTCGGGAGGTTGGTGCTGACTCTTCCCAAAGGTTATTCAAAAAGATAAAATACATGAATTATTGAACTAATAATAATATTAGGACTATGTTTTATAGTCTATATTTACTGTAAAATGAAATTATGTTAGTTTATATACTGTGGGGAGAAGTTGTGTGTATGTCAGTGTATAAATAGTTTACAAACTTTAAAATAGTATTTACTGTTCACAAGTATAGTATTATAATGAATTGATTGTTTTGCTCATATAGCAGGATTGGTATGAGTGTAGAAATGAAATTGTGATATGTTTAACAACTCAAAATGGTCTAATCTCACCAATATTTCTCTGTTTGGGTAATATTTTGTTCACTGTCGTCTTTCACTGTACTAACAAACACTTTTTTAAAACTTCGTATACTTTATTAAACACTATTAACATTCACTGGATTCGATTGGATTTAATTAAATTCATCTAACATGCAAAGCATTCTTCTATGCTTCTTATCTCGTTGCATGCCCTCGCTTCACTCTTTTTAAAAGGGACGCTTTTTTCCTCCTTCTCGGAAATTCAAACTGCTGCTACCTTGATTTTCTTATTTCACCTGGGGTTTGACTTTTCATGTAAGTGTGTGAGTGTGGTGATTGAATGTTATTTTATCTGTATAATTTGAATTAATCACTATTAGAATAATGTCAAAGTGTATATTAGCATTTGCTAATATTAATAAATAATTATTAATGAAAAGAATCTAACAAAATACTTAAATAACTCCTTAACAAATAAAAAAGAGCCTTACTATATAGTTACATTTGAATTAGAGTTAAGATAGGCGGATCCGTTCCTTGTATGTTTGATTTTGTATCGACCAATAACGAATTAGTTTACTCGCGGGAACTGGGAATGCTTCTAGTGACGTCACGTTCCACAATGTAGACTAATTACGTTTTGGCTAGTTCTTGTCGGCGAAATTAATTTATTCTGCTTTATGCGTACAGATATTAGAGAAGGCCTAACAACCTTTTATATCAATGAGATTTGGACCTGTCTATTGGTATAGTTAGGTTTCCTTGTTAATATTGTGTTTCATTAGAATTTAATTTATTCTGAAGCCTTCCGTTTAAAATTTCGTGTTCGATTGTTTACTTACTTCTTACTTCATGTTTGTATGTTAGTCTGGGAATATCGATTGTGTTAACCTAATAATTTTCCTAGTAAGTTGGAACATTTTAAATTCATTTTGAGGTGGCGACTATGGGTTAAAAGTGTCGGGAAATATTTTTAATTTGGCCAAATCGTAACGAGGTCGGGGATTATATATCAGTTTCTCGTGTTTCCCGTCAGATGTCGTTTGAGTTGGGGTTTGAATGACATTCCTTGCTTTTATTGAATCTTGGTATTCAATATATTTATAATTGTTACAAAAGACATGTAAAAAAAACCTATGCAGCTGCTACGAGTTTTGCTTAGAGTGAAGAGAAAAACATGTTTGTTAAAAAAAACTTTGAATGTTACTTCTCTGTATCTGTATTGTGTATTTATAGAAATATTTCTCTTTAATAAAAACATTATTTTAAAATAAAGTTTCCATATTGATTGTTTTGGGGCCATACTGTATATGTATGATACATTTTGAATAAAGCATTGCACCATGTAAAAGAACTATATAACATGTATTTAAAAAAATGTATATCAAATATACCTTTGGAAGACTATGTTTTAGCTTATGAATCTGCAGACTATCTATCCGACAAAACTTCATTCCACATTCTTTGCATTCAAAACGTTTCCCATCTGTAAAGACAAATTCAAAACATAAAAGTTGCACATGGGGAAATAATAAAAATAGTTATGAAGTAGTTTTACTTTTTACTTTATTTTTAAGTAGCCTATTTTACTGTGTCTTGGTGTATGTACTGTGTCTGGTTATGACATAATAATTAGCTGTTGGCAATTTTGTCAGAATTTGACACACAACTCTAGTACTGTGTAAGCGATTCAAAATGGGTACTACAATAAATACGCCTGCCAACTGTGAGGTTGTGCTGTGATAAGTTTATCAAAGTTAGCACAAGTGCTACTGAAATGCAAAGGTAACTTGTTAAGATTTATATGCCAGACATTATGAGCGACATTAAAATTAGGCAATGGTGTTTGTTTAGAGAACGAATGTTCATGACAAAAAGTGTAGCTGTCACTTAACAGTAATGTACAAATAAATGTAAAAATTCATGGAAAATGGAAATTTATGGTTTTCCCGATTGGCTTTTCATTTTCCTAACATTTCACGATTAGTAATTTATGACATTGTGACAGAAAAACTAAAAATGATAAACAGAAATGTGACAAATCAGTTTGAACATTTATTTCAGCATTTTTTAAAGGAAAGGGATGGGCTGAATCCGCTTTACATGCTCTACAGCCCTGATCTTGCACCAAGTGAATACAACTTATTACAGAATTTAAAGAAAATCGATTGGACTTTGAAAATGATGATGAACTGAAAGCTGGGGTTACTAACTGGTTCAAGAAATTAGCAGCTAGCTTTTATGAAGGCAGGTGCTATTTGGGTGTCTAATGGCTAATGTGTTTTGTTCGTATATATTTTTTTTATTTTCACTGGCTGAAAGAGCAATTGTCTGGGAATATTTCTTGGAAATTGTATAATTGACATTACTTGTTATTGTAACAGTTTGTTGACTGTAATAGTAATAAAAACACATCTTCACCTGCCTTTTCAGCCATTGAACTGGATCAGTTTCGTAGTGGTAGGTGGGGAATATTTCTAAGGAAAATTCGGTAATAGGATTTCTTGTCATTGTGATAGTCTAATGACAGCAATAGTAACAGTAGAAATACTTTGTTTCCTGCTTTTCGCCATTGCATTCATTAGTTATTCAGTGGTTGTGGTGTTACCAGGGGACTTAAATTTAACAAAGGCGGAACCAAAATGGTAACAATGTTTAGAAATAAAAAAATTAAAAAAGACAAAAACAAATTTAGTGATTAACAAGGCTCAAGTTTATTGAAACAGAAAAGAAATTTCAACGTTTCAGATTTTATCATTTACAATTGAGAAAGACATCCTGAGACAAAATTATCATAAACAGCTTATGATTAAAAAAAAAATATTATAATTAATAATAGTTATACGCCCTTAATACAAAATATTATAATTTAAACAAAAAAATTAATCAATAGATTCTGAAAATTTATCCCCCTTTTTTTTTTGTAACTTTATGAAATGATAAGTTTTTAAAACAGTTACATAATATTACTTATTTGATAAATTACTTAAATGCTATATTGGCCAATAAATATATATATATGTTTTAGATAAAAGAATTTATTATAAAAGGAGAAGTTTATTTTAGAAAAGACATGAAAATTTTGAATATTTAATTTTATTAATTGACGTCAATTATTTTAATTTAGAAAATAACCTCTGGGAGGTTGTTAGGACCGAAAGTTTGCATGCAGGCTCCACCCAATAATTTTTTATATATTTTATAATTAATTACACAAGTCTACATTTAAAAGATAGTTTTTAAGAGAAACATATTCGCTGAAATAAATTTAGGCACATATACAATATGAGTTTAATTAAAGTTCTATAAAGTCAGTTTTTGTAACATCACTTTTGTGCACGTGAAACTCTGAAGCTATGTTGAACAAAAACGTGTTTTGTTAACAGGACGAAACATGTTCAGATCTTTAACTGTGTTTCTTCTACCAGCATATTAGCTATGGCAAAAAACATGTTTTTTAGCGTCTTGTACAAAATCAGACATGTTTTAGCATTAATGTTCATTATTAAAGAAAATATCTGGTTATTTGTCAAAATCAAAGAAAATTGATTGTATAACAGAAATTCGTTAAGATTATAATTAAAAGCTTCTTAGATGACTATAAAGCTATTTATATATATTTCGTTTAGTTTAAAACAAAACTTGTATAAGACTTGCAAAATCTGCAAAAGTTTGTAAAACGAAATTTTCTGTTTTAGAAGAGATTTCTCTAGTTATTTTATATTTGACATGTTCAATAAGATATTCTGATCATTTAATGTTCAACATTAGTTTGCACCTATTTCACATAATTGTTCAAAACTTAAAATGTGCCTGTTCAAGGTTTTGTAAAGTATGTTTTAAGAAATAAAATTTTTTATAATCATTCAGTTTCAAAAAGAACATTGAATATTAAATAAAACATGAAATACATATTTTAAAGAATACATGATAATTAACAAATTATTTTAAAACATTAATAAAATTTATGATATGACAAAATCTGTAAATTTGAAATACCTGGAAAATCCTGTCGCGGAGCACGTGATCTTGTGCCGTGAAAATAATAATTTAATTAACATTATAGACTAAAACGCACAGAAACTGTAGATTAAGCATCGTTGAAGACTGAAGCAGGATTTTGAGAATCAGGAGAGATTATTATATCTAACATAACGATGTTAAAAAAGGTCAGGCATTGTGAGTGACTACCGGTAGACTAGATAACGGGTCTAGAGCAGGCAAGCTGTCTCCCGTTGTACTTTAGCCTCCGATATCATATGATCATTAGTTTTGGATAATCTCGCCGGGTGGCAGCATCTGTCAAGCGACGGAAGTTGGATGTGGAAATGAGTTAATGAAATTTATTTTGCAGAATTGATTTTTGAATATGAATGCTACAGTGGAGCGAATGAGTTAATTTTTATCAAAGTATTGCAGCTTATTATTTTTTTGTTTTCATTATTTTCCTCTTTTGGTTAGTCTTATATATATATATATATATATATATATAGGTAGTTCATTTTATATTCTACAATGGCAGATAATATCAACCGGTTTTTTAACAGTGAAGAAATATGAAATGAAGTGCACGATTTGGATTGGAGTGAAGAGGGCAATGAAGATTCACTAACAAGTCAAGATGAATATGAAGTAAAGGAACTTATACTAAATGGGAACTAGTGATATTTTAATGGAAAGTTTTGAAAGTCGTTTATTACATAATGACACCAATTCAAATGAAAGCAGAGATATCCCAATACAGAGTGAATCTGGTAATGGAATAAAGTAAGTGCCCTTTATGTTAATGGCATCATGTGGAAGAATTTAATCCAAAACAAATTCTGTTTGACAATTTAAATTCAGGCCTTATTGAAGATTTAAGTGGCGATAATGAAATTGATAATTTTCACACTATTTTTGATTAAGATTTAATTTGTCATGTAGTACGTGAGACTATATTAAGTTTCGACATCCACTAATAAAGGATAAAATAAAGCAATAAAGCCTAAATTTTAAAATATTTTAATAATATAAATTAACTACAATTGTTTCACCTTGCGGCATCATCGGGTAACTGATAATTAACAGGTATTGACAACTATTTATACATACACAAGTAACAGGAAACTGAAATACAATAGAGAAATCGAGAAAGGTAGGGGGAATGACCTAGCAGGTAGATGAAGGTTGATGAACTATGTTAAGGATGGGTTACATGCTGCTTTTCACAGCATGATACATACACTTATTATTGTAACTCTCTCACATAATGATGTCAATGATGAACTGAATGTCGTTAAACAAATTGCTGTTAATAATAAGTATGATGTTAGTTTAATAGATAGTATTTTAAGAAAGAAGTTAAAGCGAAGCGCTGAAAATTTAGTCTACTATAAATAATGCCATAATGATAGCATTGAAATAGTTAAATATTGTAAATTGTCTTATATCGACAGAACTAGTTATAAAATTAGTAACCTTATTTCAACTAAATGTAATTGTAAAGTTGCCTTTTATTATACAAAAAATTTAGAGAAAATGTTGGTTAATAATAAAGATAAAAAAGAAACGTTCGAAAATAGTGGATTTTATAAAATATCTTGTCAAGATTGTGACTCTGAGTACATAGGTCAATCAGGTAGATCTATGAAAGTTAGGATTAAAGAACATGTTAATAACTCTAACTTTGCTAACCACCTTTTGGACTCGGGTCATAGTTTTGATCCGAAATTAAATGTTAATCTCTTACATATAGAAATAAAAGCAATAGATTAAATAATTTAGAATGTTTAGAAATAAATAGATCTATTTCACTTAGGCCCATTTTCAACTTAATAGACCAAATTGTATTAAATTCTTCACCCCTTCTAGAACCCATCCTTAACATGTTCATCAACCTTCATCTATCTGCTAGGTCATTTACCCTACCCTTCCCTAGTTCTCTATTGTATTTCAGTTTCCTGTTACTTGTGTATGTATAAATAGTTGTCAATACCTGTTAATTATCAGTTGCCCGATGATGCTGCAAGGCGAAAAAGTTATAGCTTATTTATATTATAATTTTTTTGAAACTTTAAGCTTTATTGCTTTATTTTATCCTTGAATATGGAGTTTCAACAAGAAATATCTGTTGTTACATTAAAATTTTCCTAAACTCTTTTCCCAGGATAGATTTATGTTATTGTTACACGTTCTGCATCTTGATGATAATTATCATAAAAGTTGAGGAGATAAATTATACAAAATAAGAACTATAACCGAAACTTTGAGGAAAAATTCAGTCACTTGTTCAACCCTTATCAAAATTTGGTAATTGACAAAAGCCTTATATTTTGGAAAGGGAGATAAGCAGTACATACTGAGTAAGAGAAATCGTTTTGCGATGAAGCTGTTTGTTTTGTACGACTGTAAAACTGGAATTGTTTTAGATTAGATTATTTATACCGGAAAAACAACAGATTTAGACAGAGAAAGTGACGAGGGAATCTCCGCAAAAGTAATCAAAACTTTCTTAAAACCATATATCGGCAATAATCACGAAAATAACAAGGGTGCATGTGGAACTGTCTAAGGGGATAGAAAAAACTTTCCATGTTTACCAACAAAAAAATGAAGTCGGGTGATGTTGTAGTCAGACGGAATGACATAGTTTTGGCAATAAAGTGGTGTGACCGCCATCCAGTAAATATGTTGTCTACGATACATAACCACAAAATGAAATATTCAAAATCATGCAAAGCAAAACTGAAGTGAGTCCTGGATTATAACCAACATATGGGAGCAATTGACCATGCCGACATGATGTTATCTTTCAATGAAAGTAATAGAAAAAACCACCAAATGGTATCGAAAATTGTTTCGTCATCTCCTTGATATTAGTATATTGAATGTTCTGCAAATGTATAAATTAATTAAAACAAACAAAAAGGCAATTCCATTGATGGAATTCAGGATGAATCTGACGACGGCTGTCGCTGAGTTCCATACAACAGCTGATAAAAGAGAACGCATGTGAGTCACAACAGTCCGCTCCACTTATCTGGATCTAATAGACATTTTATTAGGGCACTTCAAGTGAGTCAAGAAAGAAACTGAAAAGGTCAGAAAAATTGTTTTGTCTGTAGCCATACTACTAAAAAAAAAAAAAAAAAAAAAAAAAAAAAAAAAAAAAAAAAAAAACCACAACCTGCGAGTGTTCCACGTACCTAGTAAGTTTGTATATTTATCTGTGTTTTAAATAATATCATAAACTAAAAGAATTTTTAAATTTTGTAAATATTATTATTTCTTATTCATTTTGATTGGTATAAATTTTTTCTTAATCAGTGCAATACTTTATTATATTTGTTTAAAAATCTTCATGGCTTTTAGATATAAACATGTTCCATGATAGCTGAAATACTAAATATTAGATAATCAAATTAAATAACATTGTTAAACATACAGGACAGTATTCTTCGAGATTATAAAACAAGCCATGTCTGGAATCTATTCAAACAATTTTTAACTGGAACATCTATGCTATGTCTGACATTATTATAGGATCTCAGTCCTACAGAAAGATGACAGCTTAAAAAATTGTTTAGCCTATACTATTTATAATCTATTGCCTTATTATTACAGGTGTCATTTGAAGTGTAAAGGTCAAATGAATGTACACTTTGTCTATGTACACAGACAAAGGGACAGACATTGTAAGGGACCAGTCAGGTCAGTATTAAAGACATAGTGATACAAACATGTCTGTTTTATTTATTACTAAAGTAAAACCTACAAGATGGCGCAGTCAGTTGAAAACAAACCAAATATGCAAGTAACTCTGCCTAGTGTTAAAGTTTGTCAGTCTGCAGAAAGAACTAAACTTCAACTTGCAGGGATTTGTTTTTCTGATAATAAAGTCATAGTTTATAAATTAGAAACAAAGTCACTGAAGCAGCATCAGAGGATAGAAATGACAAATAGAAGCAAGAAGCACACAAATAGAACACACTCAGATGGTAACAGGAGTTCAAATCCACAGAATATTGAAAACAAATTCTGAGAATACAACATGACCTCATCAAAATCAAAATGGCTGAATGTCAACAAACATTCAACAGAATTATAAGAATCGTGTTCAAAATGTGGCTAGTTTCATCAAATAAGGAAGTGTTTTGCTTTTTTAAAAAATGTATAAATTGTGGTATATATATAAATATTTTGCAGAAAATAAAGAAGAGATATCTAGGGTTAATAGATTCTCTAATTAGTAAAGAGATAGATTGATACTTACTAAAAATACATGTGCAAAGTTTAAAATTGATAATGGCTCACAAGTAAACATAACTAACACAAATATATTGCAGGAATTAAAAATTAGCCAACAAAAACAAATACCAAACTTATATCTTACAGTATTCGACACTTAAATGTTATTGAATAAATTGAGAAAAGGCTACTTGTATAATAGATTTAGTTTCCAGTATAGAAATAAAATAAATTAATAAAATTGATGTAGGTTCCAACTAGTGAAAATTATACAAGTTTTATGGATAAATATTCAGATGTATTTCAAGGCATAAGTTGTATAAAAGGTGAGTATGATATTAAATTTAAAAAATGATACAGTTCAGAAAATACACACACAATGTAGAGTTCATCTAGCAATAAAGCTTAAATTTAAAACATCAATTAAAACAATTAGAGAAGCTTAAAATAATGAAGAAAGTTAGTAAAGTAATGATCGTGTTAATTCTTTAGTAATTGTAAATAAACCAAATGGTGATATACGTCTTTGTAAAATTAACTAAAGCTAGACAAATCGTTATGTTTTTAATACTGACCTGATTGGTCTCTTACAATATCTATCCTTTGGTCTGTGTTGCAGATGAAAGTTATCTCAACAAACCGTGGATGAGAAATAATTTAAGTAACCACTAGTCACCTTTTAACTAATAACAGTTAACTTTTAAACTGTTAGTTGTGGCAGGGAAAAATTGAACTTAGTTTATTGTTGAACTATTTTTTACTAGGGTAAAAAACAAAACAATACTATTTGTAATGTGTTATATTAATAAAGCAAAGTTCTTCAATAACGAAGTTGTTATTCTCAATACTCTCAGGGAAACAATCTCTTAGGTTATACGGTCATCCCACACTACAATAACCGTTACTGAGTGACTATTTAAATAACTAGTTACTGACCAGTATCAGAGTCTAAACAACCGTTCATATTATCTCTAGTCTGTGTACTTCAGCATAGTAACAGATACCACCTAATTCTGATTTATCACAAACATTACAGCTACTTTACTTACTGTGAATATTGTGATGGATCTTAAATGTCTTTTTACTCATTACTATCCCACAAACTTCACAAATCGTTTTGTTTTCTTTAACTCCTTTTTTTTCTGAAACAAAATAAAAGAAAGCAATTAGGAACAAGCTGGTAAAGGTTGACAGACAGTAGTTCCAACAAATAACAGAAGTGACTATAATAAAACAGCTGCTGGAGGTAAAAAAAAAGAAAATCAAATAGATAAAAGTCTGTGATGACAGAAGAAGCAAACAAGTTTGTACACTTGGAAGTTGTCAGCAGAAGAGACGGAGAGGTGGATGTGAGATTTTTAAAACATATAGTGCTTTTAATAGTCTAAAATAGAAATGGAGATTAACAAATCATTTGGTAGGAAGTAAGATGAGGATTTTCAATTATAATATAAGAGCATACTAATGTACGAATGTGAAACTTGGAAGTTATTAAACTGTTTGTTAGGAAAGGCTAGGTGTTCATCAATACATGTTTGAGAAGAATAGTTAAAATAAGATAGCTGGACACAAAGAGCTATGGTATGGAGAAGAGTAAAGCAAGAATCAAGGGGTCTATAGAGGTGGATTGGGCACACCTTGTGAAAAGGAGAAAGAGGCATTATCAGAGAAGCACTGGAGTGAAATCCTGTAGGAAGAAAGAGAATTGGAAGGTCTAGTGCAGTACCCTCAGACTAGGAGTGTGTCTGGTGTAATGGGCGTGTCATCCCTTCTACTTGCTTCCCTTACCTGACTTGACAGTACAACCCATTCCAAGAAAACTAGGTATATAAATTACTGCTAGGCTACATTTAATTTTGAAGTTTAAGTACAAGTTAATTCTTAAAAGTTTAATTTTGTAAACTTTTATTTTTATTTACACCGATAAAAGAAACAAAAGTAGGGTAGGCGTTTACACAGAAGCATTTGAGGTCTATTTTTTATTGGGGTTGTACCGCTGAAAGCAAACACAACAAACGAAGTGTGGGGCCTCTCTTTTCCTCTCCACCCCAGACACATTCCTATCTTGAGGATACTGTAACACATACTGTTCTCAACTCTGAGAACAAGTTGAGAGGGGTTGGAAAGATGATTTTTTCCCTTGTTGCTTAAAGGCAAAAAACCTTTCTTTCGGTCATCATTGCTTTATAAAAAAGAAGAAAAGAGCATAAAATAAAATCCCATAGCCCTTGAAGATCCTAATAGGAAAGATGAAAGAGAAAGATTTTTCAAGACTACATGAAAAAAAGGTATAGATCCAGCTAGGGTCCTTGGGTCCGCCACACCCTCACTCACTAAAAGTGAGCCCTTGACAATCGGGAAGATGAAACTGGAGATCAAGAGATAGGTTGCTAATCGGGTGCAAAGTTCTAAGTTCCAGAAAGAATGAAAGGGATTTAAACAAAGATTTGACATGTTTTAAACAGAAATAAAACTAAGAACGAATTTAGTAACAGGTATAAAAAACTCTCACAGACAACAATAAAAAATATGATATTTGTACATCACCTCAGAATTTTTCAATAGTTTAGTTTAAAATTTTGTGGTATAAATGGTTTCTCTAAGTAGTATATAGGACACCTGATCCCAGCCAACTTAGGACACCTGATCGCTGGGACACCTGATCCCAAAAGCCTTTTGGCCCCTGACGTCACTTCAGTGACGTCATTATGACGTCGTTGTGACGTCATTAGGGTACTAGAGACTTAGGAAACAGAGTGCCCTACGTTTAGGATAGAACCAGATGCCCTGTATACAATGTTAACTTACCCGAGATCCGCCCTCCTCGGCAGCTCGACGAAGACTAACTAATTTTAAGAGATAACCAACCTATAAAGCACAATACCACGCTGCAATACTACGTCACAATACTACGTAGCATATTTCTATGGGACACCTCATCCCAGATTGACGTCACATAACACCATGGGACACCTCATCCCAGATTGACGTCACATATTTCTATGGGACACCACAGCACAGATTGACGTCACATATTTCTATGGGACACCTGATCCCAGATTGACGTCACATATTTCTATGGGACACCTCATCCCAGATTGACGTCACATAACACCATGGGACACCTCATCCCAGATTGACGTCAAATATTTCTATGGGACACCACAGCACAGATTGACGTCACATATTTCTATGGGACACCTGATCCCAGATTGACGTCACATATTTCTATGGGACACCTCACCCCAGATTGACGTCACATATTTCTATGGGACACCTGATCCCAGATTGACGTCACATAACACCATGGGACACCTCATCCCAAATTGACGTCACATATTTCTATGGGACACCACAGCACAGATTGACGTCACATATTTCTATGGGACACCTGATCCCAGATTGACATCACATATTTCTATGGGACACCTCATCCCAGATTGACGTCACATAACACCATGGGACACCTCATCCCAGATTGACGTCACATATTTCTATGGGACACCACAGCACAGATTGACGTCACATATTTCTATGGGACACCTGATCCCAGATTGACGTCACATATTTCTATGGGACACCTCACCCCAGATTGACGTCACATATTTCTATGGGACACCTGATCCCAGATTGACGTCACATAACACTATGGGACACCTCACCCCAGATTGACGTCACATAACACCATAGAGCACTTCCCAGATTGACGTCAGCACTAGTAACGTCATTATGACGTCTTAAAAAGACGTCACAACGTCGTCACTGGAAATGACGTCAATGGAGAAGTACTCTATGCTATTATGCTACGTCACCTAACCCCTACATTACACAATATTACATTACATAATATCACATCAAACAAAATTTGTAACTTACAAGAGATCCGACCTCTTCGAAAGTTCGACGAAGACTAACTAAACTTAAGATATAACCTAACCTATAAAGCACAATACTACGTCACTTGGCCTCTAACCCAACCTCTTCAACAGCTTATCGAAGACTAAAATTAAAATGAACGATACAATGATTATATAATAATACACCACAAAACACCAGATCTTTTACGGATATAGTCTTACAGGCGTTACCACAGCATACGTAAGTCTCCAAAGTCTTGCAAAGAGATATCCAATATCTGAAAAATCAGAAAATAACCCGTTAGTATAAAAATATTAAACCACTTGTCCTCTGTGTTCTACGGGGTTGGAACCGTCATCTGGTATGGTGAAGCCGTATCAGAGCCCACATTACAAGCCGGGGTAAGCAGAAGGCCTACCCCTTGTGGAAATAGCTCCAAACCAACGCTATTTCCTGTGACCGCCACACCATTACAAAATGCGGCCCCCAAATGTTTTTGTATTTTTACTTTTTTATTTTTTTTGTATTTTTACTTTTTTATTTTTTTTTGTGCATAGCCGTGCTATGTATTACTGTGACGTATTACTATCAAAGGTTTACGGGAGACTTAACTCCACACCAGGGACCTTAAGGTTTACGGGAGACTCAACTCCACGCCAGGGACCTTAACGGTTTACGGGAGACTTAACTCCACGCCAGGGACCGTTAGTCACACACACACTCTTTAGACAATCATAGTAACATTTAGCACTACGCAATGCACATTTACTATCTTTTTTATTATGCTTTGATAAAACACAATTGAAATCTACTCTCTCAGAGACTTTACACTCCGAATCCACCTCTAGCACATTCCTGTGGAACCGTCTTAGGAATTTTGCTTTCTCTAACCCTTTAGTATATACAATAGCGAAAGGTTTACACAGTATACGTATTAAATCTTCATTATAAGTCACGCCTCCTTCTCCCCACCGTATACAATGGTGATGTCTTTGTAACCAACGTGCTGTCCTTTGAGCTTTACTATTCAATACCTCAAAACTGTACGGAGGTTTAAATACAGTAACACTAAAAAAGTGATCGCTCACAATTGCAAGTTCTTTAATAATATAGTTATTGTCATTATCCATAAACGCGTGAAACTCAACCACGGCGTACTCCATGTTTAAACAGTGTAATTTCGTCGTATAGCCTGTCAGCCTCAGGTAAACTGCTAGGTACTACCTCGTCCGCGGCTAGGTTCTCATTGATGTATGCTTTCATTTCGTTTTCAAAATAAAATAATTCAGAAATACGACGTGTCACAACAGGAATAGAGTCTTCAAACGCCCCCCACTCCGATTCGTTCAAGGTTAAGGTTCGTCGCTCGTTGTTAAATGTAACATAACGAATACCAAAAATAGATTTAACCACAATCTCACCGTAGCTCAAGGTGAATCTACGATTACTTTTTTCACCAAGAGCAGCAGTAATGTGAGAACCTTTAATCAGTAGTAATACTTCATTAAACAACTCTTGTGTAAAAAACATAAAATTCTTACCACCATGTATAAGCACACCGATTTCACATCCTGTATGTTGAAATAAACCAACTGATACGAATTTTGAACATTCTTTATTTAAAAAATGTACAGTCTTTAAAAAAACCCCGAGTTGAAGGTTAAGTATTTTTATGAGGTCGTCAATATCCTCCACGGTGGAGACGTTCACATTTACGTCCGTACTCGTTGACTCAATGACTACAAATAACCTTTTTTGAATGAGACTCGCACCCTATGTACTCCCCCCACCCTTATTTATCCCCCCTCCTCCTCAAATACAATTCCACCATTAATTATATCCTCAAATTCTTCAATAAATATATGTTCCTTCTCATCACCAACAAGATGGTATAGTATGAGAGGAAAATCGTGTAACCTCGGGTCATCAAAATCAAATTGGTAGTATGTTAATTTACCATTTATATAGTCTTTACAAGAGGAATAATATCCGTAAGTATCAACCACACCTACCCCACCCACCAATACGCAATCACCATAAGCATACCGACAAAGATCACCGTCATACCTATCAGTTAAATTTTCATAAACACGGCAAGATATTTGCTCCAATTCAACTATATAATTTTTATCCTTATGTAAATCATAATTGAATATTTCACACAATTCTCCGTGAAACTCTTTCGGGTCTTTACCAACAAACGAGTAAAGTTTCTCAATCAAGTCATTAAATTCCTCTATTTGATCTGTAGGCACTAACCTGAAGAATGCGTAAACACTCCCTGGAAACGAATCGTATATACTCATGATGTCTCTTCACTGAATGAACAGGTTCAAACATGAACAGTTTTATATATCAATGACCGCGCATGCGCAGAAACCAAATATACGATGTCAGTATACAACAATTACACATTAACTTTTTTAACGTTACCCGAGAGGAGAGTATATACAATATGTGAGTCAATCGAAAAACCTATCCTTAGGCACGACTCTGAGGAAAGCGTGAACAAATCCTGGGTATGTGTAGCACATGGTGTCTCGTCCGCAAATGATCGAATCCAACGTCTCGACTGACTGACGGTGGTTACAACTGACAACCTTGATAAAACGACGGTAGATCACTCAAATAACCTTTCTCAATTCCCATTGGTTCGATTAGAACCAATGGGAACTCGTGTAGACGAGCATCATCGAAATCGAATTGATAGTATATTTCGTCGCTTATATCTGCCTCCTTACAACTGACACAATAATGGTTGCGATAAACCATCCCCACCCCACCAACTAAAACGTAAACCGAATCCGAAGACCGGCCGATGTTACCCGAAGATAGCCGACTCTTTAAAGCTGTATAGACATGTTCCGATACTTGCGACTTATCGACATGAAATTTGTCGTCATCGTAGATATACTGTGTGAATGTCAAGGTCAACTCATCGTCTATTTCAGTAGGGTTGAATAAATATAGTTCGCTTTCGCCAAAAAAGTCCTCTAAACCCGATAATCTATCCTTAGGCACGAGCCTGAGGAAGGCATGAACGACTCCTGGGTATGTGGTGCACATGGTGTCTCTTCACTGAATGAACAGGTTCAAACATGAACAGTTTTATATATCAATGACCGCGCATGTCAGAAACCAAATATATGATGTCAGTATACAACAATTACACATTAACTTTTTTAACGTTACCCGAGAGGAGAGTATATACAATATGTGAGTCATGTAGAATGAGACAGTAGGCTGAAGTATTTGCAGGTATATTTGCGGAAGCCTCAATTTCCAGTCTCACATCCACAGGACCTGATTTAACAGAATCATTCTGTTTAGAACAATCAATTACAAAAATCGGAGCTTTATCCCGGAATTGGTCCAAACTGAGATACGGCGACGGTTCCTTTCCATAATAAGATTTTAGAAATCTTGCATACATCTCATACATGATCGAAACGTCGCCGTGCAAGTTGTCGTAAGGGAAATATTGTGAATTGAGATACAGTTTTACATTTGTAACATCACATCCGTCAAACAAAGTAGCATCTGCTTTTATTTTATTCTTTCTATCTTTTTGGAACCCCAATATAACATATCGAGGTTTTTCCAGCTGATTAGCTGTCTTAACGGTCCAAGAAATTTGTGTCGATTGGGGTAATGTTGGATATTCGAAAATTTCCCAAGTACGGAAAGGTATGTGTACAGGACTGTCACGTTCTATCATTTTCAAAATTTTCAATCTAAAAGTATCGGTTACTGTTAGGTGAGGAAATCTCCAGTGTATACTGAGTATCTCAAGCTTTATGTCTGTAGCGTTGTCACTGTAGATAGCATTCCAATCAGTGGCTGATCGTAATAGTATGAGTTCTTGTTTCACATTCACTACTATCCTCTTGTAGTCCTCAAAGAACCCCATCAACAGCTTCAAAGATACAGAGAGAGTAAATTCTTCAACTTCTTTTGTTTCACCAATACCCAGCCATCCTGCGTTACCTAACTTATTCTTCTCGTGTTCTCGCAACGATAATAGATTTTTCATTATACAGGGAGTCCTCTACTTACGAACTTAATGCGTTCCGCGCCGATGTTCGTAAGTCGAAAAGTTCGTAACTCGGAAAACACGGATTTTGGCGCAAGAATTCAAACACAACACTGTTTTTACAATTAGGTTACCGTACTGTACTGTATAGGCTACTGGAATTGCTAAAAGGATGTATGAATACGTACAAATCAATGACTTCATTTATTAAAAGTACTTTTCTAAAACAACTACAATATATATAAATTTAAAAAGAAAACTGTTTTTAAAATATAATTAATACACTTTAATGTACTATAAAACTTTTTTTTTTAACTTTAAATCGTGTAGGTAGTCCACTCATTCATCATTTGATATTGATGGCATTGGATCTTCCACAATACAGGCCACTTTTCAAGAATCTGTTTTCAAGAATCTTAGGAAATTCAACAGCGGCAGTGACATCGGCACTGGCAGCTTCGCCTGTTATTTTAATATTATGATAGTTATAACGTTTCTTAAACCTTTGGAACCAACCATGGCTCGCTGTGAATGCTGCATCAGTTGAACTATCACCTTTCTTTACTCTCAAGTCTTTATATAAACTTGTTGCTTTTTCTTGTATAAGATTAAGACTAAGAGGCATTCTACGTTGTTGTTGATTTTCCATCCAAACGGTCAACAGATTTTCCATTTCCTCTATTATTGTGTCTCTTTTCTTAGAAATAATTGTAGACTGCATAGGGGTACAGCTTTTAATATGCTCTGAAATACGAGTTTTATCTTTTAAAATCGTTGCAATCGTAGAACGATTCATTTCGTATTCCCGTGCAATATCAGCCATTTTGTCTCCTCTCTCAAATCGTCTAATTATGTCCATTTTGTTTTCCATAGTGATTGTTCGTCTCTTCTTAACTACGCACTTCACACTTTCACTATTTTTACGTTTTCCACTCATGATCAATAAACAGGTATCTAACAACAAAAAACTAATAAACACTGTGAGGTAAAATTTAAAAAAACTAACAAACTAACTATTAATAACTACAAAAAACTAATTAAAAAACTGTGAAGGCAATAAAAAAACTAACACACTAACGCGACTAAAGTCCAGACTCAAATGACCTGTTGTAGCACTGGTCATGTATGTATTTCCATACAATAGCAAAAGCTAAGCTAACAGCCAATCGTGTTGAGCCACGTTCCGTTCTTCCCGCCTCTCAAGGTCATATCTTCCCGCCCGCCGCTAATGTCCTGGGGCTTTGTTCGTAACTTCGAAAGTTCGTAAGTCGAATGTTCGTAAGTAGAGGACTGCCTGTACTTGTAATTCCGACATTTCTCGTACGGTCCACTTCGTTAGCAGCTATCTCATATCTAATGTCATCGAATAAGAACGCTACTGCATTGTTAACAAGCTTTACAGTTGTAGCTGTACTGTCAGCCTTCGTTCCACTCAATTTACCCTTGATATGTAACAAACTTTCAAAAGGGACTGTAATAACATCCTGTTGATTTATTGGGATACGAATTTTATCGTTATTGTCATAAGTAGAGGACGCATATGGTCTGTGAGAATGGTATTCAAGACCTGTGATGACGTCATCGTAATTTGCAGCACTATCTATTGCCAGTAGTTCCATTTTTAACCTTGAATCCTAATGATCTAAGGAACAGAATATTCCGTCGTGTTAACTCGGCTAGGGGTCGACTTATACTGACGTCTTTTTTATACTGACGGTCGTTAAATACGAGACCCATTCCGTCGTAAGTGTAATCTGACAGACACAGTCTCCCCTCGGAAATCTACAGGAGCACCGACCTAATCTGTTAAACTTACTGTGATATTATGAATAGTTTTTACTTTGACAGGTAAATATATTATTGTTGGTGGAATGTCCACAATCTTGTACCCTGGAGGTACTTGTGGGTAAAACTCGTGTATAACATGACACTCTGTACCGTTTTGAAATGACCCCTTCACAATATTACACTCTATACGAATCACATTCACTTTAATTACATCAACTGGTAAATCAGATTCATGTTTAGCATTAGCTACAAGGTCACCGATCTTAAAACCGAGTAATTTTCCGATAGAGTCCTCTTTAAACCGAATTAGCCTAGAACACTTTATCTCAGCTTTCAATGTATTATTGTTGGGTTTTAGGGATAATCCAACCTTTGCTGGCAATTGAGACTTGATATATCTTTCAATATCCTCGATTTCATATGAGCCAGTAGGTATACTAATGTTCAATTCAACACTATCTTTATCTTTTGGATCTTTGCCGAGGTAAAATTTATTATTAATACCCTCCACTATATTAGGGAATGAATTGTAAGTGGCAAAGTCAATGAGACCAACCTCCCACTCACCATCATCCAACTCAACTGGAGGAAAGAAATCACACGAAATTGTAGAACTATTACCACTTAAAACGATACTCATGATAGAAACTTTAAGCACAAATGTCCACACACGACTGAGTTATCGCTTTGATGTCTTTTATAGTTATAGTTAATATTAGTGCCTGTACCAAAGTACCTAGTCAACTCATTTGGCGGTCTAAGATTTCCAAAACTGTCGAAATACTCTACACTATTACCCCGTTTTTTATAACACACCCAATGTGTACCTTCACCGTTGATACTATCTAGGTTTACAACAGCATTTTCATTTTTCAAAGGCTTCGAGGGAAGACTGTCTCTCATGTAGACACCTCTAAAATAAGGGATTCTTAGTTTCAAGACATATTTCTCCAAATCAATATTTGTTAATGGTATATTTGGTAATGAATCTAACAACGTTTTTTTTTACCTCTCCTACGCTTTTTCTTACCACCACCTTTCTTATATGGTTTCAAGTAAAGACCCTTCCCCTTTAACTGTTTCAATAGTTGTTGTACTGTACGTTTTCCCCTTTTCCTCTTTCCACCCCCTAATTTTGTTTTAGCCTTCATTGCAGCTGCTACAGCCAAAGCGGCGGCACGTTCACCCAAAGACGCGTCCCCTGCTTTAACTCTACCCCAAGCCTTTCCAGCAAGTATTTTATCAGCTCCCCTACGTCTTTCTGAATCACCGTATCTACTATATTCTATATCGTGTTCCTTACAAGCTTCGTCCAAGGGGTTCACACCTTTATCTCCACGAGCTAAACGTTTGGCAAGTTTTGTACCTGGACCGCAATAGTTGTAAGACGGTAAATGTAGTTCAACGGGTAATAAATCAATTGCTTTATTCAACACCTTATCACCTACACTTAATAACGAGGATACAAGACCACAACCTTTTCTCTTTGACTTTCGACGTCTAATAGATGTTGCTTGTTTCGCACCCATTTATATACTGATCAAAAAGGTGAGTTGCGTTCTATTAAGAGTAAAATATATCCCATAGTAAGGTGTACAAGTCCTTGAGACGCTCCTCCTTCATACATGTAATTTTGAATACATCAAATATATCAGTATAAACCCCCGTCACATAACCTAAAAACTCATTGTATGCGTACACGTTATTTTCACCAAAAAAGTAAAGATTACGTCTATATATCTGAAACCGCCACTTATAGTATTTGGTAGACCAGTGTAAAGATCGGTTATTCTGCCTTCATACAGACTTTGACGTGCACATTCATCATATCTCATAACATATGTGTTATCGTAAAATACCAAAGTCCTACCCTGATTACCATTAAGTACCGCGTTTAACCTTTTAACCTTTCTCCTCAACCAATCATCGAGTTTATACAGATACTTTCTCTGTAAACTTGGGTATTCAATAAGATACACGGTCACGTTTGATACTAAAACTATATCGTTATTAGGTGCCTGATAAACAGAGGTTACACCGTCAAAATTTGTTGGTAAATAATCCAGCCAGTCCGTTATCATTAAGGGTGTTATGTTCAAGTCTCTTTTAGCTTTGTCCAGATGTATTATCCATACATATTTCCCATAAAACAGATATATGTGATTATTGGCTATTAAAACTGTATTTACTTTACGTCTTATACTACATAGATCAGGAAGAGCCGTCTCTGTTGTAATGGTATTTTTTGACCGTCTTGTTGTTGTTGTGGTAGTGGTAGTGGGAGCTGTAGTTATTGTTGTTGTTGTTGTTGTTGTGGTAGTGGTTATCCTAGGAGCGTATAGTTGTTGAATACTGTTAATTGTATCTGGGGAGAGATCTATTTGATACATGTCTACAATGTTACTAGGTATAATAGAATAGCGATACATTGTGGAATTTAAAACAGGCGAATGGTGTAGGCCAAGAGCGTGTCCGATTTCGTGTAAAAGGACTGTATAGAAAGATTGATGGCCATCCAAAGGTCGATTCATGCTAAAGTCCCAATTCTCATCCGTATCGAAATGAATTTCCGTTTGCATAGTGGTCGGTGTGGGTAGTGTTGCGTGTGCAAGAACCGAACCTGTACCGTCAAAATCGCTAAAACACTTTGTAGCGTCATTAACCAAATTCAAATGATCCCTTTCAGCAAAAGAAATGACTATGTTGGGTGTAGAGCTGCACCGATAAAACTTTAAATTAGAATGCCTACTCCATAAATTGAAAGCGTACTGAACAGTTTTCATTAGGTCACGGTTACCACCACCGTACACATACCATGAAAGCGTAGTATTACTCCATTTAAACACCCCCGAGGCATCAAGCGGATTAACACTATCGTTATATCCACAGCGGCCATATAGCGTCACATCTAGCGTTTCAGGTGTTGTACTGTAGCTGTCACTGCCGAATTCTTCAGCGAGACTTGTACAGTGACAAAACACAAAGAAGACAAATGCTCTGTTCAAAGTCATATTTACGAATGAGTTTAATCAACAAATTGTTTAGATATTTATTCTACATCCTTATCCTCTGCGCCCCATAGCGATCTCCAGTTCTTTACCCCTTCTTTAGGAATAGTTTCTTTACTGTATTTTGTTTTAATGGCACGTGCAAGTTGAATCAACTCCGTGTTAATGAATCTTTTCAAACTAGCTTCCGTAAGTTCAATACCGTGAAGAAAGTTGAATTCTGCAGACTTAATAGCTTCGGCTAATTGATGGAATGTAATAGCATCCGCTGCTGAAGTACCACGAGCGACATTACAAATACGTTTTGCCTCGGCATTAAAACAGTCGTCTTTTTGATTTTTGAGTAATACATTTGTATTTAACCATTCATAGATGTCGTGAATAAATTTTTTTAACTGTCGCAGATTGACCGCATCTACATCAGACGTACCGTCAAGTAAATCACTTATTTTCTTACTGTCAGCACTGAATATCTCACCAAACGGGAGTAAATGCACAGTATTTTTTATAAGAAAAGCTAAATTGACCGCATCGTCTATAAATAATGGAGAGCCGATTTTTGCTACTCTTTTTTGCGCAAAATTACATGATTGACCGTCATTTAGTGGCAGTCTATTGTCAACGTACTGTTTGTTGACAGCATCCTCTTTACCACTAGGCGTTTCTACATTAATGATTCTAGAGTTACTGGCATCAAATACGCCCTCTCCGTTCTTTACGATAAAATTTTCCTTCGCGTATATAACGTTAACAGCATCACCATTTTCCACAGGTTTGCCTACATCTTGTATTCTATTATGATTAACAGAATACTCGGTCATAAGTTTGATTGGAATTAGGGACTCGAGATAACCTTTTGTTACGGCATCATCAACGTCTTTGGCCACGCCCAGACCTCCCAATGGTACACCCTTTGTATGGTATTTTTTTATGGTTTTGTTAAAGGTTAGACAATTTTTCTCTAGAGTTTCTAGGTTAACGGCATCTTTTTTAGTTTTAGGGTTGGCTACATTACTTAAGATTTTGCCCCTTATGTCGTAGTTTCCCTCAGGTGTAAGGTCATATCCTGTAACTCTAGACCCCGACACTGAACGAGTCTTACTAAGCTCTGAGTAACGTCCAAACTTGTCGACGCTCATTTTATTAATGATGTAATTTTTCTATTTCCAGAACCTTTTATAAACCCAGCTTCCTGTAGTTCTTCAATGATGGAGGCTATTTCGTTAGCATGCCCTGTATGGCCAGCATCTAGAGAGGCCAATAAGAGTCTTAGTCGGTTACAAAGTTCATTAGGGTTGTCCCAGTATGAATATCCTCTCCCTGTGATTGTTTTAGAAGGGAATAACGGCTCTATAATGTTTCTATATTTTAAAGTTCTGTTACGATTAACTACTTCGTTCGGATTGTATGATCTCTTGTGTGCACTGGATCTCAAACAGATATCTCTATACGCTTGTAAATCGTCCTCGGTATATATTTCATCATCTGGTAAACGTTTAAACACCAACTCGTACAACCCGGGCGTCCCTTTATAGTGTATTCCGTCAATTATAATTTCACCATTGTCCGACAACTGAAGAGTCTTGTTACCGATCGTTATAGAGTTGTCTTCGATTTTCGGTCCGTAACTGTGATCTATAATTTGACTTCTGGCGGTATCTTTCATCATTATAAGCATATATTTTCGCGCCAGTGGATGTTTGAAATTACTGTTTACCCAATTTTCAGATGTACTTTGCCCTTCAGGTGTTGACAATAGTTCCCTTACACTAGGTCGTGGTTGGTCTGGACTCTCGGCAATTATTTCGGTATCCATAAAACTAGGAGAACCCCACACATTCCCCTCCTCCACCTCCTCTTCCTCCTCCTCCCCTCCCCTCTCCTCAGGGGTGATCTCGTCCTTAACCTCGCCTTTGACATAGGGTGTAGACGGTGACCCCTTTATTTTTGACAACTCTTTGAGTATAGGGCTGTATTGTTTATTGAGCAACTGAGCAACACCTCTGTATAAGCTTCGCCTTGACGAATAGCCCGATATTTTTTTTTAATAACCTCCCTTAACCGTGATATCTCCGCTGTAAGGTTAGATGACGTCATGGTAATTCTATAGATCTGAAGAAACACGGATATTTTTTTCTAGTCAAGAGGAACTTTATTATATCACCAGCTGATGCTTTCAATATGTTAGCACTCCACTGCAACCCTTTCAGGTATCCGTACGTGTCCTTGTCAAAACGAGGAATGTGCTCGATCTTGTCAGTACTTTTAAATATAAAGGTTCGTTTTAGATTATCACGCCATTGAGCTATTTCGGCTACAAAGAGACAATCATTCTTTGGTGTGGCCTCCATAAACTTTTTCAGTTTAGCTATAGGCTGAACACTTTGCTCATTAAGCAGATACGAGTTTAATAATAAAAATTCGTCCAAATTTGAGCCCGTATATTTCATCCAAGACTGTAACAATTTTTGGTTAGTTACAGTATAATTGATACGGTCAAAGGATAGCCCGAAATGAACACATTGTTGAGGTACTGTAGGTAAGGCTTTCTTAAGAAACTCGACAGTGAACAGGCCTTGAGCCTTATTGTTTACAGCTTAAAACTGTTTACCTCTGGTTCGTTTAGGTAGGATGGGGGGAAGGACCGAACTTTACATTGTAACTAATGTCGATACAGCACTTTGTCTTTAAGGCCATTCTATATAGAGCTATAGGCCCACGTATAGGTATAGTTCTCTCTGTTGACAACTACACATTTGGAAGTGAAAGGTAAGGAGCTTCCATACTGTAACATATTCAAATACGCGTTCATATATCCCACCCCTCCGTGGTAGGGGGTGACAGCTGTGTTGAACAAATCGGGGAAAGGTCTAAACCTCGAAATCATATTTTGAGGGTGTCTCACTGTGCCTTTCAACATATGTTCGTTATATATAACAAGTTCAATAGGGACACCGTTTTTTTCACACTCGCTTAGAAATTTCAACCATATTTCCCTATTGTAAATCCTGTCAGCCGAGGTAATCATGAGTATAACCAAAGGTGGTAAACTTTTACTGTGACCTCCCCGCCTTTTATGTCTCCAACATCTTCTGTTGAATATATCACCATATCTACCAGATCTACTACAATAGTTTCCACAAAACTGTTTTCTGTCCGTATAATACCATGAACATAAATTTGATTTTGGATTATGCAATTTACAAATGTTGGCAAAAGGCCGTATATCATTATACGTGAATATACGCATTATATATCTTTAATGAAACGGTCAAAACCAATTCTGTAACGGCCAGCTTCCTTTTCACTATCTTTATCTATCACAATAAAACCGTGTTTATCTCCCCAGGCAATAGCACAAATATTTCTAAATGCGTCAAATGGAACGTCTGTATTGACGTGATCTTTGTAAATGTGGCATAAGTTCAGATCATCTTGTTTAAATACTATCAAAAGGTTTACATTATCACGAATCAAGTGTTTTGGGATATTACTGTAAGATTGACCTAAATAGAACGAGTCAATATTATTATGACGGCCCATAGTAAAATAAGCACGTATATTGTTATGTTTTTCACAAGCGATATCATCAAATATCATTATAGTTTGGTTCAGCCTCGTTTGGCGGGATTACGAATTCATTATCGGTGAATGGGTAGTAACCGACGTCAGAATTTTCAAGAATCTTTTCCAAGAACTTGTACTTTGGTTGGTGAAGGGATTTTGAAAATATGTAAACATTAGCAAATTTCAACCCGTTAGGTTCAAAAAGCAAGTTAAATATAACGTTTGTCTTCCCGCAATTTGACGGTCCGCAGAGTAATGCTCTGATTGTGTTTGGAAGTAATGAGCTGTGTCTTTTATTTACAGCCTTTTTCTTGAGAAAAGTGTTGAAATTCGTCATATTCATTGAATGCAACGAGTGTTCGATCCTCATGATGACGTAATACTGAAGTTAAATTGATTTGTATGAGCATTATATAAGTTTTTTCTAATACTCTGCAGTAACCATAACCTAACCTAACCTATTTGACAATTTCCTTTTCACTTACCCATGAATTATGTGTCTTATCAAAACCCAACCATTTCACAAGGACCTTATCACCTCTTTTCTTTATAACTTTCTCAACAAGATATACATTACCTATTTTTGATCTATTTAATTCTTCACCATAAAACCCGCCTTTTAAAATTTCCCCCTTTGAGTCTTGTAGAATATAAGTTGTAGGTTTTGATGGTACAATAGCGTAAACTGAGAAAACCTCGTTTGTCCAATTAGGTAAATAACCTTTAACGAACGTCTTTTTAAATTTGGAAATTCTAACTTTATCATCTAGTTTGAATTTTGGTACAGATTTTACGGTTTTACGATCTAGTTTTTGTAATAAATATTTCTCATGTTTTTTCAATACGTGAGACGGTTTCATTCCTGTGGTACTATGCACTGTATTATTATATGATTTTAATATTTCTTTTAAAAGGGTTAGCCACTCATAGCTGCCTCGAGCCGTAAATTCTCGATACATTCGATTTTTTAACGTACGATTTAACCTTTCGACTGTGGAAGCTTTTTTGTCAGAGTATGTATGGTAATGATTAATGTTATATTTTATCATTAACTGTTTCACACGAGTGTTGAAAAACTCTTTCCCTTGATCGGATTGAAAATGTTTCGTACGATGTTTTTTAAGTATAGGGTCTAAACATTTAGCTACTTCAACGCCTGATTTTGTTTTTAACGGCACAGCAAAAGCATATTTTGTTAAACAGTTTATCATTGTCAATATATACTTGAACCCTTTATTTTCCCTCGCATAAGGGATCATTTCGACCAAATCAGCCTGATACAGGTCATTTATCCCTTTTAATGTTACATTTCTGGTTGGGAATCGTCTACGAGCCGTTTTATGCAACTCCGTGGCAATAGCCTGTCTCACATTCATCATGTAAATGATAGAATTTAGAGATTAGCACAGTAATTTATAAAACACGCATGGTCTGTAAACAGCCCTCCTTTGTCAAAAGTAGCAATTAAAAAGTGAAAACCAACCATGGATGCAGTACGTTGTACATTTATCCCATTTTGGTATCATCCTTCCCAGTACAAGCTACCAAACTTCTTCTTGTTCTGTATTTCCTTGCGTAGTTCATCACACACCAGCCGGTGGAATTTGTTCATTCTTATGAAATGAAATGTTTTTCTTATGACACCTACCCTAAATTATGAGTTACTCAATGTTTGCCCACAATACATTTTACAAAAGTTGGTTCTCGTTTATGTAGCATGTACGACAATCAGACATTATTCCAGAACCACTTTAAGGCTATGTACTTGAATTTCAAAATTTAAATTGAATATCCGAAACCAAACATCAATTTTTTGACCAATCACACAATTTTCTATACATTCATGTGAGAAATAAAAGTTAAAATTTCTTAGACTCTAAGTACTTTAAATCAAAACTATCCCCAAGATGTAACTCAAGGTTTATTTTTTCATCCACTATATAAATTTCTTTAAATTTTGTGTATAAAAGAACATAAAAACAATCCAACACCTCTAATTTATGAATTTTAATTAAATTTTCTTCCCAAAGTGACAGAGCTATAAACCACCTTAACTAATTCAAAATAAAGTGTCATAGGATTTGTATCATAAATGAAGTTTCGGATAAACTGCCTGTTGAAGTGAGTATATAACCATTTATTTTTAATATAAGCAATGGACGTTTACGAGGGGGGATGGAATATTGTGAAAACTTTTAACTTGTATGATTTATAAATAAAGTAAACCCTTGTTGCATTGTTTATAGTCCATCTGATATAAAACAGATATTTTAGTACTCGGTTAGGATTAGTTTTGTAATCGTAAAAATTGTCTGAATTACAGAGTTTGTTTGTGTGACCATTGCAAGATGGAGCCGGTTTAGTACTTGAGATGTCCAAACAATTTGTTTTCGGTTTAACTTTGCAAATAAGTTTCCAAAAGTTTAACTTCGCAAAGACATTATAAATTTCACCCCAAAAGGAATTTGTTTTAATTCGTTTCTACGTTTTAATGCCAGTAGAGTTTTGACGCGGCTATCATTTTCTGCGTTTTTACAGGTGCGTTTTGTTTAATATTTTTCAACTTTCGAATTTATTTTATAAAAAGGTTTAAAAGTGTTCTTTTAAAATTAAACTTTTACTTGTTACGCGAGGAAATGTTTGGTCATATGATAGAGAAGATGAAAGACTGGTTCAATGCGCGCTTGCTTAGAATTTATTAAACTAAATTGTATACTTTAATTGATAAAAACAATTCAAATTTGAATACATAATTTCTTGTATAAATCTATCTATTTTTAAAATGCTAAGCCACATTTCATGTATGCTTAAGCGGTATGATTAGGTTTATATCGACGTATATATATATATATATATATATATATATATATATATATATATATATATATACAATTGGTTCTTGCATTAACATTGTATAGATAAATTTATGTGATAGGTCAATATTTTGACAGAAATATCCAATCTGACGTTTCCAACGGCCATTTAATGTTTATTTGTCGTGTGGGCAGAGTTATATTTCAATCCAATTTTTATTAGGGCATATTTTTACCGTATTTCAAGGTGTGTAGAACATTACGTCACTACCTGCCAATAGGTTAAAATTATGATTGTATTACAATTTGTATAGTGTATGTCAATTTTGATCTCTACCTCGCAAAAATCTGGTTTATGATATATACGAAAAACAACAAATTGTATATGAAATTGTTATGAAAGACCAAATTTTTTCAAATCACAAAATTGTACGGTATGGCCCAATTAATGATTCAGACACCGTATGATATATTATATAATAGTAAGAAGGAGAAGGAGAAGACGAAGACGAAGACGAAGACGAAGAATCAATTGATCTGATGATGGTAGCATAAACCACCGAAACCAGTAATACCACAGGATGTATTTAGAGTGCTTGACGGTGAGAAATAAGGGAATTACCTACCCATTTATCTTAACATTTCTAAAGAAAATACTAAATTTTAATCCAATTGTATTTACGCTTAGACCTTGTTTATACCAGAAGCTACACAAGCTTAAGTTATATTTAAATATATAAAATATCTGTCAACATTTAAAAAATATATATTTAGAAAAATGTTATGAATGAAAATAATTTTAATTAACTTTTCTAAAAACAATACATTATTTACCCTAAGGTAAACATTGTATTGGGTATTTTTCTGGTGACATGTAGAAGAATAACCTAATATTAATTTTTTAATTATCATTATTATTTTTCATTTTCTTTTTACATCTCAAAAACACATAATAAACACACGAATAAAAAAATCCCTGCCTTAAAATACGTTTTAAGAAAATAGTTATGTTTAAGAAAGCATACTTGTTATAATATAAACTAGACCTCTGTTGAAAAAACAATCAAAAACATATTAAACGAATAATACTGTACGAAGAAAATGTACCTCATTTAGGACTTATTATTCTTGTTTTGAGGCTACCCTTCCTTAATTTCTCATTATTATTTAAAGAGTTAATTGACAAAAACTGACGATTGAAACTTAAATACGATTTCGCAAAACAATGTAATAAATGTTTAAAATGTAAACAATATTAATTAAAGTAATAAGAAAACACAGAAAGAAAGCATTTGAGAAAACTCTCAATGCAGTATCATCTAAAATGTACAGCCATCATCTTGGTAGTTTTAAAAAACAGTTAAAAATTTTAAGGTAATGAAATGGTTTTATATATTTTCGAAGGAACAAAGTTTCATGAGGCAAGTTTTATATCGTTTAAAAACTGAATATTGCCGACCAACATCTAAGGTTCATTATGTACAGTTGTAGGTTTTAATTGTTGTTTATTTTCCTGTGTTTAAACTCTATGAACAAAATGTTGTATTTTCAAATACATAAACAGTGGCTTCGTGTTCATCTCAATCTCGGTGACATATGATCAGGATATGTCGTTTCTGAATGCTCATCATTACAGGTTTTAAGTTAGTGACATAAGTCCTTCCACAACGTGACAACCTATACTGAAGTCTGCTATTTACTAAAGAGTAATAAAAAGTTCTCTCAAGAGATTACGTGAAGATAAATCCGTACAAAAATAACATAAAATATTCTCTATATCTGATTTAGTTTTTTTGTATATTTCTTAAGTGTTTAAGACACTCTGGTACTTTACTCTGGTTTTTATAGTAGGGATAGCTATGTAGACTAGAGGGTGATAGCTTATAAATGTAACGTCTATTTTTGCTAGACCAACGCTATGCACTTACATGTGAACAGATGTCTGTTTGTATGCTGGTAAACGGAAATTTATTTTTGTAAGACCCCCACTATGCAATTTATTGCATACGAGCATATGTGCAATATATGTAGGGTTGGTCTAATTTGAACTACCGAGAGGAACAGAGCCAATATGTACGTTGAAGAATTTATCGGCACAGGGTTTCCAAATTTGTTCCATGTAAGTAAATTATTATTTTTTGGTGTTAATATTATTAAAGATGTATTTTTATTTTTCGTTATAACCATTTATAGATTCAGGAGTAGGATATTATTTTTTGGTGGTAATATTTTTATTCTTAATATTATAAATTAATTCATTTGACTGACCAAATCTGTAATTCTTTCTCTATATCAACATTTGATATTTTTGTTTTTGTTATTTGTCATTAAAAAATTGAACAAAATTTAAAAAGAAAATTTTTTTAACAAATAGAATTTATATATTTTAAATATAAATTAATGGATTAAATGAAGCTGCGACGAATCAAATTATCCTGTAATTTACCAATGTAAATGTGAATATAAAAAACTGTTATAAACAGTCAAAGTAGTTGACTGTCAATTTGAATTGAACTGTAATAATAATAATAATGTATTTCTTCTTTTGTTACTAACGAATTACTTACAAAATTGATTCAATTAAGTTTTCGAAGGAATTCTGCTGTTTTATACAACAATTGTTCGTTTTAGAATATGTGACTCCTCGACTTCTTTTTAAAATTTCTCATTCTGTTTCTTTAACAGAAACCTTTAGATGAGTTTTACAAAATATTATATATATATATATATATATATATATATATATATATATATTTACAAAATATTATATATATATATATATATACGTAGGCCTGAACTACTGTAGATATACTGAGCTTACATCTCGCCGGAATAAAGGATGATTTGTTAGTTTACGTTACTCTATTTATAGGGCCTACCATATAAAATGTCTCTGAAAAATGTAAATTTTATATTTTTTGAATATTATTCTATTTTCATGGCTCAATTTATATTGAATTTGTAATATATTGATGCTATGCGTCAATTATATACTTAGGGATTTGGATTTGGATTTGTAAAAATGTCTGCGACCTGTTGTTTGAATCGATTTTTGAATTAGGTACATACTTCTGGTGTGTTATATTCAAATTGAACGACATTTATGAATATCAAAATGCTAGACTTTAAAAACATATTTACAAATTATCAACTCAAACATACATTATAAGACTAAAATTAACAAATCTGAGAATGTTCTTAATATCATCTCTACAGCCAAATCAGCTGAACTGATTTCCATGTTGTTTTTACTAATCTATTACTTCAGCATTCTTGTTGCAGTCATTAAAACTTTTAAAAAAAATTTAGTATATTTTTTTAAACCCCAAAACGTTCTCCTCTACCAAAACGTATTTAAAAACAAAAACAATAATTACAGGGAATACATACAGACGTATTGATATTATTGAACGATTATTGCATGTACGTGACTACGTGACAGTTTGAACCCATATTACATTCCCTTGTTTAATTATTGTCACGTTTAAAATGTTCCACACCCACAGCCTACAAATTCGAGAAAGAGAGGCATTGAGCATTTAAATTTAGGTCTTTATAATAATTTGTCAAAGTAACCATACACCCAATGAATTTACCGTCCATTACTCTTACCTTACAAATTTAAAATTAGGCTACGTAGTATTGTGACGTAGTATTGTGACGTAGTATTGTGACGTAGTGTTGCGATGTAGTATTGTGACGTAGTATTGCGACGTAGTATTGTGACGTAGTATTATGACGGAGTATTGTGCTTTATAGGTGGGTTATATCTTAATTTCGTTAGTCTTCGTCGAACTTTCGAAGAGGTCGGATATCTTGTAAGTTACAAAATTTGTTTGATGTAATATTGTGTAATGTAATATTGTGTATTGTAAGAGCGTCTTATTATGGTGAGAAGACTTTAAACAAATTGGTAGACTATGCTTTGAACTTTCTATTTTCTTATACCTCTCTAGTAATTTCTTCTGTGAAGAACGTGGTCTTCTTCACAGAAGGACTTACAAGCAGAGTAGAGTATGGTTTATAGGTTGGTTTTCTCTTGTTTTCGTTAGTCTTCGTCGAGATGTCGAAGAGGTCGGATCTCTGGTGAGTTACAAATTTTGTTTGATGTAATATTGTGTAATGTAGGGTTAGGTGACGTAGCATGATAGCATACAAGCAGAGTAGAGTATGCCTTATAGGTTAGGTTATATCTTGTTTTCGTTAGTCTTCGTCGAACTTTCGAAGAGGTCGGATCTCTTGTAAGTTACAAATTTTGTTTGATGTAATATTGTGTAATGTAGGGTTAGGTGACGTAGCATGATAGTATACAAGCAGAGTAGAGTAGAGTATGCCTTATAGGTTAGGTTATATCTTGTTTTCGTTAGTCTTCGTCGAACTTTCGAAGAGGTCGGATCTCTGGTGAGTTACAAATTTTGTGTAATGTAATATTGTGTAATGTAATATTGTGTAATGTAGGGGCTAGGTGACGTAGCATGATAGCATAGTGTACTTCCCATTGACGTCCTTTC
This sequence comes from Aphrophora alni, assembly GCA_963513935.1. Lineage (NCBI taxonomy): Eukaryota > Metazoa > Arthropoda > Insecta > Hemiptera > Aphrophoridae > Aphrophora > Aphrophora alni. The sequence continues at coordinate 20,555,450 of OY740778.1, forward strand.
CAGTGACGTCGTTGTGACATCTTTTTGAGATGTCATAATGACGTTACTAGAGCTGGCGTCAATCTGGGAAGTGCTCTATGGTGTTATGTGACGTCAATCTGGGATCAGGTGTCCCATAGAAATATGTGACGTCAATCTGGGATCAGGTGTCCCATAGAAATATGTGACGTCAATCTGGGCTATGGTGTCCCATAGAAATATGTGACGTCAATCTGGGATGAGGTGTCCCATGGTGTTATGCTACGTAGTATTGTGACGTAGTATTGCAGTGTGGTATTGTGACGCAGTATTGTGCTTTATAGGTTAGTTATATCTTAATTTTAGTTAGTCTTCGTCGAGCTGCCGAGGAGGGCGGATCTCGGGTAAGTTAACATTGTATACAGGGCATCTGGTTCTATCCTAAACGTAGGGCACTCTGTTTCCTAGGGTACTCTGTTTCCATGGTCTCTAGTACCCTAATGACTTCATCTCCAGTGACATCATTATGACGTCTCAAAATGACGTCATGATGACGTCACTGAAGTGACGTCAGGGGCCAAAAGGCTTTTGGGATCAAGTGTCCCAGCGATCAGGTGTCCTAAGTTGGCTGGGATCAGGTGTCCTATATACTACTTCTCTACACTAAGAATTCTGCTAGAAAACGATAAAATACCCAGAGAAATCTAACAACCAGCACTAAAAATTAAAATGTATCAAATATAGATAAAAAAATATTATACAATGGACAAGTTTGATCATTTTCATGACTATACAACTGGAACAAAAAAAAATTTAGATAACTCTACAATATTTTTTATTGGGTCACCTTTACTCGATTTTTGAGAGTGTTTTTTCATTTAGTTGGAACTTCCATTTCTATGATTAACCTAAATTGATTAAGGTTGTCAGAACTGGTATAGTAAGTTTATTTTTGTGAGAAAGTTTCATTACAATTAGTTAATGATAAGAAGTCAGTTTTCCTTAATATCATCAACTAAGCTATTTTTACAGTGAGATTACCTATTTTTATAAAATTCTAGAAAATAACTTACGAAATAACTTTTTTTAGCACAATAGACGTTGGCCGATTTTTATTTTCTTACAACAGAAATTCATAGTTTTCCAAGGATTTTAATTTGAGGTATCAAAAATTAATCTTAAAACACACAAATTACATAACACGTGTCCATTACACATTTTTGAGATGGGGTGGTGGGAAAGTGGAGGGGATTTTTTTATTTTGTAAATAGCTATTCTAAGGTTTCCCTTAAAGAACAGATTATGCATATCTCTTTCAGCCTTTTAAATAATAAAGGTGGTAAGTTTCCAAAAATTAATTCTGTATAATATAAAAGACAGTGCCTGACAGGAATTACTGTAATAGATTTCTAAACCATCTGAAAGAATGAATCAATAATTACTTTATTTTGGGGTGAAGTTAAGACCAATAGATTTTTTTTCTTCCCCTTGGATCTCTAAATTGATCCATTCATTGTTGCTGATGAATGAGTATTCGGTGTGTGAGTTTTTCTTATAAACGCTCTGGATAAGGGACAATGCACTTACTGTATCCAATTAATTTTGTTGTTATTAAAATAGTAATGGTTATATTTTATGTGTAATTGGTATTAATTATTGTTATTCATTTCCACTTCATACAAGGGACTTTGTAACCTCTCTATAAATAAAACAGAGACATTGATAAAGAAACTTTATTATACAATTTCTACTATTTTTCTACATAATCACCATTTAACCCTCCACACGCCAACTGGCCCGATATGACCCATCCGTCGTATTCAACAAATTTTGCACGTATTTTGCAATTCAACATTTTGCCCACTTAGAATCATCCTATCGCAATAAATAAAATACCGTTGGAAAGCTAATGTTCCGTAGATGCATAATTATGCAAAGGGGGGGGGGAAATACTACAAAACGTTATAAATAATATTCCAAAAATTGTTGAAGTTCGCATACTTTTGATACGTAATGTCAAAGAATTGCGCTTAGCGGTAAATTCTGAAAAATACTACTGTTTAAAATATCTGATTCCACCTGCTACACTGTCAGATGACAATGACGATAACCTTCAAAAGAAGTTATCTGCTAAAAGAAATTCTGATAATCAGGTTATTAACAATCTTTTAATTTTATTAATTTGTTAAGCTTTATTAATGTTTATTTCCCTTATATTCATCTTATTTTGTTGGTTATTTTAGGTGTATACATTGAAAAGAATTGTTTAAATTTATAAAAGTGTTAATAATGATTTCTTTTTAAGTATGTGTAAAGAAAGTGTTTTATTATTTGGCCTCATGTCATTTACTCACTTATTATATTAACTTCTTCTCTGTGTTCTGTAAACTCAGTACTTGTAGAAAACAACTTGTTGCAATTATCACAAGAGAATTGTCTCTTTAATCCATTAGATTGGAGACAGAAATGTTTATCCAATTTCTCAACATCTTCTGATATCAATCTGCAATGTTTACATTCCCATTTGCTATCTGCAATCAACAGAAATAAGTTACTAACAGTTCAAAATATAATTAAATTGTCACTATTGTGCAGTTATTTAATAACAACTATATGGTGTTAAGCGTGGCATCCATTGTTTTTCAAAAATCTTCAGACATTTCCAGACTTTCCATTTCAATCTCAAATAACAGGACTTTCATACTTTTGACTGAATAAATGTACAAAAAATGTATATTATAATACATTCATTTTTTAAACAGATAACAATAGTTTTAATTCTGTAAAACATGTGAAAATTATTTATAGGAGTGTTAGAAGACATGATTATTTTATGTATAGTAATTTAAGATAACCAAATGTATGAAAACACAATTTTCGACGATAAAGTTCAGTGTCAGAGGGGTTTGTATGAATGTAACAACTGAGGATTATGACTTAGTCATTGAAACATTGGTCTGCATTTGTATGCACAAAAGAATGGTTATTGTGGAAAATTGTGTTTGCATTCATTTAGTGGTTAAATTTTTTAGAAGTGCTCATTACAATGAATTTAAGGTAATGTAAATTTGTATCTTTTATATCAATGATAATAAAAAAATATGTAATTTAAGAAAACCTTGCAGGTGAGCTTCATTTCTGCATAAACATTCCTGTAGTACTTTAGTGAAATGACAGTAATTTACTTGAGGCTACAAGAGTAAAATATTTTCCTACAACTGCAGGCTTTAAAGCTATATATAACATTCGAGCATCATTAAAAGATATTTTGTCTTTTGACATGATACTTAAAATAGCTTATTTTCCTTGTTACTGCAGTTGAAGGAAAATGTTGTAAGCATGGGACATCCTCCAACTAATAAATTATAAAATTAAAATTATAAATGAGTAACATTTAATAAATGATAAAGTTAAGATTGTAAATGAGTGACATTTCAATAAATAATGGAATGGAAATTAATAAATGAGGGACATTTAAAAACAATAAATGAGGGACATTTAAAAACAATAAATAATGAACATTGTACTAAACAAAATCAAAGTGAATAACAATAAATCTCATTAGAACATTTAAAAAATAAAAGCGTGATGTAGAAAGATTAACAGAAACCACCGAATCCTTCTCAGACGGAAATCTGATGCAATACAATAGAAAGACAGACTCTCATTGGCGATCAATAGCGATAAAATGGTGGGAGAGGAGTGAAATTTCCGTTTGTGTTGGGTTTTGTTAGCGTGAGTAGCCAGGGAGAAGAGTCTCAAGAAAACCAGCGAATCAACTGGATGTCATGTAGAAGTCATCGTCCAGCGTCTTCCGAGGAGAAGCCATGCCAAGTTTCATTCTGTGAGCATGGGGACAAAGGACTATGAAAAGTGTTTCTCAAAATAGTAGAGTGCTTAAAGACTATTTAGGTGTAAAACACTGAACAATATGAAGGTAAAGAATTAAAAAATAATAAATCCTTATAATAAAAATTTCCGAGAAGACATTTTGATTTTGAACAATATAGATACTAGAGAACATTGATTAATGAAAGAGACTTAACAATGACTTTTAATATTGCAGTATAATTTCATGTATCATTTAGGTTAAGCAAATATGTAATGTCAAAGAGCGTTATTATAATTACAGGAGAGTATTTCAAATCTCAACATATGTAACTAAATTTTATTAGAGTACATTCTTCCATTTAACGTCTCTCAGATAGCCGGCTTGGTAAGTACAGATTTGAGTCAGAACCATGTTTTAAATAAATACTTAATGAACAAAGTGATCAATAAATAATTACTAAATCTGAAAGAATTCTTTTGTAACTAGGTCAGCAAGACTGACACAAAGATAGAACTGTTACAATGTAGAGATATTGCTGCCAAAATTGGACTTTTGGCATCATTCTTGCACCTTTCACTATTGTGCACTTTCAGAACACACTGACCGCATACTTCCGGTTTTGTATAATTAGAACTCATGTGAATAAAACCCTGACATTTAAAACAACATTGTGGATTTGGAACATAAAGTAACGAGTAATCGTCGGTACCCAGCATAAATAGTCTGGTACAGTAGGTTTGCTGAAAATTATCACTAACTAAGCAGTGGGACATTTTTGTATGCAGTATGTGACCAACCTCGATTACGGATTACTCGCATAATTATGACTTTATCTCCTTCAGAGTACCATAGAGCATCAACATGTTATAATATCCTTTGAGCAGTTCAAGGCTCTGTGGGGTTCCACCGATACCTTGACTTAATCAAAGAATGATGACATCTTGATTAAAGACAAGCTTTGTTTCTTGGTATTTGTCTCACCTTAAAGAGTTCCATTCTGTAACTATTTAACTCAAAGGGAGTTAGTAACTCAAGGGGATGAGAATCCACCTCATAGCCTTCACTAACATTATTAGACTTTTTAGACAAGGCTGAATAAATATCTTTCCACTAATATTTTTCTTTGGTTTGGCAATTGAATTTAGGGTATCCGTATGTTTTATCGGTTCAGGGCTTCGTGGATTATCACACAGTTGATAATCGGGCACACCCAGCCCCGTGATTTCACGAAATGTGAGTTTTAAATTTTAAGGGCTGAAATATATATCTTCACCACACCCTTTAAACATAGAGATGAGTTTCGGTATGGCATTATGGTACCTCACCTCCAAGTTCTACTGACTAATTCATGGAAAATTATCAACTCAATCCGACAGCATCAGTTATGGGTTCCGACCCCTAATAACCCAACTTCCACTTGCTTGTAAAGCACAGTTAGGTAGCCGGTTCCTGAACTCGATCTGTTAATATCCTCATCAGTGCAAAACATACATCAAGATCCACACACTTGATTTTACCACGGGAATCGGAATACGGATCAACACTCCCAGATGTAAAAAGCATGAGCACAGCATTATTTATTTCTCATACTAATAACATCTGGAAAGAATGACAGAGTCACATCACTCGGTTACCAAATGAGGAAACTCTGCCTAAGAAAGGCAAAAATATAGAGCACAAATAAGAATCTTAAGAGAAGGTGAAAGTGTAGTGTAATGTAGATGAACTGTATTTAAATGAATATGACTGTGTTTCACTAGAGACCATGAGGTATGCCAAAAACCACTCTTAGTAGGTGCAGCTAGTCTGCACCCCTCCTGTAGGGGTATTGCATAATGTATAAGTGTACTATCTCCATGGATGTTTTTGCTACAGAAAGTTTTTATTTCATTTTTTAATAATGTGTAGTGTTTACTACTTATTTTATCTTATTATTTAAACAGATACACTTTCAAAAGTCCCTTACCACACTTGGGAATAAACAAAATAACAAAAAACAAAAATTTTTGTCAAAAGTAAAATGTTTATTCCTATTAGACCCTTATAGCTATTACAACAACAAAGTTGTCATCTTCAGAGGGAATCTTAACCTTGTTAAATCTTGTTAAGATTCCCTCTGAAGATGACAACTTTGTTGTTGTAATAGCTATAAGGGTCTAATAGGAATAAACATTTTACTTTTGACAAAAATTTTTGTTTTTTGTTATTTTGTTTATTCCCAAGTGTGGTAAGGGACTTTTGAAAGTGTATCTGTATATATTGTCACCACAGTGCTCTGGTCTTTGTTTCTTATTATTTAAGTTGACACATCTGATTGTCTTATTATGCTCACCAGTTTTTCTGGATTGAATTTAACCCAAAAAAGGCTAAAGATTTATAAAGTGTGTCTGGTATGCTTCATTAAAGCAATTAAAACAGCTGTAAGCTACTAAACATGTACCACCACTTTTTTGTCACTGTATTTTCTCTTTTCATGAGTGCACATAGTCTTTTCTTTTTTCTCTATTTATATGAAAATCTAAAATTTTTGTTTCTTCAATAATCTGAAAAATTTATTATATACATTTATTAAAATTCATGTATTTGTAAATGACTTTTGTGCAAATTGAAAGTGGAACGATTTTAAAGTGAAAGTTTCAAGGACACAGCTGTGTCGTAAACCTAGTAAAACAATAAATACGCCAAACAAGTGAAAAGTATGAAGGTAAGTGACTTTAATAATTATTATTATAAACTCTTAAAAGTTAAACATATAAATGTGTCCATGATAATTAAGTTTGAACTATAAATCTGTCAATTATTGGGTTCATTGTCTCTAAATCAGAGTGGTACTTCGATTTAACTTTGAATTTTAATCAGGATATTGTTCTGTTTATGAAATATATTTTGAAGAAGACAAATTTTGAAATGAGCTTCTAATGAATAAATCAGTAAGCAAGTAACAAATTATTAAAATATATGAATGAAAACAAAAATATTAATATAATATATTGTACTGGCTTAGACATATCATGTGCTAATTAAATTGTGTAAGCATGGGACATCTCCAACCAAATAAAAAATAAATTAATAATAATTTAAGATTTTAGCAATTAGATAAATAATAGTAATAATTAGGAATCTCACATAAAAATCAAAACAATTAATAACAAACATAAAAAACTTTAAATTAAAAACATTTAATACAAATATTTAAAATCAATTAGTTTAAATTAAGCGCAACATATCAATACAATGCAACACCCTCTAGGGTAAAATTGAAATACCAGCGGGTTGCAATGCAACTAAAACTATGAAGCAATTACAAACGGAAAACATATCAATTCCAAGAATTTGCCCAATGCTCGCCATGCTTTTCAGTGGGCGTGCCGTTTCGGCGACACAACCCGAGGACTTCCAGCTTAGCGTCTTTGAAGGTAGGACGTATCTTCGGATCGCTCTACAAAATTTTCTCATAATGGAGCGTTTCAAATTAACACATTTATAAATCGTCGTACAGTGCAAAGGTTATTAGAAAACATGTGTTACATATAAAAACTTATTCGTGAGTAAAACAATTAAACAATTATTTTATGTAATATGTATCTGAACTTTGGAGAAAGAACTGAATTTTTGTAATGTAATTTTCATGTGTAGGATTAGTAGTTTCACAAAATGTTGATATGTTATTTTTTTGTCTAGTTATTAAGTGTCTGAATGTAAATTGAGATATGTTTGTTAAATTCAAAATTCATCAGAATTCTGGTTATTAAAAGAAAGGTTTTAAAACTTTAAATATGTGTCTGTAGAAAAATAATTGAGTATATCCTAACATTCACGTGTCACGGAAATTTGCCTGGTAAGTAAATATTGGAGCCTGAACCTTGAATCTTTTTATTTAAACTTTGGTATTGATCTAACAATTAATAAAATTATAAAATAAATAATTAACATTTAATATTTTTAAAGAAATTGACCAATAACTCTTACAAAAATGACGCCCGAACAAAGGGTTAGCTCTTAAAGCTTAGACTTCATTAAAATAAATTCTTAAATTAACCTTAACTCTTACAAAAATGGCGCCCGAAACACGTGCTCCAATCTCGAAATAACAGGCTTATTGAAGTGTAGCGTGGTGTTTGGATATACTCAAACACTCAAAATTATAACTGAGGGATATTCAAGATTACAACAAATTTATAATTGAGATTTTTAATAACAAAATAATTAAGATGGAAACGGATTTAGAAAAGTTGGACGAATCCGGTTTAGGAGCTAGTTTCACCGAGGTTGAAAGCACGGTAGAGGTAAAATCAATAGAAGAAGTTAAATTGCCTAGGGAAGAAAAGTTAGTGTCTCTTAATGACTTAATGTTGTTATTTGAAAAAATTAAGTAGATAGTGACAGTAATTTTAAACAATTAAGAGAAGAAATTAAAGATGATATGAAAATAAATAAATTAGATAGCGATAGTAAATTTGAAAAATCCGAAAATAATTTTAAAGAAATGAAGGTAGATAGTGATAATAAGTTTAGACAATTAAGGGAAGATATGAATGAACAATCTCAAAAATGTGAAACCAATTTTAAACAACTTAAAGAAGAAATTAATTTGAATAAGGTAGAAATTAATGATAGACTAGAAAATTTTGATAGCAAACTTAAACAAATGAAGGAAGAGAACAAATTAGTTTTAGAAACAATTAACAATAAGTTTGACATACAAAATGCTAAACTCGAAAAAGATAAAATGGAATTTAGAAAAGAAATTAATGTTAAATTTGATAATTTGTTAAAGGACAGCATAGACTTTAAAAATAATGTAGAAGAACAAAATTTAAATTTGAAATTAGAAACTAAGACAGAAATAGATAATTTTAAAACTGAAACACTAAATACTATAGCTAAGTCTGATGAAGAAATTAGGGCTGTAATTGATAACTTTAAACTAGGACAGGTAGATAAATAATTAACCTTTGAATCTAAAATAGGAAGTGACATCAAAACTAACTTTGAAACTTTAGAAAATAGACTAGCGGTTAAATGTAGTGAACAAGATATTGCAATAGACGATATAGGCTGTAAATTATCCAAAGAAATTCAAATATTAAAGCAAAACGGTAATTATGGCATTAAGCCGACACTATGGCTAAATGAGAAATTCAATGATGTGTTAATATCAGAGTTTTTTAATGAAACAAAAGGGCCTCACCCTAAGACATTTTTAGAGTCACTTAAAGTTTTGGAAGATGTAAGAGAAAATAATTGGGACATTATGGTTTGTTTTATGAAAAAGTTTTTAAAAGAAGAAGCCTACACTTGGTTTGAGGCACATAAAAATGAATGGGCGAACTATAATCAATTCAAAAACGCTTTTCTGGATAGATTCTGGTCTCAAGAAAAACAGGAAAGCTTTAGAAGCAAACTAATGTTAGGTCCTATGTATAGGGGCCCAATCAAAGAAATACATAATTACATCATCAAGTCCTTTCACAAAACACAGTATTTAGATCCTCCTATGCCGATAAATTCATTTATTAAGCATATCGTCAAACACGTTCCAGAAGGGTTGAAATTAGTATTACTTGCAGCTAGGCCAGCTGACCTAAACAACTTAGAAAAGATAGTAATGGACTGGCAGGAAAGCCAATCTTTAAATAACAATGACTTTAATAATCATACATACACAGGAGAAAATAGGGGTCACTACTTAGACCATAGAAATAGGCCAGGTACGGGTAATACACATTTACAAAATAGGGAGTATCAAAACAGTATAAACCAAAATAGACCATATAGTAATAACTTTAGAACCAATAAAAATAATTTCAGGGGGAACAACAACACTTTTAGAGGTTATAGTAACAATTTTAGAGGTAATAGTAACAATTTTAGAGGTAATAGTAATAGTAATTTTAGGGGAAATAGTAACAATGGACCACCAACAACAAATAGGGGCTCTGAGAATAGAAATGTAAATGGGGGAAATGGAACAAGGCAGGAATAACTATGGCCGGATTACTGCCGGAAAAAATAAATAGGCCTAAAATAGATAGTGAGGTTAAGAGTTTTTCTCTAATAACAAAGACAACACAAAATGACGAATTAATGATTTTAAACAACGAAGAACTAATTATAGAAGATAATTACAATGAAATTAATACTAATAATGTAAAAGGGGAAATTATTAAAATTAAGATTAAAATAGGTCAAGGGGAATACAGTTGTCTAATAGATACAGGATCCGAGATCACTGTTATTAATGAAAGCACATATCTAAAAATAAATAAAAATTTAAATAATTCCATAATGGAACTTCCTGTATCAAACTTAATTGTAATGGGTGTTACTGGTATTAGAAGCAAAACTATAACAAAACAAATCTGTATAGAAACTAAATTGGGCGATGAAATAATTCCAATCAACTTTTTAGTAGTAAATGGTTTAAATATAAATATAATATTAGGTTGTGACTTTCTAAGAAAACATGAAGTAAAAATAGACTTTAAAAGAGAAATTATTTGTTTTGAAATCAACAATAAACTCATAACAACAAAATTTTATAATAAGTTCAATGATAATAGGTTAGGTGCATTGAGGTTATGTGATACAAGTTCAATTTTTAATGAGTTAGAAAACTTAAATGATAATGTTACTCCTACACAAGAAGTTCTATTCATGCATTACAGTAAAATATTTTATGAAAATGATAATAAATATAATGATAAAGATCAAGTTTGGTGTAATAATATAAATGATGTCTTAGTAAATACCAACCTTACAATTGATGAGGAAAAACAACAACTCAGAACCTTGCTAGATAAATATAAGTCAATATTTTCAGATAAACCAGGTAAAATTAGAAATTTTAACGCAAAATTAAACATAAACAATAAAGAAAAATTCATAAATAGGTCATATGCTATACCACACTCTAAGAAAGACTTAGTAAACAAAGAAATAGAAAAATTAATAACCTTAGATATTATAGAAAATTCGGACAGTCCATACTCCAATCCTTTAGTATGTGTGATTAAGAAAGATGGTTCAGTGAGGTTATGTCTAGATGCTAGACAAGTAAACAAAGTAATAATAACAGATAGGGAGGCTCCGGAACACATAGATGACATCTTGCAACGTTTTGAGGGGGTGAAATATATAAGCACTATTGATTTGGTATCAGGGTTTTGGCAAATATCATTAGAGGAAAATTCTAGAAAATATGTTGCATTCAATTTCAATGGTAGAAATTTACAATTTAAGAGATTACCGTTTGGACTAAATGTAAGCACTTCAATATTTAAAAAAGGTTTAACACAAGTTTTAGGTCCTGAAGTGTCGGAATTTGCAGTTGTATATGTAGATGACATCTGCATAGCATCAAAATCATTTAATGAACATTTGATACACCTAGATAAAATATTTGATAGATTGAAAAGATTTAATGTTACTTTAAAACTTAATAAATCTAACTTTTGTAAAAATAGAATAAAATTTTTAGGTTATGTTATATCTGACTCAGGTATCATGCCAGATGAGGACAAAATAAAAATAATACAAAATTTTCCAATTCCGAAAAATTTAAAACAATTACAAAGCTTCCTTGGACTTTGTAACTATTATAGAAAATTCAGAAATAATTATGCACAATTAACTTCAAGCTTTAAACATCTGTTAACAAATAAAACTCTAAATAACAAGAGATCATGGGATTGGCAAGATAACGACACAAAAACATTTAATGAAATAAAAGAGAAATTTTTAGAAAATGTAATTTTACGTCATCCAGACTTTAATAAACCTTTCTATTTAAATACTGATGCTTCTGATGTAGCTCTTGGTGTAGTTCTATATCAAATTGACAATCTAGGTGATCATTCAGTAATTGCATTTGCCAGCAGAAGTCTGCAGGACTTTGAAAGGAAATATACAATAACAGAAAAAGAACTTATGAGTATTATATTTGGCTGTAAAAAATTTAGAAACTATATTTTAGGTAATGAAACAATAATAAGATCAGATCACAAAGCTTTAATCTTTTTAAAAAATTGTAAACTCACAAATGGTAGACTCTTAAGATGGATGTTGTATTTACAAGAGTACAACATTAAAATTGAATATTGCCCTGGAAAAGAAAATGTTGTGGCTGATGTCATTTCTAGGATTAATGAATCTGAAATTTTAAATAATAGTGACAAGAATGTAATTAGGATTTTTAAAACAAAATTAGAAAAACAAAATTTAGATAGGGACACAAAATTAAGAAATTTATTTAAGGACATAATAATAAAACAAAATTTAGATCCAAATTGTAAAAATATAATGGATATGATTATTTGAATGATGAGAAGAGTAAAGAATTAAAAGAACTACAACGGAAATTCGTTGTATGGGGTTATATTTTGGTTAAAAAAGAAAAATATCAAAAAATAATCCCAATGCAAGGTTTGGATGTTTTGTAGAACTTTTTACTGCTTATAGCCGGTCGGTGAGATTGAACTATGAAATGGTCCAAGGTCAAATCTTACCGACTTGTTCTAACGGTAAATTCCTATGTCGGCGGATTTTGAATTGAAAAATCATTTTTTATGAATTTTGAAAATGTGAAATAATAATGTATAAGGATATGTAGTTGTAATACAAGTCGTATGCAATACATATCTAGTACTGTTATTTCATATTAACTAACAGACGTTACGGCATATTTAAATGAAGAATTTAAAAATTTTCAAAATTAATAAAAATTAACAAACCTTGATATTTTTGAAAATAAAATGTAATTTTAAGATGAAAGTATTCTTGATAAAATTTGGAAAAAATTGATATTTAAAAAGTTAGCAGAAAAGGTTAAGTATAAAAGCTAATAAAAGTAAATAAAAATAAATTTTGAAAAAAGGATTGTATAGAAGTAATTAAATAAATAAAGTTATACTATAATTAATGATTAAAAATATAAATTTGAGTAAAACAAAAGAGTTATGGTTTTTACGCTATATTATGAAAAGGAAAAAAGATAAGAAGTGGAAATTTTGCAAAAAGAGGTTAAAACCTAATATCTAAAGATTGTGTAAATTTCAGGAAAATCAGTTAATAAATAAACCCCAAACCCAAAGGTGTGAAAATATGCACGGGATTACATCACTACCAGAAGTCGTAGAATTGTGTTATCACGGCTAGTGCGTTTAAATTACGAAATAAGCAAAGTTACAAAGTTTGAAAGAAAAAACTTTAAAGGTGTAAGAATTAAAAACTGTAAATTACGCAAATTCTTACGTAAGCTATTGAAGACGAATGAATAGTCCGAGAAATGTCATTCGAAGTGCGGGAAATTGCCGCGGTCGAGAGCTACAATACACCGGTTACGAAAAAACGCAAAAACTGTTAGGAAAAGTGTTATAGACAATTAAAAGGAAAACAATGAAGATTTTTTCATCAGCCAGTTGCAAGTTGCAGGGTTTAAATGTTCAAGGATAAGTGACGTAGTTAGAGGCGGAGTTAGGATACCAACTTACAGCAAAAATAAATTAAAGGATTAATTAGAACAAAGTGATTAAAAAGGACAATTTAAAAACAGTAAACATAACAAATAAATTAATAATAAATAACAGAACCACCTACACCAAAAATAATCAAGAAATTGCATAGAAATACATCATAAATGGAACTATCGTATCGGTCCAGTGAGGGAAAAAAATTGGTATCGATATACGATAGTTTTTGGCTATAAAAAGAGCCGCACAAATCTCATAGGGTCTCTCTTAAAAAATTAGTGGAAACAGTTGCTAGGGGTGATTATGCCCGACAGGTCTCTCTTAAAAAATTAGTGGAAACAGTTGCTAGGGGTGATTATGCCCGACAGGTCTCTCTTTAAAAATTGGTGGAAACAGTTGCTAGGGGTGATTATGCCCGACGGGGCTCTCTTAAAAAAGTTTTCAAAGTAAGTGCTAGGGGTGACTATGCCCGAACGTCTCTTTTAAAAAATAGTTTGAAGGAGTTTAAGTGTTACAATGCCAACGTATTAAAACAGCGTCAGCGAGAGCGATAGAAGGGAATAGATTCGAACAACCAGCCAGCCTTCTGAACTCCATGGAGAAACTATAGGACAACTTTAATCGAAATTCAACCAACCAGACACCAGAGGACCATCAGCATCTCAGGACTCAGGATCGACAACACGGCGGACAAGGTCTGAGAAAATCCAAATTTCCTTTTTTAAAGGGCAAAATTGGCCCGATTTTAGAGTCTCACTGATTTTCCTGAGATAATTTTTTTTTTGTGTGTAATTAAATGAATATATTAAATAAAATGTCAAAATCATGTGTGAATAAAAATCTTTTCAATAAATAAATTTAATAAATGAAATAATTTAAATTCAGAAATAATAGAAATTTTTGTTTTCTATATATCAATTGTAAGAAATTCATAAGTAATTGCCTTCTGCTCAAAAGAGAAATATTTAGTTATTATCCATTAGTTTTATTAGAGAAATTGTTTGATTTTATTTTGTTGACTTGTGTCAAGTTTATTATTTCAGTTGTTTTATTTCAGTTAATTAAAAGAATTAATTTTTTTATTTTTCCTCTAAATCTGTGTTTTATTTAGAATTGGTCACACATATATATGCTATATTTTCAGGTTTGTGATTATAAAAAAGGGTAAAATATATTGTATCAAAAAGGTATTCCTAAGGACACACCAGCGAGATTAAAATTCAAAAGTAAAGTAAATTCGTGTTCTCCCTGAGAAATAGGGTAATCATAAATACAGTTTCTGGAAGTCGTAAATAAAAAGGGGGGTACCGGTAATTTGGGGCAACTCAAATTATCGAAGAAGTTATTCAATCCAGGCCAGCAAGATAGTAAGCCAAAAACTTCCAGTGGATTGGATAATTTATTCTTTTTGTCACGCGAGAACGAATCCTGTAGGCTAAAAATCTCAGGATTCGAGACTGTTACGTATTAATTAAGATAGGGGGCGTAATTAGTCTGACTCTAAAAAAGATAGAGTTTTTCGTTGTAGAACATTACACAATTTATAAAGGCATATTATTTTACAAAAAGAACGACACGTTTAAATATAGGCTATATGTGCCTGAATCAATTACAAACTTAATCATTGATGATTATCATTCGAGATATGGACACATAGGAAGTAATAAATGTTATAAATTTCTAAAACAAATATTTTTTGCTCCAAAATTTGAAAAGAAAATAAAACAAAGAATTAGATCTTGTATAATATGCCAGAAAAGTAAGGTTAGGACTCAACAACAACAGGGTTTAATGCAGTGTAATGTGCCAAATGAACCTTTAGAAATTGTAGCAATAGACTTATTCGGAGAATTACCGACTAGCAAGGGAGGTGTCAAATACATATTTGTAATGTCAGATGTTTTTTCAAAATATATAAAATTGTATAGTATTAAGAAAGCTTCGGCCAAAGTTCTAAGCGAAAAGATTATTAAAAATTACATAATAGAAGTAGGTAAACCAAAGATGATTTTAAGTGACCACAGCAGTCAATTTACATCACAACTTTTCTATGAAAGGTTAGGTTGGGAAGGCATACATCTACGAAATACATCAGTGTACCATCCACAAAGCAATCCTAGTGAAAGATGTATGCGAGAACTAGGTAGAATGTTTCGCACATATGTACATGACAACCACAAACAATGGGCAGAATATGTACCCTTCATAGAAAAGTGTCTAAATTATTCCATACATGACTCAACAAACTGTATTCCCTATGAAATAATGTTTAAGAAAAAATGTCCTAATTTTTATGAAAATTTAATTACATATCCTGAAAAAGTAAAAATAGATTTTGACGAGAAAATAATAATTGCAAAAAATTATTTAAAGAATAAAGCTGAGGCTAGGGCCAAGTTACATGATAAAAATGTTAAACCAATAAAATATGCAATAAATGATTTAGTCTTGGTAAAAAACCACTACTTGTCGTCCTGTTTAAAAAGTGAGATTAAAATTTTTTTTCTATTATATAGGGGACCATATAAAGTATTAGACATTAAAAAAGAAAATGCATATGTGTTAGGCGAAGTAGATTCGGGTGAAAAAATTGGTACATATAACATTGTTGAATTGAAGAAGTTTTATCCATCAGTAAATAGTTAGGTAGTGTAGGGTGAACCAAAGGGAAACTTCGGAAAAAACAGTGTCACAAGGGGTCATTGACCAGAGGTCATTTTGGGGTTCCTATTGAATTGAGTAGATATGAATACTTAAACTCATTTTGGCCAAAGGAAGGTGATCTCTGTGTTGACATAAGTGTTTTATTGGTATGATCAGAAGGACATAGGAAGAGGTGAAAATGGTTCAAGGGGTAAAATTCTAGACATTGGTGGATAAAATAAAAAATAATTTACAAATCTTTTAATTTTTTTTTAATGCCAATAAATAATAATAATAGGTAGTGATAGATTTAAATTAAATAAATGAATAAATAAACCAAAATTAAAATAAGATATTTCCCTTTTAGGCCAGCGTTAGAAATTAATATTTGTACAGAAATAAATATGAAGCTTAAATAAATAAAATTTAAATTTTAAAATAAGATATATCCCATTTAGGCCAAACACTAGAAATTAGTATTTGAAGAAAAAACAAATACGCAAATTTAAATAGGTGAAACATAATTTATATACCAAATACTTTAGAAATTCATGAATTAATAATTTTTTTTGATGTACAAAATTTAATTTTACTCATAAAAATTTAATAAATGAACATACTTTTAATGATTAAAATAAAAGAAACTTTTAATGTATTGATTAGAAATATAATTTACATCTGACATTGAACAATAATGATATGGTTAATGTTAATAACAACATGATGATGATGAATGAATGAGAGAGTGAGTATTATTTTATAATAATGCTAAAACAAAATAAAAAAAAAAACATACAGACATTCATTGCACCTAAATATAAGGACTTGTCCTAATAATAATTAATCGCAATGAATGTGGAAAATGATGCTATGTTGCCGTGTGCAAATTTGAGAAGTGACTGTATAATTTGGATGGAAAACTTTCCATTCAAATTACTAATTACCAGGGCGTAGCCGTAACGATCATAGTTCGACGAAGCTCCAAAAATTCTATGTACCAATACGGTGATTTTTGTTTGTTGGTGTCAAAGAACCTTCACTAATTAAGTAGGAGTTTTTTGTTTGTTGCTGTCAAATAACCTTCACGTATCACTACGGTGACTTTTGTTTGTTGGTAACAAATAACCATCACATATCACTACGGTGACTTTTGTTTGTTGGTATCAAACAACCATCACTTATCACTACGGTGACTTATGTTTGTTGGTGTCAAATAACCTTCACGTAATGTTAAATGTATATACGATAACGATTAAATAGGTTAGGTTCACGATAATAATAATAGACGAATAAATTAAGCTAAGTTTTTTCTGTAGTTAAGTTTTTCTTTCTCTTTTTCATAACGTTAGGTAGGATAGGAAAGTAAATAAATAAAGTATAAATAATTAGAATGTTTTGTTACTGACTGTAAGAAGATGATAAAATTTTTGAAAAAATATAGTGAACAACGGAAGTCATAAATAAGATTTTAAATACATTAAAATAATAACACAGAACCTACAATATGGCTAAAAGTAAATAACTAAAAGTAAATGAATAATAGTAAATTTTTTAAGAAAATGATGATGTTTTGATGAAGATTTTAAGTAAAGAACAAATGGATTATGTGAAATGTAATTAAGAAGAATAAATAATGAACAATTTTTTGAGGAAATGATGAGATAATAATGATGAAGCTTTTAAGATGGAGATTGATTTCAGGAAAATAAAAAATGGTTTGAATCAGAACTTAGTATTTGGTAATAGGGATTGTAAATGTATAATTAATAGATAGTTTTTTAATAGATCAGTGAGGTGAATGAGATTTTTGAGGGGGTCAATTAGTGATATTCTACGATAATGTTCTGCGATGAGTTTTTTCTACAACAAATATAGACTAGGAGTTCCAATGTGACGCTAGATCTTAATGATGTTAGACGAGGTTTTTCTACGTTTTTGCTGTGTTGATATAATAGATTAGGGGTTCCAAAATGGACACTAATACTTAATGGTAATTTTTAGAGATTCCAAAGGGAATACTTTCATTTTAGGAGTGTGTTGATTTTTAATAAGACAAGAGAGTCTTAATGATTAGCTGATTTATTAAAATTTTTTTTTCCTTTTTATGTAAGTAGGCAAAATACCAAATAACTGTTAAGTATGTAGTTGAGATAGATTCCTGAAATCAAAGGTAGATAAAATTAAAATAAGTTTAAACGTACAATAAATAAAAATGATAGGGAAATATGAATTCTCAATTATAAATTTGAGGGATGGGTTTTGTATTTTTTGATTGGGGAAGAAACTTTTTTTTTTAGCCAGACTTTTAAAAAATAATGATTGTATGTATTAAAATTTTAAAAAATATGTGATTTTTTTTCATTAGATTGTTTAACATGCTATAATAATAACAAAAGAAATAGATTTTGAATTTAAAAATGTAACAATAACAACAAATGTAAATGATTTTGATTTTTAAAATAATGTAACAAGGATGATAAATAAAAAATGACCTTGTAATGATGAAAAAGTAAATTATAAAAAGTTGTAATATGAAAAGAATGATAATTGATTTTATTAATGAACAAATATTATGATGTATTTTGAGCTGATGCTAATATGTTGTATTGAAACTTTGTAAAAGATTATTTTGTGATGTATGTCTTGTAATATGATTTGATACTTGACATCTGACTTCTTCATTTTGATGTGTTTTGAACAAGATTATGTTGTATTGAAACTTTGTAAAAGATTATTTTGTGATGTATGTCTTGTAATATGATTTGATACTTGACACTTGATTTCTTCATTTTGAGGTGTTTTGAACATTATTATTTTTTTTCTCTTCGCTCTCTGTTTGTTTTTGAAACTATGTAAAAGACATCTATGTGATGATTATGTTATTTTTGAAAAATATGTAACACTACAAAATTATGATATTATCTTTGTAAAAATATGTAACACTACAAAATTTATGATATTATTTTTGAAAAATTTGTAACACTACAAAATTTATGATGTTAATTTTGAAAATATGTAACACTACAAAATTTATTATGTTATTTTTGAAAAAAATATGTAACACTACAAAATTTATGATATTATTTTTGAAGAATTTGTAACACTACAAAATTATGATATTATTTTTGAAAAATTTGTAACACAACAAAATTTATTATGTTAGTTTTGAAAAATATGTAACAATACAAAATTATGATATTATCTTTGAAAAAATATGTAACACTACAAAATTTATGATATTATTTTTGAAAAATATGTAACACTACAAAATTTATGATGTTATTTTGGAAAAATTTGTAACACTACAAAAAGTTGTAATGTTTTTGAATTCGATGTAATACTTGGCAAAATTTATTGTGTTATAGTTTTTTAATATTTTGCATTTTTGAAATTGTTAAATTATATAAAATTTTTTCGAAATTGTTATTAGAATTACTCTTGTTCTCCGTAAAAGGTGGCAAGGGGTTGGAATGTCCCAGCTTCCATGTTTTTTTTCTTCGAGATTCTTATTACTGCGTAATGCGAATCTCGAAGGAGGGGGTTTCTGTAAGCATGGGACATCTCCAACCAAATAAAAAATAAATTAATAATAATTTAAGATTTTAGCAATTAGATAAATAATAGTAATAATTAGGAATCTCACATAAAAATCAAAACAATTAATAACAAACATAAAAAACTTTAAATTAAAAACATTTAATACAAATATTTAAAATCAATTAGTTTAAATTAAGCGCAACATATCAATACAATGCAACACCCTCTAGGGTAAAATTGAAATACCAGCGGGTTGCAATGCAACTAAAACTATGAAGCAATTACAAACGGAAAACATATCAATTCCAAGAATTTGCCCAATGCTCGCCATGCTTTTCAGTGGGCGTGCCGTTTCGGCGACACAACCCGAGGACTTCCAGCTTAGCGTCTTTGAAGGTAGGACGTATCTTCGGATCGCTCTACAAAAATTTCTCATAATGGAGCGTTTCAAATTAACACATTTATAAATCGTCGTACAGTGCAAAGGTTATTAGAAAACATGTGTTACATATAAAAACTTATTCGTGAGTAAAACAATTAAACAATTATTTTATGTAATATGTATCTGAACTTTGGAGAAAGAACTGAATTTTTGTAATGTAATTTTCATGTGTAGGATTAGTAGTTTCACAAAATGTTGATATGTTATTTTTTTGTCTAGTTATTAAGTGTCTGAATGTAAATTGAGATATGTTTGTTAAATTCAAAATTCATCAGAATTCTGGTTATTAAAAGAAAGGTTTTAAAACTTTAAATATGTGTCTGTAGAAAAATAATTGAGTATATCCTAACATTCACGTGTCACGGAAATTTGCCTGGTAAGTACAGATTGGAGCCTGAACCTTGAATCTTTTTATTTAAACTTTGGTATTGATCTAACAATTAATAAAATTATAAAATAAATAATTAACATTTAATATTTTTAAAGAAATTGACCAATAACTCTTACAAAAATGACGCCCGAACAAAGGGTTAGCTCTTAAAGCTTAGACTTCATTAAAATAAATTCTTAAATTAACCTTAACTCTTACAATTGATTCTCAATAAGTTAAAAAACTTACATGTACAGTAATGGTAAGCAATATGTGAACTCAACTCCATTGCAGAATAAAGCACTACGTTACAAATCCTACAACGTACCTTCCTGTATTCTTCATTGATTTCTGAGAGACATTTATGAGACAGTAATGTCTCTTTTCTGGCAAATATCTGAAATTATTACAATTTATTTATTTACTTTCCTTATTGCTCCATACAAACACAGTCTGTATAAAAATAGTCAAATTTATAACACAACAACTACAACAAAACGTATAATATTTTATACAATATATATCAAATATAAAACATCTTATATAATATTAATAAATAAAACACAATAATAACAAAATTTACACATCAGGATATATACTTTCAACTAATGCAAACATTTTTCGTTTTATATAGTTTAAAATTAATGTATTTTTATAAAATTGTTAGTTTAGTTACTCACGAGGCCGAAAGAATACTGAATAATGGTTTCAAGAAAATCCCTAAGCGTGTAAAAAATGCGACCCTCAGCAACTTAATTAACTTTAACTTAAACGTGTTTATATCCATAATTTCTTTAAACTCATTTGGAAGTTTGTTCATTAAAATAACTCATGCTTCAGATGAAGTTTTCTGAAAGAAGTTAACTTGGATCCAGATCCATGGAAATTATCTTTGTTATGAGTGTTGTATGTATAACAAATATATCCATATTTGTAACAGTTTGGCATTTAAATTTCTAGGGTAGGGTAAAATAACCAAATTTGTAAATGAATTTTTGCAAAAATCCTTAGACCTCAAACGAACCATGATTCTTATGGCTCGCTTCTGCAACCTAAAGACCCTGTGAGTCATCTGCTTGTTAGAGTTACCTTATAGAGCGATTTCATAATTCAAATGACATGAAAAAAGTCCAAAATATGCCAGACTCAAAACTGTCATTGGACTGTGCTAACATTCGTAGAAGCAAGATCACTGTGATCCTCTCAAGTTAATTTCTCATCTATAGTGATTCCAAGGTATTTTACTGAGGTACTGGGTCCTGTGTATTGTCCTTAACCACTACACTGGGTTTGAATTTAAACTGATTAGATTTAAAACTATATATAAAATATTAGTTTTACTGGAATGATATTTAGTTAACCTCCAAAACTGTGTTCCTTGAAATATTTAAAAGATATATTTCTTTGGATATAAATGACCTCATTTCCAAATCAACAATTATGTAAACTGAGGATAGTGTTATCATAATATTGTATTAAATTGTCTACTTTAATATAATTGTTTAGATCATTAATGTATAAAATGTTTTAGATATATCAAGAAAAACACTACAATATCCTGTACATCCTTGGCTGAAAAAAAAAATTACAGCCGCTACAATGGTTGACTAAAACCACAATGGGGTGGGGTGTACAATATAACTTTTTTTTACGAAATATATTACTTATTACTGGAAGGAGAGTAACGGGACAGTAGTTGCTGATTCTCCCCAGTTTTAAACATTGGAATTACTTTTGTTAATATTAAAATCATTTCTTCAATTGAATAACCATATATAGCCATCTTATAAATTCATGAAGATTCAGGATTTTTAAGAGATCTTATTGCAGCAGATACATTGGCTAAAGCACAGGAAAAGCAACAGTGAACTAGTAGGGGAAATTTTGAGTTGCATTTAACAGGTATTTTTACTGTTGCATTGGGGGAAAAAAAGTGCTTTAAAGCTTTTAATTTTTGTTGAAATTTCAACCTGTTTTGAACTAATTACTAGAGGATTCAATTATTTTATTACCTTCATAGGACTTTAGAGTTCTTATAACTCTTTTCTATATTTATTTATAGTTTGAGAAAAATAATTTAAAACGTGAATCCTTACTAACTAAAAAATATTGGGTCTGTTCAAGAAGAAGACCACCACACATAAATAATTTTCTATTGGCCTTTTTACAAATGGTTATCCTGAGAAACTGGTAAGGAATCAATTCATTTGGCACAAAACAGAGATATCACACCCAAGATAAAAGATAACTTACCTACCGAATATCACCCATGGCTAAAGATATTAAACAACATACTGAAAGAAGGCTTCGAAATTCTACAAGCTTCCAACCATACCAAGAATCTTCTACCAGAACCTCAGAGAGTCTTGTTTAAACAGCCCTAAAATCTGAAACGCAAGTTTGTTCACTCCAAGCTTCCGGATCCTAACATACCTAACCTTCCCCATGGTTCTTGTCTGTGAAATAGGCCAAGATGCAAAACATGTTTCAGTAGTAACGCTGTGTCAGTCCTGTTCCGCAATGATTTCAAGTTGGTCAACGCAGGTAGACAATCCCGAAAGTCGGAGTAGTGTTGGTTAAATATTTTCTCCCGATGCCTCGTTCTCTCATTATTCTAGCGTAGGAACTCCCAACTCGGTCGAAAGTGGTATCTTTTGATGAATTTTGTGTTTTCGAAGTTTCTTGAATCAAATCAGCGATAGTTCAATGCAAATGTTCAAATGTTGATTTTCTTTAGTAGCTCGTGTTCTTCAATGATAAGACTGTCCTATTTCTTCACGAAGCTATAACATGTCTTCTTATTAAGTAAAAAAAAAATTTAATCTTCTAAGTCCAATGTTTGTTAGACGAAAATTTCCTAAGTTCTTATATCTTGAGCGGAGTTAAGTAGCAGAATTATATCCAACTTGGTGCACTGTAGAATCCAGAAATTGACTTACTAGGTCCGATGATGAAGTCAGAATACTTTAATTTTCACCAATCTCAACGAAAAAACCTCAGTTCTTCCAAAATTGTTACTTTCCTCTAATTTTACCATTTTCTTCACATTGTTTTAATTCGTTTTCAACCCTTTCTTCACAAAAGTAAGCTTCATTCATCTATTTGTCGATCTATTTGCTCCAAACCAATTCTTAATTACCCCTTTTGATTTGTTTATTATTTTGGTCTGCATTAACGGAACTTCTCCCCTCCTAACTGCATAGTAGGGACGGGTGATCTACCTCTTTTCATGTTCGTACTTGTCGCTCAAGGTTTTTAAACAATTTTCTTCTATTTCACCATAACTCTTTTTTGGTTGTGAATTTGGAAATTCTGATGACATCCTTTTCTTCCTCTTGCTTTGTAGTTTAAATTGAAACTTGAACTGTGTTTATCGAAACATAACTTTTTGAGTTATTAGAGTTTGAATGTTGAGTGATTTTCAGATGACCAACTTGATCCTTTCGAGATTTCAATGATTTTTCTTCAGTTTCTTGCTGCCCTTGTTCAAGAATCCTCTTGGTTTATCCTCGTAGTCCTTTTATTTAAGACGTTATGCAACCTCTAAGTTTCGTCTTTGGTGTATGCTTTTTTGGTGTTAGAACCCCCCCCCCCATTTTAACAAATGTTCTCATATTCAATTTTACAATATTACCTCTTGTTAATCTAACTGTTACATAAAATTGATCTTTTTTAACTTTTAAAATGCTAACTCGGTTTGGTAATTGGTTTGACTGATTTTGACCAAACTTACCAAAAGTGTTTCCCTTCATGCCCTTTATCAATTGTTGTTTTTACTATCCTCGAAACTTTCTTACATTTTTTTATATTTATCAATTCAAAATTTTTATTTTGCAAAATG
The DNA here is from genome assembly GCA_963513935.1 of Aphrophora alni. Taxonomy (NCBI): domain Eukaryota; kingdom Metazoa; phylum Arthropoda; class Insecta; order Hemiptera; family Aphrophoridae; genus Aphrophora; species Aphrophora alni. The sequence continues at coordinate 20,579,543 of OY740778.1, forward strand.
AATTTATCCCTACTAAGCTTTATTACCATGTTTGATTTTTGGAATTTTTTATTTTTTTGTTGTTCATCTAATGGTTTTTAAAACTAACAAATACCAATTTCTAACTTTTCAACTAACAATGATACTAATATTCTTTTAATAAAGTTAACTATATTTAGGTACTCTTAACATTTATAATCCAAAATAATTCATCCCTCCTATGTACATGTCAGTTAATTAACAAGTCCTTGCAGGCGCACTCAGATGACTCATCATTGAACACTCTTACCCTTGAATAGAATTGTATAGGCTTTGTCAACCTGTCGATACTGGTTATTTTAACTTAGTAAAAAACATATTTTTATAAAATCTATAAAATTTATAAATCTATATTTTTTCGTTTTTGAGATATTTTTGAGACTTGAGCAGTTTGGGTATTGTCCAAACCGTCTAACAAGTACAACAAAAATGTTATCTACTAACTACAGCATTGGTTTTGCCCAGCTCAATATATTGGCCTAACCTCAGACAACCAGGATGAACGGGCCACAGACATAATGTAAAAATCATGGATGTAGAGAAACCAACTTCACAACATGCAGGAATCCACAACATTGCCACTTTTGATGACTGCTTTACAACAAAAATTATAATATCACTCCCTCCAGAATACAACCCCTCAGAACTAAGAAGATGGGAACTGTCTTATCAATGGGTTACAAAATCTAGAGAAACCCCTAGCCTTAATCTTAGACACGTTATTATTTGTCCTTTCTCCTCTCCCAACAGGCTCAATTAAAATTAATATAATTTTTTTTTTTAATTTAATTCGTCTGTGGTTCAACACAACACAGATCCATCCTCTGCAATCATATTACAACAATTCAGTCTTCTTTTTATACGCTCTACTGATTGACAAAATGAACAGTGTTTACGAAATATTTCAGAACTTTAATGTTTTATTGTTTTCCTATTTGTGTACTACTAGGTAATACCAAGGACCACTTTCCAAGCTAAGCCTATGTCTCCTATCCATATAAAATATAAATTGGCATTACATTTTTATAGTTAAAACCATAGAAAACAATATGTTTAGTAAATTATCTATTAAAGAAGAATCTAAACAGAATTGTTATTTAGTACACATTATTTTGTATACATCTTGTTGTAGACCTTTTTTGTCTTTCTAATCCTGGGAAGCTTATCATGGAACTTTACAATGGTAAAATTTACTCCTTTTAGAATCTTGCTTAGAGTGCATTTTTCGATTCTAAATTTTTGACAACTTCGAACAGTATATGAATAAAAGGTATTGACTTCATTGAACTTTTCTTTATTTTTTATGACAAATAAAATACACTAATAATTAAAAACACAATCACCTTCCTAAAAAGCACCTTACAAGAGTATGACCAACCCTTACCACTCATGTGGACAGCTTTCTTTTGCTTCCTAATTATAACATTACTAGAGTGGAATTTCCTCAAAATGAGGTCACATTGAAAAATAGAATGTCAAGTAGGATATGGGGCCCATATATATATATATGGCAAATATATCGTCAAATGATGTAGTTGTTTTAAGAATGTTGGGCGATTCAACTGTATGCTGCATACGAGGAAATATCGAACAAACTTTGCAAATTACAAAAAATCGTAATTTGTAAAGACTAAAATGAGTTGGTTGAATAAATAGTATGGCAAACAAGGCATGTTTATTAAAACCAATAGGCCTAGAGCCTAGTAGATTTTTAGTTGTTTTCACAACTAACTTGAACTGCAAAGTTACGTAAAAAGTCCAAGCCTTAAACAATTTTATTTAGGCAAATCCAATTTTTTATTAATAAACGTTGAAAAATTTGTTTAAAATATTTACATTGGCCTGTTTATGTATTAATTTAATTCCTCTTAAATTGACACCTTGGTACCGACTTTCAACCATCGGTTCTCGATACCGGTACTTAGGCTTAAGAATCGGTGGTATCGGGAATCGGTACCGAGAATCGACCCATCCCTAATATATAAAAGTTATATATAAGTTAATATATTTAAGTTAGTTAGTTAGGGTGTAAGACTAACTTAAATTTTACCACTGACAATATTAAATTTTTCAAAATGCATACCAACCATACCTATATATTAAAACTTCTTTTTTTTTTCCTTTACTTTTGACAAATTCAATAATATTTAATAAAAGAATATTTCAACAACTTTAATAATTTTTAAATAATTTTAGTAAAAACTAAAAACACGGCCGATGCACCATTTGCTAGGAACGGCCCTTCAAATTGCCTGGGTTCTTTATTTTAATTAACAATCAGTGGTTCAGTATTTTATTAATTTTATTATTGACATGTATTCACATTCCTTTTCTCTCAATTGAGCACAAATACAAAAGGAGCAATACTTAAACTAAATATTCATTATTAAAAACCCAGAAGTATTCCAACTATTGTTACTCTTATTACAAATGAGATTACTGATTTCATTTACTGGGGACTTTATATATAAAAATGCTTGCTTACTTTTTGTAGAGTATCAGCTATTGACAACTCCTTTGTCCTCCTGTCCTAGAGTCGGATTTCCTGGGCTAATTTCCTTCCGTCCAAGAATCAAGCTCCCTAGGCTATCTTACCACCACGGCTAGCAACACAGCCGTGTATCTTCCAAGCACCAAAAGATCCCCTCCATATTGTGCTGACCGCGTATATATCTTTTGTTGCCTCTGGTGCCCTACTTCCGTTGCAAGTCAAGCATTTCAACATTTTTTAAATTGTTTCACAATAGTTGGGTCATTCTGAGCTTTGTTAACATGAGTTATTCCTAACATAATTTACTTAACCTAATAACTTTAATTGAATTAACTATATTCCTAACAACCTATTTGTTTTAATGTCCTCAAAGTGTCAAAAATTGTTTTTTAGAATTTTTTAAAAATCAAATTTGGTATGTGGGTATTTGGTATGTTGGTATTTGGTTATATCTTTGGACGTTTTAAAAAAAATTATCATTCAAAATTTGAAAGTTACTGCTGTAAGGGACAAAATGTAAAATTACAATTTTTGTCAAAATTAACTCTGATAAAAAAAACGAATATTTCTTTGAAAAAATATCTATTAACCTATCAATTTTTTAACCAACCATAAGTGATCATAAATTATAAATGTACAATTAATTTTCTATTGAATACATTAATTCAAAATATGGGTTATATGTTACTGGAATATTTTTAGTTACTTTCTTCTCACTTTCAATTAAGCAATACTTTGTAACATAGATAAAACAAAATTAAGAAGTTGATGGGTGGTATTATGGTACTTATCCACCCCCCCCCCCCCCATCATACAATGTAATACAAGCAGATCCTCTAAATGTAATCCCCAAAAGTTGGTTTCTTGAGTCTTGTAGGAAATGTTAAATTGTATTGTAAATTTGTTTAGAGTAGTTGTTACACAGGTTTTCTAAACCTCATAATTGACATCAGATAGTTCCTAACGAGTCTTGTAGATGTAAATATATCAAAGTCTTCACTTGCTTCACTCATGTCAGTGTCTCAACCTTAGTGGGATTCTAAGCTATAAATATATGAAGGGACTGTCATATTTTCTAGGCTTGCTGCAAAGCCAAAGTAATAATCACAAAAAAAAAAAAAAAAAATCATTTGTATAGGCCTACCATACAAAATTACATATATTCGTCGTTATTTTTAATATAATATAACTAAAATGTTATTTTGAATGTAAATAACATTACTATTTTTTATATGAGTAACATTACAGTGTAACAGCTCATATTAGACCGCAACCTGCTATACACGAAAAAAGGCAAAGTTTTCCCCCGTTATTAACTGTGGCGTTACTATAACAACAGCAAGTGAGTAAGGTACATTTTAATACTAGAGGTTTTCGCTCTTCGGATAGTTAGCTTCATAAAAGTATGTGTCTGTTATTAGTTATTAACAATTAAACGATTTGTTGACAGTGAAGGAAACTGCCGGGAGCAATTTTTAGGTTTTATTGATGGAAACTCTGACCGAACAGAACAAGAGTTGTTTGAGTATGGTACAAAGATTGTAGAATATTTAGATTGTTTAAAAAAAAAAAAAATTGTAGCACCAACTTTTGATGTTGTTGATTTGTAAATTTCAATAAATAGGTCTATGAGTATAATACAATTAATTATAGTATTTATATTGTAAAATAATACTAAGAACTATAATATGAGATAGTCTGAATCATCAGCTCACAATACACCACTGTATGTAGGAGTCTTTCACTCACTATTTAAAAGTTAGTGACTCAGCCCTGCTAGATCTTGTAATTACACAAATATTACATATTACATTTTTTGGCAAAGTCAGGGTTCAAAAAAATATTTTTGACAATAACTATACTATTAGAATTGAAATCTGTAAATTTTTATCTAATTGTGTTTCAAGTTTAATAATGCATAAGATATGAACAAAAAACTGTTTAAAATGCTGCGATTTTGAAATTTTCAACTAATTTTTTTCTGAATTTCCATAGGGTTATGAACACACTATAAGTTCCATATACCAAATATCATGTTCCTATATTTACTTTTATTGCTGCTATCGCTTACATACAGACGACGATGACAAAGACAACAACAACGTACAGACAGCATGTCGAACTTCAGTTTTTCAATTTCCTAAATAATTCCTAAACTATGAAATGTGAAGATTAGTCAAAAAATGTAAGGTTGAAATTTCGGACGATTACCAAACTTACCTTATACTTTGTATGTGTAAAGGAAAAAGCATCTGATATTTCAAAATCTTTGGAATTTATTCTTTATGTCAAAATATCTGTATACTTACATTCTTGCAAAACTTGCAATAGAAGTCTCCTGTATGTTTTCGCAGGTGTCGAACCAAATATGTTAATTTTCTAAAACTCTTCTTCTTACAAATATCACAAGCAAATACTTCACTGGCCTGAAACAAATAGTATTTATATTATTATCCTTCATAATTCAATGTACATTATTTTTTCCTTTGTTGTTTAACCCTCTCCTCCCTGTATTTAAAACCATGTATGCAGTCCAATCACACCCTATTTATCCCAACTTACTTAGGTATTATTAACACTACATTTGTTTTGATTTAAAAATCCATTGAATAACAATGGATTAACAAAAACTTTTTTTTGTTTTCTAGTTTTTTATTCCTTTCAATGGTTTGAATGGCTGATATATTTCACAAAAACAATTCTAATTTGTAGTTTTTTCATCTAATATATATACATTGTCAGCGTAGGCAGGGGTTCAGACAAAGAAAAAGACCAGGGCCGCTATTTCTACTAACCAAAATTTTATATAATAACAATTTTAAGAAAATTGATAATATAATGAATTGACTGTAATATATTTTTTTAATTTAAGATATAAACTTGTAAGAAAATTTTGTGATTTAAGTTTATAACTAAGTTTATTACGTGTGTTTCTTTAAGAGAAAATAACAAAATTTTAATATGTTGAAGTTATAATTAAAAATATTTAATTCAAATTTTATCAAAAATTAAGTGTTAAGAAAAAGATTTCTTCTATATATACTGCACAAGATTATGTAAGAAAATTGTTTAAGTTCAAATTGCACTATAGCATTTGAAAATTTATTTTTGTCCACTTATACAGAGTTATCATAAAAGAATGGTGGGGTTTTGAACATGATTCAAATGAAAACAGAATTAATACAGGTGATGTTGTTTATTTAACTAAATCGTCATCTGAAAGAGTTTTTTACGCAACTAATAAATTTCGATATGTGTACCATTAGTCGTTCGGCAAATGTCCATTTGATAATCAAGTTCTCCCCAAATGTTAGTTAACAGTTCTACCTGTCTTTGTTAACGGTTGTCATTCCTTCATTAATCCTGTTCCTTTAAGTGATTTAGGTAATGAATTTTTTTTTTGATAAACAATGTTTTTATTTTACCACCACAAGAAGAAATCACAAGGTGTCAGGTCTGGACTCCTTGGATTGGTCCTTGCTGGCCTATCAATCGATGTCCAAACTTATCATTCTGCTAACAATTTACTCACACTCAGGTGGGCAAACATTGATCTCCAGGTCCCTTCAATTCAGGGGGCTAGATTTCTCAACCTTACAGCGATGTCATGATATTTTCCCAACCATTTTGGGCTTAGTTTAATTTTAGACGATATTTCATGTAGCAATTTTTAGATCCGTTACAGACCTCCCTCACCAAACCTGGACAGGGGGATCATAAGTATCAGAGGAATTCAGAGGTATGGTAAGAACTGAGAAAAGGAAGGCAAGTCTCGCGGGAGTGTATTCAAACCCTTACGCAAAACCCCTCATAATTAGATTTCTATCACATGATCAACGGCTGACCAGGGACAACTAGAAGTTGCTCATTTTCTCCCGTAAAAGAAAACAACTAGACGTGCACTCCCAATCACCTGGCATGAGAGAAGGTGAGCAGCTAAGCAAAACACAATGTTTATGTAAGCATAAACAAGCAGGATATTTTTTATCTTAAAACAAACTTTACAGTTCAATGCATAAAGGTCAACATCTAGCTTGGATTCAAGAAGGCCTAATCTAAGTACTTCGTTTGTTTAACAAGACAAACAGATAAATCCGGTAGTTTTGTTGGCTTCCAAGTGGTTGTATGGACTGGTCAGATGGATTTTGTTTTTTCTATAAAAAGGACATTCATTGTGAAAATAATTGTGCGCGTTCTAACTATATTTCATAAATATATATTGCACATTATCAAGCAAGTGTAATGTTTTTTTATATTATAACTCAAGTTACTAACTGTCGTCAGTATCAGTTAAACCTACTATTTTCTAATAAGTGTAAATAGTGTACTCCTGCTGTTCACACATAACGGCATCATAACTAACTCATGAGGTTACGATGACAACAAAAGGTCAGACTGTATTTTCTTATGTTTGAGGCTCATCCCCGGGGAACACTGGTATTTCTCTTTAACCCTCCAACTGGTGATCGACCACTTTTTGCCTTAAAAGTGGTCGCTTCGTTAGTCACGGCTCAATTCACCAACTAAAAAACACGTATTTTGCCATTCAACGTTACGCCCACTTAAAATTGTCCCATCGCAATAAATAAAACGCCGTTGGAAAGCTAATGTTCCGTAGATGCATATCATGCAAAAAAAAATACCACAAAACGTTATAAATAATATTCCAAAAATTGGCGAAGTTCGCATAGTTTTCATGCGAAACGTCAAAGTTTTACGTCAACAAGTTTTAAACAAAACATTCGTCTCGTTTGCCTATTTTTCATATTTCCAAATTACTGTCACTCAGTTATAACCTAACACTGCTTGATAGATCGCGTCTTTCTCTTCAAAACCGTCTTTTTCAAATGTTTCCAACTAGTATAGTTTTTATTATATAAAAATTAAACCAAATCAAGAATTTTAACGCTATTTTACACGCTAAAAATTACATTTTTTGCAATTCAACTTTTATCCTAGTAGATATTATATTATCGAAATGTATTCTATACCATTGAAAAGGTAATTTTTCAATCTTTCATAACCAGGTTTAGAAAAATTAAACTTGCGTCAAATAGTAAAACAAGACTTGACTGAAGTTGCGGTTCATAACGCTAGGTTGCGACAACTGGCCGCGGCGAGTTTTATATAGAAAATATCACCTATATGTTCATATATTTTTTCTAAATGGTAAAACTTGTCCAAATGTTACAAGTTGACAATATTATATAGTATTTTTCTTCCTCTTTCGAACTATGAAGACGAAATCATCCTAAGTTTTATAGTTTACGAGTTATATACAGTCTACGATGTGGCTTACTGAATATTTTGATCCTACTCTTGACTTGGAGTATTTAGACGCTTTTCCATATTTCTACATTGACGTCATAGATTTTTACCGTTGTCTTACATCATTCTAAAGACGAGATTTCCATCTTTAATTTAGTGTGTGTTAAATATTTGTGCATTGAAAATTAGGGAAGCTATTTTGATTAAGAGTTCCTCCATTTCTAGTCAATCTTTCACGATGCAATTAGACTCAAAAGGGCGTGGCATTTGTGTAATATATTTACTATTTCTTTTATTTTGAAGGTTTGTGTATACAAATTGTATATAAATTGTATATACAAATTACAATATATGTGTTTTTATTTCTAAAGTTTGTTTTTGAGTGAATTTTGAGTGTGTATATGGAATAACCTATAAATAAAAATGGTAAGTTTTAGGCTATATGCATATTTTCTTATATTTAGTGTTTTATATGAGTATACAAGTGAATATGTGTGTTATTCTTTGTAAAGTATATTGTCTTAGTAAAATCTAATGATTTTGTCTTAGGCCTAGCTTTAGGAAGTTACTAATTACGCCTAAATGTCAAGAGTTCAAACCTAACCTCAAGCGTCAGAATACAAATTTTTGAAAAATCGTCATTTTTATTTAGGAAATGTAACATTTTTTTTCCCCCCTAAATATATTCACAAATATATTAGAAATCTCAACAAATGGTTGAAAAAATTGCAAAAAATGTATTAGTATGTTTTTGATCACCATTTCTATGAAATTTCTGCTCTGTTACTCTTAGAGTTTTTGGTATTTGACCAAAAAACTCCAAATTTGATAAATCTAACTTTTTTTTCACTACACACCTACATTCTATGCACCTTTCTGGACATAATGATATATAGAAGTTCTGTATAAAATATATTTTATTATTTTTAATGTTTTTTTTTAAAATAAAGAGAAAATTCAGTTTTTACGTAAAATGATTTTTTACATTTTTAAAATGTAACAAATGTATATATTTTTTTCCTAAATATATTCACAAATAATACACAAAAATTGTGTATATCTTAGAAATAGGTAGTAAGCTATTGATTTTGGGTGATACCGATTTTTGTGAAAATTAGTTAATATCATTTTTGACATCTAACATACTTACTCCAAAACCGTTTCAAAAATTTATTTTTTTATTACATAGTTAAATTCTATGCATCTTTCTGAGAAAAATGATATCTTATAAGTTAGGTTTTGTATACAAATAATATATTTTATTAATTTTTAAACGAACGAAGAATTTTTAAGACATCTTAACATGCGCCAGCTGGAGGGTTAAAACATTATATCATAAACAGTACTAAATTATTTATGTTATCTCTGTTAAATTGTAAAAGTTTGTTTTGTTTGACTTCTTATAACATTGTGAATTCATTTTATTTCTGTTTAAATTAGAGGAAAGTAAAGTTCAATTGAATCATTTATGTAAAGGAGCTCCTATTAATTACATGTTTTGTTTTATTTTATTTTAATAAGGTTGTATCTTTTATAACCAAATATCTATGAATTATACATTTGGGAATACATTGCTGAATCAAAGTTAATTAATTCCTTCCATTATTCCTAGTGACACGGTTAGGGTGCTAAGTTCACTAGTTAAGATTTTTTTTTTTAAATTCTATTGCTTCCACTGCTTAGCTTTAGCATCCTATTTTGCGTTAATTTTTGTCACGCCTAAACACATGAAGTGATGTCACACGAAAAAATACACATACACAACCTTAGAATATCAATATCCCAACACCCATGAAAACAAGATTCACTATATCCCTTAGGTTAAGGCAAAATTACAAAGACTGGTACTTGTTGAAATTATCATCAGATTAGCAACCAGTGCATCATGAAATTCACAAGAAAACAAGGAGAAAGAACCCTACTCAAGGGAACTTAATCAAGGTAAGCTATAAAATTCTCTTGGGTCTCCCAAGGAATACTGGTAAAATAAGATAAACTTGGCCAAGAAGTTATAGATGTATAGTCAAGTCAAGGTAGTAAAGATTGATCAGGTCTTACCAGGAATTTTAAGAGATATGAGTACTAGAGATTAACTCTAGATATCAAGGCTACTAAAGTTCTCAGGTAACAGGAGGTGATAGACAGGGTTTAAGTTGTTCCACATGTGCCATTTTTACAAAAGTGTTATCCTCAGGATGTCCAAGGGCTACGGGTCACAGGATTCAGAAAATCTAAGATTCTGAAAGGCTCAGACCAACTGAGTATTATTTTTGCCGCACACTTATCAGCGGCTGAACTAAGTGGATGTGTCTGTTAACTCAATCAAGCAAGCGAAGCCTTGTTTTAACTCAATCAAGCGATAAGGCTCTGTTTTAACTCAATCATGTGTTTAGGAATTTTATCTGTATTTTGTTAAGCAGTTATGACCAAATGTCCACCAATAAATAACTTTTTAGGCATTTTAAAACTAATTTCCGATCGAGGGATAGGGAAGGAAGGAATATATAGTATTAATTGTAAAAAATATTACTAACCAATGTATTGAATAGCTAAAATGTTCATATCATTAGCAAAATCAAATTACATGATAATAAACATGACATTTAAAAAATAAAACTAACCTCATTTTTCTTTTTCTTCAATGACTCTTCTTGTACTTTGCTCTGGTCTTGTGTTACTAACTCTCCACCATCGTCACCTTTTAACTCGTCGCCATCCTGAAACAGTGTGATGTTTGATTTAACCCTTTTCTTCTTTTGACGTTATTCACAACAGAAGGTTGTAAATGGTAAATTGAACTTAATGCTATACAATTCCAATAAACCCTTAATTTTATTCAAGTCCCACCTTTGGGGAACTGCTTGATAAATTAATTATTGACATCCTTATTCTGTCAAACACCACAATGCCTCAAGAATAAAATACTGCCTTTAGTATATTTATTCTTACATATTAGGAATCACTTTAAAATTCCATTATTACTTTTATTGCTTAACCAAAACTAGCTCTTTTTTCTCGTATTGCTTTAATTTTAAAACTCACTCTCAGGGAGTGTCTTTTAAAAGAGTTAATTTGCAGAATCTATCTAAAATTGTGAAATTTATGAGAGCACAAATTATTTTAAAAAACACTTAATTTTAAGCTGAAAACAACATAGGGTTAGTTTAAAATCCAAACAACAAAATGTTATCCAGAAATAAAATTTATATTTTAATTAAAAATTCCTTCTTTAATTCTATATATTTTTCAAGATTTCAAATCATAAATTTTCTTAACTTTAAAACATATTACAAAAATTCAACATAAATATCAATGACTATTATTACTCTAATTATTATTAAAATGAATATATCTTTACTAAATATTAAAATCAAACTTACTTTAAAATTAAAAACACATTGACTTTAAAAAGTACATATATAAAATAAAAAAGAATTTAAATTTGATAATTATCCCTAGAAAGTCTTTAAATTTATTTTTTATTTCAAAGCGAATATTTATTCAAGATCGTAACTGTGGTACCTTGTAAACATATTTATAGCTGTTTTCGACTCCTGTTAGGAAAGGCTGAATACAGTTGTTCTGGTGAAGGTTGAAGTCTAGTTGATGTCAGCTAGCAGTCCTCAGTTACATTGAAATCGGTTGTGCTGTTGTTAAAGTTGAATGATTGCAGATTGAAGATCTTGTAGTCAAAAAGTTTAAAGCTGAAGTCCAAGTTTGAATCAGTTTGGCTGTTTATTGTATCTTACAATACCATTATTGAAATGCCAGGTCGCTTCCAATAAAACTATCGGTATAGTGCTGATCACATAAAGATGATTGCAGATGACTCTTCTCCTGGTGCTGGTTAGAGATGTTCTTCTTCTAGGAGCTGGATAAAGAGTTAAGAAAAATTCTTTTGAAATGGACCTCCAATACTTATTCCCTGTTCCACTGGTACCAATTTCTATCAACATTTCCCTTTGATTTATGATGTTTAAAGTTGACTAATTTGGTTTATTTCTTCAAGATTTCACTTTAGTTAGTTTTTATTATAACCCTTTTGGTTATTTTAATGTTTGTTTTACTTTAATTAGTTGTTAATTAACTAATTATTATTTAGCTTATTTGTACATGGGTTGCCAGCACTGCTTTTGCAAAATCCAAACACTTGACTCCTCCCCTATTGTGTGGTAGGGGTTACTGCAGGTTGATTCCTATAATGTCTGATTTTCTGGAATTTAATTTGTAAACTTAATTCCCATATCTCTGGTTCTAACAGGAATTCTGGAAATGTCATTTTGTTCCTCTTGACTTATGGATTCCATACAGCTTTGATTTAAAGTTGTAGGATTATAACTTTCTAAGATGTACCCTTTCTCATGATTTTTTTCTTTTTACCAACTTTTGATCGGTTCGGAATTTCTTCATTCTTCTTTTTGGTTTTTGTAGCCTCTGCCTTAGAAATGAAGGAATTCTTTACATTTTTCATTTATTTTCATTTTCTGATAGGTTATTCATTTTGACCTTTGTCGATTTTTCAATGGTCAAACCCCCCCCCCCCCTAATTAATTATATATGTACTTATTTTGGTCTCATTATATTATATCACATATCCTTAACCTATTTTCATTATAAAAATTTTAACTTATTATCTAGACAAAATTTTAGTTTTTTGTCTATGCATGTTTTTTGCAATAACTATTAAACTATTCGGTTTAATAAATATGTTCTTGTATTTCCTATGCTAACCAGTTATTCTTTATAATAATATGATTTTATATTCAAAATTTAAACAATTTAAAATTTAACATAGGAGATTGCATGTGTAATATTTTGGTAACAAGTTATATTAGATTATTTAGATCAGTCGAGACAAGAAGTGTCACGTGATCAACAACTCTATTTTTTCTCTTTTTGACATGTTGGATCCTGTCCGTCCATTCTCTCCTCCCACTTCCCTTACACTTTGAATGTTTCATTTTTTAATGAAATTGAAAAAACTCTTATAATTCTACTTTTCCTTCATATTAAACTATTTTTTTCTCTACACATTAATTATTCATAGATATTACCATTTATTTATGTATTCTTGATATTTATTATGTTTTTACTAAAATTTTATGTTTTACTGAAATTTCTGTTTTTGGAACGATTTTGGTGAAAAACCAAACCATTTCAATCCGTCACATCAAAAACACTCACATTCATTCTATCATCAGGTTTTTTAATAAATTTTCAACCGGTCTATTTTTATCTTCATCTGTCATTTCCAATGAAGTATCAAATTTCTGTTGAAGAAACTCAGATTTATCTAATGAAAAAAGAGGAAACTGTTCTGTCGTAGTGGACATGTTATCAACACCGCTTAATAAGTTTGACACTGCAACATTATCCAATAAATTAGGGCCTTCTACATTTCTACATATACTAAACTGTTTTTCAAGGCTTGAGTTAATTGTATCGGAAAGTTCTTTAAACTTTGGAATTCTATTTCATCACTTAAATCTAGTATCGGTGGATTTCATTCCAACTGTCTTTCTTTCAAAGATAAATTAGAGTCAGTTAAAGGCACTAAATTATTGCTGCCGATAACATTATCAATTGAAACACCACTGTCATTATTCCAGACTGTCTTACCAAAGAAATCTGACACTTGAATGTTGAAATTATTTTTGTTGTTATTCATTATTTCAAATTGATAATTAACAAAATCATTGTCTTTATCACAATTCATAAGCAAATTATCAGTTGGTTTATTTGTATCAATTAATGAAGTTGTTTCTTTGACTATTAATGGCTCGGAGAGTTGTATGTTATCAGCTGTTTTAACTCTGTTTAAATTATTCATTACGTCCGACGAAGTATTATTGTTTAAGTCTTGTGCTTTTGGCAGTGAAGCATGGGACATTCTCCAACCAATAAAAAATAAAAATAAATAAATTAAGATATTATTTATAATTGGTCAGATAATTAATTAATTAAGAAAATAGAAAATAAGAGTATCATTCAAAATGAAAAATTGTTAAAACTTTGGACAAAAAAAATTTTTAAAAAGAAAAAGATAAATAAATATAGAAAATTAAACAAATCAAATTAAGCGTGTGCTGTACTAAGAAAGCACGATGCCCTCTCAAACAAAATTAGACAAAAGAGCGCGGGTTGTGTTAAAAACCGAACCCCTTTCAAACGGAATAGTGATGTCAGAGAAAAGAAAGCCGAACTCTCATTGGTCAATAACAAAAAATGGTGGAAAATGAAGTAAAAACTCTGTTGAGAAGTTGCTTAGCGTCTTTTTAGTCGTCTCTTGTACACTGGACTCGGAGACTGGACATTGACTTGTTCAGAGGTAACATGGTGCGTTTTGGAAAGAAAGGTATTCCGTAAAGTGAGAACTCGTTTGCAGTAAAAGATGTGTTGAATGTGAACAATCTATGAAGGTAAAGAGTTGTATTATTTAAAATTAACTGAGATATAAACGATTTGATATCAGACATTTTCTTTGCACTAAAACTCTCAATATTAAAATGATTATGCATAATATTTATAGGATTTTATAGTATTTAATATGTTTGTCTAGAATAAGTCGAATCTATGAAAATTATGATTTTTGTAAAATTTGTTGAAACTACAAGCCTAGTAAAGAAAGATTTCTTTTCAAACCAAATATGCTTGACTAAATTTTTCATTGAGTACATCCATCCATCCAACGTTTCACATGTGGCCGACTTGGTAAGTACAGATTAGTGTCAGAACCTTGTTTTTTCTTAAATAAATATTACATAAAATAAAGAAATTGTATTAAAAATAACGTACTACAACGGAAATTCGTTTTATGGGGTTATATTTTGGTCAAAAAAGAAAAATATCAAAAAATAAACCTAATGCAAGGTTTGGATGTTTTGTAGAGCTTTTTACTGATTATAGCCGGTCGGTAAGATTGAACTATGAAATGGTCCAAGGTCAACTCTTGCCGGCTTGTTCTAACAGTAAATTCCTATGTCGGCAGATTTTGAATTGAAAAATAATTTTTTATGAATTTTGAAAATGTGAAATAATAATGTATAAGGATATGTAGTTGTAATACAAGTTGTATGCAATACAGATCTAGTACTGTTATTTCATATTAACTAACAGGCGCTACGGCATATTTAAATGAAGAATTTAAAAATTCTCAAAATTAATAAAAAACAAAAAAACCTTGTTATTTCTGGAAATAAAATGTAATTTTAAGATATAAATATTCTTGTTAAAATTTGGAAAAAATTAATATTTAAAAAGTTAGCAGAAAAGCATAAATATAAAAGTTAATAAAAGTAAATAAAAATGAATTTTGAGAAAAGGATTGTATAGAGTCAATTAAATAAATAAAGTTGTATCATAATTAATAATTAAAAATTAAAAAATAATTAAAACAAAAGAGTTATAGTTTTCATGCTTTCCTGTGAAAATGAAAAAAGATAAGAAGTTGAAATTTTGGGAAAATTATTAAAAACATGTTGTCTAAGAGATGTGTAAATTTCAGGAGAATCAGTAAATAAATAACCCCCAAACTCAAAGGTGTGAAAAGACGTGCTGAATTACATCACTACGGGAAGTCGCAGAGTTATGTCATCCTGGCTAGTGCATTGAAATCACGAAATAAACAAAGTGACAAAGTTTGAAAACAATAACTTTAAAGGTGTGAGAATTGAAAACTGTAAAATACGCAAATTCTTACGTAAGCGATTAAAGGCGAATGAATGGTCCGACAAATGTCATTCGAAGTGCGGGAAATTGCCGCGGTCGAGAGCTACAAGACACCGGTTACGTAAAAACGAAAAAACCATTAGGAAAAGTGTTATAAGACAATTAAAAGAA
Source organism: Aphrophora alni (assembly GCA_963513935.1). Taxonomy (NCBI): domain Eukaryota; kingdom Metazoa; phylum Arthropoda; class Insecta; order Hemiptera; family Aphrophoridae; genus Aphrophora; species Aphrophora alni. The sequence goes on from OY740778.1 coordinate 20,595,159, forward strand.
AACAATGGAGATTTTTACATCGGCCAGTTACGAGTTGCAGAGTCGAAATGTTCAAGGATAAGTGACGTAGTTGTAGGCGGAGCTATCATACCAACCTACAGCAGAAATAGATTAAAGGATTAATTAGAGCAAAGTAATTAAAAAAGGACAATTAAAAAACGGTAAACATAATAAATAAAGTAATAATAAGTAACTAAATCACCTACACCAAAAACAGTTAAGAAAATTGCATTAAAAGACACTATAAATGGAACTATCGTATCGGTCCAGTGAGGGAGAAAAATTGGTATCGATATACGATAGTTTTAGGCTATAAAAAGAGCCGCACGAATCTCATCGAGGTCTCTCTAATAAAATTGTTTGAAGAAGTGCCAGGGGTGGCTATGCCAGTTTGCCGACTCAAAATTTTAAGTAAAGAAGTTTAAGTGTTATTATGCCAAAGTATTAAAAGTGTCAGCGAGAGTGATAGGAGGTGATAGATTCTAACCAACCAGCCAGCCTTCTAAACTCCATGGACAAGAAATGAGACACCAGTAATCGCTAAATACAACCAACCAGACACCAGAGGACCAACAGCATCCCAGGACTTAGGATTTTCAACACGGCGGTCAAGGTCTGAGAATAATCCAAATTTCCTTTTTCAAAGGGCAAAATTGGCCCAATATTAACTTATTACTGATTTTCCTGAGATAATTTTTTTTTTATATATATAAATAAATTTGTTAAAATAAATAATGTTAAATTCATGTATAGATAGAAATCTTTATAGATAAATAAATTTGGTAAATTAAATAAGTTGAATTCAGGTATAGATAGAAATCTTTATATAGATAAATTTCAATAAAATTACGAATGATTGCCTTCTGCTAGAAAAGAGAAATATTTTAGTTGTTATTAGTTAAATCTCACTACAGAAATTGTTTTTGAGTTTTGTTTGTTGACTTGTGTCAAGATAATTATTTCAATTTGTTTTTTGTTTCAAGTAATTAAAAGAATTAATTTTTTTATATTAACTGAACTGTGTCTTATTTAGAATTGGTCACACAATTATCTGTTATATTTTCAGGTCTCATTATAATAATAAAGGTAAAATATAGTGTATCAAAGAAGTATTCTCAAGGACACGCACCTACGAGACTTAAATTAGAAAAATAAAATAAATTCGTGTTCTCCCTGAGAAATAGGGTAATTTTAAATACAATTACTGGAAGTCATAAATAAAAAGGGGGGTACCGGTAATTTGGGGCAACTCAAATTATCGAAGAAGTTATTCAATCCAGGCCAGAAAGATAGTAAGCCAAAAACTTCCAGTGGATTGAATAATTTATTCTTTTTGTCATGCGAGAACGAATCCTGTAGGCTAAAAATCTCAGGATTCGAGACTATTACGTATAAATAAAGTTAGGGGGTGTAATTAGTCTGACTCTAAAAAAAGATAGAGTTTTTTCGTTGTAGTACATACAGACCCAGTCAAATTAATAAAAACTTACATATTAAGTGATGCAAAATGGCACCCATGCAGAAAATAGATGCCTATCATTAGAAAGACAGTTTTGATATTCTTTTATATATTTAATTTTAATATTTTACAAATCTATTTAACAATTACAACTTACAAGTGTATTAGCTTTACGTCTATCTTCTTCATTTAAATCACTACCATCGCTGAGTCCTTGCATGAAGGGGAATAATTTACAAGTTCTTTCGTGTTTCCCATTTCGCTGAAAAAAATTTTAAAAGTATTTAATTTTTACAATAATATATTTTGACAATGTCCAAGAAAGGAAAGTTTGTACAATTCAACGGGTTTCAAGCTATAGGAAATTTTAAGTATGATATCACAAAGATTAAAATAGAATATTAAGTAACTGAAAATTCCAATGTAGCAGGACATAACCCAAGCCTTGAATAGAATAGATCTCACACTTTTTATGTTGGGAATTGTCTAACTTTGTTGAATTTTTGTATATAAGAGAGCCGTTTGGAGAGTAACCTTTGTTTTCATATAAAGCAAGCAGCGGTAGACCATCATTATGATTAATGGTAAATGTAATAGTTAATTAAATGGAGATTATGTAGAAAAATAGTGAAGAGTTATAGTTATATAAGCTTCTGTATCTATGTCTGTTTTATTTATGACAAAAATAACTTAAACCAAACTTCACTTAAATCAAACTTTATTTGTAACAGCTGTTTCACCATTAGGCATCTTCAGATAACTTCAGACTATCGGTGAAATAGCTGTTACAAATAAAGTTTGTTTTAGGTGAAATTTGATTTTAAATTATTTTTGCCTTAATATGGAATATCACTGAGTACCAACTGTGTTTATATTTAATTATATATTTCAAGTCACACAGAGGTTACTTTCTGAATAACCCTCATACATGTAATGTGGTTTTAAAATATTCAAATACTAATGTTAAATCCTATAAATATATACCCAGGAAGTATAATGACATAAAAATAATTAAATAGTTAATAAGTTTTATTATTATACATTTTTCGGACATTTGCCATCATTTGTGTGTTAAAAATTCAAAACAGGACGTTTCGGGAATAAGAATCAATTCCCGTTATCAAGTGATTAAAAACTAAAGAAACATGAAACTAGAAACTAAGCCTATGGGAGAAGTAAAATTAAATAAGAATACCACCAACCTTAATATCTAAACATGCATCTCAGAGCTGAAACTGAGAAGTCAAAAAACACAATCACAGTATCACACAACTAACGACAAAAACGTGTTGTTGTATCAAAGATACAGCAACAAGTGACATGGTCCAGAAGGCGTGACAAACTATTAGGGGAGTGGCCTATTGTTAGTTGAATTGAGCTTCCTAGCACGAGAACGGGTTACAACCCCTTGTGGCGATTTAACAGGTAAAATTTCAGCTTGTTTATTAGTTATAGGGATATTAGAATCAAATTTTAGTTCTTTTTTTAATAATGGGAGCCATAATGGCCTCACTTCTATACTTGATTGGCTGATAGGATTGTCCGTTAGTTTTATGTACGAGGCTTCAATTATTTTACGTTTGTATAGGTTACTTTCCCGGTGTATGATTTTTGCCTCTTCACAATTAAATTTAAGATTTTCGGACCATATATGTTCTGCAATTTTCGATTGCATGAAAGTACAGTACAGCAGTAAAACAACCTAATGTACTATATCTAACGTAACTTAATCTGACTCTCTATAAATCGAATGCAGTTAAAGCTACCCTTGATAAGCTGTACCTCGGTATTTCGTAATACTCAATAATTGAACTGTTATCATTCTCTTAAATTGAAATTAGAAAGGTTCCACTATACTAATCATTGATATATGTCATATCACTTAATTCTAAACAAAGGTTTCTATAAGATGCATGGTGAATGACAGCCACAGCTGATTAAATAAAGCAATGCCTTCCGTTGTGCCTAACCACATCCAAAATTTGAACAGCTGATCTTTCCACTCATACGCCAACTCATTTCTGCAACTTTCAATTGTTCAAAACCAGAATTGATTTATTTTCTCTATCATGTCAAATTGATCACACAAGTGTACTTGGCTAAAGTTAAATTCAAATGTAATTAGTTATATTGGCTTGTTAATACTTACACACATATTACAATAACTGCATTTCTTAAGATGTAATATTTTGAAATGAACTATGAGATGTCTTGCATAAGTAGCCACGTTGGGTTCTATTTCATTGCAAATATGACATTTCCATTCTTTCACTGGTTTTACAGCACCTAACATTTCTGCTGGGAGTTTTCCTTTAATTCTCTCTGGTAACAGCCAGTCTGTTGGTAAAAAAAGAAGAAAAAAAAAACATGGGTAATATAATATTATTATTTACAACTGTTATTTCATGAATAATGAACACTAATTTAAACTTAAATCTATATTTTAACTAGGGAGTATCTCTTTATTACACTTTTATATAGTTCTCCTACTTCCCAATGACCTTGTCCCAATGGTTCGAAAGCTTTGTTATTTCATCCTGGATATCATTATTGTTCAGTTCTCGAATGACTCGAGCAGGGAGGAAATACACTACCCATGCATAGTCTCGTTCAACTTTGGGATCAGTTGAAAGTCTGTTGGAGTCAAATCTGAACTATGGAGCACATGAGGTAACAATACCCATCAATATTTAAGCAGTAATTCAGTCCTAGTGTTCCCTACGGGTGGGCGTGCATTTTCATGTAAAATGAGTATTCCCAAGTCAGCATAGTTTATATGTATATTTCGGCTCAATTTTTGTATTAAATCATGATAGCAATGATCTATTACTCTTGATCAATGCAGAATTATAACTGTTATAATGTTTTCTTGGAGATCAAAAGCAAATTTCATCATTTGCTTCACCTTTGTACCAGAAAGGACATCGGTCATGCAGGGAAGGAGACAATGAGCAAACAGTTATGTATGGTAAATTAGTTTGTTAAAATATGAAAAAATTATGTTGTAATCCTGGTAGCTTGTGATATTTCTTCACACGTCACTCTACTCAAGAGAATATGTCACAAGTTTCGCACTTCGTTTATCTGTCGGTGTTTTTAGTTTTCTTAGCCTCGGGTGATCATTTATGCTGACATAGCCTTTATCAAAACAAGTTGCTTAAATTGAAACTGTACTACGTCTAAAGTAAACTCACTACAAACTTCAGTCAAATAAGTGTGCATTTCTGTAGTGTTTATTGTCCCATAAAGTTTTAATCTTGGTAAGATCTCTAATCTTCCACACTCACAGTACTAGACATATAAATTTCATTTACTCTCGTCAATTAAACTGTTATATATTATCAAAATATCCAAACACATGTTGCCTCCACATGTCTTCAACTATGACTGGTGTCACTTCATCTGCTCCGCAGTATAACCAACTTGTGTATTATTTATGAAATATCTTTCATACATATATAATCTACCTACTATTACTATAAAGAGACAAAAAATTTATGAGATAATTCTAAAAACTAAATAATATTTATATTAAATATATATCATTACGATTATATATTACTATGGTTTGAATAAATGATGCAAAACCACTGCACTTTCACACATACCTATCTAAAAAACAAACAAAAATATATTTGTTATTATTTTCCTAAAAATGTGTCTATTCTACTTGTATGTTTAAGAAAAACCAAAAATGTTATTGATTTTTATCCATGTTTTTCTTAAACCTAGAACCGTCACTCGACCCAAGTTCGGGTCGAGTGTAGACACATGGTATAGTTCACCGACTCTAAAACACATATTTTGCAATTCAACATTACAAACACTTAGAATCGTCCAATCACAATAAATAAAATACCGTTGGAAAACTAATGTTCCGTAGATGCATAATCATGCAAAATAAAAATAAAAATTTAAAATACCACAAAACGTTATAAATAATATTCCAAAAATTGGTGAAGTTCGCATATTTTTATGCGTAAAAACAAAGATTTGAACTGTGCAGTTTTTAGTAAAAGCGACACCATTTTTTCCCATATGATTACAAATTTATTTTTCTGTCAAACAGGTCGACCAAAACACTGTTCTACAGATCACATCTTTCCCTTTCTAACCATAGTTTACAAATTGTTCTGTGTCTCATAGATCGCAAAATATTTCTACTTGACCATAGTAGAAACCTAATGGAACGAAATTCACTTGGCATTCGGTGCAGTTAATCACTAAATAAGATAATCGATATTTTGTAATCAATCTTTATAGTATGTTGTAGAAGAGATTTCAGTCTACAAGTTGGTAGTACTTGATATAGGGTACTGTTATTCTCTGTTTTTATTTTCAAGTTGAAACATAGGCATTTTTAAAGGAGTATGTGACATAAATTGATACGGAAAGGGCGTGGCGCCATGTTTTGGGATTACATATTTCTGTTATTTTGAAGGTTTGTGTATATAAATTGTGTATACAAGTTACAATATATGTGTTTTTATTTCTAAAGTTTTTTTTGTGAAGTTTATTGTTTTAGTGAAATCTAGTGATTTTGTCTTTGGCCTATCTTTAGATTGTTACTAGTGAGGCTAAATTGTGGAGGTTACAAACCAAACCTCACTTTATCGATTACTACTTTTTAGATGAAACAATTATTTCTATTTTGAAAATTTTAGAATTTGATTTTTGTTTTACCAATTAATTGTTATTCACATTTACACTAGAAAACGTTTGTATATTTTTTAAAAAAATGTAAAACTACATTTTCTATGGTAAATTGGACTTAGAAGTAAAATTTAGCCTTCGATTTTGTGTTCTTTTTTTGTTCTTTGCCATACTGACTCCAAAATTATTTTTCAAACTTATTTTTCATTACACTACTAAATTCTATGAACCATTTTGAATATAATGATATATAGAATTTGGTTTTCTATAAATATTACAATTATTGGTGATCTTTTGAAAATATATTCAAGAAATTCCCTTTTTGCGTAAAGCAATTTCTGTATTTTCGAAAATGTAACAATTTTTTTTTCACCTAAATGTATTCACAAATATATTACTAAGCTCTAGTAATAGATTAAAAAATTCCAATTTTTTTTTTGTGTATGATGTACATCACCATTTATTTGAATTTCTTCCCTCCGTTACTTTCCGATTTTTTGGTATTTGACATAAAAATACTAAATGTTTTACATCTAACATTTTTTTCACTACACAAACTAAATTCTATGCACCTTTCTGAATATAATGATACATGGAAGTTGTGTATAAAATATATATTACTATTTTTTATATATTATTGAGAGAAAAAATGATCAAATTCCCTTTTTTCGTAAAATAATTTTTTTAATTTTGAAAATGTAACAAATTTTTTTTCCTAAATATATTCACAAATATTACACAAAACTTTTGTAGGCCTATATCTTGGAAAAAAGTGGTAAGCTATTGATTTTGGATGATACAGATTTTTCTCAAAAATGTTAACTTCATTTTTTGAGATCTAACAGTCATACTTTCTCCAAAACTGTTTTAAAATTTTTTTTTTCTTTTACATAGATAAATTCTATGAATCTTTCTGAGAAAAATGATGTCTTATAAGTTTGGTTTTGTATAAAAATAATATTTTTTATGAATTTTTTAAGAAAACAAAACTTTTACAAAACCTTTAACATTCACAGGTTACAGGGTTAAGGGAAAACCGGGTTGTATTATATAAGTAGATGCTAGGCCACCTGAGCCCTGATTGATGTCACTTCCGGTGATGTCACTATGTCATCACAATGATGTTACCGGAAATGACGTCGGTTGGGACTCTTGAGACCTAGGACACAGAGCCTCCCAAAAGTTTACTAGAGCCCAGATAGCCTTTACGTCACACAATAGTTAACCTAACCTATAAAGCACAATACTACGCCATATGTTACTTACCCTAGATCCGTCCTCCTCGCCAGCTCGAGCAAAAATGAATGAAATTAATAGTTAACCTAACCTATAGAGCACAATACTACGTCAAACAATGCTACGCCATTCAGGCCATTTGAGCCCCGAGCCACTTGAGCTCCGATTAATGTCACTCAGTATTACGTCAAACAATGCTACGTCATTTAGGCCACTTGAGCCCCAACGTCACACACTATTACGTCACACAATGCTATATCATTGAGGCCACTTGAGCTCCAACGTTACACAATACCACTATGTCACACAATACTACGTCATATATTACTTACCCAGATCAGTTCCCCTCGCCAGTATAGATCTAGACTGACTAAACTTAACAGTTAACCTAACCTATAAAGCACATACTACTCCCGCCTCTACATGTACTTTCTGTTGTGAAGGAACATGTACTTTCACAAAAGAAATTACTAGACAGTCATAATATAGGTATGTAACTTATTCTAGTTCCGTCCTCTTCAACACCTCGACGAAGACTGATTTAAAATTGGGGAGCACAATGGTTATATAACGATTACACAATACACTATAAAACTCACACTGATAGAGGGTGAGAAAGAACGTACCATAACACATTCACTAGAAAACAGCCACTATATTTAAATCCTATATGCTACCTTACGGAGAGGTTCCTCATCCCCTCCCCAGTACCCCCAGTCCATCACCTCAATCATAAATTCGTACGATTCTCCTGGCAAAAACTCCTTTGGCTGTTCCTCATTGATTTGAAATAAAAAATATTAAATCTATAATGGACCGCGATGATAGCTGAAAATACATCAATAATAATAATAATAATAAATCACTTACATGAAACAAGTTGGGGAGCTCCATCCCGTCGAAGTCATCGATGCAGTCAGCTATCCTGAGTTGTTAACAAAATCTAAATAAATTATCGTTAGGGACTTGGCGTGTTACTCGCCTACAACTTCCGTTTGCGGTTTGCACGACTTCCAATTGTGATTATACCGAAATAAACCATTATAATTTCTAATTCGTAATATTTCTACATTTACAAATACTGTTTTAACTGCAATCATGAGTGACGATTCAGGATTTAATTCAGAAAATTCATCAGAAGAAGAAGAACAACAAGTAGTTTTCCATGAGACGATCAGGGACGCATTGGAGAAATGCTGTAGAAAGGCAGAAAGGTTAAGTTATTCATAAATAAGAATCATAAATCGTAAAAACACAATATAAAAATAATAATAATATAAAACACTTTTCAGAACTGTGATGAGAACACAGAGACGGCTGTTTGCGCGCGGATGCACTAGCGTTAGCTGGGGCATTAACTGCGAGGTTTATTACAACGCCTTTCAGAGATGTGGATCCATGGGTCGATCCAGGAGACGCACAGCCAATGATACCTTTGGTACCGATGGACCCACCCCTGGTGGAACCGTTAAACCCCCAAACCCAATCTGAGCCGCACCCCAATCCTAAGCCTGAACCTCAGCCACAGCACAGCTCATCGGCACCTACAGTTCCTCCTAACTATGACCCTTATGCCTCTTTGACATCAGGGATAGCACGAATCGCTCTCGTTGATTCCACATCAGAGACGGATAAAGATGAAGATGATTCGTAAGTTAAAATAATAATTTATATATCATATTAGTTATTTCTGCTTAGTTTTGAATCACCCTGTATACTAAGTACCAGATTTATTTAGGATACATTTTTTTTTAACACCCTATACCTTTTTAGTTGAACAAAGAACAGGATATGCATGCTTGCGAATTTGTATGAATTTCACGGTCCTATACCTTTTTAGTTGAACAAAGAGCAGGATATGCATGTTTGCAAATGTGTATAAATTTTATGGTCCTATACCTTTTTAGTTGAACAATTACAGGATGTGCATGACCGTGATTATACGTAATGAACAAGATCTGGGATAACAGAAGCCGTGTCGTTTTTATGATACGTATCGCGAATGTTACACCACAGATGTAACGTTAGACAGAATTACAGATGTGGTGTAACGTTCGTGATACGTATCATAAAAACGACACAGCTTCTGTTTTCCCAGACCTTGTTCAATACGTACAATCACGGTCATGCATATCCTAAAATTGTTCAACTAAAAAGGTATAGGACCATAAAATTTATACACATTCGCAAACATGCATATCCTGCTCTTTGTTCAAGTAAAATGGGTATAGGACCGTGAAATTCATACGAATTCGCAAGCATACATATCCTGTTCTTGCCCACACTTGTATAAATACGTCCCTGATTGTTTTTCAAAAGACAGTTCAGTTTCAAGCGTGGTCTGAGTCTTTTTGTAAGTATAACAATTATTCATATTTTCACTTATAAACTCTGATTATATTTGATATAAGGTTTGATATTATGTTTTGTGTTATGTTATTGGGGAATTGATATATTTCTATTTATTCACCTATTAATTTATATATTTATTTTATCTATAACATATAATGGAACTTATCAGCTGAATAAGCACAATGACATCCCATATTTGAAAATTCCGACTTACAGGTACCAAAACTCTTTTCAAATTTAATACCCCTCCTGAACATGTTAACACTGTAGATTGGCTAAAATTGGGTTTACAAAAATTAATTAACGAAATGAAGGAAGGGGTACAGATAATGATAGGCTTGGATTTACGTTTCATAATGATAAAATCCAAACACCGGGTTATATTGCATTTAGACCTAAATCTGAGATTTTGGTAGATGCGCTTTGGGGGGTTATCGGGAGTATAATACAGAGTGGCTTACAATCTGGGTCGTGGACTGATACATTCCAATTAACATGTACAAAAGTTAGTCTGCCTGAGGGCCTTGGTCGTAGGCGGGTTCTTTTTTATAGTGATTTTACTGAAGAGTGTAGTGCGAGGAATGGGATAGTAGTGATAAAGAATACGGATAAGTTATGTTTACCTAGAGCATTAGTTGTAGGTATAGCTCATGCTAAAAAGGATCCTCAGTACAAGGCTATTAGACAAGACAAGGGGAAAAGACAGACTACTGAGACTTAAAAACTATTGAATGACACTAATGTTACCATTCTCGAAAGTGGTGCAGGATTTCCAGAATTGGAAAAATTTCAGGAACATTTACAAAATTACTGTATACCAATACGGAGTGAAAGGGTGTGATATACTATTTGAACACACTATACCTAGCGATGAATATAAAATTAATCTATTATTCCACAGAAACCATTACAACGTAATTACCAGCCTAACATCAGCATTTGTGTATAATAATTTGTGAAAACTGTCATATACCATACAATACCATAGGGGATCATGTTTGTTCTACCAATTGTAAGTCTTGTAAACGTTCTCCTCCTTGCAAAAAGGCGGTAACGGTATAATTTGTGACCAATGTAACAGAAATTTCTTTAATCAAACTTGTTTTAACCAACACAAGGTGGTATGTGTAACATACTAAAATAATGTTTGAAATGTGATCGCACTTTTAAAAAACAAAACAACACCCAAAGCATGTATGCTACGAGGAGTACTGTAGCGTTTGTTCAAAATATAGGCCTCCCGGACACCGCTGTTATATGAGGATTGACACTAGGGAACCCAAAACAGGTGGTTATTTATTAATTTTATGTAGACAACTCAGGATACACCAATACCGTCAAATCCTCAAGCTAGAGTTCATAAAGTCAACCTTTGTGTTTCGCAGCAATTTTGTAACTCGTGTCCACATAATTGCCCCACCGAGCACAATAAGATACATATTTTCAAAACCAATCCTGTTAATCAGTTTATGGGGATTATCATGAATGTTCGGAAAAGTTTTGCAAAGGTATCTATTTTATCACATTACGGCTCTGGGTTTATTATACAATTTGTCCTAAAATATATTCTAGAGAAGACACAATTTACACCCGAACTGATCACTAGAGGTGGCAAAATTATATTATTAGAACTAGATAATGTCCGCTTTATCGATTCCCTTAATTACATGCCTATGGCATTATCAAAATTACCCAAAGTTTTCAATCTACCCCCTGAAAAAAAAAGAAGGGTTACTTTCCTCACCATTTTAATACAGGGTGTTTATAAAAGAACTCCTTGATTTAAAGTTTTATTAGTACACAGTAAAGTTAAATTAATAGTTATAAAACCTATATATTATTAAAGAGAATGTTCTCAAGTTTTTTTTTCATACCTAATAAAGTTCTATATGAGCACCATTTGTTGCCCTGGCCACGTCTAAACGATATTCAGTTTCTTTCCAGATATTCAGCAGCATATCAGGCGTATATTATATAATGAGTAATAAATTAATTTATATTACCTTTTGTTCCGTCATGTGACTTTGAGTTTGTTTTTATTACAAAGACGCGTTTCGGAGACGTATCTCCATCTTCAGTAATTTCACTCCGTAGAGGTGGTTAAAACATTAAATATCACAAACACATTGACACTATACACACAATTAAATAAATACACATATACGTTGATTTTAACATTTTTTACATGCGTACGGTTTCATGGTTCGCGAACTACTGGCATTACGGTGAGGCCAAGGTTATCTGACTATTGGTTGGTCATATCAGTTTATTTATAACTCATTGCCGTCTCAAATAATGCATTTGATCGGTAAGATAATTTTTCATTGAAAATATCGTTTGGTGATTGTTTAAATGATTTGTAAATTTCATATTCTTCAATAGCATTCATCATTGGTCCTTTTTTAATGATATGGAGAGGTGTCAGGTTGGATTCAAAGTTAGTATACGAATGCTTGTTATCGATGTGTTGTGCGAAACTTGATCTAATAGTGTACAAGTTATTTTTGGGCAAGTGTTCTTTATATCTATCTATGAACGATCTGCCTGTCTGTCCGATGTAAAAACAATCGCAGTCGTCACACGCTATTTTATATATCCTGACTTCTTCTCTGTAGGAATTTCCTGTTTTGTACGCAAGATTTTTTGTATATTATTATTAGTTCTGTGTGTGACAATGATGTTATGCTTTTGGAGTGCATTTTTTAGGATTGAGGGCATTATTTCAGTATAATCGGTAGCAACATATTTCTTTTTGTCCATTCTAGTTTGTATATTGTTATATTTTTTCGTCAATTTTGCCTTCCTATGCCTTTCCAATAATTTGTCAACCATTTGGCTTCTATATCCATTCGCCTGTGCGATATATTTAATGACATTTAACTCTTCATTGAAATCCGTTTCATCGAGTGGTATGGACAAAAGACAGTGTATAAAACTGTTATAGGCCGCCATTTTTTGTGTAAATGGATGGTATGACTGTGAATGGATAGTTACATCTAATGTAGTTATTTTCCTGAATATTTTGTATTTGCATTTATCATTGGTTTTTGTTACCGTAACGTCTAGGAAATTAATTTTGTTGTCTACTTCAGTTTCCATTGTAAATTGTATCTTTTGGTTGATGGAGTTCAAATATTTCTTAAGGTTATTTGCTTGTCTTAAGGTGCCATTGAACATAATGAACGTGTCGTCGACATATCTTGCGTAAAATTATTTCCTTATTATATTTGTTAAATTTAGAAAATAAATATTTGTTTTCAAAGTTATTGAGATAAATATCAGCCAGCAAACCAGACAATGGCAACCCCATAGCTAGGCCTTCGTTCTGCGTGTAAAAACGATTGTAAAAAGTAAAATAGTTTTGTTTCAAAACCACATTGATTAATAGAAGTAATTCCTGTATTTCCTTATGTCCTAGTTTGTTAGAGTCCGTGAGGCAGTCTTTTAAAATAGATAATGTCTCCTATTTGCATATCAGGCAAATGATATACGAAAAAAGACAATAGACAATCACACGCGTAATATCAAATACGGTTGAATGATGAACATTCATAAAGTGTAAAAATGGACTAGTAAGTTAATAGACATTCTTAATATAAACATTTTGCGAAGTGTGATTGAAATGGTGTCGATGGACCTCGTTTTCCGCGGACAGAATGGAAAGGCTATCATCAAATACCATGCTTCATGGACCACTATTGCGTAATGCGTTCTGCGACAACAGTCTGGTAAAACGTGTTATTTAACACAATGAACTTAATCCATATATTGTATAAAATTTAATATAATTCATGTTTTAATTTTTGTAATTTGATATTTTAGTAATTATACTTTTTAAATGAATAAATAATAAATGTCTACTGACATATTTCTTTTATCTAAAATAAAATAAATTCAATACGAAGTAACAGATATTTTAATCTGTTTGTTTAATAAATCTTTTTTTGTTGCAACGTAAAGTTAAATTCAAGTTTGTAAAAGAAATGAGTCCTTCTTCAGAGGAAATTTAAATAATTCAGATAGGATGCTAGCTAGTTGATTTACATATTTTTTGTAATCAATGCTAATGAATAGATATTCTTATTTAATAAATTCATGTAAAGTTTCAGCAAAATTAAGAGTAGTTCATTTAACCAGGTAGATCACTGTGGAGTACACTTTAAAAAGAACCTATAACCGAGATTTTAAAATAATTAGCTTCACCTTTTCAAAATTGATGTTCAGACATCTAACGCCCATAAATGCTGTGCAAAGTTTAAATTTAATAAAAACAACTTCATTATTTTCTTTTAAAAGTAAAAATAACTTAAGTAATAAATTTTCAACCTGCTGATTTCATATTTATATAACCTATTGTATCTCTGATGTTGATATTTTGGCTCAGGTGCGTCTCAAATTTAGACAAATGTTCTTGGATCAGTGTAATGTAGACCCATTTTTAGAAGTGGTTACAATTGCTAGTGCATGTAATCTCGCATTTAGACGTAACTTCCTAAAAAAGGATACTATCGGTATTATGGTTACCGAATGATTGATATGTCTATAGCCTCACAATGGCTTAAAAGGAAAGAGGATCAGATAGGAACAAAGATTGAACATGCAGGTAGAGGGCGAGAAGTCAAAATTAACAGAATGAGTGTTGACAGAATCTCAAATAACACTATATTTGAATTTCACGGATGCTACTATCGCGGTTGCCAGAAATGTTTCCCTCTAAATCGTGACGAAGAGTTACATAATGATTCGTCCCACAAATTCAATTTGAGATACGAGAGAACTAAATTAAAGACGTTAAAACTCGCTACTAACGGATATACTGTAGTTGAAATGTGGGAATGTAGGTTTAGACAACTAAAGAAAGAAAAACCTCTTGAAACAGCTTACCTCGAAACCCATCCTGTTCTAAATATGCTACCCCCTCAACCCTCGCGATGCATTTTTTGGAGGTAGAACAGGTAATACAAAATCATACCATATATGTAAAGAGGGGGAGTCCGTACATTACGTAGACATTTGCTCGTTATATTCGTGTGTATGTAAATATGGAAAATATCCTGTGGGACACCCTGAGACTTTCCTCGGTAACGAGACGTTTACGGCACAAGGATTGAACTCTGAAGGACTCCTCAAATGTAAAATTCTTCCCCCAAATAATTTATATTTACCGGTTTTACCCGTAAGAATTAATAACCAAAATTAATGTTTGTGCTATGTCGTACTTGTGGAGAAAATGTTAATGTAGATGATTGTTCTCATAATGTTGAAGAATGTGCTCTAACAGGTACCTGGGAAATGAGTGAAATTCGCAAAGCGGTAGTAAAAGGGTACGTGATATTGACTATATAACAAGCTTTGACGTTACGATATGGCTACTTTTGATAAAGGAGGATTGTTTACAGATTTTATAAATACAATACAGCAGTTGCTGAAGTTCGAGAGTTCTTCCTAGATTTTGATGATTAATTAAAGTTGTTCGTTGTGTCTACTAATGTTCCCAAACTATGCCAATTTGTAGTTTGATATGTGAAAGTTGTTTTAGAGTACTTTTTTAAAGTTTTTTATGATATTGTGTTATTGTATGAAGTTTTTTAAATGAGTAGTTGGGCAGATGAAGAAGATCTACCATACCAGTGAAGTTGATAGACTGCTTAAGGCTCGGTCACACAAAAAGCGGTTTGTCGCAGCAAGAAGCAATATCTGACCGAGGCAGTCAGGCGGTCTAGTTGTATTATCCAATGTTGCATAATCTTTGTCAGACAGAACGTGGTCTACCATCACCTGGTAATCTTTTTTGCGATGACAAGTGATCCGGTAGTACAAAATTACAGTGTAGGATAATGTACGGGATTTTGTTATGTATTTCTCTGTGAAAAAATAATGGAATTTTTCCGGAGGACCAATCAGTGACAATTCAAAACATAAATTCTGCATATAGAATAATTACAATATATGATTAACAATTGTAGGTCTGTACTTACGTGATTGTCTGAAAGTCTGTTCTGAGACGTCTCGTTAGATGGGCGCACTATAAGACACTTAAAAAATTGTTTTAGTTTCATACCAAAACTTCACATTTTATTAAATATACAAACCACAATCTCACACATTGCACAATCCACATACAGAAAAACTAGAACTGCACTGATGATAGAAAAATATGATGGTAAATTGGAACTGGAACAATATAAAATATGATTTGTCAGTTGCTGGTGAAACTCATCATGACGCTGATGACTAACGGAGTCGGAATCTGGGGCCAAACTGAACGTAATGAAGCAAAAGCTTGACAAGGGTAGGAAAATGACGCCTTTCAAGAACCAATCAGAATTCAATTTCTGAAGGACAATATCTGATGTTATATGGGGTGATGTGATGACGTAACATGGTGTACGTGACATTTCGCAGGTAAATTATTAGATGCAGGTGTTAACAACAATACAGGCAAATTATAGTGTTGTTGCCAAACTTTGGACAGCCAATATTTCACACCTGACGAAAGAAGAAGCTTTGTCATACTGGAAGTCTGGCAAGGATGTGCGTTATTGTTTTATATTATTACATTGAACGAATAACAGGAAGAACAATCGTCGCTATGCGAATTGAAGTTTTTTTTTTAGAAATATCATTTATACGTTTTGTTAGTTGGACTTGAATACATTATTTTCTTCTTGTTTTTAATCAAAATAAAAGGGTTAATAAAAATGACGTAATATTTACGCAACATAGTCCCGGCCTTGAACGCTAGGCGTTCAACAGGAATTATGAGAGAGTGAAAGAATAATGAGAGGAATAAAAAGATTAGAGACGGAGAATGGGAGGGTTAATCCGAAGATAGGATTAAAAGGAGGGTACCCGTAAGGTTAGGAAACAGGTTGAGAGGAATCTCCTGTTAGAAAGTAACATGGCTACAACATGCAAGCGTAATTTGATGTGTAGGAGCTTTGTATAAAAATGTTGTAGGAATATTTTAATATAAAATTGAGATAAAAGTCAGGAGCGTTGTGTAGTATTGTTTATTCAGAGGGGAAACCGAGCTCAAAGCGGAAGTAAGGACAATGATCATTCATTAGTGGTTGAGTTGGGGTGAGATATTTCTGACCTTTTATTTCATTTTTGTTGTAAAGTGAGGTTTATAATTATTCTATAGTATACTTTTGTATTTTATATACAGGGTGTGTGAAAGTTACGTTGAATTAAGGTGAAGGGTTTTTTTTTTTTAAAGTTGTTGTTTAGTTTCGCATAGCAACGTTGATTTTGTTTTGTATATATTTTAAGATATGTTATTATCGATTGGTAGTGAAGGCCTAGTTTTGACACAGACTATGCATTTAAATATGCAAGTCCTGATTACACTTCTGGCTGATAGTATCCAGAAATGTTGTGAAATAAGTGATTGGACTAATTGTGGGCCAGCGTGTAAATGTTTTAAATGATAAAAGTTTATTATTAACGTGGTTATGTAATGTTTTTGGGCAAGATTGCAGGATGTATAGCGTTGATATTAAGAGAAGAATGCGTAAGTCTACCTCCTACTCGAAGAATTTGATTGTCGTCTAAGAAGGGTGACAAACGTAGTAATTTTAACGTACATGGTTTATTTTGATTTAGTAGTTGTATTTCATCCGAAAAATTATAGTGTTGAATTAATTTTATTATTTTAGTTTCAGCATGTTGAAGTTCTGTGACGGTTAAACAACCAAATCGTTTTTGTTTTTTAGAACAATTATTAATAAATCTGAGCATCAATGCTAGGATACGTTTCAATGTTGTCCAATTAGAATAACGAGAAAGCAGGTCCCACTCTGATGTAGTCGAAACTATACCAATGTGGAGGGGGGAGTTACGAGTTTCAGGTAAAATGTCCATCACCTGATGCGGTGATTTTGGCCATTTATTGGGCGGATATTTTAACCAAATTGGTCCCGACCATCACAAAGGATGGTTTACAAAGGCAGACGGAGAGAGCGGACGCGTCGCGCAATCACCTGGATTGTGCTGTGAAGGAACATGGAACCAGTTCTCTGACGATACCCAATCTTGTATTTGACTTACTCGATTGGCAACATAAGTTTTAAGTCTGTAACACGGTGTCTTGATCCAAGCTAAAGTGACTGACGAATCAGTCCAACAATGGATGAAATTTATATTATGAAATGGGGAAATTAAATTTGTACAGTAGTGCATTAATTTAGCAAGTAGATGAGCGCCACATAATTCTAGTCGAGGTAAAGATATACGTTTTAGTGGTGCTACTTTGGACTTAGCAATCAATATGTGTGTTTTTGGTGTGGAGTTGTGTTCAGTGATACGTAAATAAACAATCGCAGCGTAGCCTTGTTCAGAAGCATCACAAAAACCATGTAGCTGTATGTCTTGGGCGTTATGTAAATTAAAATTGCGAGGTATTTTAATGTTTTCTAAAGCTGGCATGTCCTTAATTAGCGTAGTCCATGTGCGGACAATATGTTCGGGCAGTTTGTCGTCCCAATCGACTCCGATTGACCACAAGAGTTGAATAATGCATTTGGCATGAAAAGTGATAGGTGAAAGCCACCTACATGGGTCATACAAGTGTGCAATGACCGACAATATTGAGCGCTTTGTGTAAACGTGGTTTGTTATGTTGATAGTGTAAGAAAAAGCATCATCACCTGGTGTCCATTTTAACCCTAATATTGAAAACAAAGGTTGGTCAGGTGACTTAAAATAGAGTGGTTTTTCCCTATGAGTTTCAGGGACTGTTGAAAGAAGCTCAGGGGCGTTAGAGGACCATTTTCTCAATTGAAAATGACCCTTTTCGAGAAAAGAAATCAATTCCTTTTGTAATGTTAAGGCACTTGGTACATCATGAGAGCCTGTAACAATGTCATCAACATAAATATTAGATTTGATAACCTGCGAAGCAAGTGGAAAATTGTGACCTTCATCCTGAACTAACTGTTGTAGGGTTCGGATGGCCAAATAAGGTGCTGTCTTGACACCATAAGTAACGGTGTTTAGTTTGTAAATTTCAAGTGGTTTAGTGGAGTCGCTTCTCCAAAGAATCAATTGAAAACGTCGATCATCGGGTGCGATATTAATCTGTCTGTACATCTGACGGACATCGCAAGAAAAGACTGTATTAAAGCGTCGAAATTGAAAGATTATGTCAGGTATTTCAGATTGGAGTTTAGGACCACAATATAGAGTGTCATTCAATGAAAAACCACTAGTTGTTTTTGACGATCCATCAAACACTACTCTTAATTTTGTGCTTGAACTATGTTCTTTAATTACGCAATGATGGGGTAAAAAGTAATTTGATTGATTTAAAATTGAATCATCAACTAAGGTCATGTGACCTTTGGAAATGTAGTCATCCATGAATTCAATATATGCGGGTTTTAACTGTGGTTTAGAATTTAGAGTTTTTTCCAAACTAAAAAACCTACGTTTAGCGACATCATAAGAGTTACCAAGCAAGGTTGCGTCACTCTTGAAAGGTAGTGCGGCGACATAACGACCACTGTCGTCGCGAGAAATGTGATTTATGTAATGTTGTTCACATTCCAAGTCATCATAGGAAGTTTTAGAAATGATAGGAGGTTCTTCGATTTCCCAAAATTTTTGTAAAACTTGATTTAAGTTTAACTCATTTGTAAGTAACAATGAGCGCGGGTTATAGGTTATTATTTTTGATTGAGTAGGACCAATTAACGAAAATCCAAAAATTGTCCCAATAGCAGTTGGCAAATTTGGGCCTAAGATTAAGTGTTGACCAGTTAATATCTGACCATACAGATCGGCACCTATTAAGAAATCAATTTTATTAGGATAATTAAATTCATAATCGGCTAATTTCAAATTTTTGAGTTTTGAACGTAACTCTGGCGTAACTTCCCAATTTGGTAAATTGGAGGCTATGTTATCTAAAACTATAACTGGATGATTTGCATTGATTAAGTTACCATCAAGAGTTGACAGGTTAACTTTTGTAAATCCTTTAATAGCTGTTCGTAAAGTAGAAATGCCATTTAATTGTATACATGAAGGTTGAAAATATAAGCCTAGGTTAAATGCACAAGCAGAAGTTATAATTGAAGTTTGGCTTCCTGAATCTATTAAAGCAGTAGCAAGTTGAAATTTATTTTTATTAGAAGTTAGTTTTAGTTTAATTGTACTCAAAACTGTAACAGTATTAGACTTTTGTAAATGCATAGAAGTGTTCGAAAGGGTTTTATTATGATGTGAAACTTATTGACCTTTTGTAGAGGTATAACCTGTCCAGGAAGTACTAGCATTTTGTGGTATTAAAGGTTTAATTTTGTTTTCAGTGTATGGTCAGCTAGAAGATTGCGGCTTTGAATGGTTGTTTTTTGAATCTGTTTTTATTACGTCGAAATGCAAAAGTGTGTGATGTGATTGGTTGCAAGTTTTACATCTAAGTTTATTTGGACAATTAGTAACGGTATGTCCAGTAGACAAACAATTAATACAATGTCGTTGAGTTTTTATAAAATCCAATCTTTTAAATGGTGATAAAAGTTGAAAATCTTGACACTTATAAATTCTATGGCCATTTCTTTTGCAAAAACTGCATTGATAATCATTGACAGAGCTAGCAAACAAACATTTCGGTTAGGTTTGGTTCCTGGTTTTTTGAAAGTTACAACCTGTTTTGAAGTGGTAGGTTTCGAAATAGTAATGTTTTTAACACCTGATTCAGATGTGAGAGCGTCTTCGAAATGAACACACTCATGTTCTAAAAATGTGATCAATTCTTTAATGGTAGGCATTAGATGTTCGACAGATCTACGATCTTTGAACCGTTTGCGAGTAGTAGCGTCTAATTTCCGTAACAAAATAGATAAAAGGGTTAATTCTTGACTTATATCGAAATTTAAAATTTTCAAGGGTTGAGAATTCTCTTGAAAAACATCTAAGAATTGCCGAAATTATTTCAATGAAGGATGGTCAATGTTTGGCATATCAATTATTTTGTAAATATGATGGCTAATGAGCCTTCTAGGATTTTGATAACGATTACATAATAGATCAAAGGCTATTCTATAATTTTCATGGCTAAGAGGAATATTTCTTATGAGTGCTAAAGGCTCATCGTGTAGACAGCTAAGTAAATAGTTAAATTTGTCAATTTGCGACAAACTTTCATTTTGATGAATGGTTGCATTAAATGTATTGTAAAAACTACTCCAAGTGGAAATTACACCACTGAAACTAGGTAAGGTTAGTTTAGGCAATTTGACTAATGGTTTCACAGCATTAGCATGCTCTGAATGGTGCGATAGTGCACTGACATTTAGATCAGCAGAGTTTCCCAAATTAGGAATTAAAACACGTATTTGTGTTTTTGAATCAATTGTTAATTGTGAAACTTCATCTTGAAGTGTGGAAACCTCCTCGATCTGTGCATCAGTGATATCTTCAACAGAAGTTGCACAATCGACATAACTTTCGAAATCTGCAGATAATTTGTTAATTACCTCAAGATATTCAAGAAGTTTTTTTTCGTGGGTTAATGTTAGACTACTGCTTGCAACTTTAGTAGATAAGTCTTGTACACGATTGTTGAGGCTAGTAAGCCTAATTAGTATAAGCTTGGCTTGACGTTGAAAAGCGTTAAATCTCATTTTGAAAAAAATAAAAATTTTTGTTTAAATTATAAATGTAGAATTTTATAAGTTGGACTATAATATTTCTTATTATTCTCAAAGAAAATATTATTTATTAATAAAAACTAACATGTGATTAATTTTCATTAATGTAACGTAGAAAAACAATCAACTTATTTGAGGTTAAGTTTTTTTGTTGTTATTGACAACTGAAGTAAACATGAACAGCTGTTGCTAATGTTGTAAGCATAGGTTCTGTGAAAACATTTAGCAGCGCTAGAGGGTAATGCAATGACGCGAAAAGGACTGCGCAGTGGTTCAAGTATGGCAGCCTAATCAAAATGGCGACTATTGAAGCTTAACGCTTATGAAACTACAATTTTTCACAAGAAATGAATAAACAAATAAAATAATGTATAACCATAGCGTAGTTCAATTATTTAAATTTTTTTTTTAAACAATTCAAAAGCATATCGGGCCCGGAGATCCAAAAAAATGTACGATAATGTACGGGATTTTGTTATGTATTTCTCTGTGAAAAAATAATGGAATTTTTCCGGAGGACCAATCAGTGACAATTCAAAACATAAATTCTGCATATAGAATAATTACAATATATGATTAACAATTGTAGGTCTGTACTTACGTGATTGTCTGAAAGTCTGTTCTGAGACGTCTCGTTAGATGGGCGCACTATAAGACACTTAAAAAATTGTTTTAGTTTCATACCAAAACTTCACATTTTATTAAATATACAAACCACAATCTCACACATTGCACAATCCACATACAGAAAAACTAGAACTGCACTGATGATAGAAAAATATGATGATAAATTGGAACTGGAACAATATAAAATATTATTTGTCAGTTGCTGGTGAAACTCATCATGACGCTGATGACTAACGGAGTCGGAATCTGGGGCCAAACTAAACGTAATGAAGCCAAAGCTTGACAAGGGTAGGAAAATGACGCCTTTCAAGAACCAATCAGAATTCAATTTCTGAAGGACCATATCTGATGTTATATGGGGTGATGTGATGACGTAACATGGTGTACGTGACATTTCGCAGGTAAATTATAGGATGCAGGTGTTAACAACAATACAGGCAAATTATAGCGTTGTTGCCAAACTTTGGACAGCCAATATTTCACACCTGACGAAAGAAGAAGCTTTGTCATACTGGAAGTCTGGCAAGGATGTGCGTTATTGTTTTATATTATTACATTGAACGAATAACAGGAAGAACAATCGTCGCTATGCGAATTGAAGTTTTTTTTTAGAAATATCATTTATACGTTTTGTTAGTTGGACTTGAATACATTATTTTCTTCTTGTTTTTAATCAAAATAAAAGGGTTAATAAAATGACGTAATATTTACGCAACATACAGACTTTTCTAATGGCTGCCTTACCGTCTTCGATTAAAATGAGTGACCAAACTAAAATATTTATAGAAACTGTGCGTAAATATATGTACTTGTTTGACAGTTCACACGAACATTATAAAAATGTTTTAAAGAAGGGTCAAGCATGGAATGAGATAGCTCAAGAACTTAATATGACAAGTATTATTTTATTTAATACAAAGCAAGAAATCACAGGAAAAACAGATTGACGTTTAGACGGTGTAGATCAATTGTTTCTGAGTTTCGCTGTAACTTTAAAAAAATTCCGGACCAAGGACTCATTCAAAGTTGAAGTTAAAATTAGCTACTCTCTCCTCAGAAATCAATCTGAATGTGCTTCAAGACCAGGAAGTATCATGAACAACATCACCAACATTTTCTAGTTCAAGTCATGTGGTTTTGTCAACTTACAACTACGTTGAAGTACGCTACATAAGAAAATACTTGAAAAGCCTATCTTCATGTGACTCCAGTTCAATACATAAACAGTGATATTCCCCTTATTGCTCTCTCTTATTATTGATTTCATGCACGAACATCGCATTTTCTTCTTTGTGTTTTGCAAAGCTAATAGCAGGAGTTGTTCTTCGTCCGAGCTCATACAATATCAAACAAAAATTAATATGAAAACGCACTACATATTCCCTAGAAAAACTACTAGACTGGACCGCTCACACAAAGATATCACATCCTCTATGTGACGTTCCCATATCGCAGACCCCCTTGACGACCGCTGGATCACTTTCCGGCGCAACAGTCCGCTTTCTGTGTGACTAAACCTTTAGGTCCGAGTTAAATTGAGAGAATGATAATGACATTCAAAGTAGGGAAGAAGAGCTAGGTTATAATTTGAGTAGTGAAGATTCTGTTTTGGGGTATGTGGATGATACAAAGATACCAATTTTGACCCTCTAGGAGAAGGTACATCAGCTTGAATGTGTTAATTTTGATATGTCAGATGAAGATAGTCTTATTGGTCATGAGGCTAGGCCAGTAGAACCAATACAGAGCTCTTATTTATTTGACATTCCAAGTGATGAGAGTAAAGAAGATCAAAATTCTAGGCCTAGAAGAAGAGCAAGGGATAGGGTTCTTGTGAAAAAATGTGTTTTGTGAATACAATTCAAATGGACTACAATACTTCAGGTCAATGCTAGATTTTAACCCAATTTGGTGAGTTTACATATTTATGCAATTATATTTTCCGAGATTGTCATTTTATTCTTCTTGGTATGCTAAATAGAAGCAACTTAATATTTCCAAGTCCTGATCTAACAAAGGTGCTGGTTCAGTATGACAGAAAGTCCCTGAGACAAATCGTTACTATAATTACCGGAAATGGACATATCGGAGCTACTTTAAATATGGTAGGAAAACTACAAGTCTCACTTAACTATCGTGTTTGGAGTCTCGTACCTGAGACTGCAGTACACATTTTGTTTGATTGTGAGGTCTTGGAGTCCAAAAGAAGGAGAATCTTTGGACCTCAGCAACCGGACATAAATTTTGACAAGAACACCCTGCAAAAGATCCTGGAGCTTATTAGTGGCACTGGGGTTGGTGTAAGATAACAAGAAAGGGGAGCACAATAGGCTCATATCTGAAGTGCCAGAGGCTAATAGAACTTCAGCAATATGTCTCCCAGGAAAAAATATCTCAATATTAAAATACCTCACCTAACAAAGATAAAATATGTTGTTTAAAGAATATGAATAAGAATAAATACTGTTAATGCAAATTCAACCCCTGATTTTATTTACATATTAGATGAAACATCTACCCTCTGGTAACTTCAAGAATAGAATACCGCAATGGCTCTCCAACTCCTCTCAAACTATCGCATACAATACTGAATTCATAAAATCGCAACTGTTCAACTCACACATTGAAGCCTCACATTATAGTATGCTATAGGATTTTTTCTCTAACATATAAATTCATTGATACAACTTACTCTGTGAAGTACTACGACAGACATCTGTTGTAGAAATGTGTTCCTCTTCTGTAGAGTGAGGCTCGACTTTCTGCAATATAAGACGAATGAAATTATTGTAATTTCCTTGACTTTGTACAATGTTATTGAGTTTCATAAACGACTAATAAGAACTAGGTTATCTACAGGAATAATAAGTAAAGAATTGTAAATTGCAATATATATATAGATGACAATCATTGTACAATGTGTCTTAAATAGAAACACAAATATCTAAACACAAAGGTACACACTTAAACATAACAGATTTACTTTCTAACAGTACAGAGAAAGTTATGTGAATTATCAATAAATTGATGTCAAGTTTTTTAAGGATATATCTGTTTTAAGTCATTTAAGTCCAGAAAAGTTATTCTTGCAAAGATGTCCACCTGTGGTAAGACAAATTTGGTGGGGTCAGGGAGAATTTAAATTTTTAATTAAATAACAGCTAATTATATTTGAAGCATACTAGTTAGACTATAATAACACATTGTAACATCCAGAGGTTATATCGTTCATCAAAGTGATCATCCACAGCTATAGTCTCATTATATCCTAAAGGTCAACACAAAGCCAGCTATCCGATGAGCTAATAAATAAATTTTCAAAAACACAATTACAAACAATAGGCTATACTTAAAATTCCAAAAAATAACTAAAAAAATTATAAATAATATTTTTTTATAAAGCAGTTGTGACTTCATAATAATTATGTTCTTAAAATGTAAACTACTAGTTGTAACAGAAACAAAAATGAGTTTTTATATCTTGCTTTTTTTGAAGTCGACACCACGATCGAGTCAGCACTCAAAACTGCTGCTGATAATACCCTACCTGCACAAATATAAAAAATATCTAAAAAACAAAAAATTGGAAGATTTCATAAAAGATACGTTTTTTACTAAGTTAAAATAACCAGTATCAATAGGTTGAGAAATCCTATACAATTCTATTTAGGGTGAAAGTGTTCAATGATAAGCACCTGCAGGAACTTATTAAATTAACTGACCTGTTAGTACAGGAGAGATAAATCATTCGACTAAATAAGATAACATAGTGAGACGGAATGAAAAAGTCATTCGTCTCATGGTAAATTTAAAACGTTTAAATTGGCGCGCTAAACTCTGTAAAGTTGAAATGTGATAGTGCGGTGACGTCACGCGAGACCAAGGCAAAAATTTGCCTGTCCGAGCATGAAAAACCAGCCTATGACAGTTCTAATTTTATTAAAAAACTAAAATATTAAGATAAATAATTATACAATAGAATCAGATCATTAATAATATCAACAAATAAATGTAAAAATACTTAAAACAAAAAAGTTATTAAGGAAATTAGAAGGGCTCAAAAATCTAAAATTTGCATAAAGGGGAGAATCAAAAATCAAAAGTAATAGAGTCATAAACCATAGGGGACATAATAATAATCAAAAATAAAAAATAAATAATAATAATAACAAGGGGAAAAAGGACTTAGCAATTCATTCTTGGAGAGTTTTTTAAGATTTTACAGGTGAAAGGGGAATAAACTAAATAAAACTAATAATAACAAATGAAAAGACAATCGTAGGGAATAATAATATGTGGTCAGAGTAAGATTTAAAGTTAAAGTGGGGAAGATATAATAATAACAAAAGGTAAAAAGTTAAAGCCCAAAAGCGGTAAAATTAAAGGTTAAAGGGGAGAAATAAGTAATAGATAATGTATATTAAAGGTGTATAAATGTAAAATAACAGAGCAGAGTTGAAAATTAATAATGGGGGGGGGGAATTTTATAAACGATAAATACGACGATCAAAAAGTTACGACTTCGAGCATCAATAACTCGAGAGCCAAGCGAGCTACGACGAAAAAAATAAAAAGTTATTTCCGTTATAGGACCAGGAGAATAACTTTTGTGCAAAAGAATTTTGAAAAAGGACTTATATAAAAAGTTAGGTTGTGAAAAAATAGACATTCGGAAAAAGTGTGGTAACTCAAAAAATACGCGGCCGAAAACGACGAATCAAGTTTGACAAGACCCTCAAGAACAGGAAGAAGAGGAATCCGAAGAGAAATTGAAGATCGGGCCAACCGTTCAAAAGTTACAGCAAGATGTACGAAAAAGTGTTCAAAATCACAATTTGCAAGATCCATCAGGAATAATCGCTTCAGGTAGCGTGACGTCAGAGATCACAAGTTCAATTCACCTGACCAACTGTTAGCTCAAATAAAATGAAATAATAGAAAGATCAAAATATCTATTAAAAGGATTTTTAATAGAAAATATTTTATAAAAGTAATACAGTAGATGAAAACTAAGCCTAGGACAGTTTCTAGCATAAAAGTTTCGGAGAAAAGCAGCCGAAAACTTAGAAATATACAGAAGAAACATTTCTTTGCGCAAGGGAGAAAAATTGGTTACCTTTTGCGGGAACATTCTCACAAAAAGGGAGAGCCAAAATTGTCGATCGAAAAACTGATACTCTAATATCAGTCGCCGAACAGGAAGGACGTTATTTTAGTAACCTACTAATTTCTTCTAAATTCAACTTAGATAAATTTCAAGATAAATTTTTCATATAAAATAAAGTAACTTATAAATAATTTTTAACTAATTTCAAAAATCAATAAACAAAAAGATCCATCTACATAGAAGGCTAGTCAGCAAGGATACGTAATTACTACCAGCAGTCCACAACTTTAACATATCCAGGAATTGGAGAGGAAAAAACTTGAAGACATCGTAAACCATTTACAGCAAAGATTTTCACAACTTCAAGACCTTCATGTTAATTGTGAAGGTACACTAAATCTATAGAATAATTCGTAAAAAGTAAATTCATTTAAATTGTCAATTCATTGGGGAAATTTTGAATATATTAGCTTCTTTAAATTCAAATTAACTCTGCTTTGGTTTAAAATAAGGTTCAAACTTAAATACGACTATTTCAGTTGTGGAAAAACTATTTGTAGTCCTAGCTGGAATAGTCTAGCATTTTTCAATTTGTATTAACAAATAAGGAATTTATGTCAGATTAATTGTGATATATTTTATTGTTTGTTGTTCTATAAAATTTAAAATTGTTTTAATGTGTTTTATGGTCAATAAGATATAAAATTTTATTCTCAAGTGTAATTCTTTTCATTCACCATTCTGGTTTTTAACATTAAAATTCATAATTATAAATGTGCTCTGGTAAAATATAAGAAATAAAAATAATTAAGAATTATTATCAGAATTCAGGAGCAGATTTCTTCCAAAAGGCACTTCCCCAGAGAGAGAGAGTGGGTAAAAGTAAAAAGTAAATTCAGAGAGCGATAGAAATAAAATTCAGGGAATTTTCGTAAAATAAAATTGTAAGTTATTGAGAACAGACTCATACTTGCAAAAGCCAAGCTTTGCAATATCTTTGATTAAGAAAAGTGTAAAAGTGAACAACTTGGTCTTGTCCGCAATTGAACAGACACGAACTCCCGACGAGTGGCGTTCCAAAGCTGAGGTTCAGGTTCGCTGTAAGTGAAGGCAACGTATGGTTAAGAATCGTGGCAAGTGGCGCCCAACGTGGGGCCAAAATCGCGGCAATAGTAGAATTATTTTTGTAAAAGTTTTAAATTATTTTGGTTTATAAATGTTAAGAGTGCATAAATATAGTTAATTGTTTTAAAAGAATTTTAGTATC
This sequence comes from Aphrophora alni, assembly GCA_963513935.1. Taxonomy (NCBI): domain Eukaryota; kingdom Metazoa; phylum Arthropoda; class Insecta; order Hemiptera; family Aphrophoridae; genus Aphrophora; species Aphrophora alni. The sequence continues at coordinate 20,623,517 of OY740778.1, forward strand.
ATTGTTAGTTTAAAAGTTGTTAAAAAACCAAAAAATAAGAAATTCCAAAAAACCAAACATGTTATAATAAAGCTTAGTAGGGATAAATTAATTTTGTAAAATAAAAATTTTGAATTTATAAAGATTTTTTTGAGAAAATGCTGTCTAAAATCACTCTTGAGATGTTTTTCACAAATATAAGAAAATGTAAAAAAGTTTTGAGGATAGTAAAAACAACAATTGATAAAGGCCACAAAGGGAAACACTTTTGGTAAGTTTGGTCAAAATTGGCCACAACGATGATGAGAAATAAAATAAGAAAGGGTTAATTTGGTTAAATCAAAAGTTAGTGTTTTAAAAGTTAAAAAAGATAAATTTTATGATGTTTACATTAACAAGAAGTATTATTGTAAAATTGAATCATGAGAAGCATGTATTTGTTAAAATGGGGGGGGGGTTTCCTAACACCAAGAAATCATACGCCAAAAGACGAAAACTTGGAGGTTGCATAACGTCTTAAATAAAATGATTACGAGGATAAACCAAGAAGATCCCTTTCAGAACAAGGGAAACAAGGAACTGAAGAAAAATCGTCGAAATCTTGAAAAGGATCAAAAGTTGGTCATCTGAAAATCATGAAAACATTCAAACTCGAATAACTCGAAAAGTCATGTTTCGATAAATACCGTTCAAGTTAAAATGTAACCTACAAAGCAAGAGGAAGAAAAGAATGCCTTCAGAATTTCCGAATTCGCAACCAAAAAAGAGTTATATTGAATTAGAAGAAAATTGTTAAAAAACCTTGAGTGACAGGTACGAACATGAAACAAGGTTGATCACATGTCCCCACTACGCAGTTAGGAGGGCGAAGTTCCGCCAACACCAGACAAGGCAGACCAAAATAATAAAGAAATCAAAAGGGGTAATTAAGAAATAGTTTGGAGGAATCAAAACAACAGGAAAAAATATTAAAAGCAAAAAGGGAAAATTAGAGGGAAAGTGACAATTTTGGAAGAACCAAGGAAGGTTACTTAGTTGAGATTGGAGAAAATTAAAGTATTTTGTCTTCATCATTGGACCTAGTAGGTCAATTTCTGGATTATACAGTGGACCAAGTTGGATATACTCAACTACGCTCAAGATATAAGGACTTAGAACATTTTTGTCGAACAAATAGTGAACTTAGAAGAATTAAAACAATTTTATTTTTTTTTATTTTATAAGAAGACATGTTATAGCATTGTGAAGAAATAAGACAGCCTTAGCGTTGAATAACACTAACTACTGAAGGAAATGAACATTTGAAACTTTGCATTGAACTATCGCTGATTTGATTCAATAAACTTCGAAAAGCACAAGATGCCACTTCGGACCTAATTGGGAGTTTCTAAGTAAGAAGAACGAGAGAACAAGGCATCGGTAGAAAATATTCAACTGACACTATTCTAACTTTCGGAATTGTCTACCTACCTTGACCAACTAGAAATCATTGAGGAACGAGACTGATGCAGCCTTACTACTGAACACTATTCAGGAGCCGAAGCCATCTTTAAACGTACAAAGGTACCCTATTTCAAATAAACAAATATTCGCCAAATCGTTAAATTAATTTAAAGACAGATAAAATAAATTGGGAAAGTTTTAAATTGTTTTAAATATTTTTAATTCAATTTTATTTTCTTAAATATCTGCTACTCATGGTCAATTAAATAAGATGTTAAGTTAATATTAAAATTATACATAAAACTCAGAATTTTAGTTTTAATTTGTACTTGTTTATTATTAGAACATAAGAGTCAATAATTGACAAAGCTTTAAATAAATTCCTCCCTAATAAATCTATTCTATTTTTTAATTGAAATAAAATAAACTTGCTGCTTATGTTATATACATTTTAATTTGTTTGTGATTGAATTTATGTTTGTGTATGAATAATTGAATTTCTTGTGTTTTTATTTCATCGTAGTTATAAATATATTTTGAAAGATTAAAAATAATAGTTTTTGTAATTGTTCTGTTTTCAATTATACATGATTAATATTGTTTTGATATTAGGTTGATTGATAGTGTATACTATAAATATTTTAATTTAAATTAATTTTATAAAAGATTTAATTGAATATTTTTTTATTTTAATTTCAGTGTAAGTGTTTTATTATAATAACATATAAATCCTATGTGCTTTTCAGGTTGTGTAATTAATATTGTATATTATATTAGTACTCATATTTCACATTGTTCATATAGATTTTACAAACAGCTTTTTCAAATAGACACACCTCGAAAAAGAGGTCTAATTGAAAGAGAAAGTAAAGCTAGTCAGAAATTAAACAAAAATCAGTTAAACTTAACTTAAAATTAAACTAAGAATGAATCTTGCTCCAAACAATCGAATGAGATTCATTCTTGCAATCGAGCCGTAATCCCATAATCAAAAATAAGAGTGAGTGAGTGAAGGGTGAGCTTGTTGCAGTACGAACTGACAAACAATGATGGACTGATAATCTGTAGTCCAGTAATGGCTGTAGTCGTTACACCATGGCAAACACTTAGGCAAAAGCCTTAAGTATAATCAAAACCACTTTTATTTAAGACTCAACACTGAAATTTTGTTTTTATCACTGAACTTAGTGCAAAGTACTGTTAAAAAAATTGACATTCAGCTTTCATGAAGATATCAAAAGAAGCTGTGAGACTACCGAAATAAAACACTTAACGACACTAAAACAAAAACATGTGGACTGATATATTCAAATTTGTATTTTAAGCATATTTTGGCAATGAAATATGCTTTTACAATAATTACATGTTGTAAAAATTTTAAATTGTGGTAATATATAGTTTACAAAAACACGAAAATTTAAAAAATGTGTACACAAAACATAAAACGGGAGTTATCGAGCAAAATATTTCACATAGATTATGACTAAAACTAATATTAATAGTCAGTATCTGTATTAAATTAATTGTTTGACACTACCATTATGAAAAAACAATAGTAACGTGTAATAATTCTAAATAACTATTGTGCTATAAGTATAAGTAATAAATGTTGAGATTATGATGAATAAGGATGAAGTAAACATATAGGCTTATTCGAGGGGGGACTAAAGAAAAGTTGAGATAAAGGAAGATTTTTGAGCTTAAAATAACAAAAAGTATTAAGAAAACAACTCCTTCCTCTTTTTATTTCTTTCCTCTACTCTAAACAGGAAGTGGTTCTTCCATTTAAGTTTTTATTGGTTATACTCATTTTTGCTCTCAATAAGTATACAATAGAATTTATATAAGCACAGAATGGATACTCTATACTGTTTGTATCGTGTTTACATATTGCTATATTTACACTTTAAAGTGTTTATAGAGTTTAATTTATTTCATACATTTTTGTCAATATATACTTTTACCATGAACAAAACCTCGACCATCGGTAGTGGTAGTACTAGTAGCAAATTGTAATAATAAAAGATGAGATCCATTGCACAAACTTTCTCACTCACTGATCGCCAAAACCAAAAAAAAAACTACCAAAACTAATAGTCACCAAAAATGTCCATTATATGTGAAAATAAACCATTGACCTTGTTGCTGAAAAAATTAGATAGGGCTTAAACTTGCTTTGTTTCTGCCATATACGTGTCCTCGGTGAAAATCATATTTTATTAAAATTAACCGTTAAATGGTGGTCAAGGTACATTTTTGTTTTTTTTTGCCTTTTTTGAACCTTATTTTTACTTTTTTCATTGAGATTTTGCACATGAAATTGGGCATAATTATTATTCACACAACATTAAAATTTTATCAAAAATGATAGAGCTGATTTTGAGAAATTAGTTTTTTATACAGAATGTCTACTAATATACTGGTTACTGGAATTCCTGACATTTTACCAGATTTTCCCGCCTATTTTTCCGAAATTCCTGGCCTTTGTAAATACCTTTTTCAACTAAGATAGTGCTAATTGGAAAGGCAATTGTAAATTTACTATGGCGATAAAATGTCTTGTATCGAAATGGTAAAAAGCCTTAGGACTAAATTGATAAAATTATGAATCTAAGAAAAGTAAAACTTAATGATGCAAACGATTGTTTCCATGTACAACCGTAAAATCTATCCGTAGTTAGCTTACTTTGTAGTAGGTTGAGTTAGTTTTAAATTATTCAAAAGTTCCAATGAATCCATTTTAAAATACATGGTGCAATGGACAAGAGTTTATGCAGATTTGGAAAAATTCGAATTTTTGTAAAAATAGAATTTTTCTTAATATGTGTAGCTTCAGTAGTCCAAGTCAGGTTTTTTCAGGTTCTGAGATGTAGAACTTATCACTAAATGTGACCTTTATTCAGTGATCTGTTTCAAACTCCTTCCCTAACTTTGAATATTTGGTAATTATTGGAACTAATTTGAGAAATTTAAATTTATGGAAAAAAAAACTGGTTTTGAGGTCGTCACAGTATACTTCGCAAAGTGTACTTTTAATTGCTTCATCACAAGTTCTTTCCATCTTGTCTCGATAAGTTGTGTAACGCTACAGTTTAAACAATTTTTAAAAATTCCAAATTCCAAAAAAGTATTTTAATGTTTCACAACCAGAAAAATAATACAAATAAAAAATTAAGAATGAAGTTTTTTGAAAAAAAATAAATAAATAAGAAGTTGGTTGATAAAGGATAACTTTCAAAAATCAAAAATAAAATTAATTTTGAAAAATAATCTAAAACAAATTACTCAGTAATGTCAAATAAAGGAAAAATTATTAATAAAAATTAAATTTAAATTATTTTAAGGAGGGGAGATAATTATGTAATAAAGCTGGTAAATAATTAAAATAAGGTAACAATAAAATATGTGTAGAAAGAAAATATTATGAAGAAGAGATAAGTGTTAAAACTCAGAAATTTTACTTTAATTAATCTTAAATATCGCGAGTGTAAAGAAGACACTTTTTACACGATATATTGCAGGTGCGAATATCGTCAAAGTGTGTAACATACGAGTTTCACGGTGTGGGCATAAACTTTGTTAGAGACAATAGCCAAAATGAAGTGATGTTCAAAACCAAAACTTTAAAGGTGTGAATATAAAATTTCTAGAAAAATGGGTTGTGACAAAAAGTAAAATTTCTAGGGAACAAGGAGTCTCACAGGAATCAATCGAAGTTCCAAAGATTCACCAAATCATCAGGAATACGAAGAACATTGTATAGAGGAAATTATGGTTTGGAAAATTCATGGTTTGGAATCCTTAATTAATGTGATAACACGGCCATCAAGTGGTTCTTGCCTAGACCACATTTTGGTCAGGTTTAAGCGAGCAGATTTATATGACGTAGAAACAGCTGTTTTGGACTTCGGAATAACAGATCATAATCTTGTTGTAGTAGGCCTAACCTACAGTAATAATAATATAGCTGATAATGGCACAGTAGGGCTAAGGATCCCTCGTATTGATTACTCTTTATTTCGTGGGCATATAGCTGAGGTGGATTGGTCCGAGGTTTACTCACAGAATGATGTAAATAATGCGTTTGATTAGTTTATTTCAAGGTTTATGGCTTGTTTGAAAGAAAGTGAACGAGAAATTCATCAACAAAAGAAATCCCTAAAAAAACTTAAGCCATGGATAACAGATTACTTGTGCCAACAAATAATAAAACATAATAAATTACACAAAGAAACTAAAATTCATCCAAACAATTCAAAATTAATAAGTTTTTATAAATCCTTTAGAAAAAAGTTACACTTTGAAATTAAAAAACACAAACAACTTTATTTTGATAATTTATTCAAAAAATGTAACGGTGATTCAAAAAAGGAATGGCAAATCATTAATGAAATTACTGGTCAAAGGAGAAAAAATGTCGAAATTAATTTAAGAAGTGAGAATGAAGTTACTGTCACTAATTCCTTAGATTTATGGAATATGTTTAATAAACACTTTGCAAGTGTGGTTGAAGAAATTAGAAATGGTATTGTATTTGAGTCCTGTAGTTCTATCATGGATATTTTTCCCATAGCTTCTCAATAAAGGGTCTATGTTTATTGAGCCAGTAACCCCAGCTGAAATTGTAAAACTCATAGCAACTTTAAAAAACAATAAAGCTCCCGGAATAGACGGAATAAGCTCAATAGCTTTAAAAGTTGTCTCAGAGCTGATTTCTGATGTCTTCTCATATTTATGTAATTTAAGTTTCGTCTCCGGTATTTTCCCTAAGAAACTTAAAAGAGCTGTGGTTATACCAATTTATAAAAATGGTGATAAACAGTTACCTGGTCAATTTAGGCCAATATCTTTGATATCATCTATATCTAAAATTTTGGAGAACTGTATGAAGTCAAGGTTGTTATCCTTTCTGCGCAAGACTAAATTTTTTAGTAAAAATCAGTTCGGTTTTTTAGCAGGTAGCAATACAGAAACTGCTATGCTCAATTTTATGGATGATATTATGGGTGGGATAAATTGTGGGAAGAGCGTTTCTGGATGTGACAAAGGCTTTTGATTGTGTTGATCACAATCTCCTATTAGAAATTTTGTCAAAATGTGGCGTCAGAGGTATTGTTAGTAATTGGTTTTCGAGTTATTTAACCGATAGGGAGCAAATGTGTGAAAATTTTGGGAAGTGTTGGTGGGATGAAAAAGAATAAGTACGGAGTCCCCTAGGGATCAGTGCTAGGAGCTATTTTGTTTATTTATATGTAAATATTTTATGTAAAGGGAGGCTGCAGGGAAACATATATGCTTTTGCTGATGATACAGCTTTGTGTTACGTTAGGAACACATTGCAGGAAGTACAGTCAGCTATGCAAGCAGACCTAGATGCTCTAAGGTTGTGGTTTTCAAAACATTACATGAGCTTGAATACTAAAAAAAACCTGTTACTTGAACTTTAATTTGAGAGGAGAGTCGAAATTGTTTACAAAACCTCTACGGTATAAGTGCATGAAGTGTGTAATAAGAAATTTGGCATGTAGTTCTTGTATTGTAATAGAACAAGTTAAATCGTGTAAATATTTAGGAGTGGTTTTGGATGAAGGTCTGTCATGGAAATTCCATATAAAGGCACTGCAATCCAACTTAAATAGAATATTACGTGTATTTTTTCACTTGAAGGGAATTGTTCCTAAATATGTTCTGTGTAAAATATATTTTTCAATGATTCATAGTAGGTTGGAATACAGAATCTTTTGTTGGGGAGGTACATAATATATTACGAGCAATAATCCTTTGATAATAGTACAAAAAATGTTTATAAGACTGATCATGCATAAAAGGAGGAACGTTTAATCACTGCCATTATTTCGACAACTATCTATATTACCTCTTAGATATTTATATATATTTAAGGTTATGAAAATTTTTTATATAAGGAGCGGACGCTTTTCAGATCTGCAGTACAGAAATGATTACTTGCTTAGACAGAGGAACAAAGTTTTTGTACCCAGAGCAAATTGACAATCTATTCAAAATTTTACTCTGTAGTTGCACCTAGAATATATAACCAACTTCCAGAAAATATTAAAGCCTGCACAAACCTAAACCAATATCTAATTCTTTTGAAAAGCTGGCTTTTGGGCATGGACTGTGTTGAAGGTCTGTTGGAGGTTGTGGTATAGGAATGCATTACTATTCTAATTTTGTTTGGATGCGTGGATGAGTCTAAGAGATGTGATAGGGGTGTGGAAGTGTTTTTTCTCTTAATAATATTGTTTATTGTTGAATTTCTTTTTATCATGTTAAACTTGGAGATAGGGATGTGTATATATTGGTATAAGAGAGAATATGTATGGACTATTATGGTATGTGAGTGTTTGTATGTTACGTATGTGTAAGTTTTTACCACTTTATATTTATGTCATAGATGCAAATAGATGTGCATAATTAATTATCATAGAACAAATTATTATTTAACAAATTATAATATTTGTAATAAATATTAAATTAAATTTAAATTTACTAATAGTTTAACTGCTCCCGATGGTCTCTTGAATTCTGTTATTTCTTCTTTTTTCTATTTTTACTTGAGATATGCAGCCTCAAAACGGGTAGACCCATGGAGGCTACTTTATTCCATTCCGTATATTTTTGTTTATCTTAAATTGTTTATCTTAAGTTTTTTTTTTTTTTTAGGATTTAGAAGTAATATTGTTTTGGTTTTTCTTTCCTGTTGTTGTGTATTTTAATTTAAAGTAATGTATTATTATGTCATATGTCAATTTATTTGTTTTGTTGTTAAAGAAAGCTTTATTTTTTATCTTAATCTCATTTTCTCAATCTAAATCATGTTTTGTTTATCTAATTGTAATAAAAGGAATGGAAAATAAATAAATAAAAAATAAAATGTTATTAGAAGAATGTACAACGATGCCCCATCAGATTCAGAAAGCTATCTTCTCAGGTTACTAGTAGTTCAAGTATTGGTATAACAAGTTTTGATGAAATAAAAACATACAGAAATGTTACTTTTCCTCTTTCAAAGAAGTAGCTGTACAATGTGGATTACTTATAGATGATGCAGAATGAGAACTATGTTTAAACAAAGTGTCATCTCTTCAAATGCCTAATCAATTACGACAATTATTTTCATACAGATGTGTGTTTCAACAACCAAGCAATGCACTGCAATTGTGGAACTCATTTAAAGATTATTTATTTGAAGACTACCTTAAGAAGTATATCACTGATGTTGCTTGCAGATTAGCACTTTTAAATATCTGCTAATATAGGACAAACTATGTACCGCTTTGGTCTTTATTTACCACAACCAGTTTTCAGCTACGGCCAACTATATGTGGCACTGCCTAGAGCCCGTTCATTTGATGATGTAAAAGTGGAAATTGTTCCAAAATCAAGTAAAAACTATAAAAATGTAGTTTTCAAAGAAGTTTTATAAAGTTGGTGTATTTATGTGTTATTGATATAGAGAGGTTTTATAAAGTTGGTGTATATATTTATATTGTGTTATTGATATAAAGAGGTTTTATAAAGTTGCTGTATTTATGTGTTATTGATATAGAGGTTTTATAAAGTTGGTGTATATAATATGTGTTATTGATATAAAGAGGTTTTATAAAGTTGCTGCATTTATGTGTTATTGATATAGAGAGGTTTTATAAAGTTGGTATATATATATATATATATATATATATATATATATATATGTGTGTGTGTGTTATTGATATAAAGAGGTTATCTTACTTATTTACCTATTAGAAACAACTAATATGCTTTTAAAGTCTGATAACTTGAACATTTTTGAGAAGTTGTAAGCATGGGACATTCTCCAACCAGTAAAAAAAAAATTTAATTAAGTTATTAAGGATTTAGTCATATATTTAATTAATTAAGAAGTTTGCATAGAACATAGAAAATTATTTAAATGACAAATTACAAAAACTTTGAACAAAAATATCTAAACCAAATAACGATAATCGAACAATTTAAATGAAGCGCCTGCCATGAATAAATGTAACACCCTCTAGGCTGCAATTGACAGAAGGCACGGGTTTGTGTTAAACACTGAATGCCGAAGCCACTTTGAACGGAAAAACTACAAAATTCTAAGAATCACAATGGAACCTAGGCAAAGACAGTGAAGCGTTCCGTTTTAAAACATTCCAACTTGGCGAGTGGTTTCGACTGGACGTGTCTATGTTCAGAAGCAACATGGTGCGATTAAAAAGGAACAGTTTAGTAAAGTGATGTGCGAAGACAATGAAAGAGTCTTTAACATTTAGAATCATGGTATTCTAATGAGGTAACGTTCTATATTATTTTCTAAAGATAAAAAGACATGAGAGTTTTGATTTCAGACATTTGTTGTAAGTAAGAATATTTAACATTATGAGGAATATACTGAACATTGTAGGACTATTGATGATTTAATATGTTTGTTTTAGGATAGATATAATAATAACAAAAAATGATTTTCTGTAAGATTGTTCAACTTAGATTTGTATTAAAAGAGAGATTTCATTTAAACACAATCATGTTTGTCTAAACGTTCATTGAGTATATCCATCCATTCAGGTTTCACACCTAACCGACCTGGTAAGTACCGACTAGAGCTAGAACCTTGATATTCTTTTATATGTTTGATTTTTAATATTGCAATCATAAAATTAACAAGAGTAATTATTGACAAAACATATGTTAACTTTCAAAATAACGCCCAAACAGTAGTTTGGACATAATACAACTTACAAAGTTAATTGAGTTTGATATATATGGCATTAAACATTTTAATCTACCTCCATATTCAACATCAGAAAAAAAAATCCCAGATTTAGTATACAGTTAAATATTAGATAAAAAGGTGAAATCTTTAATCTAAACTCAATATCTCATACATTTCCAAACTTGTATATTTTTCTATACAAAAATACAAAAAAGTGCATAAATGGAAAACCATTTACAGTTCAGGCCATAAGTAATACATTTTTGATTTGTTTTACCTATCACCCCTCAAAAAAATTGTCTTTTTTATATACAAACAAAATAATTGTTTAATGTTTTCTGTAGGTCATAGGGTAAACGATATATCGACAATAACTGAAAAAACAAAAAATTATTGTAAACCAAAATTTTAATTTAGTTTTTATTACCCATTGCCTAGAAAATTACTAAAAATTACCTTTAACCATTTTAAAATGTAGAGTTTCAATAACAAACAAACAAAAGTTTATTGTTCTTGGTCATTTTTGACAACTTTGTTTGGTTTCGGTAAATTCAACATTAAACATTTTTAACGATTGTCATATTTAATATATATATAAAAGCCTTTCGTTTTGGTACATTAGGAAAATTTATAGAAAAAGGCTATAGAAAACATGTTTACATCAAATCTGAACTGAATATCATTTATATATTCATGCCACCTATCCCTCTCACCCTTCAAAAATAGAAACCTTTCCTTCTAGGACACACTATATAATCCCGTATACCAATTTATCATTAATGTAGACATGATTTGAAGTTGAAATTATCGGATAAAAGGAATTTTATTAGATAGGGATAGAACGCACAAATCATATTTTTGATGTATTTTTTTTATTTTGTGTGCTTGTTATATTTTAGCATAAAAAAGTTAAAAATTATAAATAGCTAAGAAAGAATTCACAGGTTGTGACGAAAAAAACCTATCTTTTAAACCGACAATGTGCTTACTAAATCATGGTTTTATTTTATGTGTGTTGATTTTATAACATAAATAAAACTATAATTTATTTTAGGAAAGTTTGTTAGAAAGGTTTCAACATTGTTCTCTATTTTGTTATCTAAAAATATCGTGACTGACCATTACAGGTAATATTTTGTCTTGATTGTTATGTCGTGCTTTGGGTAGCTAGGGCGTTAGGACTGGCTACCCAAACCACGCCTCTCTTAGTTTGAATGACACAAAAGGTTGATTATTTAGCTGTTCAAGATTATTTATACAACCTACATCATACATAGATAATTAACGGTATTACGTCTACACAAACTTACAGCAAGGTTGTGTATGTGCGCCACTTTTTTGTACACTGCGTTGTGGACTGTTTTACAAGTTTTATGTATAAAATTAATTATTTAAACATTAACGATGGTTGTAAACCATGTAATTTGGCTATAGAATAAATATAGGTAGTCACTGAAATTTTTATTCAAATCGATGCAAAGTGTGAATATTCTGTGTTATTTTTATTACTCTAGCAAACAAATATTGTTCAAACTTAGAAAATACCGTACCAAAATAAGATCAAACATAACCTAAACTCTTACCAGATAACGTACCTATCAGATAACGTGTATGAAAATCTTGTAATTATTATTGAATTTTAAATGTACTGTCAGCTTTTTAGGAATATAGGACGTTGAAATATAGGTTAACAATTTACATACATTACTTCTTAGTAGAAATAAACTAATACAACACTTAGACAGAAAGAAACAGTGGTAAAAGTATAAAGAACAAAAGGTAAATTAATAAATATAAAATTATTGTAAAATATACACAATTATTCAATTCCTTGTTCTATTTTAAATCTAGGGTTAAAATTCATAATTTGGCAACACAGAGATAACTAAAAGATGTCCATGTAGCCCTATAGGTTTTAGATGAAGTCCTACAAAGCTAGCCAATAGGGTTACAAAATTCATATTCACTACCAAAGAAATTTTTATTGAAAAGATATATATACAAACTACAAACAACAGTTATAGTTTGATTGGTGTAGCTCGTGTATCACTGAAGAGGACGACCTTGTCGTTGAAACGCGTCTGATACTTAGGCGTATTTTTTGTGAGAATTGTGTTCTGTTTGTTTGTTATACTGTACAAACTATAAACAAATAAAAAACTGCCCTGAGGTTTCAAGAGGAACCTATGTAGCTCTATGGTAGTAGCGGTAAACATGATTGTACCCAATAGAGTGACGACTATGCGGCTAACTCCGATGTAGTCCCATAGATAAAATGCCGTGTATAAAATGTAGCCCAATGGTAGTATACATATATGTATAAACATATATATAAAGTTGATTTTATATTATTTTTCAACAAATAAAATTTTCTTGACGAAGATAGAAAATAAATCATCACTTGATAATAATTATTCATCAGAATTTTCTAAGAATTGAATTAAATCCTTCGTGTCTTTTCTTTTAATATTATCTATGTTTTATAAAGGAACATAAAATAATTATAATCACTGACTATTCTTGGTAATAATTTTTTTAATTATTTATGCAAAAATATTATGAAGAAAAGCTACAGTATGTGATAAAACAAGTCTGGATCAAACGGTATTCTTCCTGTTACTACAAAATATCACAACACGGCCGAACTGAATTGCAACCGTATGTCACATTGGGATAAAATGTTCCAACACGATCAGTTTAGTTCGCAAATTACCTAAATTTTGTGAATATTCTTTTGTTCTACTATGATGAAACAGTTGTTTTAATATAAAAATACCTTAGGGATATTTTGTCCTGACAGATACAGTCTCAAAAACATGATTTTTCCTAGATTTTTAATAAAATGCCTGCCTTTTACTGATTTTCCCGACTAATTAAAATTCCATGATTTTTCCTGATTTCATAGATTTTACCAGTTGGTAAACACATTGATAGATACAATTAACAAACAGTTGCCATCATAAACTTGACAACACATTGATGAATCAATGTGCGACTATATTCATGACTAAAGTTAAAGTATGAGATTAATTTAATAAGAGAAATATACATAAAGATTAAATACAAAACTTACAGTTTCTATAACAGGAATTAAAGCCAAAGGATCTGCTTCATGTCCTGGTGGGTCTGTCCTGGAAACATATTAAATCACTGATATTTACTACAATTAATATAAAGGTATGCTGAATTAACATTTACAAAAAAAAAGAATACAGTAGAACCTCTGTTAACCGACCTCGGATTAACTGGCCTATATCGTAGTGTACTGGTTGGATGAGAGTTTCCGAAAATAATTGTAATTGAAACACCAAAGCGGCTGCGAGTCAAACGACTTTGTCGATAGCGGTATCCCATTGTCTTCGGCATAAAAACACCGCGGCACCCAAGCAGTGGCGAGTCAAACGACTTTGTCAATAGCGGTATCCCATTGTCGGCTGTAACACCTAAAAAAGTTAATCCAGTTTGAATAATAAATAATACTGGGAACTCGTATAGAAATAAATTGGGAAGGGGAAAACGTAAGTCGAAAACGTGACTTATGTCATTAAAAAGTTAAAATAAAGTAAATTCAATTAATATAGATTTCCAAACACAAATAAATAATAATGTATAGGTTTTAAGAAATTTTAGTTATAAGAAATTAAATAATTTTGTGTGTGAATATAAATTTGTAAAAAGAACTAGTTGTCATGCGCGTAGTATTGAACAGTGCATTCGATGAAACAGATAACGCTGATACGGCGAGATAGAGTCCATGATACAGGAAGGGTAAACCCTGAAAATTAACGGAAGTGAGATTTCCAGCATGTGGCCTCAGTCTAGTAAGGAGATAAGAGGAGAAAGGGTGTGTAAGCAGTCTAGTTTGGGGTGTTGAGATGGAAGGTCGAGTAAAAGTTGGTATAGAGGTGTTTTAATAAAAATGTGTATCTTTCAAGTTGAGTAAGAAGTTCAGAGACTTTAGTGGAAAGAACAGACATTGTGTGATGTAATAATTTGATATGTAGAACAATAAAAAATGTGAAGAGTTTAATCGTTGATCGATTAAAGGTGAGAGTGTGTTAAAACTCTGTTTGAACAGTTAAATTGGTTAGACGTTTTCATGCGAATAGACAATTGACAATTAGCGTGTGTTATAGCAATGCGGTCGGCAAATGAACAATTACAAATTGTAGAATGGACTAGTGTGTAAACAGATTTTCTTTTTACAAACATTCGTGAGGTGCAAATACAACTTCGCCACGGACAGAACAACGGCATTTTTAGGACGCTGCAAGAACACCATTGAATTATGTACAATATGACTATGGTCTGGTAACTTGTGTTAAATAACACACTATATTTACTCTGATATTGTATAGAAATTTACAATGTGTAATGTTTTAATTTTTATTATATAAATTTAATGTATAAAGGATAGCAATTTCTTTTTATATAAAAGAATAATAAATGTCTAATGACATATTTATCCTTATTAAAGGAACGTAAAATTCATATTAAAAAGCAGATGTTTTCAATTTGTTTTTTATTCGTAAAATCATTTTTAGTTGCAACTTAGAGTCAATTTTCAAGTTCAAAGAATAAAAGATTAGTTCTCCTTCTGAGAAAATAAAAAGTAATTTAACTAAGATGATAGCTATAGTTATTTTCATGATATATGTCTCTATAACAAATGTTAATGCCAAAAAAATAACTTGTCTTTAATAAATTTATGTAAAATTTCAGCATATAAAAGAGTTCTTCATTTGAAACCTGGAATCACTGTGGAGTACCCTTTTAAAAGAATCCATGCCCGAGATATTATAATATTTAACTTCTTTTCTTTTTCAAAATTGGTAAGCGAAAGCTGCCTGGCGCCGTGTAAAGCTGGTAAGCTGTGTAAAGTTTTAAAATTAATAAAATATAACTTCATTCTAAACTTAAAATTAATAAAAATAATAAAAAGTAAAAATAACTTAACTTAAGTAATATCTATAAAACCTTCAGTTTTATATTTATTACATGGCGGCATAAAAACACCGCTGCATTGGCAACCGTCGGTATAGCAGACATACACAGACAAAAACTTTGATGGGCCGCTTTTTTTCCACGAATCAATTATGGAAAATATAACATTTCTTTTCAGTTTTCTTCTTGTCTTTGACTGGTTATGATCTACGTACAGTATATACAGTAAATAAAAATGAGCGAGTTACGAAAACGGAAGCGTGTGTTGGTTTCGTTTGAGACGCGGTTAAATGTGTCAAAAGACTTGACAGAGGGGAATCTGTAAAAAGCTTTGTAGTGTTTAATTTTTTCATGTTTGATGTATAATATACATAACATAATATATACGATACATTTATGTACAATAAAATGAGTTGCAATAACATCTTAATTGCATAATTCTTAGTGCTACCTAATTAAATAAGCTTTCTTTGAACGAAAACCAATTTTTCACGAGAACCTCGGATTAACCAGCCAAACGGGCAACCGGCCCGGTTGTCAATCCTGACTAGACCAGTTAAGAGGGGTTCTACTGTAGTTCTAAAAGAAAACTATTTAACATAGTTGAAACTAGTAACTTTATATATACAGTAGAATCTTGGTCATCCACCCTTCAGTTATCCGTCATTCCGTTTTATCCGCAATTCCGTTTTATCCGCCAAACAATCGGGATTAAAAAAAAGAATAGCGGAACAAATTTACATTAACAAATAGTCTGCAGATAGTGTGTGCAGCGGGTGTGTGACTGTTCGTGCCCTATTGCCAATGTTACTGACTGTACTGCAGGAATTTAGCATGGAGGGGAACTGTCCCCCCACCATTGTCTTTCTTCCAGTGCCTGCCTACCTCCTTCAGTTGCTTGTTTGCCCCCGCGCTTAAAGCACTGTTTCTTTGAACTTCAGTGGAAAGTAAGGTTATTTGTTCACTAACAGTTTATTATTAACAGTTTTTATTAGAATTAGTGAATGTATTAAGGGATTAAGTGTTTGTTTTCAATCGTAGCTATGGAAAAACAAAAAAGGAAAAAGGTTGTCTTATCAATGCAAGAAAAACTTAACGCATTGAGAAGACTGGATAAAGGGGAAACACTGCAGAAGGTGGCTGATGACTATGGTGTCGGTCGTCGTACGGTTGGAGATTGGAGGAAAAACCGATTAGAAATAGAAAAATGGTGTTCCTCGCGAGTTACTGAAATTGACTTGAAAGACAGATAAACAATGAAAAAAAGTGACTACGAAAAACTAGCAAGGCTTTGTACATTTGGTTTGTTCAGTTTAGGAATAAAGGGGTGCCTATATCTGGGCCTCTCCTAAAAGAAAAGACATTGTACTTTCAAAAGGATTTTCAAGAAGGAGATGAAGAGTTTACAGCAAGCATCGGCTGGCTAGACAGATGGAAAAAACGTTATGGAATTTGCTAGCTGTCTATATGTGGTGAGAAACTGTCATCAAATTTTGAAGAAATGGCGGCATTTAAGAAAAAGTTTCAAGCATTTATTGAAGTTGAAAGTTTGACAGGTGACCAAATATTTAATTGCGACGAAACAGGTCTCAACTATAAAATGTTACCGAGTAAGAGTCTCGCAGCTAAAAGCAAATCAGCAGCTCCTGGGTATAAACGGAGCAAAGAGTGATTGACCATTTTGGCCTGTAGCAATGCTACATCAAACCATAAAATGGAACTCTTAATGATTGGAAAATCTAAGAATCCCAGAGCTTTTAAGGGGATTTCAAAACATGCTCTGCCTGTAAAATATTTTAATCAAAAAAGTGCATGGATGAGTAGTGACATTTTTAAAGACTGGTTCTTTAAAGAGTTTGTACTTTCTACAGAGAGGTTTTTAAGAGACAACAATCTGCCTAGAAAAGCAGTTTTACTGATAGATAATGCGCCGACTCATCCTGATGACAATGAACTTAAAGATGGTGATATAAGGGCCATGTTCCTTCCTCCAAACGTAACTGCCATATGTCAACCCATGGACCAAGGTGTTTTTGAGGAGACACTTAAAAGAAACTATCGAGGAATCCTTCTATCAACCATGATACAAGAAATTGAAGATGGCTGAGACTTGATCAGTAAACTGAAAGCTATAAACCTGAAAGATGTATAATACTGGATCGCAAGTGCCTGGGATAAAGTCGGGGGACAAACAATAGCGAGGTCATGGGACAAGCTGTTGGGAGAGGATGAAGAAACTGTTGAAATCGACTCAAATGAAGTTCAAGAAATTATTTTGCCCTTAGTGCAACGAATACCTGGATGTGAAGATGCATCTGTGGCTCAAGTTGGAGAGTGGCTCTCTGGAGATGACCAGCATGAAATGAACTATGAAGAATGTTACTCTTGTTAATTGTGATGATGCTGAAGACGTTGAAGAACCAGAGACTGTTGAGCCCCAAAAAGTTCCGCATAAAGAAGGAGTTAAAATTTTTTGAAGCTGCGATTAGATACGTTGAACAGCAAGAAGAAGCCTGTGCTATAGATATTATGATGCTCCAGAGATGGCGAGACTTGGCAGCAAAAAAATGAGATTCATCAGAAAGACGGACCAATATTACTAGTTTTTTTTCGCTCATCCTAAGCCTAAGGTTAATTTTTTCACCTTAGCCTAATCCAAAATGACGAGTTTTTCACACAACCTCATCCTAAGATTGTAAGTCATTAAGCTGTTTTTTTGAATTTATTCTAATATTTTTTACATTAATTTATACTTGTAAATATACTGTAAGTTTAATACTGTACAATGATATTACTACAACAGGCCTATATATCTTCTCATTATTGTATGGTACAGTAATTGTAAGCCTACGTTTTATAATGTTTAGTGCCTATACTGTATTTCTTCTTCATGTTTCTTTTAAGTTACTCTTTCGTAATTTTATGCCATAATAATGTGTGATTTTTCTAATGTATTACAGTAGAGTCTTGCAAACTCGGCACTCGATAACCCGGCAGTCCGGATTACTCGGCGACCCCGACGGGAAAAAATACATTGCTAAAAATAGCAATGTTTGTAACAGTTCGGCAGATCCCAAAGGGGGCATTAATTTCGATCACTCGAATCGTTGATGGTACTTTTCCCACGTTAAACTCGTCACAAAGCTTTTTTACAGATTCCTCTCTGTCAAGTCTTTTTAACACATTTAACCGCGTCTCAATCGAAACCAACACACGCTTCTGTTTTCGTAACTCGCTCATTTTTATTTACTGCATATACTGTGCGTAGATCATAACCAGTCAAAGAAAACTGAAAAGAAATGTTATATTTTCCATAATGTATACTAAATTGATTCGTTGAAAAAAAGCGGCCCATCAAACGTTTTTGCAGGTGTATGTCTGCTATACCGACGGGTGCCAATGCCATGGTATTTTTACGCCGCCGACAATGGGATACCGCTATCGACAAAGTCGTTTGACTCACCGCTTTGGTGCCGCGGTGTTTTTACACCGCCGACAATGGGATACCGCTATCGACATAGTCGTTTGATATCGCCGCTGCTTTGGTGTTTCAATTACAATTTATTTTTTGCCCTTATTCCCGATAACCCGGCATTTCACAAACTCGGCACACTTCCGGTACACATTACGCTGAGTTTGCGGGACTCTACTGTACATCTATACATTATTTTTTTTTACTAAATAAATAACAAACGTTAATTGTGTAATCCGTTTGTGCTTTACTCAACCCTCCCTATTATCTGCCATTTTAGCTTATCCACCCTTCCGCCGGCCCGTTTATGGCAGATAACAGTGACTCCACTGCACCACCAAGTATTTAAAAAAAATAATGGTTGTTACTTTAAAAAATGCAGAAATCAATTTTCACTAAATAACCAAATGCACAAAGTCTCTTTTTTGTAGTCACTGCTAAACTCATCATAATTGATTTGTTTTTATTTTTGTCAAATTTAGTTTGTATAGAGAAATTTATGTGATGGGTCAAAATATCGATGATAGGTTTTTCATCAATATATGTGTTTCGAAGTCCCCTGAGCCCGAAAAAGTAGATTTTACTTAAACTGATTTTCACTGGTGATTTATGATTTACACAAAATTGGTCTAACCACTTTAGCAAATTTTGTTCAAGTGTAGCCTCAAAGGACCCAAACAAAACAAATTGGTCGCTATCTAACAAAAAAAATTTTAATTCTTGATTTATGGGTGAAAATGTTAAAAAATCGACCATGGAGCTGGTGAAAAGATGTAATTTCTCAAAATCAGCTCTATGTATTTCGTTCATAATTTAGTGAAATATTAAGATTTGTAACCAAAACCGTGTGCAACATCGCAAGTAAAAATATATTCATGAATAATTGGTAAAAATCAAAACAAACCATGATGTTATTAAAAAGCCTGTTTTAATAAAAATGTTTGTGCAGAAGATGTTTTATGGCTCAAGGAAAGCAAGTTTAGTCCCTAAATAAATATAGTTTTTTTATAAATTTCAAAGATGCCATTAATGGTTAATTTTTTTTTTACTCACATCTACCAAACTGACATTTTCGGTGATGAATAATTTTAATTGGTTTTGGAGATGGGTTAGTATGGAAGTTTGTGAAATGCTGTTACACTGCTTATTATTATTAATTATTATTGGTTGAAACTCATTTTTCTATTAACCCTTTAGGACCAAACTTTTTTCGGGGGTGTGTAAAAAGTGTAAACTGATTTTGGGCAAGTTTACAAAAGTTTGAAAAACCATTCACTCTAATGTATACATATTTGCAAGCGTTTGTTAAAAACGACACAAAATAAACATTTATAATTTTTATTTCTATTTTTTTTAATTGAAGATAAATGGAGTTTTTTGAATAAACATATAAGCTGAATTATTTTTTATTTTAAAACGCCAACATTTGGAATAAAATATCAATTGTATATTAAAATTTTAAATTCAAAGTTCCTATTTTTAAGAGAAACAAAAATTTCACCATGGGAAACTTGTTTTTATCATTTTTATTATGTTTTCTATTAATCCTGAATATTTCATAAAGATAAATACTGAAATATATAAATATTTGTTGATATATATATATATATATATATATATATATATATAACATAACCTTTTTTCTAAATGTTACTTGTAACCTAGCTAAGGTAATAAGTTTAATTTGAAATGAAATACTCATAAAATCGTTTGAAATACTGTATAATTAATACACTAAACACAGTTTATAATCACATATTTACACTAAAAAGAAAAACTACTGGTTCAATAATTAATTGTTTACTGTTGTTTATCAGCACACGTTTGTAATGACATTTACCATGTCAGCCTCCGCACAAGCTCTTCTGAACATTTCCCTCTTACCTTTTACAGGACAAACTTTACAGATCTTATCTTGGTTTCCAGGTAGTTTTACAGTCCAGCTTCTCTACAATTATCAGCATTTTCTTCAATTGGTCTAGTAGGTCTTCAATTATTTTCTTGAAGACAAATAAAGTAGTGAGCGTTGCCAACATAAAGAAATGAAATAGCCCGTTTAGATTTTTTTTTTTTTACACGAAAATTGCCTTGGTCCGATCGGACCTAAACGTTATACTACGATTAAAATTAGAGCCGAAAAATTGCATTTCGGTCCGATCAGTCTCGAAACTATATATGCATAAATGTAAATAAAATTAGTAAATACTATTGCCTTATATTATTTTACATAGGTAGATGCAAAAATAATAATGGAAAAATAATTTGGTAATCGTGGCACTCCAGGCAAGAGTATCATATTAGGCCTTGGCAGCTAACGTGTTAAACTATTTACAAACTTTCATTAACATTGTCTTTATACATATTACCACATCGTGGTGTCATTTCCAGGCCTCCCACGTGCTGTGTCGTCTCCAGACTGACAATATAAATCCGCCATGTACTGCATATTGTGCAAAATTTGATTGTTGCCGTTGTGAGTTCACGATTCGTTAACATCGCACGTTCTATCTCTTTTATTAATACAAAGTTCATTTATATCAAAATTCAGTCTTTTACTAAGAATACCTTTTAAATAGTTTATATGAAAAACAATATGTATGAATCACACGATGTTCTCATACAGAATTGTCTATTTCAACTTTCTCGTCTGTCTGTCCTGAACAACAACCTTTTACAAATGTCTACCACTCAATTAGCACCTCACGATTCACTTTAAAAAATGTGTCTTTTACTAGTTACATTGTTCTCAAGAATAACTTCCCTACAAACGAAAATACATCTGTCTGTCCTTACGACTGATTGTTTATTCACTTTTGTTCTTTTAAACTATTAGTTATCTACATTATTTTTTACTATAAAAGACATTTTAATACAAATTTAATTGTCCTCCAAATACTTCCTTCACAAATCAAAACACGTCTGACCATTTCAGATGTCGCCTCTAGACTCTTTGTAAAACCTTGAGCCTGCACGCTTACGATGATAGCCCAGGGTTCACATTTCTAGTTCCACGGACATTGTCCAAATCATTGCTTGGTAACACACACTATCACTTTTACATACATAAATTTTCATTTGAAATACCAAGTCTATATTAAAACTAAACATTATTTATTTAAATACATATTTTTGGAAATCTATTTTAATTTCTCTTTCCCTTATTTCAAATGTTATTTACAGATGTCAACTTGACTTACGTCGTCTTTCTTTCAACCAATCATAAAATTCCTTTTCAGCAGCTGATATATTGGTACCAAATCAAAATTCAAAAATTGAGTATTACAGATGTTGTCTTTGTTGATAATAGAACAACTGTTTTTGTTTTTGTCTGTATACCATAGCGACCAAATGATCTTTTTCGTAGTACTATTTGCTGCCTACTGAAAGTTGGTTTTATTTCCTGTGGTAAACCTTTCTTCTTCTTCCAAATTGTTACAGAGAAAAAATGTTTTGCTTTTATATAAAAAAAACTTGCCATAGGAAGAATAGAAAAAAATTTCTAAACAAATGGTAGGGCCTACCCTTTATTTAGCAAATTACAATATGATAATAATTTTTTCACTACATTAAATGCAAGGCCATTTTCCTTTATTTTTCTGGCATTTTCATCAGATCTTGACCCTTTGTAACAATAGCAACTGAAGCAATATTTTGAAACTGAATCACAGCACCCAAAATTTAATACCCCACATATGACAGTCCTTATTTGGGATATTGCATTAACTGTGAGTGGCTCTTTCTAGCAATAAGACTTTCATCAATACATATTTGCTGATGTGGTATATATAAATTTTTTGAAGATTATATTAGCATGGTCCAATAAAGGGTTGACATTTTTGGTATGGATCATATCCAGATTCAGCGTTTTTTGGTAACCTGTTGTTATTTACTATGTGAATAAAAAAACAAAGAATTAGTTCAAACCGTGTAAGAGATAACATTTTACAAAACCAGAATATGCTTTGTGAAGTTGTAGTGAACCAGTAAGATTTTAGTGTTGGTTTGATTATGAGGCATATATTCAAAATAACATTTATAAAACCTAACATCTCATTCACTATGATTGGTTTTCACCACGTCCAATCCACTGATTTCCAAATTTCCTGTTCAAAAATGCATGTACATTAATGCTGAAGTTCGGTGGAGCTCCATCGTCTTGTGGCAACAGGAGAGTCCTCCAACAATTCAAACAACTCATTCTGGATGGAATTCAAATAATTTTCACCATTCAGTCTTTATGGCAGAAATACTGGACCAATCAACACATCACCAATAACAGCTGCCCATACATTCAACGAAAAGTTTTAGTGTACCTTCACACTTAACATGAAGCTCTCGTAGTTTTGAAGCTATTTGCTGTAATCGTTTATGATGTCTCCGAGTTATTTTCTCTCCAAGTCCTGGATATTTCTAAGTTGTTGACTGCTGGTAGTAATCTCGAATCCCTGCTGAGTCGCCTTCAATGTATATGAATCTTCATGCAGCTTGATTTTCGAAATTAGTTAAAAAAATTTCTAAGTTACTTTTAATATTGAATTAAATATTTACGTTAAATTTACTAAGTTGAATTTAGAATAGTTTAGTAGAGTGACTAAGTAACGTCTTCCCTGCTCGGAGTCTGGTACTAGAGTATCCGTCTTTCGACAGACAATTTTGGTTCTCCCTTTCTGTGGGAATCTTCCCTCAAAAGGTAACCACTTTTCTCCCTTTCGTGAAGAAATGTCTCTTCTGTATTTTTCGTATTTTCTGGCTGTTTTGTTCTGAAATTTTTATACTAGAAACTGTATTAGGTATAGTTTTTACCTATTGTATAGTTTTTATTCACTATTTTCTATTAAAAATCCTTTTAATAGATATTTGGATTGTTCTATTATTTTCTGTTAACTGTGATGACGGTTGGTCATGCGAAGTCCAATACCTGAACTGTGACGTAGTGTTGCTTTACGCGACATTCTTGTTAATTCTTGCAAATTGTGATTTTGAACATTTTTACGAATAACTTGCTGTAACTTCTGAACGGCTGGTCCGATCGTCAATTTTTCTTCGGATTCCTCTTCTGTCCGATCTTGTGGGTCTTGTGAAACTTGATTGGTCGTTTTCGCACGCTTCGTTTACGAGTTATCGCACTTTTACCGAATGTCTGTTTTTTCACTTTTCAACTTTCGATTTAAGTCCTTTTTCACAATTCTTTCTTATACAAGTTCTTCTTCTGCTCCTATGACGGAAATATCTTTTTAATATAAACTCGAAGTTCTGAGTTTTTGATCGTCGTGTTATTTGATTATAAAAACCCCCCCATTATCAATTTTCACCTCTGCTCTGTTGTATAACATTTTTACACACTTAATATCCATTATTACATCCTTTTATTTCCCCTTTAACCTTTATTTTGACCGCTTTTGGGCTTTAAAGTTTTACTTTTTGCTATTATTATAACTCCCCCATTTTAACTTTAAATTTGATTCTAATTGCTTATTATTGTTCCCTAAGGTTGTCTCTTCAATTGTTATTATTATTTTTTAGTTTATCCCCCCCCCCTTCACCTTTAAAAACTTTAAAAAACTCTCCAAGAATGACTTTCTAAGTCCATTCTCCCCTGTTTATTATTATTATTATTTATTTTTTATTTCTGATTATTATTACTTCCTCTATTGGTTATGACTATGATTTTTGATTTTTGAATTTACCCCTTCTAATTTCTTGAATAACTTTTATGTTTTAGGTGCTTTTAAATTTATTTCTTGATATTATTAGTCGGTTGACTCTACTGAATAATTATTTAAATTAATATTTTAGTTTTTTAATAAAATAAGAACTACGATAATTCAGTTTTCACGTCTGTGCAGGCAAAATTCCCTCTTGCCTTGTGTGATGTCACCGCATTACCGCATTCCCACTCTATCTTGTTTAGCGCGGCAATTTAAATGGTTTTTAAATTGGACATGAGACTAATGACCTTGTCATTCCGTCTCAACACACACACACACACACACACACACACTGCAATGCACCCACCCCCTATATAGATAGATTGTTGGGTTAAATGGAGGGGCTGCAAGACTACAGGGATCTCGTTTTTTAAGATAGAGTTTGCTTCTTCGTTGCCTACACTTAATTCCCTAATAAAGCTCTTAATTATATATTAAACACAAGATCTAACACTATTTTTTCAATCAAATCTTATGCTAACATATCATATATATATATATATATATATATATATATATATATATATATATATATATATATTATATATATATATATATATATATATAACATATATATATATATAACATATATCAATTTAACTTTCTTATGCTACCTTACCTTCTTATTACTCCAGACTCTTTCTCAAATGTGTGCCCTTTGGAGCTAATTTAACTCATTAAATCAAAATTGCTCTTTTCTTTAAAACTTATTTCTGTGAGCACTTACTTCTTCTTTTTAAAATTATTGTTTGGAATTTAGAATTTCAATTATGAAGGATGGTTGTTAAACAAAATAAAAAATGGTGATTTTACAAATTTATTCGATCAGGCACAATTTCAATCAATATGTGAAAACTCCTAGATTTAATTAATAAATCTGTTAATTAAATTCATAGCCGCCTTTTTCTAACATTTGATTTTAAAAGTTTCTTCTCTAAACAAATTAAAAAACACTTATCTTATGTAAATCTAATAACACTTCACCTAAACAATTTTATTCTTATACTATGAAATTTTATTAATCTAAACCCTTTATTTACTTTGACCAATCTGTTACTTTTTTTTTTTATTTGAGAATTTACTTCTTATATTGACTCTAATTGACTTTACTAATTTGTTTCTTTACTTTATTTAAAATTTGTTACTTGATTCTAATTAAGTTTAAATTTTGGACTATTTTTCAAATTTAATAAAAAATTTTATTTATTAAAATGCTTGATTTATGCAGTACCTTGTTTGTGTGAATTGCACAAGTCGTTTCGTCTTTTGTTTAGGATTGTAGTGGATCCTGAAGATCTTCACCAGAGCTGTCTTCTTCCTGGAATCTCCAGAAGTCCTGTTCCTTGATGAATGTTCTTTATTCTGCGATGACGACAATTTTTGGTTGGATATTTGCCGGAGTCCGTAGTAAAGATGTCTTCTGTAAGTTGAGTCCAGATGTAGTGCTGTCTTCAACAAAGGCCGACCCTGCTTTTGGATATCGTTCTTAACCCTGAGAAGTACTGAACACTGACAAATTTTTCTATACGACGATTCCTCTTCAGACTTACGAAAAGCGTGTGATCTTCCTGGATGCTGGTACGAGACTGTCGAACTGACCTCCTGGAAATCAGCTCGTCGAAATTTGTGCTATACAGGATAGCCAACTTCTTCTATTTTTGTTCTTCTTTTATTTATCGATTTATTGCGGTTTTCTTATGTTAATTTAGTTTTTGTCAAACTCCTTTTGGCTTATCCAACTATTAAGCCTTTATCTCCACTGCTTTTGATGAAAGTTTTCTTTTATTTTAGTTAATTTTAGTTTTTAAGTTTATCTTTAATTTGTGCACGGGTTGGTATGCTACCCCTTCCTAGTTGCAATTGACGATCTGTCTCACTTTGTCTGTAAAACTTTGGTTTTTAGCTGTTTGATCTCGTTCGCTTTGTAACTCTCATAACTCTCGTTCGCTTTGTTTGATGGTCTCATTTTGAAGCCCCTTTCTTCCTGGTTGTTTTCAAACTTTATTTGAAACGATACGACCTTTATTTCTCCTGTTATGAAGACTTTAAGATTTCGTAATTTTTTCTAATTTACTTTTTGAGTTTTTGGAAAATTTTAAGATTTTCTTTTTGAATAATGTTCCTCTTCTTTTGAAAGTCTCAAAACTGTTCCCCTCTTCTTCTTTGCATCTCTGGTTCACAAGTTATGGCACTTTCTGCATGTTTGATTTTTAATTGGTTTATTACTTTATTATGTTTAATTAAATTTTGGTTTTGATTCTTATTTATTATTTATTGGTCTTAGGATCATATACTGTTATTATTAGATTTTTAATTACATTAGTTTTAGAAAAGTTTTCCGTTTTATTCCATTTATTTTTACTATAACTTTTTAATTATTTATTTTACAAGTTTATTTTATTATTATTTATCATTAGGTTTTACTTGCTCTACACGATGACATTATTATTATTTTCAATTTTGAATTTTGAAATTTTAACATGTGTTTAAATGGGATTTATTCATGTTAAAACCGGAAAGCTTGCCTTTTCCTGTTCGGACAATCTGACCTTGACTCGGTTTAGTCTTGTTACGTTAAACTTTTACTGTACTAATTGAATTATTTTCCTAACTTCTTTAGTTTTTGTTGGATTTTACTGAAATTTTGGATTTTTGGCATTTTTTTTGGCAATAAAGTCAAAATTAGTATAAATAAAATTATCTGAGTAGTTATGTTTTGGTAAGTGTAGGCAGATAAATTTGTAAATATAACAGCAAGCGGGCATCCATCTTGTTAGTTGCAAGGCTAGCCAAGCCAACCAATAGAAACTAATTAAGGTTGAAAACATGTTTCTGAAAGTGAATCAAATATCATTGGCACTAATTCAAAGCTATTTGAATAATATAAAAGAAGTTTAAAAAGTATGTTAAGTAAAATTAAGATTGTTTTAAAATAATTACAAAATTGCAATAAAAGTTAAAAATGAGATATATAGATTATGGGATATAAATTTAAGTAGTTTTAAAGTATAATAATTTTATAAGAACATTGTGTAAGCAAGGTGAAACACCAGGTAAAAAAGAGGAGAAAAAATAAATAAATTTTGGAATGAAGGATTTTACAACAATGAAAAATACGATTTCCATTCTTGCTCTTATGCTTGGCAGATCATTTTGTTTGGCTCTCATAAGAAAATTAAATGTACATATTGTGATGGAAAGTAGAAGTAAATGCAACTTACGCAGTGAGAGTTGATAATTGTTTGAATAAAGGAGGACAGGAACAAGAGATTTGATGGGTATTGTATGTATTAAGAATGGACTTAAACCGAAATGCTAAGTAACCTAATTTTCAAAATTCATTAAAGAAGTAAATAGTTATAATTCAAAATTTCCATTATATTTTGAAAAAAAATATAAAAAGAATTATCATTATAATTTATTTTAAATTATATATTATATTATATTATATTATATTATATTATATTATATTATATTATATTATATTATATTATATTATATTATATTATATTATAGGCTATTATATTATATTATATTATATTATATTATATTATATTATAGGCTATTATATTATATTATATTATATTATATTATATTATAATATATATAAGAAAGGAAATTGGAACTAAATAAGAACAATTTAAATGTAAACTTGTTTCTTATTGTTATTCAAAATAAATAGATAGTAAGTTAAATATAAAAGTTTGGTACACAAAGTTTTATTTATTATTTTAAATATTAGTGATAATTAAAATATATATAAAGAGAAATTGTTTTTTATACCGTAAAACGGTATGATTGAAAGAGAAAATATTCAAACCTTAAGTCAGAAATTATTTCCAACTTTGACAAGACTTCAAATAATTTGTATTTAACCCTACTTACCAAACATCATCTATTTGCTCTTCAGCATTGATGAATTCCATCATCTCCATCTGGCAAATCTCATTATTCTCCTTCCTGTCATCTTCTTCCTTTATATCATTCTGTAATGAAATTTCTTCTTTGATCTCATCAATCAAACAGCTTTCTTCTTCCTCTTCTATTAACTCAAAACTGATTTCCTCTTGTTTTATTTCTATATCTACATTTTCTTCTTTAATGTTATAAAATAGATTTGGATATTCCATTTTTTAGTTCTGAAACAATAAGAGATTTTAATAACATATTATTTTGCAAAATCCAGATTTATATAATTTACAATAAATACTAGTTTATTCTTAAGCTAGAATGAATACCTTAAATAATTTTATGTAATCTATTTGAGATGTTAAGAAATTGTAAACTTTTTGCACCTCTTGCAAAAGATTATCCTGCTATATTTTTTGTTTGTTTTGTTTTATGGTGAAAAACCATTCCAGTCATTATCACCTTCACCAAATTCAGAGAAAAATGCTCCACATTAAAAACCTAATAAGTAGAACTAAAAACTGAAACAATAACAAAATTTGAACAACATTAAAAAAGTTAACAAACATAATCTTCAATTGCATTTGTGAACCAGAGAACTTAAATTCCGTCATTATTGACCAAAATTGGAGACTATTTATAAAGAGTTGCAGTTGTCATACCTCAGGTAGCCAGATGTATAGGGCCTATATAGTGAAATCATCAACAAATAGAGAACAGCGGATAAGGAACTGCACATTAGCAGTGATGCTGTTAATTGCCACAGCACACTCCCCTGAGGACACCATTCTTTAAATAAAACCGATCTGATAAATTAGATCCAACATGCACTCTGATAGATCTGTCTCTAAGGAAGTTTTGTATAAATAATATTGCCATTTACATCCCATGATTTGTAAGTATTCAGAATTCCTCTTTGTAGAGTTGTATCGCCTTTTCCGTGTCAAAAAACACTACAACCAGTGTTTGAAACAAAGTAAAAGCCTTCTTGAATGGCAGACTCCAATGAAATCAGCTGATCAGTAGATGATCGACCCTGTCTGAAACCACATTTTTCATTACAAAGCAACCGGTTACTTTCAAGGTATCAAACAAGGCATCGATTGACTCTAACAGTTTGCAAAGCACACTAACGAGAGAAATGCGGTGGTACCTTTCTGGTTTGGTTTTTTTTTTCCTTACGTGGTTTTAAAAGATGAATTACTATAGCCTCCAACCAACTGAAGTTTGGAGGTGTTTAATCATAGAGAGTAAACTATGTTGTCATAGCTTGGAGAGGAATGCCATATTGACAACACTGTAGACTCTAATTCCTGTAATTACATTATCTTCAAGAACTGATAGAGTCAACGATCTCAGGGTCGTTCTCAAACCATCCTTGCATGTAGAACAAACCTGTCACAAAAGATGTGTACAACTTTCAGCTTGACAAACAAACCTCTTGGCATCATTGTTCGGTCATCCAAATACTTACACATTGTGTCTGTAAAAAATTTATTATATTGTGCTTTCACCTGGTAAATCTCCAATAGGGATATCAGTGACTGGTCTCCCATTAGATGATAATGAATTATTTATTTATCTTGATTACAATTGTGTAATATATCTTTAGAAAAGAACATTTTTTCAAATATCTGAAAGCACGCTAAAAGTCCTGCTGACTTTAAGCCTATATAATAATCCTGTCATCCCTATCCAAATGTTTAGAGTGTATGTCTATCAGCAGTTGATGAAATACTTGGAAAAAAATAAACTTCTCAGTCCATTTCAGTCTGATTTTGTAAATGCAATAGCATTGCTACGGCACTTATTTGTGTATCTGATAATATACTATTAGCTATGGGTTGTAGAGAAGCTATTCTATTAACTTTATTTGAGTTTTTTTTAGAGCATTTGATTGTGTCAATCTTTCTTTATTGTTTTCAAAATTGAAGAGAATTGGGTTGTCATCTCAATGCATAACTGGAATCAAACCGTATTTGTCTGTAAGGTGTAAAAATATAATAAAAGGGTGAAATTACTTTATAAACAAATTGCCCCACAGTTGTTGCGACAATTGTAAATATTTTATTTTATCACAAGGTTTTGAATTTAATTTATTTTAAAAAGAAAAGAATAATTTGCTCAGCTTTATGGGCACCATGTAGCGTTAGCTTACCAATTTTGAAAATTTTAAAGTTTAATTTTTTATTAACCAAAAAATACTCAGGGTCGTGTTTTCTTTTAAAAGTGTACTTCCAAGTGGTTTCATGGTAAATAAGAAATCCTTTTTATTTTTCTAAAACTGAACATGTTATTTTATTTAAACACACATTATTAAAACACATACATAGGTTTATCATTTACGATTGAATCATATTCAATTCTAAAATTATTTTGTCTTGAAGAGACAAAGTTTTTGTGAATGACTCTATTATTAATAGTTGCAACTTCGATTAATCAACTTTTATATGAGCATCTTTGTCTCATATTTTCAAATTATGATGCACTATTATTAAATTAGATTTTTTTCTATTCAAACTTTAAATTAGACATTCTTAAAAAAATTATAACATTTAAATTTATTTATCAAACAAAATTCTAACATATCTTGATCACAATTAAAAATTCGATCATTAATTCTTTTATACAAAAAAGATAAGATAATATTGTCTCATTTTACAAAGTTATGTGAATACTGTTTGTTATATGTGTTACCACTTTGCAGTATTTTCCAAGGTAGACGTTCCGTGTAACGTGAAGTCTTCTTCCTGATGATTCAAAATCGCCATTTTCGGTATTGGGTCTAAGTAGATCATCTCAGATGTAAATTACGATTCATAAATATCACACATTCTGTCTCTACTATTAATACAAAGTTCATATTTTAAAATTCAGAGTCTCTCAGATTAGAAATACCATCTAAATAGTCTATATAACAAACATAGCTTAACTTACACCATGTGCTCAATGTTCACTCTCAAAAGACTAACTATTTCACAAACAAAAAATACGTCTGTCCATCTCCGACGCCACCTTCCAAACTGATAGTTTATTCATATTGTCTTTAAGATATTACTTATCTAAATTTACACAACACAAAGACATTTTAAAGCAAGCTACATTGTTCTCAAAAATACCTTTTCTACAAACAAAAATACGTCTGTCTCTCATGACGACTACTTCCAGACTTTCCTATCCACGCTTGCTTTCCGGATATTCCATACCATAATCACGTGATTACAGCCTCAAACCTATTATCACATGACAACAAGTCTTTCACACTGTACTTAAATAAAATTTAACTTAAATAATAAATCTCTCTTAAAACTAAACATTATTATCAATACAAATACATTTTTGGAAATTTATTTTAGTTTATCTCGTCATTTTGAAAAACAGCCATAAAGTCCATTTTCGCTTGACCTTATTGATTCTTCCGTTTCGTTTGAACCAATGACATTACGCATCTATTTTTTTACCGCGATTTCCTATCTCATATTCAAAAAGTGCATATCACAAAGGGAGCAAAGTGTTTGTGATGGTGAAAAAATGTTGGGCTGGGAGGCTGTAATGTGTGGTATTCTGTAGAGATCAGTTATAGAATCTTTGCTTTTGTATAGTTTATCACTTGATGATTTGCACATATATTAACACTCCAAAGTTAATGAAATTGGCAGAGCAGTTGATAAAATGATCATGAAATCAAGAATTGCTTACGGACAGAAGAGCACAATTATAATTTAAGATTGAACAAAACAAAGAAGCTACTTATTATTATAGGCTATTCTCGACTAATGAACACAATAGACTTGACACTCTCCCCAAACCTAGCATCGACGGTGACTCAATAAAATATTGTACCATCATTAGAAATCTGGAACTGACAATTAATTAATAGACTTAATTTGTAACTGAAACATATAAAATGATATTTGCAGGAATTCACTCTTCAAACTAAATAAAAGATATTTTAAAATTTCAGATTAATGTGCACCTCGTATAATGTGTAATTATGCGTTATTTATCTTACCGTGACACTGTAGTTAATGATATGACTGCTCAACTGGCTAACAAAATGCAACATGCTCAAAATTATTGTATACAATTTATTTTTTATTTAAAAGTGATTATTTAAAAGCCTAACTTACGGTATCACCATTTTACCCCTTTTAATTTTTCTTGTATATTAGCCCATTACTTTCCAAAACAATAGACTAACCTTAAAAAATTTCATTAAATTTTTCACAAAATCAAAATTTTTGTGATTTGCCACATTTGCGTGGGCGAATTTGGAAGCGATCGCAACTGTGACACCAGAGATGCTACACAATACTTGGCGAGAAAGTGTTATGGAAGTTTATTTAGTAAGTTACCTTCGCAGGCTGGGGCGCTATTTATGAATAACCTTCCTCCAGACTTGCTAGAGATAAATGATTATTCATATTTTAAAGGCAGACTGAGACGACTGCTGTTGTCTGGATCTTGTTACTCTGTGGAGGAGTTTGTGGGGCACTGACAGGGGTGTGTGGAGCCTTCATGTTTCTGTCTTTTATATTTATGTGTGTTATTTTATTTTAATGATTGACTATTGTTCGGGGCTTTGTAATGTTGTATTTTATATTTTTAATGTAAATTTTTATTTTTATTTTTTATTTTTGTATTTATGTATACATTCTGCTATCATAATAATTATAAATTTTATAAACTTTGTAGTGTTGCTGGGGTACCAAGTATTATTATTATATTGCATGCCCACTTGTAAATTATGGGACCTGCCTTATACAAATGTAATATTTGTCGAGAAAAAAAGGTTGAATAAATTTCAATTTCTCCTTGGTAACTCCTTATTCTCAGACTACATGTCAGCTATGTCTTCATACAGTTTTCCCCTTAAGTCTTCTTTTATTTTTTTAAGAGAGCAGGCCCGATGGTCTATATAGATCTAAGATGTGAAAATAATTGTATGTTCTGTCCCTTCATAATCTAGACATCCTCTGTGAAGTCAAAAGAAAAAATTAAAAGTTTTGTATGATTTTTTTTACATTTTCACTTACCAATTAGTAGGCATATTGCTTTAGAGCAGGAGTCTACAAACTTATAATCTATAGGGCTAAACTGAAAAATCTAAGTAGAAACGCAGGCCACCGCAGGTCCGAGAGGTATGAAATACCCCCAGATAAAAAAGAGGTATTTCATTTTGAATGTTTTGTTTCATAATGTCTCCGAATATTATATTCTTTCAACATGGATATTGTTTCATTACAAATAACAACTTTCCTCTTTTTGGACAAAGACAAAACTGAAATAATAGTTATAAAACACTGAGACTACACTCAAACACTGAATTAATTATAAGACGCTGGCACTACACTAAAATACTGTATTAAAAATTAAAAGAAGCAACGTTTAGTTACCATCAGGCTTCATCGAAAACTTCACTTTCGGTTAGGGATGACTCTAAAAGAACAGAACAGGTTTGCAAGAACAGTTCCGCACCTTACACTGTTCAGTAAATGAACAGTTCTTTAAAATGGCCTGTTCTACTGATCCTTGCCTATGCTTCCCCCTCCACGCTCACATTGCTGCTCGGTGAGGAAAACAACTGAACGGAAGTATAGTTTACAACCTGTTCTCGGTGTTTGTCTGCTCCCAATCTCTACACTTCCAACTCCTACTTCTCGCTATGTTGTCACTGCACACTTCTTTCCAACATGTTCAGTTGTTCTGTAGTTTATCAAAGTGTCACAGAATTCCATCACCTGTTCAGCCCTGAATGTTAATTTCACTGTTATTAATAGGTAGTCTATTATTCAGATTTACTGTGTGCAGTGTAAAACCTATTTACTGTATCTCTATGATATAATATAAGTGTAAATAGATTTTCATTTTTGTTGATTATTAATTTATTAACATTGTCATTTTTTATTGATTAGGTTAGGTTTTCATTTATTTGATTATTATTTTATTTTCACTGATTTCTTAACCGGAAGCCTAATGGTTACCTATTTTAAGGGAACAACTAGATTTTTTTAATGTATTGTTGTTCAGAGCAATAGCTAGAGAACAGTTAATCTTTGGGAACAGATTTACGGAACTGTTCTTTTTGGTGAACAGAACAGTTGGGAACTGTTCATTGAAATAACCTGTTTCGGCACATCACTTCTCTCGGTATACGTTGAGTGACACTAGACTAGGTGAGTACCGAAATGAGTCACCACCAGAGGAATGAGAGTTGGCCTTATAAGAGAAAAGGGCATCTTCTAGCCCACTATACCCTGGAGCCATTTTATCACTCCAGTTTAGTAGAACGTGGCCCAAACATGTAGATTAAATAGAGTTCTGGCCGATTGCAGCTTACGCCTAGGTGTAGTATACTGCTTTAACTTATCATATTATATGAAACGTTTTCGCTCTTAGCTAATTGTTGGGACAGAATCAGTCGTTACACTCAAGGTAATCAGATAGACAGTGGGCCGGACAAAATCTATTCGCGGGCCGTAGTTTGGAGACTCCTGGTTTAGAGGATGAAAAGGAAAAGCAATTATTATAACTGGAAAATATTTTAAGATTTTTGAACTTAACTCATAAAATTCCATCAATCGATATTTATCAACTTTTATACAATAACTATCAACTCAAAATTTTGGGAAAATATTTTTAAGGAATAAATTATTATTAATGTCGAACTATATTTTTTTCTGCAATTATAATTACTCTATACTGATTAAGAGATTTTTCTTTTAGGAGGATGAAGAGCCGAATTATAGGAAAATGAATGTCTTCACAACAGGCAACTATATGTAGTATTCGTAAGAATGGTTACCTTCTCTAAGATATAATATAAATTTGTACTGGTAAGTTTTTCCTAGAGTTTCCTCCTTTCAGTATGAAAGTGTTTAGACATAACAATTCTCATATTAATATTTTGAAGGGACTAGAAACTTAACATTATGAACATTAATGTCATTTTTTATAATTAAGGTGTCTAATCTCGTTGCTCTTTAATAAGTCTCAAAAAAAATTCCTCTTAACTGGGATAATTTCAACTAAAATATGTCAAAAGTTTTTAAAAAATAGTAAAAATTTGATTTAAATTAAAACTGATTTTAAGTTTATGAGGTCCATCATAGTTCTTACCCAACCCCATCATACAATGTAATACAAACAGAAGGTCTGAATATAATGCCCAAATGTTGGTCTTTTGGAGCTGTAATCTAAGGGTTTTACCCAGTTTACATAGTATAGGTTAGGTTGTTGCACAGGTTTTCTGAACCTTGTAATTGTTTATCACTACTTTCTTGACATTGGGTATATCTTAACGAGCATCGTAGATGTGTATATATATATATATTGCACTATCTACACTTATTTTGCTCGTGTCTGTGTTTTGGTCATAGAGAGGTCAAGGGATTTGAAATTATATTTTGAGCAATAATTTCACTATTTTTCATCATAAATAGGTAAGGGTTGGTATCATTAAATACAGAATTGAAATCTGCAAGTTTTTATCTAATTTAGCATGTTAAAAGTTGATATGACATTTAGCAAAAGAGATATGAACCAAATATGTTTAAAATGGCTGCCATTTTAACACTGCATTTCGATTTTTCTGAATTTTAATAGCATTCTAAACAAGCACACTATTATAATATGCTATACCAAATTTCATGTTCCTATCACAACTTTATGGTTGGTATCATCTTACGTACAGAAAAATGATGACGACAAACTGCATCTTAAAAACCACTCTTTAGTTTCTTGTGGCAATGAAATGTGAAAATCAGTAAAAAAAACTAGGGTCGAAATTTCTTTCTATATACAAATCTTACTTTATACTACATTTACTGGATAAGTAAAAATGTCCACTGTAAAAGTACTATTTATATCGAACCTGTAATTAAATGTAATTTAATCTCGTCGGGAACAGGAGTTATAGGACTTCAAAGAAAAATCATGCAAAATTGTAAAAAAGTACAAGCGAGCATAATTCAGGTGGGGAGTATCGTTATCTAGTACGTCATTTACCCCAAAAAGCAGTTTGACCAATAATACTGAAAACACACTGATATGAGAAAAAACAATAGTCAGGTAATTAAAAAAGATTTAAGATAAATTCGATGTAAAATCGATAAGAGATCATGAGGAAAATAGAAGAAAAATTATATCTTAAAAACTACAGGAGTTATGAGCAAATTACCAAACTCAAAAAGAGTCTACAATTGGCCATAGTGTTTGGTTGAAAAGTGGGGATGATGAAACTATAAAACTACTTTCCCAGAGCTTAGAGAGTCATTCTGATTATCCTGTTGTTACCATCAGCATCAAAAATTTGAATTTACATTTGAATTTTCATTTAAGGCCTGAATAATGTTAACTAAATTTTGGTCATTATTTAGGTGTGTTGAAATGTTTCGTAATTCGGTTTGGAGGTTTGTTGGGACATTTTGAAGGAAAGTTTTATATTTAAAAATATGGGACAACGTATCAGAACTACCCTCGCCACTTGTGATTCCTGCTAAAAATGTAAATCCAACTAGTGATGTGTGAGTTCGAATTAAAATACTCGGTGATTCCGAGTATCAAAATCCTCGG
Organism: Aphrophora alni; assembly: GCA_963513935.1. Classification (NCBI taxonomy): domain Eukaryota; kingdom Metazoa; phylum Arthropoda; class Insecta; order Hemiptera; family Aphrophoridae; genus Aphrophora; species Aphrophora alni. The sequence goes on from OY740778.1 coordinate 20,660,277, forward strand.
AAGAGTCCGAATATTAAAATCCTCGGTTTCGTATTAAAATACTCGGTCAAAATTCTCATAACTAGGAACAAGAAGGAGGTAATGTGCGAGACTGTGCGTATCCTCGGTATGCGAGTATCCTCGGACAACGATATTTGTTAGTGTTGTGTCAATTCCAAACAAAATACTCGGTGTTTCTACTTTGGTTACATTAGTTTCTAAGCTGATTTTTCACTACACATTAATTAAACATTACGATTTTGAGTTATAATGATTTAGATTCGGTAACAAGTTCAATTTAAAATAACAATAGTATTGATTTATTTCCACATTAACAAAAAGTAAATTAAATTATTATTTAATTGTTGTTAGGCTACTTATATTTAAATAAATATTTATAGGTTACCATCTTTATAAAAAATATAGTAAATTAACTTATTTTAAATAATAACTAAATTATTAATGTTGGTAATAATTGTACTTACGTTTAATTACTGAATTTGTGTCGAGGCAGGATAACATTTAATTACGTATTACAAGTGTCAATCACATATTGTTTAAAAAAATAAATACTTGGTGGATCAGTCTAACAGATAGAAATATAACACACACACACACACACACACACACACACACACATAATGCGCATAATCATTCTGCGCAGATACTCGATGTCGAATTAATAATACGAGTATTGAAATCATTCGAAGCCGAGTATTGCGAGTATCTATTTCACCCGAGTATCAACATCGCTAAATCCAACCCCATCCATCTATCGGCGTTGCCAAAGGAATAAATTGCAAAGGGAAGAATCCTCATGTAGCTGGTTGATAACCTTGGCCGTACGAAATATATTCTCATTGTCATAGATATTTTCACAAAATTTGTCAAATTATATCTTATCAGAACCGCAAACACTCAAACAATATTGAAGAAACTTTTTAAAATACATTTTCCAATCTACGGCAGACCAAAAGGATTACAAAGCAAGAATGGAACCCAATTTAGAAGCCATGAATGGAGTAGAACTTTAGCTAACCATTCGATAAAACCAATATTTAATCCATACTAACACCCGAAAACTAATATGGCTGAACGCACGATACAGGAAGTAAAATGATGTTTGAGAACGTATTGCGCACAGAAACACAAAAGTTGGAAACGATACATCCCTGATATAAATGATATGTTAAATGAAGTTCATAATGAGACGACAAGATTTACCCCTAATAAGCTACAGCTAGGAATAAAAGATGTAAGATTTTGGGAATCTTTTGTATCAAACAATTATAAACCCGATCTACCGATCGGGACAAAATTATATTTAGCAAAAAAAAAGAATTCGGACAAAACAAGAGAAGAGGGCAGCAAAATTCAATTAAAAAACAAAAAATATGGCAGATAGTGGCTAAACGAACGGGAAAAAGTATGGCTCTAAAAATTTTTGTGACACTCTGTATATAACCATACTAAAATAGTAAGAATAAAATTGGAAATATTTTTATGAGTCTATTTGAATAATTTAAACTACTCAAAGAGTGTTTGATAAACAAAAATGTAGATTAAATGGTAAATGCTAAATATCGGTTGTACTTTATCCTCTGAGTTTTCTATAAAAAATATTAAAACAAAGTATTTACCTTGATATATATAGTTACCAAACTAGACCTGGTAAAGAAACTATATATAGTTACATTCCGAGATCTATTTCACATAATTCCAAAATTATACAGCGTAGTAATACATATTTATTATAAGACACTTTTAACGACACGCTATTCTATAAGCCATTCTTAACTTATGGGTTATGAAACCTAGACCCATAGCCTCATCGTGTATTTTGATAATTGAATGCAAACTTTTAAATTGCTTATTTTAGACAGAAATAATGGACTTTTATACTAGAAAATAGTCTTCCCAGGTTAAGAATGATCTAATTACTTCATAATGAGATATGTAAAACATGATTTCATAAAATTTCTATAGTAAATCACAACGCAGTGTCAACTGGACATTTACCAATTTAACTTTATTTGCTTATTAGCAGATATTCGTAACTAAAGTTATACATCTCAATTACTGCAAAATCAAAACTTAAAATTAGACAATAAACATTTTCCGGATTTTATTATTTTATCGTCTACTAGGCCTACATACCTTCTCATACAATCTCATAAGAATAAAAATGTTTTCCTTGCGCCGATCACTATTTTTCACTGAAAAATCACAATTTAAAAACTATCAAATTGAGGGGTTTATAGGTTACACTTAATGGAAAGATATAATTGGAATAAGAATATCGTATGGTTTGACACATGCGCCTTACACAATGCACAATGGCTAAGCTAGATCGCTATTTCATGTCACGACAGGTTTGGCCAGGTGATATATGTATATATATATATATATATATATATATATATATATAGGCTTGCCAGACGTCCCGGTTTGACCGGGACAGTCCCGGTTTTCAGACAACGTTCCGGTGTCCCTGCCGGTTTCCTTCACGTCCCGGAAAAAATTTAATTTGATTTTTTAGATGTCCAAAAAAGTCTAAAGTAATTAATTGTGTAGGATTATTAAGGATAATAATCATATTGTCATTTTATTCTGCACTGTATGAAAAGTAAAAACTATAGAAGAGTGATGGTTTTCTAGTAAATAATATTGTAATCGTATCGTCTTGTTTAGCCAACCGTGACTATACGCGATGGGATAGTCTCTCCGGGTGAGTCTAGTACTGGGTACTAAGGGGAGTAGCTGCACAGTACACCCCCTCGTGCAATAACATTGGACTCGCCCACGTCGGAACTGGCTTGCGATAGAGATGAAGATGAAACTCAGTCCGTTGTCAGTCCTTGTCAGCGGTGCGTGTTGTGTTAGCGAGCTAGCGCTGTTTTATTTATGTTTTAAGTTAAAAGTTTATTCTTTCTCTGTTAAAATGCCAAAACAGTCATGTAAATTTACCAACGATTTACAGAATGAATTCCCTTTTTTAAAGAAGGTATGTACTGGTAATCAAGATCAAGACGATAGAGTTAAATGTTCACATTGTAATTCTGAGTTTTCGGTTGCTCATGGTGGTCGATCTGATATAAAAGATCATTTGCAATCGAGTAAACAAGAAAAGAGTTTAGCATGTGCTGCTAGCTCATCAAAACTGGCCAGTTTTTTTAAGACTGCGAGTTCTAATGACAAAAACTTAGATTTAGCAGCAAAAGAGGCGACCTTTGCTTACCACACAGCAAACCATAGCTTAAGTTTCAATTCTAATTCTTGTTCATCAAAACTAATTTCTAAGTTTTTTTAACCTAAATTCTCACTCGGAAAAACTAAGTGTGAAGCAATGATTTTAAATGTCATAGCTCCATTAGCTCAGGAAGAGCTTAAAGAAGACTTGACCAAGTCAAACTACGTATCTGTAAGTATGGATGCATCAAACAGAAAAGATAGTATAAAACTTGTGCCGATTGTTGTGCGCTACTTTAATCCTTATTCAGGTGTGCAAGTAAAGCTGTTAGATTTCAAATCTGTGGAGGGTGAAACATCTGAAATTCTTACAAATCACTTATGCTCTGTCCTGTTTCAAAACGATTTGAACAACAAAGTGGTTGGCTTTTGTGGCGATAACTGTAACACTAACTTCGGTGGTGTGAAAAGAGCAGGGACTAACAATGTTTTCCATCGACTCAAGAATAGCCTAGGACGGGAAATCAATGGAATCGGATGTGGAGCACACATTGTGCACAACTGTGTGCAAACTGCAGTAGATAGTCTCCCAATCGATATTGAGGCCTTAGTGGTGAAGGTTTATAAATACTTCCACATATACACAGTCCGTGTAACTAAACTAAAATCATTTTGTGAATATGCAGAGATAGAGTACCGTAAACTAATTCAACACGGAAACACTCGGTTTCTATCAATGATGCCGGCACTGGAAAGAATTTTACAGGTGTTTGAAGGTCTGAAAGCGTTTTTTTTTTTTTTTAGACCAAGAAATATGCCCATCAACAATAAAAACTTATTTACTGAATCAAAGGGCAAGCTCTACTTGTGGTTTGTCCACGGACAGCTTGCACTATTTAACAAGTCCATCCTGGTAATGGAAAAAAATAACACGACAGCTTTTGAGGTTGCTGAAGCTCACAAAGCTCTCAAAAGAAACCTGACAGAAAGAAAAGCCTCAAACTTTATCCCTACGGGTGCAAAGAACATCTACAGGAGTCTAGATGAGAAAGTACGTAACAGTGTGAAAGAAGAATTTGATGGCTTTTATGACAGATGCATTGCATACTTAGAACTCTGGGAGAACAGCTTTGGAAACGCTGAACAGTTTTCATGGGTCAATCTGACGAAAACAGATGTTGTTGATTAGGAAAAAGCTGAAACTTCTGCTGAAATCATCAATAGCAGTCTTCTTGATGAAAATAAACAATGATCAGCTGTTTGACGAAGATGTGCTTGCTAAGGAGTATTTGCAGTCAAATTGGGAACAGTGGAAGCAAGAAGAGACTACCAGAGACGTGATTATTTCAAGCGAAGAAAAATGACTCAGGCTGTTTGGTCACTTCAACGAGAATCGCATAGCAGCCCCAAAACTGATCAAGATTGTTGAGTATGCCTTCTGCTTACTTGGGACATCAGCACCAGTTGAGAGAGTATTTTCTTTGATGAACAACGCATAGACTGATGATAGAGGTTTGATGAAGGAATCTACAGTTAAAGGCTTAATGATTTGTAAAATTAACATTTGATTAGATTGTGAAGATTTTTACAACAAAATTAAAACCAAAAAAGACTTTCTAAAAAAAGTCCTAGCCAATGAAAAGTACAGTACATGTAAATATTGTCCAAGTTTTATTCATTATTCAAAGTGTTTTTTCTTACTTGTAACTAATAAATATTAACATGTTTCAATTTATAATTGTGTCATTTATTATTACCCCTGGTTTAGGTTCCTAATCATTAACAATATCCATAGCATTAGGAATATACTACCTTCTAAAACTCTAAAAACCAGCCAAGGGTGTGTACCCTTTTAAATAACCTAGAAGCGGGGGGGTCCCGGTTGAACATTTTAGATATCTGGCAAGCCTACATAGGTATAACCTATATATATATATATATATATATAACCTGGCTAAACCTTTCATGCGTTTAATGCACTTAATAAGATCACTATTTTTCACTAAAAAATCACAATCTAAAAACTATCAAATTGAGGGGTTTATAGATTAGGGGCCTACACACAATGGCAAGACATAAAAGAAATAAGAATATCGTATCATTTGACGCATGTGCATTATACAATGACTAAGCTAGATTGCTATTAACCTGACTAAACCTTTTGTAGGTTTATTGAAGTTAATAATTTGCTTACTTTTTTTACCCTGACAGGTTTGGCCGAGTAGCTATATATAAACTCTTGGCCAAACCTTTCATAAATTTATTGAAGTTAATAATTTAAAATTAGATCATGGATAAAATCTGTGATCACGGATATTATAGATTGAAATATCTTTAATAACATGAGATGTAAAACTGAACATTTGTCATTATGTCTAACCTATAGATACGTTAGATTTGATAGTTTTTTATTGTGATTTTTTAGTGAAAAATAGTGATCATCGCAAGGAAAACTGTAGTAGACGATAAAAAAGTAAAATCCGAAAAATACGGCGTTACCTTAAAGTAAACATTTACCAACATTTTAATTAAAGCATGCCCACATTGTAGGGCCTATCTAATTTGATTGAACTTGACACATATGTTTAACAAAGTGGTATTAATATCGCTAATAATTCGCTTTAGAAAGTTGATGTAAGGCGGAACTTAATGGGTAGGCCACATCTAAAATATATGGTAAAAATTAAATTTGTTTACGTTTTATCAGAAGATTAGATCTGTTTCTACTGAATTTTTTGTTGCATATTTCCTGTTAACCTTTAGACACATGTTTTTCTCAATGTATTAAGCCTAAGGAAAATAAATTTCAATGAATTATTGGAATGTGCCATATTATGTTGTCATCCTTTTTCAACTCTTCTCCAGAATAAAGGGTATAGGTGAGACTTTAGGAGTGGAAGAGAACTGGGAATAATAAATCTAAAAAACCTAACCTAAGTCTAGCATAATAAACTTTGATGGTAATTGTTTACAAGAAAGTCACTGCTTTTTTTGCAATTTTTTTTAACATGTTCTACAAACCTTATTTGTTAATAATAAAATAAGTTTTCAAAGCAGAGCTAATTTTTTCACCAAAAAATCGCAATTTCAAAAGTACAGAATTCATGCATTTATGTCACCGATGTCAAGCAACACGAGCGCGGTTAGTACTTGGGTGGGTGACCGCATGGGAAATAACGCACAATTTCTTCTTTTTTTTAATTTACGCGTAGGATAAGTAATATAGCATATAGCCACCTTACTTAACCTTGAAAGGTAAAAATTCGCGTACATACATATTTTAACGCGTAACTCACTTAATGGACCTTAACCTAGAAAAGTTGAAATTATGTTTTTCTTTCGTGAAAAAATTAACTCCGCGTTGAAAACTTATTTTACTATAAAGGAATAAGATATGTAGAACATGTTTTAAAAAAATGCAAAAAAGCAGCGACTTTCTTTGTAAACAATCACCACTTTCATTGGTCATTTTCTGAGAGAAGTGAAGCAGAAATCAATACCATAAATTTAATCACCAACACTTCATAAAAAAATGAGATATTAAACTATGTTTATTACTTACATAACATAAGGAGATTCTTTTGAGAAAAATAAAATATCAACCATCAAAAGACATCACCAAAATGCCAATAGTAAGAATAATAATATATTATACAATACTATAAACACAAATATGCGTACGCGAACCGATATCCCTCAACTTAGAACCCCAAAAGTTGATTTTGTCTTACGTCTTTACAGTTTCGATATTATAGCATAGGCCAAACAGTAGAACTACAGTATTTTAAGATTCCAAAGGCTCAACCATCTTAATAAAATGTATATATTAATACTTGATAAATATCAACAAGGTAAATTAACTGGCTAAATAATAAAGTAGGGCATTTCTGAAGACATTTTTTTTATAGAATCTTGTTGAAATATTGATTTGAAATCTATGAGATCTAAAAGTAAAACTTAGTGTAGGTATAATATATATGTTTACTGTACTGGTCGTTGCGATTACTTAAGAAATTTATGCAAAACGTTTCTACATACCTTATTTTAAAGCAATTAGATCATATTTGATGTCGGAAAATCCTATTAAAGTACCAAAAACCATTGGTTCAGTCTAAAATGATCCATTTACAAGTATGAATTAAAGTTGAAAGTAAGCAATTGAAAAATGCATCTGGTTTGCATAGGTTATAATAAAATTATGATGGGAAGACATTCGCGTCTCGTAAGACACATCCTCAGTACATGTCATCTGACAGGTTTTAATATTTCTACGCTATATGATAGAAGAATCATACGAAATAGGTCTGGACAGGAACAATTTATATTCATAAATCTTATATATTAAAATCTTTTGCAAAACTAATGACAACGACCCTGATCGTTCTACTTGACCGATTTACATGCGGGTTGTACCAAAACAAGGGTTAGCGGTCTTATATGTGCAGGTTTTATTCATATTTTGAAAATATTTATGTTAATTGGGTCAAAAATGGAAAATAAACTTTTCTTATGAAGATTTATCATAGGAAAAAACTTAAAGCTTATGACAGCGAGCTTGACCATACTACTGTGGACCGATTTACACACGGTTGGTAGCAAATGAAAAGTAATTGTCTGTATATTTGCCCATTTTGCTTCGATTTCAGCTATTACGCCGCTAAATTTTCTAAGAACGGAAATTAAAATCTCTCATGGCAATTTAACACGGGGTAAAATTCTAGATCTGGAGTTCTATTGGACCGATTTACATGCGGGTTGTGTTAAATGAAGTTAAGGTAAATTTTTGTTTGGTTAGCATCGCTTGATTACAACCACGATCATGACTACTTATAAACATTTTGACATAACTCTAATTATGTGAGATGGAAACGGTTTATTCAGAAGTGTTTCCTATTGTTTATATGAACACTAAGAAAATCAATATGATGTTCGATTAGAGTGCGTTATTAACGTAATGAAACAATGGTATCGATACAGTGATTACATAATAGGCGATCCGACATACGGACAAAACTTTAATCAGAATTTAATATATTAAAGTTTTGGTAATTTCAAAGGTGTAATTGAGACACCACAAACAAGCGTAATTACAAAAAAGCCCTAGAAAACCCACACTTACTGGTCGTTGAGAACGATCAAGATCCAAACCATCCAACCAAACTGGTTCTACTGTTGATGAAATAATGCAAGAAATAGACAATCCTTCTTCTTTAGCAGCTATCAATGAAACAAACTATTTTAACGATGTTGCAGCAACTACAAAAAAAGTAAGAGAAAACCCACCCTCACCGGTCGTCAAGAACGAGCAAAACGTAAATTATATAACAAAACTGACCATCCTGCTGATGAAATAATGCAACAAATGCACCCAAAAATATCAAAACCAACCTTCAAGTTGAAACAGTGTGATGTTTGTTTTCACCCTTTTATTACTTCTTTTTGACGTTATTCACAACAGAAGGTTGTAAATGGAAAATTCAACTTATTGCTATGCAATTCCAATAAATCCTTAATTTTATTCAAATCCCACCTTTGGGGAACTGCTTGATAAATTATTTATTAACGTCCTTATTCTGCCAAACAACACAATGCCTCAAGAATAAAATACTGTCTTTAGTATTTATTCTTAGATATTAGGAATCACTTTAAAATTCCTTTATTACTTTTATTATTTAATCAAAACTAGCTCTTTTTTCTTTTATTGCTTTAACTTTAAAACTCACTCTCGGGGAGTGTCATTTGAAAGAGTTATTTTGCAGAATCTATTTAAAATTGTGAAATTTATGAGAGCACAAATTATTAAAAAAAACACACTTAATTTTAATCTGAAAACAACATAGGGTTAGTTTAAAATCCACACAACACAATGTTATCGAGAAATAAAATTTACATTTTAATTAAAAATTCCTTTTAAAATTCTTTACATAAATCAAGATTTTAATTTATAAAATTTCTTAACTTGATTTAATCATAACTTTTCTTAGCTTTTAAACATCTTACAAGAATTCAACATAAATATCAATGACTATTCTTTCTCTAATTATTATTAAAATGAATATATCTTTAAAATATTCAAATCAAACTTACTTTAAAAGTAAAAACACATTGACTTCAAAAAATACATATATAAATTAAAAAAGAATTTAAATTTGATAATTTTCCCCAGAAAGTTTTTTAATTTATTTTTTATTTCAAAGCGAATATTTATTCAAAATCGTAACTGTGATACCTTATGAACATACTTATAGCTGTTTTCGGCTCCTGTTAGGCAATGCTGTTTACAGTTGTTCTGGTGAAGGTTGAAGTCTAGTTGATGTCAGCTAGTAGTGTCCTCAGTTACGTTGAAATCGGTTGTGCTGTTGTTAAAGTAGAATGGTTGCAGATTGAAGGTCTTGCAGTCGAAAAGGGTCATTCCATATCAAATCAACCAATAAAAAAAAGTTTTCAACTTGACCATTTCAGATTTGGCTGAAACTTGGTTTATTTATACTCTCTGACATCCTGAACTCAAATATAATTTTCAAAAAATTATATCCCCGATAGTTTTTTAGTTATACGTTTTTTTAAATCACAAAATGCCGTGTTTTTTAACGTGCGCTAAAATCTAAAATCTGCAATAACTTTGGTTCTATTAGTGCTAGAGAGCTGAGAGATAGCTCATTTTAAAGAGGGTTTAATGGGCTTTAATGTGATACCCAACTTGAATACATTAGGGGGAAAATATATTTTTAGTAAAACTCAAAAAATCGTTTTTGAAAAATTTTTGAGTTGGTGTTTTTTAATTTTTTTCAAATTTATATATGTTTTTATATATAACTTTGTGAGTACATCATACAAATTTCAGAGTGGGACCATGATGGGATCAGGAGATATGTTAAAAATACATCACTGAAGTATCACAAAATTTTTAATTTCAATTTCATGTTGAATAATTTCAGTTATGTAGGCCTAATTCTAATGTTTTTATAAATGTTGGACCTTAGTATAGAAACAATATTGATGCTACATGTATATAAAAATTTATTTTGTTTATCAAGCTTGCATTTATTGATCTGCTGACACTTGAACAGACATGTCCCTTTCATGTCCTAACATGAACAAGTGATGACTGTGTTCCATTGTTGTGCTACTCCTTTCAGTCTGTCTGTTGCTTTCAGAGAGTGAACAACTGTTAAAAAAGTTTAAACTATTTCAAATTAGTAAGATAGAATTGTGTTTTTAAGTTTGATGAACTGATTTTAAGGTAACTCTTTTTACAATTATACATTAAAAACTGCAGAATATTTTAAGTGATAGTTAGTAGGGTGTTAGTAATTTTTTTAAAGCTGTTGTAAATATGGAAGAAGCAGGTCCATCAAAACTTAACGTATATTGTTGTAATCCATTTAAACATACAGGCCATGACTACCACAAAAAAAATTTAAGAATTGTGAATGAAAATATTTTAAAACATCATGAAGGAATAGCTGCAGGTGATAAAATATGTGACAGTTGTCGCAAAGCAGTTTTGCAGTTACCATTACAGAAACCAGAAACTGAACCGGAGGAAACTAATTTTAGAGAAGAATTATTAGTATCCACTCCTGAAAAAGAACATGCAATTGAAAGTTTGAATGAAAGCCTGGGTTTGATTGATGAAACGCCAGTAAAAAAGAAAAGATTGAGTGAAAAGAGATATCCTGAAAATAAATTTAAAAAAGTTACAGAGGCATTCAGAACTAAAATACTTGGTTTAAGCCCTGACAATCCAATCGTGCCCAACTATGACAGTGAGATAATTGAACAGTTGAAAGAAAAATTCAATAGTACAAGAGATAAAAGTTTGCAAATGCAAATTTTGACAACCCTTCCTAAAAGCTGGACCTTGAAACAAATTGAGAACGAATTTGGAGTGAGTAATTTTATCGCAAGAAAAGCTAAAAATCTTGTCAAAGAAAAAGGTGTAATGTCTTCCCCGGATCCGAAACCTGGGAAAACACTTAGTTCAGAAACTGCAGATATAGTCCACAAATTTTATGAGGGTGATGAAGTGAGTCGACAGATGCCAGGTAAAAAGGACTTTGTTTCTGTTAAAGTGGATGACAAACGAATTCATGTACAAAAATTTTTAATTTTGAATACATTACGCGAATGTTTTGCACTTTTCAAAGAACGCTATCCTGAACAGAAAATTGGGTTTTCTAAATTCTGCGAACTTCGACCAAAGCACTGTGTTCTTCCAGGGTCTGCAGGTACACATTCAGTATGTGTATGTACTGTGCATCAAAATGCAAAGTTGATGATGGCGCAATGTAAACTTCCAGAATTATTAAATCGAGAAGTGCCAATTAAAACTTATAAAGACTTAACTAATGGTATTGTTTGTGAAAATCCTACAGAAAAATGTTATTTCAGGCAATGTACACTGTGTCCAGATACTAACAATCTAAAGTATTTGTTTGAGGATGCTTTTGAGCAAAACAGTATTGAACATGTAACATACAAAAAGTGGGTGCAGGAGGACAATAAGTGTGTTCTTGAAACCATAACCAAATCCACGGGAGGTTTTCTAGACTCTTTGTTTGATAGTCTGCCTAAACTTCTTAAGCATTCTTTTATTGCTACTAAACAGTCAGCTTATCTGAGATACTTGAAAGAAAATATTCCATTAAATGAATGCATTGTTGTATGTGACTTCGTTGAAAATTATTCATTTGTGCTCCAAGATGCTGCTCAAGGCTTTCATTGGAACAATGCACAAGCAACAATACATCCTTTTGTCATTTATTTCAAGGAAGAAGAAACTTTGCAACATCTAAGTTTAGTAATCATATCTGACTGTATGGCTCATGACACAGTTGCTGTGCATTTGTTCCAGCTACTTTTGATAAATTACCTAAAGGAAAAACTACCTCATGAAATTGAGAGGATTCACTATTTTTCCGATGGGGCTGCATCACAATATAAGAATAAAACTAACTTTCTTAACCTCTGTCACCACACAACAGATTTTTCTATTAAAGCAGAATGGAACTTTTTTGCATCGTCACATGGAAAGAACGCTTGTGATGGAGTAGGAGGTGCTGTTAAACGTCTAGCAGCACAAGCAAGCCTCCGAATGGTGTATAATGAACAAATTATGACTCCTCGCCAACTCTATGACTGGGCTAAAGAAAATATAACTAATATTAGTTTTATTTATTCAACTAAAGAAGATTATGAACGTGAGAAAACACTTATGAAAACAAGATTGGAAGAAGCCAAAACAGTGAAAGGAACACAACAGTTTCACCACTACAAACCAAAAATCGCAACCAGAGTTTTAGTAAAAACTCACTCCTTTTCAAATTACACCAAAGAAGAAGTGGTTTCAGAAAATGATGTTGACAGTGAATTAGAGTTAGATGATATTGTTGGTTTTGTCACATGTTTGTATGACAAGGAATGGTGGTTAGGGTGTGTCATCGATACAGAAAACGAAGACATTAAAGTAAGTTTTCTGGAACCCCATGGTCCATCGCCTTCATTTAAATATCCTATGTTGGCAGACATTTTATTAGTAAATAAGACAGATGTCTTAACCAAAGTAGATCCCACAACCCAAACTGGAAGAGTATATCATCTTACAGAGTTGGAAAGCACTCGGGCAACGAAGAAACTCCAATCGAAAATGTTAAGAATAAAATAAAGATGTAAAAAAATAAAGAAAATTTTTTGTATTTCATTGTTTCATATTGTATTTCATATTACCATGTATATTACATATTGTATTTCATTGTTTCATGTATTTCATATTGTTTCTATACTAAGGTCCAACATTTATAAAAACATTAGAATTAGGCCTACATAACTGAAATTATTCAACATGAAATTGAAATTAAAAATTTTGTGATACTTCAGTGATGCATTTTTAACATATCTCCTGATCCCATCATGGTCCCACTCTGAAATTTTTATGGTGTACTCACAAAGTTATATATAAAAACATATATAAATTTGAAAAAAATTAAAAAATACCAACTCAAAAATTTTTCAAAAACTATTTTTTGAGTTTTACTAAAAATATATTTTGTCCCCTAATGTATTCAAGTTGGGTATCACATTAAAGCCCATTAAACCCTCTTTAAAATGAGCTATCTCTCAGCTCTCTAGCACTAATAGAACCAAAGTTATGGCAGATTTTAGATTTTAGCGCACGTTAAAAAACACGGCATTTTGTGATTTAGATAAATGTATAAATAAAAAACTATCGGGGATATAATTTTTTGAAAATTATATTTGAGTTCAGGATGTCAGAGAGTATAAATAAACCAAGTTTCAGCCAAATCTGAAATGGTCAAGTTGAGTGACTTGTTGGTTTGACATGGAATGACCCAAAAGTTTAAAGATGAAGTCTAAGTTTGAATCAGTGTGGCTGTCTGTTGTATCTTGCTATACCATTTGAAATGCCAGGTCGCTTCCAATAAAACAATCGGTATAGTGCTGATCACATAAAGATGATTGTAGATGACTCTCCTTCTAGAAGCTGGATAGAGAGTTGTTCTCCTACCAGGAGCTTGATAAAGAGTTGTTCTCCTTCTATGAGCTGGATCAAGACTGTTGTTCCCCTTCTAGGAGCTAAATCAAGATTGAAGAAAAGTTCTGTTGAAATAGACCTCCAAAACTTATTCCCTGTTCCATGGTAGCAATTTCTATGAACATTTCCCTTTCATTTATGACATTTAAAGTTGATTAATTTGGTTTATTTCTTCAAGATTTCACTTTAGTTAGTTTTTAATATAACCCTTTTTGTTATTTTAATGTTTATTTTACTTTAATTAGTTGTTGATTAACTAATTATTATTTAGTTTATTTGTATATAGGTTGCCAGCACTGTTTTTGCAAAATCCAAAAACTTGACTCCTCCCCTAATGTGTGGTAGGGGTTACTGCAGGTTGATTCCTGTATTGTCTGACTTTCTGGAATTTAATTTGTACACTTTCTTGAAAATTCCCATATCTATGGTTCTAACAAGAACTCTGGAAATCTGTAAATGTCATTTTGTTCCTCTTGACTTCTGGATTCCATACAACTTTGATTTAAAGTTGTAGGGTGATAACTTTCTAAGATGTACCCTTTTTCGTTTTTCATGATTTTTTTCTTTGACCAACTTTTGATCGGTTCGGAATTTCTTAACTCTTCTTTTGGGTTTTTGTAGCCTCTGCTTTAGAAATGAAGGAATTCTTTACGTTTTTCATTTTCTGATAAGTTATTCATTGTTGAACTTTGTCGATTTTTTGATGGTAAAAAACCTCCCCAAAATTAATTATATATGTACTTATTTTGGTATCATTATATTATGTCACATATCCTTAACCTATTTCCATTATAAAAATTTTAACTTATTATAATAGACAAAATTTTAGGTTTTTGTCTATGCATGTTTTTTGCAATAACTATTAAACTATTCGGGTTAATAACAAATTTCTTGTATTTCCTATGCTAACCAGTTATTCTTTATCATATTATGCTTTTATATTCAAAATTTAAACAATTTAAAATTTAATATAGGAAATTGCATGTGAATTATTTTTTGTAACAAGTTGAATCAGATTATTTAGTAGTACAGTCTGGACCTGTAATATCACGTGATCAACCGAGCTATTGTTCTCAGTCCGACCTGTTGGCTCATGTTAGCCAGCTAGTCTCTTACGCTTTGGATGTTTCATTTATTAATGAAATTGACAAAACTTTTATAATTCTACTTTCCTTCATATTAAACTAATTTTTTCTGTGCAAATTATTAATTATTTTGGTTGGCACATAGATATGCCTATTGAAGGTAGCCGTCACACTAAAATTTGCCAAACAGTGACTATGAGAGAGTACCTATATTTTGTATAGAATTGCGATTTGGGGTACACCACCATTTGGGAGTTTTAATCCAATTATAAATAATGGGTAATTTTAGGAACGGCCCCTCAAAACTGCCTGGGTTCTTTATTTCAATTCAAAAATCAGTGGATCAGTATTTTATTAACACGAAACTTATGTCTATTTCCCTGATATACAATATAAAAAGAAGAATTCCATTAAATGAACAATATACAAACTAAGTATTCATTACTCAAAGCCCAAAAGTGTTCCAACTATTGTTACTCTTTTTACAATGAAATTACTGATTTTACTGCTGACTTTATATATTAATGCTTGCTCACCTATGTAGAGTATCAGCTATGGACAACTCCTTTGTCCCCCTGTCCTAGAGTCAGACTTCCTGGGCTATGTCCTTCCGTCCAAGAATCAAGCTCCCTGGGCTATCTTCCACCACGGCTCGCGATGCGGCCGCGTATCTTCCAAGCTCCAAGAGATCCCCTCCATATTGTGCTGGCTTCTTATATATGTTTTTGTTGGCTCTGGTGCTCTACTTTCGTTGCAAGTCAAGCATTTCAACACTTTTTCAATTCTTTCACAATAGTTGGGTCATTCTGAGCTTTGTTAACATGAGTTATTCCTAACATAATTTACTTAACCTAATAACTTTAATTGAATTACATATATCCCTAACAGTAACTAACTCAACAGATATTCGTTGACTACTACTGTCGAGTCGAAGGAGATAGATTGAAATAAATAAGAAAAGAACAAACTTAGTTACGAGTTGATACTTACGTGGGCTTAGCTGATGCAATACGAGTTAAAGCGGAACAGGAAAATCTTCAAGTTGGATGAATCGTCATTCTACCTTCTTCCTTCATCGGTAGTCCAAGAAACATGATGAACCAAGATGCCATGGCTATGTTAAGGAAATATGGAAAACCAGACTTATTCATAACATTTACTTGCAATCCTGCTTGGCCAGAAATTGTAAATACTATTCACCCTTGGGAAACAGCTAATAACCGTCCAGATATAGTTGTACGAGTTTTCCACGCAAAGGTCAAAGAACTATTTCGAATTCTTCACACTGTCGAAATATTTGGTGAAAGCGTATCTTTACACAGTTGAATACCAAAAACGAAACCTTCCTCACATTCATTTACTGCTAATGTTAGAAGATGATTGTAAATTTTGGAGCCCGGATGAAATCGATAAAGTCGTGTCTGCCGAAATTCCAGATGCTTCAAACGAAGAACTATTCAAATTAGTTAAAGCTCATATGATCCATGGACCATGCGAGACTCTAAATCCAGATTGTGTATGCATGGAAAATGGAAAATACAAAAAAGATTCCCTTATACAAACGGCCAGATAATAACTGAAAAATAACAAAAAAAAGTACATGGGCAGAATATTGAAATAGGAAACCTGTTTATTGTGCCCTATAACCCATTTTTATTACTTTACTTCCAAGCTCATATTAATGTGGATATATGCTCCAGTGTTTGAAGCATTAAATATATACACAAATATGTGTACAAAGGACATGACTGCTGTAATTGTAGAAGTAACTGCTCACAGTGATAAACTTGACCATGATGAAATCAAGCAATTTTTGAATGCAAGGTATGTTGGTTCTACTGAAGCTGCATGGAGGATACTAGCATATCCAATGCACGATCACCGTCTGCCAGTGCACTTACCAGATTGACAAAATGTTTATTTTAGGACTGATGCTCCAGAAGATGCATTGATTAGGGAAGAGTTGAAACATACTAAGTTGACTGCCTGGTTTAAACTTAACTTAAATCCAGTAACAAAAAGCCCCTAAATATATCCAGAGACATCTGTGCATTATACATGGAAAAACAATCAATGGAACTAATGTAAGATTATAGGACGTATGTACAGTGTTTCACCGTCTGATTCTGAGAGATATCACTTACGACTGCTACTCCTCCATGTAATAGGTGCTACAAGTTTTGACAACGAAAACTTACCAAGAAGTTCATCCAACATTTAGAGCTGCAGCATTGTCTAGAAGAAGCTGAATCGTTCCAAATGCCATTTCAGTTGAGACAACTATTCGCCTATATATGTATTTTTCACACTCCAAACAGTGCTTTGGATTTATGGAATATTTTCAAACATTCATTGTCTGACGATTACATGCGAACAAGTACTGAAGAAACTGCATATCACCTTGCTCTTCAGGATATTTATGAAACACTTAAACTTCATGGGTTTACGCTATCCAACTTTGACTTACCTCCAGTTGACAATTCTTTAATAACACAACAAAGTTTTAATTCTGAAATATTATTAAAGCCTCAGTGTGTTACAAATATGTTGTCAAAAGCAAATATAATGCAACGTGCATTCATAGACGAGATTACAAACTTGATTGACAAATGTAACGCAAATTAAAGTAATGCTTACTTCTTAGATGGTTCTGGTGGTACTGGAAAAACATTTGTATATCAGTGCTTGATTGAAATTTGTAAACAACTTGAACAAAATTTCATTGCAGTATCATGGATAAGAATTGCTGCAATGCTACTTCCGGAAGGGCGGACTGTTCACAGTAGATTTAAATTACCATTAAATTTGAACGAATACTATATCAGCGCTTAAAGTAAACAGCAGATCACATTCATTTAGCAAAATTAGTAATTTGGGATGAAGCCCCAATGGCAAGTAAACGTGCTTTGATGTGTGTAAACAGACTTTTAAAGGATATAATGAACAATGATGTTATTTTTGGTGGAAAAATTGTGATACTTGGAGGAGACTTCAGACAAGTTTTACCTGTAGTTCCTCATGCCTCACGAGCCATGATAATCCATAATTCTATAAAATTTTCACCTCTATGGCCTTTTTTCAAAATTTTTACCCTACATGAAAACATGCGGGCCAAACCACAGGAATTGGAATTTTCAAATTTCTTACTACAGATAGGAAATGGATAACATAAGTCAGCAGATGAGAATGACTCACACTTAATTAATTTACCAACTTCTTTGATGACAAAAGAAAATATAGTGATAGAAATGTATGGCAAAAATATTTCAGACAACAATTCCCGGTACTAAATAACAATCTTCAAGGGTGTTGGATTGGTCGTGGAAGTTAGTTTTTAGATTGGCCAACCCAGTCTCCAGATTTAACTATGTGTGACTTTGTCTTATGGGGGCTATTTAAAAGAGCAAGTCTATACCCATAGTTTCATCAATGATAAGGATTTGAAGAGCATTATCGAAGAGCAACTTCTTCATATTCCATATAATTTCTTTACAAGGGCATATAAACCATTTGTTAGGTGTTGCTATCAATGTGTTGCTGCGGATGGGTTTCAGTTTCAATGAATTAATTAATATTTTTATTTTATATTCATTGGTTTTTAAATAATTAGTTTTTTTTTTGTTTTTTTTTTAAGAAAATTGTGTTTATATGAAATTATGTTTGTAGAAAAGAAAGTTTTTCCAAACGTAACAAAAATGGTACTTTATTTCAACAATTTTTTTTGTGTTGCTGCCAATATTTTTCTGTAACAACTTAGTGTGTTTAAATTTTCAGACATTTTTGTTAACTTTATTAAAAAGTATGTAAAGTTTCAAAAAACAAAAACAATTGTTTGAAGAATAAGGAATTAATAGAAAATCAAAAGTGTATCTCTTCGTAGGACACACTGTATAAGGTCTTTGTCAAAAAAACAAACTGTGTGTAGGACAATGGTACCTTAGTCTCCTTCAAAGTGATCCTCACACACTTATATGGGGTGTTTGATAAGTTAACAATTCTGTTAAGAATCAAATCACAACTTTCATTGTATCTTTAATGTTTTCCATTTTAATTTTGAATCACAAAATTTCATGTAAATTTGTCTAATAGAACATTTTTCATAGTGTTTGAAAGAGGATAAGTGTGGTGTTTCTTTATTCCAATGGAAAAAAATGAATTTTCTGTGCATTCACTTTTGTGTAAAAAAACCATAAGGAACTAAAGAAAAGCTAATAAAAGTATTATGGTGATTCTGCTTAGTCGCATGAAATGACTTACTGAATTTCTAGGTCATAAAAGCTCTAATCATTCTAAGTACAGTAGAACCTCTGTTAACCAGCCTCGGATTAACCGGTCCTCGGATTAACCGGCCTATATCGTAGTGTACGGGTTGGATGAGAGTTTCCGAAAATAAATTGTAATTGAAACACCAAAGCGGCGATATCAAAGGACTTTGTGGATAGCGGTATCCCATTGTCGGCGGCGTAAAAACACAGCGGCACTAAAACGGCGGCGATTACAAACGACTTTGTCGATAGCGGTATCCCATTGTCGGCGACGTAAAAACACCTCGGCACCAAAGCGGCGGCGATATCAAACGACTTTGTCGATAGCGGTATCCCATTGTCGGCGCCGTAGAAACACCGCGGCACTGGCACCCGTCGGTATAGCAGACATACACCCACAAAAACGTTTGATGGGCCGCTTTTTTCCCACGAATCATTTTAGTATCATTATGAAAAATATAACATTTCTTTTCGGTTTTCTTCTTGTCTTTGACGGGTATATTACAGTAAATAAAAAAAACAACGGAAGCCTGTGTTGGGAAAACAACGGAAGCCTGTGTTGGGAAAACAACGGAAGCGTGTGTTGGTTTCGTTTGAGACGCGGTTAAATGTGTCAAAAGACTTGACAGAGGGGAATCTGTAAACGAGCTTTGTAGTGTTTAATTTTTCATGTTTGATGTATAATATACATAACATAATATATAAGATACATTTATGTACAATAAAATGAGTTGCAATAACATCTTATTTGCATAATTCTTAGCGCTACCTGATTAAATAAGCTTTCTTTCAACGAAACCCGATTTTTCAGAGGAACCTCTGATTAACCGGCCAAACGGGCAACCGGCCCGGGTGTCAGTCCCGACTAGACCGGTTAAGAGGGGTTCTACTGTATCTAGGACATCTGAAGAGGTCACAACTGAAGAAATGGTTAATAATATTGTGTTGAATGATCATCAAATGAAGATAATCATGTTTGTGAACACTATATATGTTACGATATATGACAAATCAATCAGCTATGTTTACTCACAGTTGGCAAAAACAGAATTGTGCAAACATTTGAAAGCAGTGTTGGACGTTTACAAGTGAGTTTTTGAGACATTGTGTAACCTTTGGTGATGCATGGGTCCATTACTTCACTCATGAAATTAAAAAGCAGTCAAAACAGTGGATTCCTCCTTGTAAATGTTCTTTGAAGAAGGAAAAAACAATTCCAATGGCAGGAATGGTAGAAGCCAATCTTTTCTGATTGTAATCTTCATTGACTATTTAGAACATTCAAATCTATTACACACAGTATTATGCTTATTTATTAGAACCATGTTAAAGTGAATTGATAACACTTTGTGAATGAAAAAAATGTTTTCTACAATAGCAATGGACCAGCTCACAATTCTATAATTGCTATGGTCAAAATTGTTCTACCAAGTGTTGTCTCATTCAACCAATTCTCCAGATTTGGCCCTTCAGGATTTCTTTCTCTTTGCAAACCTGAAAAAATGGCTTAGTGGAAAAAAATTCCCTTAAATAAAAAGGTCATTGTTTAAATATATGGTTACTTTAAAGTTCAAGAAAGAATATTTTTATAAAGATTTAAAAAAGTTGTAAAACCGTTGGACAAAGAGTTTACTCCAAGGCGTTACAGTTCTTGAAGTACCATGTCACTCTCTCATGTCATGCGGTCTCTTTCTCCAGTTCCTTACTCTCATTTAGTTAAGGTACTCGACTACATCATCACTCAACCTTTTCCTGGGTCGACCTCTTCCTCTTTTCTCTGAACATTTTTAATAAACTTTCATGGTCTTCTCTTTATCCATTCTTTCCAGATGTCCCAAAAATCTTAGACATGCTCTTTTTATTTTCGTAACAATATCTAGGTCATTGTACAGGTTCTTGATTTGTCCTAACTCTCTACAGTCAATTTTCTTTCTGTACTGCTCCTTAAATCTTTCTCGAAGTGCTAGCATTGTTTCGGTTATTTTAGTCACAACCTATGTTTCTGACCTATATAGAACTATGGATGTGATAACTGTCTTATATATTCTAATTATTGTTGTTATTATAATCAAGGATGACTGCAGTGTTGATTGGAGCGCATAGTAACACAGACATGGAGCTGTAATTCTTTCTTCTACCTCCACTTTGATATCACCACTTTTTCCAATGACTGATCCAAAATATTTAAAGGGATCGTCCCTCTTGAATTCATATTCATCCAATCAAAGTGTATTTGCTAAAAGGAGACCATTTAAAATTATTAATTAAATTATGATAAATTAAAAATTGTTTCATTTACCGACAGTAGTTCACCGGACATGACAGAGCGTACACCTAGTGAAAGACATTATTTATTAAATTAATTTTTGTCTTAGTGTAAATGTATTGTAAACATTTTAATGTATGACGAACTCTTCTGAGTGAACAATCAAACGTATATCTGATGATGGAGTTATGACTTTGAAACATGTCATAACGTGGAAATCGACTGAAGTCACAAGACGGACCATACAAGGTAATTTATTATTATAAGATTTCTTTTTTTCTTAATATTTATACAAAAATAAAACTTCAAAATTTGGTGTTTTCTATACTATTTGTTTCAAAGATAGGATAAAACTCAAACACTTGTTTCACAAAAAATACGTTTACTTAATTAAACGTGTTTCAATGACAAAGTCACCATCCTTAGTGATACATGAGCTACATAAGTTATAGTTTAGTTATTATAGTTCATGTATCACTGAGGATGGCAACTTTGTCATTGAAACGTGATGGATTAAGTAAATGTAATTTTTGTGAGATCTTGTATTTGAATTTTATTCTATCTAATATTATCTCACAAGTCAAGCTCAATATTTATTTATGTTTCAACGATCTTTTCTGTAATATTTGTTCACCCCCCACTCACTAACTACAGTTTATTTAAATTGGGCCCTCCCACTTCAATACCGCAGGTTGGAATGAACCAAAGCGTACAGAAAAAAATCGTCTTAAGTGAGATTTGAACCCACTACCATCATCACCAATCCTTATCTAGGGAATGCCAATCATAAGCCTCTCAACAACTAAAACACTTAGATATATCCAGCCAGTTTAGGTTGGGCCTAAACTATTGGTACCTCCACCCCTTTATTTAACGCTTCCAGTAATTATTATTAATTTTCCCTTAGTTCAGAGAGCTCATGAGCCAATTTTTAAATTTTTTATTACTTATCTCTAGAGCGAAGTTCCTCGATCATAATCAGGAACTACATATTAGTCACTTAGATGTAGTTGTTAACCTGTGTGTGGATTATTAAAATAATTGCAAGCACAATTTTTAGTTATGAAATTAATTTATATATATATATCAACAAATTAATTTTTTTTATAAATTCATCTTCTATATTAGTATAAAACAAATAAATTCTGAAAATTAAGAGTAGGTTGGAATTTTACCAAAATTTGACTACTTATTTCTTTCTAATTTGAGAATTTGACTTCTCAACAATTCTTATTCTATTAAAATTTCCACACACATTAACCCTTTAAGGAGTTCCAGAATGGCAGCAACTTCTATACCGAAATAAGTAATAAAAATCCAAAAAAAAGTCATAAGGAATAAGGAAAAAAACACTGCAAAAACTGTTGAAACTGGGTTTGTTATTAATTATTTACCACAAAATGCAGCAAAAAAAGAAAGAAAAATATTTATTAATGTTGTAACACCTAAAAAAGGTTGGTCCAATTTAAATAATGGGAAATAAGCGGGAATCGAGATAATTGAATAGAAGGGGATAGAACGAGAGTCAAAAATGTGACCTATGTCTTTTAAAATTAAAACGAAGTAACTTCAATCATTATAAATTTCCAAACACAAATAAATAGTAATGTATATATTTTTAGGAAATTTAGTAATAAGAAGTTCAATAAATTGTGTGTGTTGTGGAATGATGTGATTGGACACATTTATGAATTACGTAGTATTTGAACAAAACGTTAGATAGATTGTAGGTGAGATGATTATCGCTGATGTAGAGAGATTTGGAATAAACCGGTACTAACAGGAAATAGAAAAATGCCATGCGCTACCCAGTCTCAGTTCAGTGGTTGAAGGTATAAGACGTATTTTCAAAGTAGAGTAACTTTTCAAAAATGTGATTCAAGAAGTTAACAAAAGTGTTAGACAGGAGTTTAATGTTGTCAGATATAATCTGTACCGAACTAATTTACTGACAGTAGTTTGAACAGTATGGTGGAGTGTTTTTTAAGATGTAAAAAGTATTAAAAAATGGACAAAGACTTTTATGACGAGTAACATGTTACGTAAAAAGACAATAGCAGTGTCTCGTGTTGATCGGTTGAATGATGGACAGTATTAAGTGTCAAAATGAACTAATAATGTTTTTAGACAATTTTTATATGAACTTTAATTTGAGCGATGGAAATGGATCTGATGTGCATCGTTTTCAAGGAACGGTTAAGCAACTCTACGCAGTTAGAAACACGTGCTCCTCAATTTGTATTGTACCTACAGACTGGTAAAAAATGTGTTACACAACACAATAAATTTAATTCATGTATAATATGAAATATAATTTGTCTCATGTTTTTAAAGATGATTTCATTTTCTTTTATGAATTGATATTTAAGATAAATAATTTTTTTATACATATACATAAACAATAAATGTTGATTGATTTGATTTTTCTTCTCAAATAAAAGTAAATTCATAATTAAATAGCAGATATTTCGATCTGTTCTTTTCTTAAATAAATAATTTTTGTTGCAACATAATTTAAATTCAAGTTTTTTAACAAAATATACACCTTCTTCAAAGGTTAAATAAATACACTAATAATTGATAGGATGTTAGTTGTAATAAATTTAATTGATGTATTTGTGATGATATATGTTATGTAATAATATTGTTTTTAATAAACTTATGTAAAATTTCAGCTCAAGTGTTCTCATTTCAAAACAAAAATCACTGAAAGTACACAGAGAAAGAATTCACACCCGAGATCATAAATAATTAGTCACTTTTTTCAAAATTGACGAGAATTCGTCTAAGCTGAGCAATAACATAATAAAATCATTTCTTTATATAGTAAAATTAAATTTTTTTTTTTAAAGTAATATTTATGATGAAACCATAAAAGGTGCTCGTTACTAAATTATTATAAATAGATCTATTTCACTTAGGCCTATTCTCAACTTAAATGACCAAATTGTATTAAATTCGTCACCTCTTCTAAAACCCATCCGTAACATAGTTCATCCCCCTACCTTTCCCGATTTCTCTATTTTATTTCAGTTTCCTGTACTTATGTTTAAATAGTTGTCTATACCTGTAAATTATCAGTTGCCCGAACATGCCGCAAGGCGAAACAATTGTAGCTCATTTATACTATTAAATATTTGAAACTTTAAGCTTTTGCTTTATTTTATCCTTGTATTTACAATTTGTTTAGCAGTTTGATTAGGAAGTAAAATAAGAAGTTTATAAACAATTTTATAAAAGAGACAATTTACTATACAGTGTATCTCATGATAAGGTAATAAATACAAAAACAAATATAAATATATAAGCGGAACCTATACATTTTGTATACAAATCTAAAAAAAAAAAAAAAAAAAAAAACACCCAAAACAGAAAACAAAAAAGGTAATCAATACTTGTAGTCACACATATCAATAGAGAGTAAGATGTGTTTTTATAACATTTATACAAATGTAAGTGCCTAATATGATTGCAAATTACAATTATTCTGTATGTAATGGTACCAACCTGACATCTCTATGATGATATTGGGTTGAGTTACCAACACAAATTTAGTCTGTGGAGGCTCTTTCACGTATGTACAGTTTTGAGGCCTATTAGGGCTGAGACACTGACATGAGCAAAGAGAGGTAATATATACACTAGTGATGAGACGATTAATCGTAATCACAATTAATATGGTAATTTGCAATTAATATTAATCGGTGATTCATACTTCTCTTACCGATTCAGGGTTAACAATTAGAGCTTACCACAAATGATTTTTCCCTTAAAGGTAAAAAACCTTTCGGTAATCGCTTTAAAAAAGAAGAAGATAAAATAGAGACCATTTCCCCTCGATATTACTCATTAATTTGGAAAAGGGTTATCAAGACATAGGAAGACGTATTTTAGTTGAAAACAAAAATAGAATATCATCAAAATTTATATTTATGATTTTAACTATAAAACAAAAGACTAGCATTTTTATGAAATATATAATTTACTACTTTTGAAACAAAAATATTAAAAGTTGTACAGTTATATAGTAGTTCTGTAATTATTTTCGGTTTATGTATCATGACAATTCCATTCTACATGAGTTCCCGGGAATCCTTCTATCCTGAAAAACACAACTGTAAATAAGTTCTCACTCTTCACATTTACTAAATGACAAAGAGTAAAATTATCGAATGATTTATTACTCTATACAAAGTATGTGTTTATACCATGGGTATGCATTTTTATATGTGTGTATTATCTAACATAAGATAGATTGCAAGATGTTATCCACTTCAAGTCAATATGACAGAATAGTAACATTCAGCCTGGTAGAAATTGAAATCTTGTGGCCTTGTAACATCGTACCTCTTTTAATTTGAAATTAGCACGAGGAAGAGCATGAGTTTGAAGCTTGCATGCAATTGGTAGAGAGAAAAAGTAAAGAGGGTATGCGTAAGAAAAATAGTCCGTCTAATTACCTTCAATAATTTGAAAAAGAGTCAAGATTTGAGAACAAGGAAAATGATAACAAATGATCAGAGAAATATTAATATCATTAGTTTTAATGTAAACCTAATTAATAAGAATAATTGTGAACGTAAGTAATTTATGAACAAAGCGGGAACGGCCTGTTGCCGACCAAGAAATTGCATAGCGTCTTTTCAGTAGACAGACTTTGGTTAGTGGGAATTCAGAGCTAAAAGCGATCAGATGTGTTTAGTTTGTTATGTTGTTCCAAAGTAGAACTATGGAAAACAGTTAAAATGTGAAATTATGAGGTTTAGTAAGGACGATGAAGTTTAACATCGGTAAAAGGCGTGTTTAGTAAATATTGTTGTACTAACAGTTGTTAGAGATTGAGTTAATGGGAAGTTCGTTTGTATGTTCGAACAAAGTACCATACGGTTCTTTAAGTTCATTGATATGGATTAAAGGTTTGAGTTTTGAGTGTTTTCTGGACAGTGGAACAATAAATCAAAATCTAAAGTGTTATACGCGATTGATTTAAAATCATGAACACTTAATCTGAAGTATGAATTTGTAAAACGTGATCTGAACAATGGTGCACGTGTTTCAATGATAAATGCTGAAATGGTAATGTAATAGACAAGACTGTTATTTTGTGAGAAAAATCGAACAATTTATATTAAAATGAATACTAATTATCATTTTGATAGATAGATAACTATGATGAACTCCGTAAAGCGAAGGAAAGACAATTCGAAGACGTAAGCACAAAGGGAAAAGGCACTACCGCGAGGCATCATGCCATCTTCGGAAGAAAGTGTTTTCGACGAAATAATAACGTGTTTGGTATCCACGTTTAACAAACTCTTATTATGAAATTATGTATGTATTTGATATGATTTGTGTTATTTAATGTTGGGGATAGGATCTGATTTGATGATTGGAATTTTGATTAATAAGGTAAAGCCTTATATTTTAACCCTTTCAGTGCCAAAGTCCTGTTTAACTGGAGGTTTCAAAATATGCAAGAAGTGCCAACGTCCGCTTGGACCGGACTTTAAAAATGTGCGAGAAATGGCAACGTCCGATTGCGCCGGACGTTAGTTAAACAAATCATAAAAAAATCGAAAAATGATATTTTTTGTTAATATTTTATATCAATCTGTTTAGAAAGAATAGTTCTTTGTTTCACATATGGTATAGTTTACAAAATCAATGCAAAGATCGATAATGAGTGTGATAATTCAATCGAGTTGGCATTGTCAAATTGCATTGTCAACTCAGCTGCTTCACAATTAATTATTCTTTGCGCTTAAGTCTTGACGCAATGGTTGTTTTGTTTTGTTTCAAATTCTGTATGTAGGTTATGTTTGATTGTTTTGTATTTATGTAAATTGTGTAAATATATGTAATAATGGATCGATAAAGATCGCCCTTGAGTGAGAAACTTAGTGGAGGAAGAATATCTTGAGGATAATTTTGTGTCTGATATTTTTGTGGTAGTGATAGTGACAAATGTATTACCGAACATAAGTGCTAAATTAACATTTTATTTTACAACTTAATTATAAATATTTTAGTTTAAATAGTGCTTAAGTGGTTTAATTCATAATTATTCTTTTACTAGTTTGTTATTTTTGTTTGATGTGCTAAATATTTTTGAAATATAAGTTATTTTTAAAGTTATTTACTATTTATGCTAGCGTTTCCGAGAAAACATTAAAACGTTCTTATTTCGAAAAAGTAGCATAACTTTTTTATTTAGCAAGATATCGGCCCAAAATTTTGAACACAAGTATAGAACAAAATGTGTCTTAAAGTGATGTGCAAGTTTTTAAGTAATATATATTTTCTCCATCTGTTTTTTTTCATAAAAACTGGAAATTTTATCAAAATTTTTTGTTAACGTAAGCAATTTTATTTTGTCTAAATTGTTTGGTATGTTATGAATGTGTTTAGAGTAGTAGATATTATTTATAGATCTATTAAAAGACAAACAAAAAAAAAATCATGATGATATCTTTTTAAATAACAAAAATACAGCTGTTTAAAAAAATCCTTACGTATTCGTTAAAAACAGGTCGGCACTTTTGGATACACTATGGGAGAAAATGCCTGGCACTTTTGGGTAGTGCATACAAAAAAATGCCTGGCACTGAAAGGGTTAAACTATAAAAAGTATCTTTAGAAACTCCTTTGATAATCAATAATATATTGTAACTTGTTATAATTTTAAAGAATATAATTCCTATTTTAGTAAATTCATTTCTTTTTAAAGTTGCAATAAAGGAATAAAGTCAGTAATTAAATTCTATTCAAAATTTTTACCAATATCATTTAACCCTAGAAGCGACACCGACCCTCTCAGTGGGTCGATTTTTAATGCATGGTCTAGTCTAACGTCCGGAAAACATGTATTTTGCAATTCAACATTACGCCCACTTAAAATTGTCCTATCACAATAAATAAAATACCATTGGAAAAGTAATGTTCCGTAGATGCATAATCATGCAAAAAAATACCACAAAACGTTATAAATAATATTCCAAAAATTGGTGAAGTTCGCATATTTTTGATGCGTAAAATCGTAAATTTCAACTGTGCGGTTTTTAGTAAACGCGACGTCATTTTTCCCCATATGATTACAAATCTATTTATCTGTCAATTAAG
Source organism: Aphrophora alni (assembly GCA_963513935.1). Lineage (NCBI taxonomy): Eukaryota > Metazoa > Arthropoda > Insecta > Hemiptera > Aphrophoridae > Aphrophora > Aphrophora alni. The sequence continues at coordinate 20,688,735 of OY740778.1, forward strand.
GCAACCAAAACACTGTTCTATAGATCACATGTTTCTCTTTCTAACCGTAGATTACAAATTTTTCTGCGCCTCACAGATCCAGAGATATTTCTACTTGACCATAGAAGAAACCTGACGGCACGAAATTCAATTGGCATTCGGTGCAGTTAACGAAAAGACATAATCGATTTTTCATTTAGATTTTTTTGTTTCGATATTGATAGTATGTTGTAGATGACATTTCATTCTACAAGTTGGTACCACTTGCTATAGGCAATATTTACTTAGAAAGTTTTGTTTTGATCTCGGAACATACGCAAATTATGCGACGTAAATACTGTAATAAATGACGTAGCGCATATTGTTTTGGGGTTAGATATTTGTTATTTTGAAGGTTTGTGTATACAAATTGTATATAAATTTTGTATACAAGTTACAATATATGTGTTTTTTATCTAAAGTTTATGTTTTGAGTGAATTTCTAGTTTGTGAATGGTTTATATTTGGGATAACCTAAAAGGTAAATTGTAAATCTAGGCTATAACCAAATTTTCTTATATTGAGTGTTTTATTTGATTATACAAGTGTGTTATTCTTTGTAAAGTATATTGTTTTAGTGAAATCTAATGATTTTGTCTTAGGCCTAGCTTTAGAAAGTTACTAATTACGCCTAAATTGTCGAGGTGTCAAACCTATCCTCAACCGTCAGAGTATCACTTTTTAGGGGAAATCATTATTTTTATTTTGAAAATGTAACAAATTATTATTTTTTTCCCCTAAATATATTACAAATATATTACAAATCTCAAGTAATTGTTGAAAAAAATCAAAAAAATCTATTTGTATGGTGTAATTAATCGTTGAAAAAAATCAAAAAATCTATTTGTATGGTGTAATTAACGATATCTGTGAAATTATTCTCTTTTTACTCTCCGATTTTTTGGTATTTGACCAAAAAACTCCAAATGTGATACATCTAACATTTTTTTCACTACACACCTAGATTCTATGCACCTTTCTGAACATAATGATATATAGCACTTTTGTATAAAATATATATTACTATTTTTGGTAAATTGTTGAAAATAAAATGACCAATGTTCCGTTTTTCGTAAAATATTTTTTAAATTTTGAAAATGTAACAAATTTATTTTATTTTTTTCCTAAATATATTGACAAATAATACACAAAAATGTTATATATCTTAGAAAAAGGTGGTAAGCTATTGATTTTGGATGATACAGGTTTTTCTGAAAAATGATAACATCATTTTTTGACATGTAACATACTTACTCAAAAACCGTTTCAAAAAATTTTTTTTTTATTACGTAGATGAATTCTATGCATCTTTCTGAGAAAAATGATGTCTTATAAGTTTGTTTTTGTATAAAAATAATATTTTTTATTAATTTTTAAACAAAGGAAGAATTGTCAAGAAAATTAACCATGCCGCCCCTAGGGTTGAATAAGGAGATTAAATAGGATATATTAAGGTAAGATTTTGAATATGATTATTCAAACTTTGTATCTATTTATTATGAATGTATGTTAATAAACATAATGCACTATTTCAGCACAAAAAGGACTTCTAATTTTTAACACAATATCCTACTAAAGTACACTGTAAAAAGAACTTTGCTACGACCCAAGAGATTTCAAATGTAAATTTTAATTTTTAATATATATTTTAATTTGGTAATTATTGTGTTACCATGGCGCCCAACATATCAGAACTTAGCTGATTTCTTTCATAATCAGTAAAAAACAAACCCACCTCATATAGAATTGTTTCAGCCTTAAACTGGTGTTTATATATATTTACTTTCAGGTATGTACTTCTGCATTTTTCATTTAGACTACGTCTCTCAGTCTCCTGTAGTAGCAAAACGTAAGTATAGTTTATGACAGACTTTATAGTACAAGTATGATGATTTGTTTGATCAACATTTTGTAAAAACAACTAACTAAATAACTAGAGAAACAATATTTTTTATTTTTTCAGAATTAAAAAAAAAAAAAATTGAAATGAACATAATTGAGGATTGTCAAACTGGAAACCAAACGTCTTATTCCCTACTTTTCAATATTTTACCAATTTTATTCAGTAGCTTTGATCAAATATTTTGTAACCAATTTTCCGCTCTCCTCAGATTTATTTATTAAATCACACAATTTGATTTAGTTACAGTATTTTGTAAATAATAAATAATTCACATCCATCGGGAATTATACTTAACTTTAAAAGAGAACAAAATAGATTGCCCAATAGTTGTCACATAAATGGACTAATCACACAATGAAAACATAATCAATACACATGCATTGCTATCTACTATGATAATGAAAATAATCTGCGGTCTTTCTACGAAATAAAATAAACTAAAATTAGTAAATATATATGGCAGAATTGATGAATATTGTCGAAGAGTAAAATTATGGATTGAGAATGACAAAATTATAACAAACATAAACATTACATAAAACATAGACTGCGTATGTTTTAAAGGGCACACAATTGATATGAACCAAGTGAGTTTGTTGTGAAAAAGCATTTATGGTTATGTTATCTGTTAAAGCATGGAGGAGGAATGTTTTGGACATTATTTCTGTAACTATGCAGAAAAAGTTCCCCAGTCCCTCAATTCTTTTATTTTCCCAATGGACCCTTCTTAGTGTACAGACTAAAGGAGGGGGAGGAGGATTAGTGATTTTGATGAACTTCATATTCGGTAGTGCAGACGCTAAACACAGACATAGTGATAAGAAAGATCACCAGGTATAAGGATCTGGCTTGTTTATTGTGTCTAGGAATGAGGCATCAAAATCAAATCTTCATTTTCTTTATCACATTATTTTATCTCTTATGTTAGCTTCAAAGATTGAAACAAATCTTCTCTTGAAAAACAAAACAAATGTTTTGAGAATAAACTCTGCTATGTTTCTTTAAAGTTGTTATACAGGATAATTTAATGCAAGCCCCCCTATCCTCCTTACTCTTATAAACATCTTTGTTATATTGTTTCTTAACTATCACCATTTTTTATTATGTTGTTTTAATTACATAATTATATAAATTACACATAATTTATACAAAATTTAAATTATCGTAATAAATTTAAAGAACACTACACTGATAATGAAGGGGGAAAAATCCGTTTTCTTCTGTTGATCTAAGCCTTAATTAAAACACATTTTTTAAATTTTTAAAATGGAAGAAAACTAATAAAATATAGCAAATAAAACCTGTAACAAAATATTAAAAACAATGGTCAAGACAATACATTTCCAGATTGTCAATGGTTAATTATTTCCGTGTGAAATAAATTAAAATAATATTACAGCGATTATGAACGAACTTACTTCAGTCAAAAAGTCTTATCAATCAAAAGCTTATTTATACTCATTGTATTATAAAATATAAATACATTACTTTTCTTTTTACTATTCATATGCAAGAGCAATGAGTTTAAATGTCCAGTTTTTGAAGTGAGATGTAACTGTCTGAGTCTAATTAAAAGGAAATACAACTGGTTCAAGGACAAAGGCAACTAGTCTACCCCTCCCATTGCCTACTCTTTCATTCTAAATGGCAGAACACTGAAACCTATCTTTTGTTAAGTATCACTCACAAGCATGGGGGCCCACACTGTATAACAAATTAGCCTATTACATTTATTATCCTTACTTTAATCCCCATTCTCAAAACACAAACACTGTCGTAATTGATAATCTCAGATTATTAAAAATAATCATAATCAGCAAGCCCCAAATCGTCTGATCCTTAATATATACATCTAGGAAGTCTATTAGGGTCTAGCCAATGTTAAAAAAGTAGTGAGGTTCAGAAAACCTATGTAAGAACTGTTTTAACAAACTTACCATATTACCTTTTGATCTACCAATACAATTTAACATTTTTCTACATTACATTGTATGATGGGGCTGGGTAAGTACCACAATGGTCCCATCAAATTATTTTATAACAACTTTTAAAGCCTAAAAATAAAAACAAAAAACTTAACTTTAAGAGGAGAAAAAATTCAAAACAAAATGGAGCATAATCTCATATTTTACAAGTTTTCGAGTGGTGTGTATTAGGTAAACCGAATTAACTTGTATTGTACAGCTTGGAAACCTGTATTTATTAATATTAAGGCTTCACACACAAATGGATACTCAAAAACCGATTACAGACTAACCCACTGGCTTACCATCTACATACAGAGTACGTTTACATCTATTCTTGATTTGGTAACTTTTATTTAACATCTAATGATATGATGTACGTTTAAACAAAAAGTAGTTCTTGTTCATCTGTTGTTGGCTCTACGACATAGAAGAAGATATCACCTCCAAGCTGGACATCTTCATTCATGATCCTTCCATCTTCTAAAATGTATGTACCAATACCTGAAAAATTAAACCAATAACAGTAAACCTTATAACAGTAGCCTATTGGTTTAATTATATGTAGGCTAGTTAAAAACAGGTAGGCTATATGTTAAAATTAATTAATACCATATGTTCATCTAGTGTTATTTAAATAGGATTTTGTTTATTCTTAATTGTTGACTAATAAGAATAATCATCCTTATTGGAAATGTCAAAATTTAAAGGTGATAATTAATGGCGCAAAAAACATTATATAAACTTTATCACACAATTATCCTTAAAAAAATTAAATCTCACCAAAAAAGTTAGTTTGGTAGTTATTTGTCAATTTAAAAGTGAAAATGAACCAAGAATGCCATCATTGAAAAAAAAAAAATTATAATATATTTAAATATGGTCTAAACTTGCTTTGCTTGTGTCGTAAACATGTCCTCAAAATAAATAGTATTCAATTAAAATCAAGATTTTAAATTACAGCTGTCAAAGTTCCCTTTTTTAAATAAATCCTGAATCAACTTTTTTTTTACTTGTTATTTTGCATATGGTTTCGTATCTTAATATTTACATTTTTTTTGTGGCCCAGCCAAGGAGCCCACCAAACAAAAACTATAATAAGTATAAATTTGGATGTAATGGGAAGGGATTCTAAATAATAAAATATCAATTGGCACTTGCAATTTTGTTGAGCAGTGCAAGATTACGTAGAAAGGGGGGAGAGACGAGGAGTGGAGGGCTTGAACCAGCGAGCCAAGAGAGAGTCTGTTCCGAGAGCCGCGAGAAGGAAGTTGAACGGCAGACCGCTACGGGACGAGGTTAGTCCATTTTCGGCCAAGTGCTATATAATTAATCGGTATGCTTTTCGGCCACTATTGAGGCCTTTTTATCTAGCCATTGTCTTTTTTTATAAATTATAATTATTTCTGTAATCTTCTAATTCGGCGCTAAAATAAAAGACAACATTAAATTTAACTTGCGTTGGGTGCGCTCATTAGCGTCCTAACCCGACTTCTTGGCCCATCCTGACAAGATTCAGCTAAAGAAAACGCGGTCTCCAGCCAGCCGGAGCTTCCAGCTGGTCAAAAGAAGTGGAGACAGTCACATTTTTTAATTTGATATAATAGGTAGAGTCTATTTTGAGAAATTATACATTTTAGAACAGTCTTGTGGCTGACTTTTTGTTTTTTACTGAAAACTCATGAACTAGCATTTTTATAGAGTTTGTGACTAATAAATTTTGATTGGGTCTTTAAAGGTTATACTTGAGTAAAATTTGATCAAAATTGTTACACCTGGTTTTGAGAACATAATTTTATACTTTTTTCTCATAGTTACCACCAAAGTTTGAGTTTAGAAAGTGACAAAATCCTGATATATGGCTAAAATATGCCTACACATCAAAATTTATTAAAATTGGTAATGCACAAATAAAGTGGGATTATTTAATTTTTTTTAGAGAAATTGTATTTTCATTCATTTGGTGATTGAAGTTTCAACAAGTGTAACTCATTACAGTTGATTAAATGTATGCACTTGAGCACGCTTTCAAAATTTCTTCCACAAAAATGCAAACAATTGTGTGGTTTCGGTATGGATTTACATTAAAGAAGAAAAAAGGCAGGTTTACTAACAGAGGATTATTAGTAAAACATGCCATATTGTGCTCACTATCCTTGCCTTGAATTATTACTACTCAGAGGCTAGCTGGTCGAAATTTAACTTGAGACAGATCAGGAAAACTTGTCATGTACACAAGTTTAGGCACTAAGCCAGCTGTAATGAGCCTGTAATGTATTACCACATAGAAATTTAGATCAGATCACTTGCTTCGGACTGAGAAATTTTGGAAGTCGAAGAGGAGATTACAGCTTGATCAAACATGCCAATTTTAATTCAAGCCAGCTGTCAAGTTGTCCCAAGTACTTTGATACTTAGAAAAACCTTAAATAATTATCACACGGCACTAAAATAAACACCAGACTGCGCTAAGAGTTGCTGACTTGCTGGTAGGTTTCTTCACATTGTTTGTCCAGAAAGAGACACTGTAATATCCAGTTTTTGAATTTTTGAATATGAGACAGGAAATAGCGGTAAAATAGACGCGTAATGTGATTGGTTAAAAAAGGAAACGGAAGAATCAATAAGGTCAAGCAAAAATAGACTTTATGGCTGTTTTTTAAATGATGAGATAAATTAAAATAAATTTCCAAAAAATGTATTTATAATGATAATAATGCTTAGTTTTAAGATCGATTCAATATTTAAGTGAACTTTTATTTAAGTACAGTGTGAAAGACTTGTTGTCATGTGATAATGAGTTTGAGCTATGATCACGTGATAAGTGTAGGGGATATCCAGAATTTAAAAGCGTGCAACTGTTGATTAAGGAGATCGGTCTTAGATGAGTCTTAGAACAGCATTGGTTAGTTGAAAAAAAGTTGTTGGTTAGTCGTCATCAGAGACAGACGTATTTTCTTACGTCAATGTGCTTCATGATAAAAGACGCTTTTATAACAAAGTGAAGTAATATCAACTAAGTGTGTAGCATAAACGATAATAGACAATGTGTCGTGACATAAAAAAAGATTTAAGTGTAACAAGTGTGAACAGTAATCTTTAAAAAAAAAAGACAAAAATCGGGCGGTCCTGTGACAATACGAAACGTGGTTCACATGTTTTGGTGCCTTTTGTATGAACTATTCGCAAAAAGGTGTGTTTTATGAAAGGACAGTAAGGTATCATGAATTATTTTGTTTTAAAAGAACTAAAGTCAGCATGTGGAATTTCTTCAATATTAAATTCAACAAAAAGACAACTGTTTCATCTCAGCGGACAAGAAGATGGCCTACCTTTGCTAACCAACTTGAAGACACCATTTTGTGGAGGGAAAATACATCTGATGCAACCTCATGGTAACTTGTATAAAAAACAATTTTGTTTCAATTGTGTAATAATTACAAGTAATTATTTTCTCTCTAGATATATAAAATATGAACCATGTATTCTTAAATAGTAAGATGTTCAAATATTGATATGAAAACAAAGCTAAATATTTCCTTTTGATAAAAGACGTCAATAATAAAAATTTTGAAAATTTAATTTAAATGGATGAATCCAATGATATTTCATGAACAAATTTAAGATGCTCATATAGCAATTTGAGTTAGTAAAGTCCTTGTTTAAAAAATTTTAAGTCTCTTCAAGACAAGAAATGAAATAATAGAAAGCTAGCAAATTTAAATTAATTTACAATAATAAAATATACATGTTAATTTTAAATATTTTAATAAACTTGTGCAGTTTCAGAAACAAAAGAAGAATTTCTAATTTACCTGAATACCATATTCCAAGTACACTTTCTAAAGAAGTCACGACCCTGAGTATTGATTAAGATTGATTAAAAGTAAAACGTTAATTTTTCAAAATAGGTAAGCTAACGCTACCTTGCGCCCATAAGCTGAGCAAATTATTTTCTTCTCTTTTAAAAAAATAAATTAAATTTAAAACCCGCTATTTATTAAATATTTACAACACTGCTCATAGATGTGTATATATTATAAAGTCCCACTCTTTTCGCTCATGTCAGTGACTCAACCCTACAAGATCTCGTTACTATATGAATATCACGTGGGAAGGTCAGCTTTGAGATTATATTTTTGATAATAACTTCACTTTTTATTATTGTAGAGAGGTGGTGTTTGCAGAATTTAAATCTGTAAATTTTTATTTAATTTAGTGTGTTGTAAGTTGAATAACACACTAACACACAAGATATGGGGGGGGGGAACTGTTTTAAATGGCCACCATGTTTACATTATTAATCCGATTTTTCTTAATTTCAATAAGGTTCTACATGAGCAGACTATATCACCCTATATCAATTTGGTATGAATCAGGCACCCTATACATGAGGCTATAAAATATAAAGTATAAGTGTCTTTTCTTGTTCTGGTTATTTTGTTCACTTTGTACTCTATAAACAACTTACCATTATCAATACAACTGTTGTCAACATTCAAACCAATAAATTCCTCCGGAGCTGTCAGTTGGACCATTGGTACTATAGAATCATTCTTTGTAGTCAAAGTCTCGGATTCTGCCAGTTGTTCATTTTCAACGTTGGTCCCTACATAAATAACATATATTTTTTATTAACTGCTGATAAAAGAATCATACATAATTTGGGATAAAAATCTAACCTAAATAATTGATTTAGTTTTTAATTCTTATCTGTACATTCAATTTTTACAAGACTACATTTGCACAACATGTAGAAGGAGGAGAGTATAATAAAGTATCCAACAACAGGCTATGACAATTTAAAGAGCCGCAAAAAGAAATACTGGAAAATAATGAGTAGGAAAAAGTAAAAAACATTTATTAGTGTTTCATAGAGAACCACCAGACACCACTAATATGTGTATGGGATAAATAGATGAAAAAAAAAACTGGTAGCTTATTACACAAGACACGTTCTCATAGGCCATTAGTCAGCAGTTTTAAAAGCATTAAGTCAATTAGTTAATTATAAAAGGGATTAAGGCTACCCAGCCTTCTGTCACTGTGATCCAAGAGGATCACCCAACTAAGTTTACACCCAGCCAAGATTTAAGCTTCCTACAAAGGCTAAAATGGTTCTGGGGACATAACTGTTACTTCTGCAATGGTGGGGAATGTAATGCTGACGTAAAGTAACGTTTTATAGGCTAGAGGTTCGCACTCCACAACCAGTGTTCAGGTATTAGTCAAAAACGTCAGTATACACTGCAACTTTTCTCTTGTTTGGAGAATAGGCCAATTATCAACCTAAGCTCCTTTATGCTAAATTCCAGTAATTGTTTAGCCTTTGTTTTAGAGAAAGCTATGCATTTTGGGGCTTGTCTTAGACCAGGGTATTTGGTACAATACTTGTTCCCAAAGGCTTTCATGATTTTGTAAAGATACGTCCTAAGCATTCCAAAGAACGGCTTAGGCCCGACAAAGTCTGCCTCTGCACCCTCCTTGGCAAGACGATCTGCTTCTTCATTGCCTGTTGAAAGCATCCGAAAAGCCTACGATAAAAGTAAAAAAATCTGTTCAAAAATGTGCTTGAAAAGTAGGTGTTCTAGAAACAATATTTCACAAGGTTATGAAAAAAAAGGTCAGGTTTACAGGCTATTAACTTAAGTTATTGCATGTTTTGCAGCCATGAGATAACCTTTAAGATGCCTTGCTATAGATACTCTTCATTGAAGTTGATGAGACTTTTCAGAACGGATTTATGTTTAGTAATGAGGCCACTTTCCATACTTCCAGACATGTAAAACATCAGAATGTTTTAATTTGGACAAATGAAATCCCTCACACCTTAGTTGAACATGAGCGTGATAGCCCAAAAGTTAATGTTTGGTGCACTTTTGCTTGGTAACACATTTTTTATTGGTCTATTTTCTAATGCTGAAAGTAGTGGAAGCTGTAATCTCTTCACATAGAGGATGAAAACTTGATTTTTTTTTCCAGCTAGATTGGGCACCCCTCACTATACTAATGATGTTCGTGATTGGTTTCTTGAGAAAAGAAATTTCCTAAACGTTGGATTGGAATAGGTGGACGGATTTTTTTTATCGGCAAACAACCATTGCAGTCATCAACACCTTATAAATATTAATAAAAATAAAAGCTAATAAAAAAGTAACAAATTATAATTCAAAACCAAGATCATATTAATTTTGCAAAACTAACAACACAAAATTCATTAACAACATAAAATACAATGAAATAACATATTACAGGACTGTAATGGGTAGCCTAATGTAAACTACTAAATAATTTAAATGTTATTAAAAATATTCAGGTGACACAAGAAGGACAACACCAGATCAAGAATCTCAGGATCATTCTCCAACATGAACTGAATCGAGTTAGGTAGGACAAAAGTCCTATGAATACCTCTCAGAAATATACAATTGTTTAGGATGTACAAGATGGATAGAAAGGGTAGCCACCATGCTCATCCGAGCTTACACTAATAGACTTCAATTTATGAGGCAGTGTTGAGATTTGTTATCAAACATTTGAGACAACGAATTCAAGAAACAGTAGCATCAGTAACTCCAAATGTTCTAGGTTAGTTGTGGAAAGAGCTGGAATATCACTTGCATATTTGCATAGCTATCCACACAGAACTAATATAAACAATAAAAAACTTGTTGATCTGTTTTTCCATCTTATTCATGTTATTTTAATGTATACGTTTGTAAATATATTTATTCAAACCACACTATGATTTTGTGGACACATAAAAGTAAGTTAAGTACTTACGACTTAACTTTAGGTACTGGTGGAGCTAATATAATTAGAAAAAATCAAATTAGCTACCCTTGGGAAAGCCACCCTCGTACGCACTATAGATGAGTCCCCGAGGGTAGAAGGAGGTTATACCAGGGCAACCTGGAAGTAATTTCGATTTTACTACTTTTGTACTTACTTCTTGTTTGTGTATCTGGTATCAGGTGATCTGTCAGTACTCTTTCAAGGGTGCATTCTTTTTTAAGTTTAGTCTTCCGTATCTCTCTAGCAACATTTCCTGGACCAGGGCACTGCAGAAGAATGTGTTGGAGGGTTTCTTCTTGTTCTTGGCAAACCAAAGAAACGGGGGAATCAGCAATTCCAAAGCGGAAGAGGTATGCCTGTGTGACAATATGTCCGGTTCGTGCCCTAGAAGCAAAAGTAGACACCGATCGAGGGATTCCCCTGTAGATGCTCAAGTTGTTAGGAGTTTTCTGAATTGATTGTAGATGGTGACCTTTTTCCTCGTTGTTCCATTGTATGACCCATTTAGTTTTAAGAATTTTATGACAAAGCCCATAACTCAGCGATAGGCTTCTTGATGGAACCGGGCCCAGCTCAGCAGCAATCCTAGCTATTTTATCTGCTTTTTCATTACCCCGCAGACCACAACCACAGACCACAACCATGCAGACCACAACCGCATGTCCAGTAACCCAATGGAACTAAATATTTCTATCTTTCAGTTTTTCAAGCATAGAGTGAAATCGCATACTCTCTGATAGTAGGATACAACCTTGTTGAGCACTGTGGTGAAATTCACAATAATAATTCGAATTTGCCCCTAACCACAATCATTAGAAACTTAATAAAACACAATTATCTTGTTAATAGTTCTTTATTAATTATTTTACAATAATTTTTACTTTAAACTATACTTACAATATGTCACCCAAATATGAAAGCTGTATTAGCCAGTTTTCATCATTTAACATTTCCAAAAAACTGTCGACGGATTGCGCATCACTTTGTTCCTCCAACAAAAACATTCTCAATTCATCTCGAAGCTCAAAAAATCTTGATAGCACTTTCCCTCTTGACAGCCAGCGTACTTCACAGTGCAGGAGAAGCGTTTTGTGCTCACTGCCCATCTCATCACAGAGAATGGCAAACAGTCTTGAAGATTTAGGTCTTGATTTATTAAATTAACAATTTTCACTGCATCATTAAAGATTTTCTTTAAGTTTTCAGCCAAAACTTTAACTACAAGGGCCTCTCGGTGCAGGCTATAGTGAGTCCACTGAACTGAAGGAGCAACTGCCCTAACTTTGGCAATCAAACCTGAATAAATGCCAGACATCGCACGGGCACCATCAGTCGTCAGTCCAACACATTTTGACCACTCTATTTCTCCCCCCGTTGTTTTTGATGGCAAACCTTTACAAAAAAGCATTTCTTCTTCTATCCTCCCATCAAATTCAAACCTAACAAAAGCTAACAAAATTGCCTGGCCAGCTACATCTGTGCTTTCATCAAGCTGAAGTGAAAGTACTCACTTTGCTTTAAAACTGTTATCATGGACTGTTTCACAAAATCTGACATTTCATCGATTCTTCTCTTTACCGTTGTGTTTGATAGAGGTATATCACCGATTATTTTTGATTGTTTTTCGCTAAATAAAGCATCAGATATTATTTTGGCCGCTAGTAAAATAATATCCTCTCCTACGGCGTGAGCTGCCCCCCTTTTTTGTTATCAATAAGGCTAGCCGATATGAAGCGATTGTAGTTTGCTTATTTTGTTCACCAGAAATAGTTTTTGTCATCACTGATTTTGAGTTAAAAAACTCCCGTTTTTTGTTCTGGAAAAAATCGATTGGCTTATTTACGTATTCTGCATGTTTTTTTTGCTAAATGTCTTTCCAGTTTTGAGGGTTTCACACTTTCATTAGCAAGTACTTCAAAACACATAACACACTGAGGAAACGGCTCGTCTTCTGTGCCAGAAAACACAAATCCATATTTCAAGTAGTCAGCGTTGTATTTACGAAAGCGATGTTTCGCCTTCTTCTCATTCCTTGCATTGACACTAAGTCGTGGCCTACTAGAATTGGAGTTCGGCTCGCTAACTTCACTAATACTGGCACCTTTAGGTGTATTGCATGAATCACTGGTACCGGATGTAGAAGGTTCGTCACATAATTAGCTGAAGTCTGTCTTTTACGGCACGATCCAGTCTTAATCCACTCATCCATAGTAAAATAAATAGAAAATAGAAATATAGTATAAAATAAAACAAACCGCCACTATAGAAACTAAAGAACAAGAAAATAACGCACGACCCCACAGCCAGATAAAGACTAAATCAACTGACGGTTACTCATCTGACACTTGTCGCAAGGGGAAGGGAATGCGGCGTTGACATATCGCAATGACGAATGACTCATACGGCTGCGTTGTTGTCATATCGTATCGTCCTAAGCACGTTATTAGCCACATTGGTTTCTAGTTTAGAACCGGTTTTGTACTAATATTAACTTATTGTACATTTTAAGGGAAATGTATATAGTAGAATTAATTATAAAACTTTCCTCTGAAAGTTCATATTTCATATTCACGTTCATATTTTTTTTGAAGTCGGTAAGATATTTTAAAAGTCGGCCGGCGACCCACCTGAATAGATCTCGCGACCCACAGTTTGGGAAACACTGATATAGAATATTGTTAAGTATAAGCAGGCATCGGTGATTTGATAACTTATTGTAAATGTATACATTTTGGTTTTACAAATAAACTAAAACATATTTATAGTTTATTCTAAAATAACACAGAAAAAAATATCTGATATATCAAATCGTGGCTTTCAAAGGTTTAATATAAATACACTATAAAAAAATATTAGTTTCATATACTTACATAACACATTGACAGTTATATTGTCCACATTTAAGCCTACAAGTTCTTGAGCTTGTGTAACTGGTATATCAGTGGCACCGTTCGCTAGATCAAGCAGTCCTTCTTTACTTAGTTCAATTAAGTCTTGGGATGTATTCACATCCGATGTTCCATTCAATAATTCTAGTAGTCTTTCTTTACTCAATGTAATTAAATCTTCAGAGTCTGTCACTGGGATATTGGAAGTACCATTCACTAGATCAAATAATCTTTCTTTACTCATAGCAATTAAATCTTGTGAGCCTGTCACTGCGATATTGGAAGTAACATTCACTAGATCAAGCAATTTTTCTTTACTCATAGCAATTAAATCTTGCGAGTCTGTCACTGAAATGTTGGAAGTACTGTTCATCAGATCTAGAACCCTTTCTTTACTCAACGTAACTAAATTTTGAGAATCTGCCACTTGTATAGTAGACACATCATTCCCCAGATCAGGAAGTCCATCTCTATCAACAACTTCTGCGGCTTGTGGTTCAGATGCTTTAAAGTTCTCTTCTTGCATTTGTTCGTCAGATGGTTCAAAGTTTTCTTCTTGCATTTGTTCATCGGATGATAAGTTTTCTTCTTCCATTTGTTCCTCTGAAAAATTAAATAACATATAACTGATATTAAGTTAAGTAAATACCGTACCTATAATAAAAATTTTACTTGACAGGAAATGACACAAACTTATTCCATACCGATGGTAGCTGTAAAAATGAGAATGATATACCAGTAGAGACACCTTTTTAAAGCTGATTTTATGTAATGTACACAGAACGTAGAGGCTGGTTCAGTTATTTTAAGTAATGAATTGTGTAAGTTTTTACACATACACATTTTATTAATTTAAAATTTCAAAACAAATGCAATATTAGGAAGCCATATTAAAGGTGATTACCGGGAGACACATGTTTTTTAAATAACAAGTACTCAGGCAATGATGAAAGAAAATTTTATTTATTCTTAGCAATATATTGCATAAGGTATGGAATTTGAACACATAAAAACTTTCAAGAACACACAAGAAACTATTAAAATTACAACTGCTTGAACACAACGTTGAAGACATTCCTTGAAGCTTCGCACTGAATCGTCTAACATTTTTCTAGGGATGCTGTTAATTTCTTGGCGAATAGATTCTTTAAGTTCTAGTATAGTGCTCAGCTTGTTTATGTAGACTTGAGATTTTAAATGTCGCCATAGAAAAAAATCTGGAATTGTAAGGTCCGGCGAATGGGAGGGCCAAGTGACATCACATTCCTTTTCCAGGAAATGTTCGTCTAAGAATATCCATAGAAATGCTAGCAGTATGGGGTGTTGCCCCATCTTGCTGAAACCATACATTACGTATCACAAGGAGGCGATAAAACAGTTCAGGCAATTAATAATCTTCCAACATTCCCACGTACCCTTGTGCATTCATCGTAACTGCATTACCATCGTTGACCTCAAAAAAATAAGGACCAATGATCCTTACTTCACTAACTGCACACCACACAGTCACACATAAGCTGTGTAGAGGTCTCTCACTCATGATTTGTGGATTTGGTGGACACCAAAATCGAAAGTTCTGTTTGTTTACAGTACCGTCCAAATGGAAATGAGCCTCATCGTTCATAAGGATTAAAACAGCTTCGTCGTTTTAATCCAAGATTTCCATCATTCTGTGACAAAAGTCTAAATGCTGCAAGACTCAATTGATGACATATTGCAAGCTTGTATGGATGAAATTGAAGATCAAAAAATTTCTTACTGTGGATGGGAAGTCTGAGAGCTGCAGCCAACTTCCTTATGAAACAACTAGGACTGTGCACAATTGCAATCCGTACTCGCTCAACATTTTTCGGGATACTAACTGTCCTTACCGGTTCTGGGGGTTTCTTTTTCAACAATGTTCCTTTTGTGTTCACATTGTATATCCAACGCAATATTGTGTTGCGATCAGAAAATTCGCAATATAAAATGTATACGAAAGTCTCATTGGGCCTGAGTGGCTGATTCACTGTTTGTGTAAAAGTGTCGCAAGACAAATGTATATGTTCAAGGTTCTACATCACAGCTACACTGTATACTGGAATTGTATACTCTCCACTCCACATTGCCACTTTGCACAACTCCCACCACTCAATATTCTCTGTGTACTACACAAGTCAAAAACACACGTTTTCCGGTAATCACCCTGTGTTAGATATTATATTACACTGTACATTAATGTAGTTTAATAAAATAAAGCGTATGTAAGTAATTGATTTAATATATTCCTCAATGCTCACAAGTCTATTTAACATATTTGGTACCCTCGGTAATACATAATTATTGATAATGTCACATTTTCAGCCCTATATCTGTCACACTATCAATATGCTATTTATTTTTTGTAATAATACTAAAAATGTTAAAGAGATATTTCTTTTGATCTTACATTTGATTTTATAACATAAAACAAATAATTGAACAAATTTTGAGACCATTCAAAAATTACAATTATACCTAAAACATTTTTCCTAAAAAAAAAAAAATACATTGTCTGCTCTAGTCTAAAACCTTTATGATCAGGTGTGCGGTGAAAAAAGATGATGTTTGAGCAGGAAAGAATCACTGCCTTGTCTTTTCTTAATTATACAGAACATATTTTCCTGCTTCAGTATTTTAATAGTATCTGATATCAATAATATACTGGCAAAAAGGATAAGGATGCACTTTGTAAATCCTTTTAAATTGTTCAATTTCTTCCAATATGACTGGTATATCCAGATAGTTGTGGATTTCTTTATTACGTTCATACAAGGGCGCATCAGTAATAACCTTTAGAATTGTCTGGAATCATTTGATGCTCGATTTACTTGCAGTACCCCATAATTAGATGGAGTAAGTTCAGATTGGTTTACAGATTGAGGAATACACCCAAATAATAATCGGCTTAAATAATAATCCCAAACTAAATATTAGGTTGGTGATACTGAATTTGATGAAGTAACTTCAACAAAATTCCTGAGTCTCTTCATTGACAATAAACTGTCATGGAAGACTCATTGACTATATCAATGCTAAAATTAATAGTTGTTTATTCGCAATGAGAAATCTGAAACAATATTGTAATGCTCAGATACATATAACAGCTTACTATGGGTTAACATACTTTTTTCTGAAGTTTGGAATTGTATTGTAGGGAGAATCCTCTATTAAGAATCTGTCTAGAGTATTTGTTCTCCAAAAGAAAGCTATTAGGATAATCGGAGGACTTTCTAAAATTTAATCATGCAGAGAAATATTTAAATTTTTTAAACTTTAAAATCAGGTTGGACTTGGCGGTAAAGGTACTGCTATCTAGCCAATAGCGTTTATTGAACAATATCACCCGATATGACGTTACATATCATGCGATGTCACGCAATACTCCCACTCTTGTACAATCGCATACATTACAATTCCTCCCTTCTTAACTTTTAAACAATAACATTTTTAATATTTAGTTACACAGTTAAATTACTTACAACTAATGAAACTTAAAACAACTTACTTAAACAATCAAATCAATTAAGTCCATAAAAACAATTTAATTAATTAATTAAACTAATCACCTTACTTAACACTAGGTTACATATTATCAATTTGTTGATTACTTGAAAGAAATGATATTTGAAATAACAGAACATTTTAAAACAAATGAAAATAACTAGGACAAAATTAAATTATTAACTAACTTACCGAATGAATATTTTACAAAATATGTTCTACATAATATACTACTTAATAATCAAGTCTTACAACAGGTTTCCTTATTCTAATTGGATACCTTCTTTCCACAACCTCATCGGGTGCTGTGTAATTATTTACAACGGATGTTAAGAAATTTCGAGTTTGAATCATAACAGGACTGGTATGTCTCATAACAATTTGTGGAGAGCGCATGCTCTTCCGGGGTGAGTTTCTCTTCCCTACTTGAACGGTATCTGTCACTGTGTCAGTCAATGATTCGTCTACTGGTTTTTGTTTAATTTCAGAGGGAGGCGAATTGACACCACTTAGTTGGTCAATATGCCTTTTCCATATTATACCAGAATTTAGTTTTACTAAATACATTACTGGACTAATCTGCTTAACAACAATTTTTTGTATCCATTTATCTTTTGAACAATATTGACTTATCAATACTGATTGATCTACAAACAATTTTCGTGTTCCTGTTCCCCTGAAATAATTAGTTTGTTTTTCTTGCTTTAACTTTACTGTTTTTGCAATATAAGATTTAATTAAGTCTAACCTTGTTCTCATAGATCGATTAAACATCAATTTGGCAGGTGTTTCTTGAGTTGTTACATGAACTGAGTTCCTATAGTCAAACATAATTCTATACAAAGCTAATCTAGAATCTATACCTTCTCTAAATGCACATTTTAATTTTGTTTGAACATATGTAACAGAATTTTCGGTTAACCCAATAGACTGTGGATGATATGGTGCAGAACAAGTATGTTTAAACTTTTTACAGGAATTAAGATTTTATCGTCTACTGGTCTGTTTGTCATTTTCTACTTTACTTCTCATAGAAAAAGGTAAGGGTATTGGTTTAAAATATTTTGGGCCTACCTTCTCTTTTAATTTCAAAGAAATAACTTTTGTCTTACATGTACCTAATTTCTCAGTAAACACGTCTAGAAATTCTTTACATAATTTGCTTACTAAACCTTCACGCTTAGCTTCGTTTACTCCTTCATCTAAATGAATTACTTCCTTTGAATTTGACTGACCCAATACTCCTAATAATTTACTTTCAAAACAAATATTTATTTCCAAGATCTTTAACCAATCTCTACCCATTAATGGATGAGCCCCTCATTTAATTATATACAAATCGAGCATTTTACCTAATTTACCATGTTTAGCATTAACATTTAATTTTCCAATTGGAACTATTTCTTCATTGGTATAAGAATGTAATGTTAAATCATTAGGATTAAGTTTGAAATTACTAAAATTTCTCAAATAAAATTTTTCATTTACTAAAGTCTGCAGATCCTGTATCTGCTTCAAAAGAAATAATTTTATTTCCTACCATAACATTAACTCTAATAGTTTCCTCTACTTTAAATAGATTATCTAAATCATACACTTCGTTGTCTACATTTTACACAGTGCCTCTATCTAATTCTTGGGTATCTACAAAATGACTTTTGTTGTGCTTTTGAAAATTATTGTTACTTCTAGATACATATTTATACTTATTTTGAAATTTATTCATTTAAACAGTTGTTGTACAGTTTTCTGAACTTCATAATTGTGTATATCACTACTTTCTTGACGTTTACTAGGTCCTAACGAGTTTTGTAAATGTGTAAGTGTTTACTCGGTTTGTGTGTGTCAGTATTTTGGCTTTAGTGGGCTTTGAAACTATGCCTGTGTAAAGAAATCTCCTCGCTATGCTTGTGTCAGTGACTTGGCCCTACCAGATCTCGTACTTCAGTAGAACCCCTCTAATCCGTCACCTTCGGGACTAAGGGCATAGTCGGAACGCAAAAAAAGGTCGGATTATCTGAACTGTTTTCATTTAGTGAAATAGTTACGTGTTTTCCTCCTGACATGTAGAAAAACAAACAACTGTACATGTAAATGAAGACAAGTAATGTCAAATACCATTCTTGAATTAGAAAATTGGTTGGAAAAAAAATCCATTGTTGCTAATACTAATAAAACTGTTTGAGTTTTAAAAGCTCCTTGCTAATAAATTAAGAGGCAAATGTTTAGAATTTGTTGAATCAACTAAACTTTTCGGTATCGTTATAGATAGGAATTTATCAAGATCCCAATATATTTCTAATCTAAGTAGGGTAATATTTTTAATAAGAAATTTTCAAATGCAACTGTCTAAAGATGTTTTAAGAACTATATATTTTGCAACTGTCTATATATGTTTTAAGAACTATATATTTTGCAACTTTTAATTTACTACTAAATTATGGTATTATTTTTGGGGGAAATTCTGTTAGTAATGAATCGATTTTTAAATCACAGAAAAGAGTTGTTAGGGTAATGTTGTAATATTGTACATTTTTTAATTTGAATCTAGCACAAGAAGTGCATGAATCTTGGAACTTGTACGTAATTGGTCGAGGTGAGAAAGGAAAGGGGCGTGCACTAAAGCAAATAGTTCGTCTAATTACCATAAATAACTTGAAAGAAATAAAATTTGAAAACAAAGTGAATAATAGAAAATAATCAGAGAAATGTATCCTATGTATAGATATAATTAGAATCAGTGTAAACCTTATAAATAAGAAGTGAAACGTAATTTATTTTGTGTACAAAGAGAGAGACGCGGGTTGCTAAGCAAGGAAAACAAACATTGCTTTTCCCAACAGTCTATAGGGAGAGTTTGGAGTGTTAGGTTGTATTAGATTTTGCCTGGTCCTAAGAAGGACAAAGAGACGAGTTGTTTTGTTTAATAACGTTGTGAATAGAACGGAATGTATAAAACTATTACATTGAGAAATTTTAAATGACAATTTGGTTATACAGAACTTGTAATACGAAACCATGTGCTTTCCGATTTTGTTTGTATGTTCAGTATGAAGACTTAGCGGAGTGAAAAGAGTGCTCTGAAAACTCTAAACTAAACTAACAATGATAAAACATTATACATTTTGATTAGATATATGAACATTTGTAAAAAACTATGAGAACAATTGATTGCACGTGTTCGGTAAAAGGTGATGTAATCGGGACACATAGACAAAAACCGTTGTGTTTTAAGAAGAATACAAAAATTAAAGTTTAGACATTGATAATTATTTTGTTACATGAACAATAAAAAATGAACTTTGTGAATCAGAAATGTGAACTGAAGATGTCGACATTTGAACAACGGTCAGAGCGATTTCCACGAGTCATCATGGAGCTCCGGCAAACAAAGCGAATCATCTCAGAGGAAAAGTGCTTTTAAATAAAAATAACGTGATTTGGTATCCACGTCTAGACTTTCATTATCTAAAATTATGTATATGTTTGAAATGGTTTAGAGATTTTAATGTTTGACTATAAGTTTGATTTATCAATTTATGTTTTGATCAATAAGACACCATGTCTTGTATTTTAAAGTAGGATAATATATTTAAGTAGAGTCCTTTTTAATAATTAATAAATTGAAACATGATCTATTTGCAAAAAATATAATTCTTAACTATACAAATTTTATGCAAGTAAACTTAAATTCTTTTCATTTTATAAGTTGCAACTAAAATATATTCATTAATTAAACTTCACTTGATTTTTCTATATTATTATTTGAATAATCAAATAATTGATAGGATGTATTAGTATAAGACATCTTATATGTATGTTCCATTTTCCATGTATTTACTATGTTGATATTTTTAGAATGTGTCTAAATAAATATAATATACTTTTCCAGAACAACAAGGATTTCTATTCTTTCATCTCAATGTTCCACTGAGTACGGTACACTGTTAAAGAAATCACGACCCTTGAGATTTTCAAATTAACAACATTAAATTTTAAACTTAAAAAAAAAAAATAACTTAAATTTTTTATTTTTATTTTATTTTTGTAATTAGCAAATTACAAATGGCACCCAACTTGAATCAGCACATAGCTTCTTTTATACAAAAAACTAAAACTCTTCTATTTAGAATTGTTACAATGTATGGTTTAAAATCAAGAGATTCATACAACAGGTATTTAAAGAGAAACACATAATGCCTCTGCCCATCTGCCTTCATTGTTCATGTATACAACTATAACACAAATATGCAATCATACAATACTAGAAGTCAAAAGAATATATTTGTTCAATCTCGTAGAACTAAACTGGCATGTCAAAATGTTTTCATAATTGAACAAAATTATATAATGCCCTAACATTATGTTTAAAAAATATTATTAATGTTGAAACATTCAGAACTAAAGACTTTTCCTGGACAAGGCTTATTACTCGATTGATATCTTTTTATTTTCTAACTGAACATTTTAAATGTTCATTGAGTAATAGATTTATAAGGACAGCCAGTAACTGTAAATTATTATTGTAATTATTATTATATAATATATATAGCCAAAAATTGTGATAATGTAACATTGACTTACCATGTTTGTAAAAAAAATTCATGACAATAAATTATTCTTATTCCTATTATCACATTTTTTTGGTAGGTCAAAGTGTGAAATTACATTTTTGACAATAACTTTTTTATTTGTCATTGTAGAGAGGTGGGGTGGATACAATTAGATGCAGAATTGAAACCTACAAATGAAATTTTGATCTAACTTAACACGTTATAAGTTGAATAACTCATGAGATATAAACAAAAACATTTGAGATATGAAAAGCAAATAATTTTTTACAGCAATTAAAAATATATTTACCATCTGTATAGTTCAGAGTAGTTTTCATTGAGTCTAAAGCTCCTTCTACATCCCATTCATGTTTTGAATTCAAGTGTCTTGAAGTCAAATGTCTCTTGAGTGATTGACGATATGCTATTTTAACATTGCAGTAGTGACAAGTATAATCTGCACTATGAAATGTTCTTCGATGTGCAAACATTTTTTTTTCCTGAAAAAAAAAAAAATTAAAATACATTTTATAAGAGTTAAAAATTCCCCTCCGTAAATGATTTTCAGGTTATGTTTTAGATAAGAATTACCTTTAATTCTTAATAATTGTCTCACTTGACAAATTTGTTTGGTATTTTTTACTTATCCAACACACATAGTATATAATTAAATATTGAGCTTGACTTGTGAGAGAATATTAGATAGAAAAACTCGAACACAAGATCTCACAAAGATTACATTTACTTAATCAAATGTGTTTCAACGACAAAGTCGCCATCCTCAGAGATACATGAGCTACAATAACTAAACTATAACTAAAATAACTAGTGTACCGTTCAGGGAAAAGAAATTTTTATTA
The DNA here is from genome assembly GCA_963513935.1 of Aphrophora alni. Classification (NCBI taxonomy): domain Eukaryota; kingdom Metazoa; phylum Arthropoda; class Insecta; order Hemiptera; family Aphrophoridae; genus Aphrophora; species Aphrophora alni. The sequence continues at coordinate 20,711,238 of OY740778.1, forward strand.
AATATTGAAAGTCGTACTGAGCTCCAAAAACAAAAAATGAACGGTCATGTCAAGTGATGGAACCTCTAAGTTAGGTCGGTTCCTGAACTAACCTTCCTTTGTACCTGAGTTCACTATTTACAGAAAATAACAAAGCAGATTAACAAATAACAAGTCAATTTATTTCTCTCAAAAGAATCAGAATATATATATTTATTAAAAAAAGTTAATACGCCCTTAAATAAAAAAAAAAATTATTTAATAAAACCCTTAAAATAATTTAAAAACAATAAAAAAATCCCACCCCAAAAGAAAATTTAATAAACCCTCCCTTTTAAAATTACAAAATATATTATTTTTTTGTTTAATTAGGTAATTCACAAAAGGATTTTTGATACAAAATTACATTAAATATAACAAATAGAATAAATACAAATAGAAGTATACATATATATAAAACTTATTTTTTGATTTTGAAAGACCTCATTTTTTTATACACGTACACACGTTAAATTAAAATTAATTTCTTGGGCTTATATACTCTTTAACTTCACATTTTTATTAATTTTAAATCGTCCTTAAGATCAAGTCATGTGTTGGACTTCGTGTTGCGAATGTAGTAGTGAACAGACAAGCAAAGAAAAAACTATGTTGCAATGCCTAGAGCGGCTCAGCTGTTGCTTGATATCTCACTAATGCCTTAGGGCGTGTTCCAAAGTGCATGGTTTCGTTTGAATAGAAGTTTATGAATAAAATACGTACTGGACTTAAATAAACGCTACACTAGTTATTGTAGCTCATGTATTACTGAGGATGACGACTTTGTCGTTGAAACACGTTTGATTAAGTAAACATAATTTTTGTGAGATCTTGTGTTCGAGTTTTTTTCTAACACATAGTATAGAGTAAGTTTGGTTATCACCAAAAAAAAATTCCTCTGTTTTTTGGCTGATATTCACATTTCATGGCTTTAAAAAACTGATAAAGTGATTTTTTCCATCTACATGTAAATATAATAATGCCCACACAAATTAAGACAGGAATTTGGTATAGGAGACCAAAGTGTACTTATAAAGAACCCTATTGAAATCCAGCAAAATCTAATAAAAAATGTAAAATGGTAGTCATTTTTACAGAGTTTTCGTTCATATCTCATGTTTTATTCAAGTTATACCATGCTAAATTTGAATGGTATCAAACCCTGGCCTACAAAGAATATGTGATATTCGTGTAGTTACTAGAGCTGGCAGAGTCGAGTCACCAAAACGAGTATAGTGAGTAGAAATTTTTGTACACAGTTTCAAGGCCCATTAAGGTTGATACACTGACACAAGCAAAATGAGTGAAGACTATTTAATACACATCTACAAGGCTTGTTAGGGTCTAGTCAACGTGTCATGAGGTTCGAAAAACTGTGTAACAATGGTTTAAAGAAAATTACCCTATACCATCAGTATGTATAAAATAAGTATACTCATAACTTAAAATAAGTTTAACCCAAGTAAAATCACAATAGCTTATTTTCTATTAGGAAATTCACTAATACACTAATCATAACTTTACTTTTTTTCAACAGAAAATGAAACATTACCTTGTAGAACCTGCGATCACAGAGTGTGCACTGGAATGTTGTTTCATGAGTGTGTATAATTGAGTGTCTTTTTAAAGAAATTTTGGAAGAGAACACCTTTCGACACAGATCACATATAAATTTTCCAAAATGATTCTGAACATGAACCAACATGTGGTGTTTATGGTTAAACTTCTGTAACAAATAAATATGTTAATAATCAATATTAGATTCTTATATAATGTTTGTCAATTCTAAATATAGTAAAGTTGCTAAGTAGATTGAGATATGGTTCCTTCTTAATCTAACAGAACTCTCATCAGAGAATTTACACTTTGTGATAATATGAAATACTAGGGTGTTGATTGTAATAATTTTATAAAAAGAAAAATATAGCTAAGTGCTAATTATTGTTGGGCGCCATGGCAATGTAATAATTACCATTAATATGTGAATTTAAATTTAAATTTAATTTAGAAATCTTCAGGGTCACTAGTTCTTTTAAACAATGTACTTAAGTGGATATTTTAAGAAAAAGAGAAGTCCTTTTTATGTTGAAATTGTACATAATTTTATTAATGAACATTTACATTAAACACACACAAATTTTAGATAATTATATTGAATATCTTGTATTAACACATCCTATTGATTTTATTTGTTTAATTTTTATTGATCATCAAAAAGATCAGAATAATTTTTATTTATTGATGTTACTGTATTAGTTGCAACTCGTTAAAAAAAAAAAGATGAATTTAATTAAAAAATGAAAAATAACTTCTTTTGTATTAAATAATTTGTATTGTTTCAGCTGATCATATAATGCCTTCATAAAGACATCCTTTATAGTTTTAAAATTCAAATTTTTACTTATTTATTAAAATTTTTAAATAACAAGATCCTATATTTAACATTTAGCAAAACAGGTTATATCAAATACATATAGCCTATATATATATTTCAAAATAAAAGGTTCTTGAAACGTGTATACCAATCACGTTATAATGTCATTGTCAACACATTGAGTCGATGATTTGGAATCCTATGTTGTCCAAACAGCCAAAAGCTCGCCTCGTGGAAATGTTCCTCCATTGCTATGACATCAGAAGAATCGTCACTCTTTCTACCTTACTGAATTCCTATCAAGTTATATTTAGTCAACTTTGGAAATTATTCTCCCTTTAACACTAAAACTGTTCAATACTTCTCACAAAACTATACTTTACTATAATAATACATAATGCCGACTCAGCATTATTATAGAAAACACGTGCACCATATTAAGATCATGCATCACAAGTCTTTGTTTAAGTTCGATTTTAACTGATCTTTTGTATACTTATACTCTGAATTACTTTGTTACCGATGTCAAAAACTGTTATTTATTTTATATCACATAACTCACTTTTTACCAGTATTTCATTGTTCCCATTAAAATCATATGAACAGCATAACACGTCTTAACTGTTCAAACATTAGTTCAAAACTGTTCTGTCCAACCGTACAATTAAATAACTGTTTATATACTTATTGTCTACTATATGTCTTTTAACCAAAATTAAAAGACATTTTTTAACAATTTTCATTGTTCTATAAGAAATCACGCACATAACACCATACGTCTACAATAATCAGACGTTGATCCAAGACTCTCCCTCCAACTACTTCCAGACGCATCATACACATGTTTCTATTACTTTGTTTTGTTTCCGCCTGGCAACCGATATTTCACTCCATATTTACACGAAAATATACTTAATTATTAATCCTACATTTATTCTAATCACATTAACATTCAAATATTATTCTCTGGATATTTCTGACACTTACTTTGTTTTAAAATTTATTAAATTTACTAGACTTCATTTGACTTGCGGTGTTCCCTTTCCCTAAACTTTCGGACCAATCGCATCCTTTGTTTTATCATCTCTCGACCAATCATGTGCAAGTTTCTAAAACCATGTGTTTCCTGGTACTAAATTAAAAAATGTAGCCTACCTATTACATCTTCTAGGCACAAATGTCTTCCAAAAGTTATGTATGAAGCCTACAGTCAACATCGCTGCCCATTTAAATTATTCACTATACTCATTTTTAGAACCAGATAATCCCACCCCAAGTGCATTCTTTGGTTTGTTTCAATGTGTCAGTTTGATTCAAGGAGCGCTGGAGGTAGCTTCTGTGTGAAAGTCTTGTATATAATAATTTATTTGATGATACAGATGACCTAGAAAATATGCCATTTTTACTAGTATAATTGGGTGCCGAAGAAATGGTGAAATGGTAAATGTAAGTAAAGACAAAAAAAAAGAATGACCAACGGGTGGTTTCTACTCCATGCTGAACATTGCAGGACTAAATAGCTTCATAGTTTTTAATGAAAATGTAAATGACAACCTACTATGCCTGACGACATCACTTCCGGAAGATGCTACTACTGTGATTGGCGGAAACACAGATTCTCCAAATCAAGATGCCTTCACTACACATACTTTATATGGAGAGAGCATTCTCTTCCTGCTTGTCATTTGAATTGTACTGCCGATGAAGAGGCTACAGACACAAGTGAGAGTGACTAAGCTGCATGGACGTAAGCGAAACATATAATAGATCTCGTAATTAAATGTTTAATTTTTACACAGTTTTCTATAAATTATAAATATGTCGTATTTTAAAAGTGGTACTTTTAAAGTTTTCATATTTTTATAATTTAAGTTGCACGTGCTTATCACAAAAACACCTTTGGATTTGGAATGACTTCGGTTTTTTGACTTACTGCCAACAATTCAGAATGACGAGAAAATGCCTTCTAAAGACATCAAATGATGAAGCTGTCAGAACATCTACTGAGGAGAAGTGGAATGACCTTGGAGAATTATAAGAACTTTTCCAGGAAATTTCTGGAAACATCACAAAAAAATAAACCTAGATTTGGAATGGAAAAGAGAAATAAAACGCTCACAAATCATGAGCAATTTCATAGGACAAGATGAGGAACACAACTTTTTAGTCCATGCTAAAAACCTTGAAACAGGACTGGACTATAGTTGGGGATTTCTGCATACCCCCTTATTTAACGTGGAGAGCTTTGCTTTTTGAATGGATCCACCAAATGATCAAGTTTTATACGAACGCATTGCAGAATACTTTACCTGCTCCGACGAATTTAGAGAGATGGAAGATTTCTGATGAGACTAAGTGCCCACTATGTGATATATTACCCGCAATACTAAATACATACTTGTTGGCTGTAGAAAAGCTTTGGATGACGGATAATTATTTACCTATAGATATGATAAAGTTCTGTCAGTGGTCCGAGAAGCCTTAAGATTAGGAATAGCAATTGCAAGAAAGGAAGGCAATCTTGGAAGATTGGAAGATTTTAGTAGATTATGCGAATAGTCACTATAATTCTGTGAGAAAATAGCCATAACTAATCTTTACCCTGACATAACATCTTATTCCCTGAGCACAAAACAACTCATCATGGTGGATCTCACAGTACCCTAGGAAACTAACATCCATCAGCAACATCTCTACAAAATGAATATATATTTTGACTTGAAAGCGGCTGCTCGATTGAAAGGTTTCACTACGCAAGTTGTTCACAGCTGAAGTTGGAGCACATGGACTACCATTAAAAAGCATGTGATTTTCTGAAAAAACTGACTTTAGGTAGAAAAACAAAATAATTTTTATAACGTATGTCTAAAGAAGGCATATACCTCCTATGGGCTATAAGAAGAGACCCATAGAAGGTTGATGAGGGAACCGTTGTAGCCACTTAAAGACGTCTAAACCCTTCGTGCCCGGTCATCAGTCCGAGGCCAACTTAATTCCTGACCATGCCAGGTGGGCATGCCTTAAATAACAGTAATACCACATCTTTGCCATGCTCCTTTCATCATCATTTAGAAGATATCCCATTTTTTTGTTATATGAATTTAAAAAATTTTATTATGTCAAACTTTTTTATTTGAAATATGTTAAACAAGTTAATTAATTATTTGTATAGGCAATCAAGTGTTCTTATATTATGTATTTGTTTATTTTCAAAATCTGGAGATAACCTCTGTGTGCGAATAGTGAAGTTTTAAAATTAGTGCGAATTCCCTTGGGTTAAAAGACAAGCTTCTGAGATCTACACAGTATTTATATTTTTTCGTTAGATTGTATCAACTGGTACTTTTGCACATACTTATCACATATTTTAAAGCTTATCTATAAGCAACCCATGTTTTGGACTCTTTACAGAAGTCCAATCACAAAGCAATGAACTCTCTGATGATGCAGTTCAGTGATGCAAGTTGGTCTAGGTTTGAGATTATATAATTTCATTTTGTTTGTTTATTGTTCTGTAAGACCAATACATCCATAGCATAAAACTAGTCATCTAATAAATATACACTAGTAAATAATTAAATTTTAAGTTAGAATATATAATAATAGATAAATAACTGACACTGAACAGTAACAATTAATTAATTAGCATATATATATATATATATATATATATATATATATATATATATACAAATCATCGCAATATAATAAATAAAATGTCTAATAATAAATTATTAGTTAATATTTTAAGGTACAATATAATTATATATATTTATACAAAACAGTCATAATGATAAATAAATTATAATAATACATATAAAAGAAAAAGGTGCCTATTGTATCTTTTTATGGATTTCACTTACCTTATTACAAAGTTCACAAGAAAATTTTAGAACATGGTTTTTTGTATGGGACAAAACATGTTTATCTAGATTCTTTTTGCACTTGAATTTCTTTTCACAAACAGAGCAAGAAAACTGAAACAACCAACAAAAATTTCATAAAACACACACACAAATTATTAAATTTGTTTACAAATTTTAACAATACAATTTGTACAGAAGTAACTAGGCCATCATACTTGCACTGGCATACTGCCTCTTCAATTACTATCTCAGATGTTTGGTACAATCACAAACAGACGAATCTGTTCCGATATAAACAAGACATAGGCTGATTTTTTCCTCCTGCTGGTGGAGAAATAAGAAAAAGTTTAAATGGTGACAGAAAAAATAAAACATAATATATCTCTTAAAATCTTGTGGTAATTAACAATGATACACACAGAGAAGAAACCACATCCAAACTTGGTTACAAGACACATCCCTTTGCCAATTATGTTTAAAATGTAACAAACTAATAATGTATATAACAATAATCTATACTCATATAAAATACAATGTCTCTTTATCAGTTTGTAAGCTAATAAATAAAACAAGAACTTTTTATCTGATTATCAATTGGTTTTCTCTCCTATATAGGTCAGGTTTTGATTCAAATTGATTCAGAAGTTTCCAAATTATATCAATAACGGTCAGATACAAAAACAAAAATTTTCTACATAATTTTATTAATATTTATAGGTATAATATATATTTTTTCATTGATAAGGATAAGTATAAAATTATGATTTGAATGCTAATTGGAATTGAAAATATTTAATCGGTACAATAGTTTCGAGTAATAGCCATAATTGGAAATAGAAAATTCAGATTTTCGATATATTTTACACATTTTCTTAAAATTTTCAGCGACAACATATATTTTGTCAATGACAAAGTTGGTATATAATTTAAATGCTAACTGTAACCGAAAACTTTGTTTTAAATCAATGCGCTACTTCCCAAGTTTTAACAAATTTTGTTAGTAATTAAGTAATAATCTAGTGTATATTCTTACGTATACTTTGATATTTCAGCAACAAAATACATTTTATCAATAATAAAGTTGAAACAAAATTAAAATGATATTTAGCATTATTAAAATTGTTTGAAGTTTCAAAGTTAAAGATGATTTTGGTTTGGAAGCTACTGTATTTTAATTTGGAGAACGAACTTGTGTCAAACCCTAAAGATAGTGAGCATTGATCTGCGAGCCCACGCTTCTCAAAATGGACATATGGCATGTGTAATATGTACATTTTAAAATTTTAATATAGCGCAAGGCGAAAGAATCTTTGAAGTTGAACGTAATTGGTCCAGATGAGAAAGGAAAGAGGGGGGGCGTGTACTAAAGGAGAAATGGTTGGTCAAATTACTTTGAATGACAAAAAGAATCAAAATTTAAAAACAAAGTGAATGGCAAAAAATAGTCAGAGAAATATATCTTGTATATTAATATTATTAGAATTAGTGTAGACCTAATAATTAAGAATATTGAAACGTAAAAAGTTTTGTGAACGGTTGTTGCTAGGCAAGACGTTGTAAGTAAGCAAGATAGAATATTTTATGTTAGCATGGGTCAATCGGAATACAGTGTTTCGAGCAATTGGAAGTTGTTGATTTTGAGATAGGAATGTATAAACAATTATCATGCAGTCTCAAGACAGTCTTCAAAGTGTTCAGACGTGTTAGATTTTTATGTCGTTCCTAAAAAGGGCAATCAAAACCGTTAGAAATGTGAAAATGTAAGGGTTAACAAGGACAATGACGAGTTGTGTTGTTATAAACATAATTAGTAGATTGTAGAGTATAAACAGTTATTAAAGATTTATACTCGAGAGTTTCCTTTGCACAAATGAACAATATGTACCATGTGCTTTTTTGTATTAGCTAGCAATTTTAGGCTAAAGGTTTGAGTTTTAAGAGTAGTGTTTTTCAAGACAATAGGTCAATATATGAATGATCAAAGTACTATAAGTTTTGATTTAAATTGTGAACTGTTAATCTGTTATGTGAACTTGTATAAATGTGGTGAGAATAATAGCTTAATTCACCAAAAATTTAGTTTATACACAACTTCTATAAATCATTATATTCAGAAAGGTGCATAGAATTTAGCTGTGTAGTAAAAAAAAAGTTAGATGTAAAAAATTTGGAGTTATTATGTCAAATAGCAAAAAATCGGAAAGTAACGTAGGCAAAAATTTCACAGAAAAAGCTATATATACCATAAAAATTTGTTTTTGAATTTTTTCAAGTATTACTTGAGATTTGTAATATATTTGTGGATAAAAGTTGCTAAAAAGAAAAATCAATTTATAAAATTTTCATTAGACATGGTTCATTTTTACGTAAAAAGTGAATATTTGCTAACTATTTTCAAAAATTCACCAAAAATATAATTAGTATTCAAAACCCAAGTTTTTATTACCTATGTTCTCACAAAGATACATAGATTGTATGTGTGTAATGCAAAAACTTTTAGATGTAAAAAGTTTGGAGTTATTATGTCAAATAGCAAAAAATCGAAAAGTAACGGAGGCAAAATTCCACAGAAATAGGTATATAAACAAATTTAAAAAAAATTATAGATAGGCCTATATAAATTTATAATATTTTGCATACATTTTGGTAAAAACATTTCATTAGACAAAATTATTTTTATGTGTAAACACATGGAATTTTGCTATAAGCGAAGACCAGATTATAACATAACCTCTATCTCTAGACAGCCTCAATATTTGATGTCTGACAATAACATTCACTCAAAACAACAAATTCTACAAACAATAATACAGATATTGTAATTTGTATGTATAATTTATAATAAATAAATAAAACAAACCTTCAGAATAACAGAAATATAAGCCGAAGTCACATACGCACTTCGCCTTTAACATGTCATTTTAGTACACAAACATCGCTAACTTCTGAGTAAGAAACAATAACCTAAAACAAACTGTAGGACATAGCAAATACTACAATACTACCAATAGATTGAATGAAATCTTCTCTACAACATGCTGTAAAGATCGGTTACAAAATATGGATTGAATAATCGATTATCTTATTTAGTAAACTGCACCAAATGCCAAGTGAAATTCGTTCCGTTTGGTTCTACTTTGGTAAAATATATATATCTCACGATCTATGACACACAGAACAATTTGTAAAGCACAGATCGAAAGAGAAAGATGTGATCTACAAAACAGTGTTTTGGTCGACCTATTTGACAGAAAAATAGATTTGTGAACATATGAGAAAAAATGGCGTCATTTCTATTTACAACCGCACAGTTCAAATCTTTGATTTTATGCATAAAAAAATGCAAACTTCCAATTTTTTTAATATTATTTATAATGTTTTGTGGTTTTTTCCCCATGGTTATGCATCTACGGAACATTAGCTTTCCAACGGTATTTTATTTATTGCGACAGGACGATTCTAAGTGGGCGTAATGTTGAATTGAAAATTACGTGTTTTCCGGTCATTAGACTAAAGCATGCATTAAAAATCGACCAGCTAGCAGGTCGAACACCGCCTGAAGGGTTAAATGCAATCGGTTAAAATATTTAACTATATGTTTCAAACATTTTGATAGCCATTGTAAAAGGGCTTAATGTTGTTGCAACTTTCCGTTTTTAACATGAAGTTTTAGAACCAATAAGTTTTGTAACAACTTGTGCAAATTCTAATCATCTTCTATTTTGGCAGTTTTGAACTGGTCCGACAATGTGCCAATTTGTATCACATACCAGTTCTTCAATGTTTGCTATGACCAACTGTTTTCAAAGAAAAGAACTATAAAAGTGCAATATTGACTTTTGATTTAAATAAAACATTCACAAACTTTCATTTATAAGAAAAAAGTGGCTATATATAAAACAAAAGATGGCAAAACATTATGTATCATTATTATGTGTTAAAATACCTGTATGTTAACTTGTAATTCTTATATTTGTAAAATATTGGGATGGGATAGCTAGCATTTTTTTGACTTTACAACTTCAAAGGGGTTATTAAAAAAAAATATATATATATTATACAAGAGACGCCTCAAAATAAAATTTAAAAAATTAATTTTTTAATTTTCTTTTACGTAAACTTTTGTTTTAGTATTAAGGTTGGCCAACAAACAAAAATTAATAAATATATCTGTATTAAGATTTAAAATTGTATATGTTATCTTAAATGTGTGAAATAACTATTGTAATTTTTATTTAGTTTATACAAAAAGGGAAGGGTTTGTCTAATTTTACTTTTGGGGAGGGATTTTTCTTAATTTAAGAAAATATTTTGTAATATGTAATTTTTCTCTATTTAAGGGCGCATCAATTTTCATTATTTTTGGCATATAATTAAATACTCAAACAAAATACATGTTTGAAAATGTTTCTTAATAAATTACTGATACAAAAAAAAACCTAATAATAAATGGATATTTATTCAGTCACTAATTTTCATTTAAAACTTGGAGTTATTAGTAAAATTATAAATAAATTAAAATTTTCAAAATGACTAAATAAATTGGCACCTTTATTTATTCCAATATTGTCTTATTGTACAGAAAACTATTAGAATAGTTTTAAAAGAATACTTATTCGAATACTAAAAGAGTATTCAATAGTCCTAACACTACATCTGATGCTTACTTTTGGGAACAATGATGGAAATGATTTTTAGAAAACAACCACAGGCAACCATTGGTTAGCTACGTAAGAAGATTGTGGCAATTGTAAGAGGAATGGATCAACCTCTCTTGAAAGTACAATCTATCTATATATTTTTTTCTCACCTTTTGTGGTTTTTTTTTTTTTACTTATCTATTATTATTATTAATTTCTCTTTATTTTATTATTGCTTTTAAGGAATCTAATACTACATTAATGAAACAATAACAATGGATTAAACTGAACGAATAAAAGCTTTGCCTTTTATTTATTTAGCTAAAGATGAAAAACATGGGATAAAGTTCACATATATAAAATTATAAGAAAATAGATTATGGATACTCCACAACCAAAAGAGAAATAGAAAAGTTCAGGACATAAAGAAATTCATAATCACAAAAAAAAAAAAAAAAAAAAAAAAAATACACAATATATTTGAGAAGTGTTTATCACTATCAGTCTTTTCCGAACAATTTTATAATATTGGAAATTAGAAAGTTTTATCACAATCTGTTTCACTGTCTCTGTGATTTGCTCCAGCTAGCATATTTCATTAAAAAAAAAGGGGGGATTCAACAATATAATAGTCGAGAGCTCGAGAAACTTAACCTCGGGACTTAAAAGAGAGAGAGGTTACCCACTCTTACACCCACGACTTACATGAAGAAAGGTGTAGATCAGGCTGGGAACCTTACTCACTATGAGTGAACCCCCCCCCCCATATAATATTGCAATTATTTATTAATCTCAACTTTGTAGAAATAACAAACTAACACACAAAATCTGACTTTGATTAAAACTCAACAAATAAGATTACCATATGCAATACTTGTTACCAAATTATGCCGACTCTTCCCAAAGGTTATTCAAAAAGATAAAATACATGAATTATTGAACTAATAATAATATTAGGACTATGTTTTATAGTCTATATTTACTGTAAAATGAAATTATGTTAGTTTATATACTGTGGGGAGAAGTTGTGTGTATGTCAGTGTATAAATAGTTTACAAACTTTAAAATAGTCTTTACTGTTCACAAGTATAGTATTATAATGAATTGATTGTTTTTCTCATATAGCAGGATTGGTAGAGTGTAGAAATGAAATTGTGATATGTTTAACAACTCAAAATGGTCTAATCTCACCAATATTTCTTTGTTTGGGTAATATTTTGTTCACTGTCGTCTTTGACTGTACTAACAAACACTTTTTTAAAACTTCGTATACTTTATTAAACATTATTAACATTCACTGGATTCGATTGGATTTAATTAAATTCATCTAACATGCAAAGCATTCTTCTATGCTTCTTATCTCGTTGCATGCCTTCGCTTCACTCTTTTTAAAAGGGACGCTTTTTTCCTCCTTCTCGGAAATTCAAACTGATGCTACCTTGATTTTCTTATTTCACCTGGGGTTTGACTTTTCATGTAAGTGCGTGAGTGTGGTGATTGAATGTTATTTTATTTGTATAATTTGAATTAATCACTTTTAGAATAGTGTCAAAGTGTATATTAGCATTTGCTAATATTAATAAATAATTATTAATGAAAAGAATCTAACAAAATACTTAAATAACTTCTTAACAAATAACAAAGAGCCTTACTATATAGTTACATTTGAATTAGAGTTAAGATAGGCGGATCCGTTCCTTGTATGTTTGATTTTGTATCGACCAATCACGAATTAGTTTACTCGCGGGAACTGGGCATGCTTCTAGTGACGTCACGTTCCACAATGTCGGACTAATTACGTTTTGGCTAGTTCTTGTCGGCAAAATTAATTTATTCTGCTTTATGCGTACAGATATTAGAGAAAGCCTAACAACTTTTTATGTCTATGGGATTTGGACCTGTCTATTGGTATAGTTAGGTTTCCTTGTTAATATTGTGTTTCATTGGAATTAAATTTATTCTGAAGCCTTCCGTTTAAAATTTTGTGTTCGATTGTTTACTTACTTCTTACTTCATGTTTGTATGTTAGTCTGGGAATATCGATTGTGTTAACCTAATAATTTTCCTTGTAAGTTGGAACATTTTAAATTCATTTTGAGGTGGCGACTATGGGTTAAAAGTGTCGGGAAATATTTTTAATTTGGCCAAATCGTAACGAAGTCGGGGATTATATATCAGTTTCTCGTGTTTCCCGTCAGATGTCGTTTGAGTTGGGGTTTGAATGACATTCCTTGCTTTTATTGAATCTTGGTATTCAATATATTTAGAATTGTTACAAAAGACATGTAAAAAAAACCTATGCAGCTGCTACGAGTTTTGCTTAGAGTCAAGAGAAAAACATGTTTGTTAAAAAAAACTTTGAATGTTACTTCTCTGTATCTGTATTGTGTATTTATAGAAATATTTCTCTTTAATAAAAACATTATTTTAAAATAAAGTTTCCATATTGATTGTTTTGGGGCCATACTGTATATGTATGATACATTTTGAATAAAGCATTGCACCATGTAAAAGAACTATAACATGTATTTAATAAAATGTATATCAAATATACCTTTGGAAGACTATGTTTTAGCTTATGAATCTGCAGACTATCCTTCCGAGAAAACTTCATTCCACATTCTTTGCATTCAAAACGTTTCCCAACTGCAAAGACAAATCAAAACATAAAAGTTGCACATGGGGAAATAATAAAAATAGTTATGAAGTAGTTTTACTTTTTACTTTATTTTTAAGTAGCCTATTTTACTGTGTCTTGGTGTATGCACTGTGTCTGGTTATGACATAATAATTAGCTGTTGGCAATTTTGTCGGAATTTGACACACAACTCTAGTACTGTGTAAGCGATTCAAAATGGGTACTACAATAAATACGCCTGCCAACTGTGAGGTTGTGCTGTGATAAGTTGATCAAAGTTAGCACAAGTGCTACTGAAATGCAAAGGTAACTTGTTAAGATTTATATGCCAGACATTATGAGCGACACTAAAATTAGGCAATGGTGTTTGTTTAGAGAACGAATGTTCATGACAAAAAGTGTAGCTGTCACTTAACAGTAATGTACAAATAAATGTAAAAATTCATGGAAAATGGAAATTTATGGTTTTCCCGATTGGCTTTTCATTTTCCTAACATTTCACGATTAGTAATTTATGACATTGTGACAGAAAAACTAAAAATGATAACAAACAAAAATGTGAGAAATCAGTTTGAACATTTTTTTCAGCATTTTGTAAAGTAAAGGGATGGGCTGAATCCGCTTTACATGCTCTACAGCCCTGATCTTGCACCAAGTGAATACAACTTATTACAGAATTTAAAGAAAATCGATTGGACTTTGAAAATGATGATGAACTGAAAGCTGGGATTACTAACTGGTTCAAGAAATTAGCAGCTAGCTTTTATGAAGTTGGAGTACGGAAGCTGTTATTGAAAAGGAAATGATATTGAAAATGCACGGAAGTCAATGGTGATTATGTTAAAAAATAATGAAGCAAATAAAATTTAAAAAATTATGTTAAAACGTTTTTAGCTTTTAAAGTGGTGTTTTGATTTCAAAACGGAAATTATTTTTTAAAACATGTTTTGTATAATGGAATAAAATATTATTATTTAAGGCAAACAAACATTAAAGTTCATATAAACATAAGTCTTAAATAATTTGATATCTCTCTAACTATTCATAGGTTTTTTATTACAATTATGGTGACATTTAGTAACAAAAAAACAACACAAAATTTCATCTGTTATTCTGTTTAAAGCGTAGGAATACCTTATGACTATGACAAGCAACACAGCATTTGCCATTACGAATCATGAGATACAGGTTAGATATGTATAAGGTCAAAGATTAGACACATTTTGGTAATTTATTTTAGATAAGCAGGAACTTCATAAGAATGATTTATGGTGGGATTTTTATGCAAATTGCTTTTGAAGCTGTTTCAAATTATTTTATTGTCATTAACCCTTTTCGATAGTGCCATATATGTATGTTAGGAGTGACATCGTTCTGGAACGACTGAGATGTCTCCGTCTACTAAGGATGGGAGGGTAGTAGCATCATGTTTTTTTTTTGCAGGTGCTATTCTGGTGTCTAATGGCTAATGTGTTTTGTTCGTATATTTTTTTAAATTTTCACTGGCTGAAAGAGCAATTGTCTGAGAATATTTCTTGGAAATTGTATAATTGACATTACTTGTTATTGTAACAGTTTGTTGACTGTAATAGTAATAAAAACACATCTTCACCTGCCTTTTCAGCCATTGAACTGGATCAGTTTCGTAGTGGTAGGTGGGGAATATTTCTAGGAAATTCGGTAATAGGATTTCTTGTCATTGTGATAGTCTAATGACGGCAATAGTAACAGTAGAAATACTTTGTTTCCTGCTTTTTAGCCATTGCATTCATTAGTTATTCAGTGGTTGTGGAGCGAATGAGTTAATTTTTATCAAAGTCTTGCAGCTTATTATTTTTTTGTTTTAATTATTTTCCTCTTTTGGTTAGTCTTATATATATATATATATGTAGTTCATTTTATATTCTACAATGGCAGATAATATCAACCGGTTTTTTAACAGTGAAGAAATATGAAATGAAGTGCACGATTTGGATTGGAGTGAAGAGGGCAATGAAGATTCACTAACAAGTCAAGATGAATATGAAGAAAAGGAACTTATACTAAATGGGAACTAGTGATATTTTAATGGAAAGTTTTGAAAGTGGTTTATTACATAATGACACCAATTCAAATGAAAGCAGAGATATCCCAATACAGAGTGAATCTGGTAATGGAATAAAGTAAGTGCCCTTTATGTTAATGGCATCATGTGGAAGAATTTAATCAAAAAAAAATTCTCTTTGACAATTTAAATTCAGGCCTTATTGAAGATTTAAGTGGCGATAATGAAATTGATAATTTTCACAATATTTTTGATTAAGATTTAATTTGACATATAGTACGTGAGACTATATTAAGTTTCGACATCCACTAATAAAGGATAAAATAAAGCAATAAAGCTTAAATTTCAAAATATTTTAATAATATAAATTAACTACAATTGTTTCACCTTGCAGCATCAAGGGTAACTGATAATTAACAGGTATTGACAACTATTTATACATACACAAGTAACAGGAAACTGAAATACAATAGAGAAATCGAGAAAGGTAGAGGGATCGACCTAACAGGTAGATGAAGGTTGATGAACTATGTTAAGGATGGGTTACATGCTGCTTTTCACAGCATGATACATACACTTATTATTGTAACTCTCTCACATAATGATGTCAATGATGAACTGAATGTCGTTAAACAAATTGCTGTTAATAATAAGTATGATGTTATACTCCGCGCCAAAGCTGGTGGCGGCTGAGGGATTAGGACGGCCGGGTCGGTGAGCCTACCCCCAATTAGACTGCGCTCGACTGCTTCGGGCCTTGGTCATTAGTCACCTACTGGGTTAAAAGTGCAATCGGTACAGCTTTTTTAATTAGTCAAATATTATAAAAGTAACTACATATTTGTAGTCTACATAGAATTACAAGAAAATTAAGTCTAAACACGATGTAACTGCGATATTGTAAAGTACCTATTTGGTTTATAGAAGGAAATAAAAATAAATAACAGTTAAGTTTAAAATTGATGTAGACATATATTTTAAAAGTTATCTAAAAATTACATGTGTTTACAAAAATATTTACAGTAAGAGCTTTTAACAACCGATATTTGTAAAATCTTCTTTTACGAAATGTGCTCCTACGATGCTGAAGGCGAAAACGAACCGATCGGGACATTAAATGTTTAGCGACTGACGGAAAATAAGTCATACAGGACGTTAACCTTTGGACCGGGGATGCGAAACCAACAACAGTGGAATGTGAGTCACTCCACCCAGTGAATCATCTGAGTTCAGCCCCTTCTGTCGTCTATATAGGGTAGAAGTGTGTCTTATAAAAATACAAGAAGTGCGCTGGCTAAAGCATATGCAAATCCGAAATAAATATATTTGTTTATAAAAGCCAACCGAAACTCAAACCGCACGGATAGTGTAAATTATCGGAACACAATAATAACCGAGTACAAAGTCTACAAGGTTTTTTTTTACAAGTTTGAAAACTTTAAAATAATTATGTTATCTGATATACACTACAAAACTTATAATGTATTATGTAATTAAAATCGATTACAGAAAAATCTTTATCTTCTTCAGGACACCTTTTAAATCTCGTTTAAACCAAATACTTTACAATATCGCAGTTACATCGTGTTTAGACTTAATTTTCTTGTAATTCTATGTAGACTACAAATATGTAGTTACTTTTATAATATTTGACTAATTAAAAAAGCTGTACCGATTGCACTTTTAACCCAGTAGGTGACTAATGACCAAGGCCCGAATCAGTCGAGCGCGGTCTAATTGGGGGTAGGCTCACCGACCCGGCTGTCCTAATCCCTCAGCCGCCACCAGCTTTGGCGCGGAGTATAGTTTAATAGATAGTATTTTAAGAAAGAAGTTAAAGCGAAGCGCTGAAAATTTAGTCTACTATAAATAATGCCATAATGATAGCATTGAAATAGTTAAATATTGTAAATTGTCTTATATCGACAGAACTAGTTATAAAATTAGTAACCTTATTTCAACTAAATGTAATTGTAAAGTTGCCTTTTATTGTACAAAAAATTTAGAGAAAATGTTGGTTAATAATAAAGATAAAAAAGAAACGTTCGAAAATAGTGGATTTTATAAAATATCTTGTCAAGATTGTGACTCTGAGTACATAGGTCAATCAGGTAGATCTATGAAAGTTAGGATTAAAGAACATGTTAATAACTCTAACTTTGCTAACCACCTTTTGGACTCGGGTCATAGTTTTGATCCGAAATTAAATGTTAATCTCTTACATATAGAAAATAAAAGCAATAGATTAAATAATTTAGAATGTTTAGAAATAAATAGACCTATTTCACTTAGGCCCATTTTCAACTTAATAGACCAAATTGTATTAAATTCTTCACCCCTTCTAGAACCCATCCTTAACATGTTCATCAACCTTCATCTATCTGCTAGGTCATTTACCCTACCCTTCCCTAGTTCTCTATTGTATTTCAGTTTCCTGTTACTTGTGTATGTATAAATAGTTGTCAATACCTGTTAATTATCAGTTGCCCGATGATGCTGCAAGACGAAACAATTGTAGCTCATTTATATTATAAATTTTTTGAAACTTTAAGCTTTATTGCTTTATTTTATCCTTGAATATGGAGTTTCAACAAGAAATATCTGTTGTTACATTAAAATTTTCCTAAACTCTTTTCCCAGGATAGATTTATGTTATTGTTACACGTTCTGCATCTTGATGATAATTAATTATCATAAAAGTTGAGGAGATAAATTATACAAAATAAGAACTATAACCGAAACTTTGAGGAAAAATTCAGTCACTTGTTCAACCCTTATCAAAATTTGGTAATTGACAAAAGCCTTATATTTTGGAAAGGGAGATAAGCAGTACATACTGAGTAAGAGAAATCGTTTTGCGATGAAGCTGTTTGTTTTGTACGACTGTAAAACTGGAATTGTTTTAGATTAGATTATTTATACCGGAAAAACAACAGATTTAGACAGAGAAAGTGACGAGGGAATCTCCGCAAAAGTAATCAAGACTTTCTTAAAACCATATATCGGCAATAATCACGAAAATAACAAGGGTGCATGTGGAACTGTCTAAGGGGATAGAAAAAACTTTCCATGTTTACTAACAAAAAAATGAAGTCGGGTGATGTTGTAGTCAGACGGAATGACATAGTTTTGGCAATAAAGTGGTGTGACCGCCATCCAGTAAATATGTTGTCTACGATACATAACCACAAAATGAAATATTCAAAATCAGGCAAAGCAAAACTGAAGTGAGTCCTGGATTATAACCAACATATGGGAGCAATTGACCATGCCGACATGATGTTATCTTTCAATGAAAGTAATAGAAAAAACCACCAAATGGTATCGAAAATTGTTTCGTCATCTCCTTGATATTAGTATATTGAATGTTCTGCAAATGTATAAATTAATTAAAACAAACAAAAATTCCATTTTTGGAACAGCAATTCCATTGATGGAATTCAGGATGAATCTGACGACGGCTGTCGCTGAGTTCCATACAACAGCTGATAAAAGAGAACGCATGTGAGTCACAACAGTCCGCTCCACTTATCTGGATCTAATGGACATTTTATTAGGGCACTTCAAGTGAGTCAAGAAAGAAACTGAAAAGGTCAGAAAAATAGTTTCTTCTGTAGCCATACTACTAAAAAAAAAAAAAAAACGAAAACAACAACCTGCGAGTGTTCCACGTACCTAGTAAGTTTGTATATTTATCTGTGTTTTAAATAATATCATAAACTAAAAGAATTTTTAAATTTTGTAAATATTATTATTTCTTATTCATTTTGATTGGTATAAATTTTTTCTTAATCAGTGCAATTCTTTATTATATTTGTTTAAAAATCTTCATGGCTTTTAGATATAAACATGTTCCATGATAGCTGAAATACTGTGCAAAGTTTAAAATTGATAGTGGCTCACAAGTAAACACAACTAACACAAATATATTGCAGGAATTAAAAATTAGCCAACAAAAACAAATACCAAACTTATATCTTACAGTATTCGACACTTAAATGTTATCGAATAAATTGAGAAAAGGCTACTTGTATAATAGATTTAGTTTCCAGTATAGAAATAAAATAAATTAATAAAATTGATGTAGGTTCCAACTAGTGAAAATTATACAAGTTTTATGGATAAATATTCAGATGTATTTCAAGGCATAAGTTGTATAAGAGGTGAGTATGATATTAAATTTAAAAAATGATACAGTTCAGAAAATACACACACAATGTAGAGTTCATCTAGCAATAAAGCTTAAATTTAAAACATCAATTAAAACAATTAGAGAAGCTTAAAATAATGAAGAAAGTTAGTAAAGTAATGATCGTGTTAATTCTTTAGTAATTGTAAATAAACCAAATGGTGATATACGTCTTTGTAAAATTAACTAAAGCTAGACAAATCGTTATGTTTTTAATACTGACCTGATTGGTCTCTTACAATATCTATCCTTTGGTCTGTGTTGCAGATGAAAGTTATCTCAACAAACCGTGGATGAGAAATAATTTAAGTAACCACTAGTCACCTTTTAACTAATAACAGTTAACTTTTAAACTGTTAGTTGTGGCAGGGAAAAATTGAACTTAGTTTATTGTTGAACTATTTTTTACTAGGGTAAAAAACAAAACAATACTATCTATCATAGCTTCGTAAACATATTTACGATTGTAGATAAATGTTAAATATTATCCGTAATGTGTTATATTAATAAAGCAAAGTTCTTCAATAACGAAGTTGTTATTCTCAATACTCTCAGGGAAACAATCTCTTAGGTTATACGGTCATCCCACACTACAATAACCGTTACTGAGTGACTATTTAAATAACTAGTTACTGACCAGTATCAGAGTATAAACAACCGTTCATATTATCTCTAGTCTGTGTACTTCAGCATAGTAACAGATACCACCTAATTCTGATTTATCACAAACATTACAGCTACTTTACTTACTGTGAATATGGCGATGGATCTTAAATGTCTTTTTATTCATTACTATCCCACAAACTTCACAAATCGTTTTGTTTTCTTTAACTCCTTTTGTTTCTGAAACAAAATAAAAGAAAGCAATTAGTAACAAGCTGGTAAAGGTTGACAGACAGTAGTTCCAACAAATAACAGAAGTGACAATAATAAAACAGCTGCTGGTGGTAAATAAAAAGAAGATCAAATAGATAAAAGTCTGTGATGACAGAAGAAGCAAACAAGTTTGTACACTTGGAAGTTGTCAGCAGAAGAGACGGAGAGGTGGATGTGAGATTTTTAAAACATATAGTGTTTTTAATAGTCTAAAATAGAAATGGAGTTTAACAAATCATTTGGTAGGAAGTAAGATGAGGATTTTCAATTATAATATAAGAGCATACTAATGTACGAATGTGAAACTTGGAAGTTATTAAACTGTTTGTTAGGAAAGGCTAGGTGTTCATCAATACATGTTTGAGAAGAATAGTTAAAATAAGATAGCTGGACACAAAGAGCTATGGTATGGAGAAGAGTAAAGCAAGAATCAAGGGGTCTATAGAGGTGGATTGGGCACACCTTGTGAAAAGGAGAAAGAGACATTATCAGAGAAGCACTGGAGTGAAATCCTGTAGGAAGAAAGAGAATTGGAAGGTCTAGTGCAGTACCCTCAGACTAGGAGTGTGTCTGGTGTAATGGGCGTGTCATCCCTTCTACTTGCTTCCCTTACCTGACTTGACAGTACAACCCATTCCAAGAAAACTAAGTATATAAATTACTGCTAGGCTAGATTTAATTTGGAAGTTTAAGTACAAGTTAATTCTTAAAAGTTTAATTTTGTAAACTTTTATTTTTATTTACACCGATAAAAGAAACAAAAGTAGGGTAGGCGTTTACACAGAAGCATTTGAGGTCTATTTTTTATTGGGGGTTGTACCGCTGAAAGCAAACACAACAAACGAAGTGTGGGGCCTCTCTTTTCCTCTCCACCCCAGACACATTCCTATCTTGAGGATACTGTAATACATGAAGGAGGACTCTGAGAACAAGTTGAGAGGGGTTGGAAAGATGATTTTTTTCCTTGTTGCTTAAAGGCAAAAAACCTTTCTTTCGGTCATCATTGCTTTATAAAAAAGAAGAAAAGAGCATAAAATAAAATCCCCTAGCCCTTGAAGATCCTAATAGGAAAGATGAAAGAGAAAGATCTAATTCAAGACTACATGAAAAAAGGTGTAGATCCAGCTAGGAACCTTGGGTCCGCCAAACCCGCACTCACTATAAGTGAGCCCTTGACAATCGGGAAGATGAAAAAGGAGATCAAGAGAGAGGTTGCTAATCGGGTGCAAAGTTCTAAGTTCCAGAAAGAATGAAAGGGATTTAAACAAAGATTTGACATGTTTTAAACAGAAATAATACTAAGAACGAATTTAGTAACAGGTATAAAAAACTCTCACAGACAACAATATAAAATATGATATTTGTACATCACCTCAGAATTTTTCAATAGTTTAGTTTAAAATTTTGTGGTATAAATGGTTTCTCTACACTAAGAATTCTGCTAGAAAAGGATAAAATACCCTGAGAAATCTACCAACCAGCACTAAAAATTAAAATGTATCAAATATAGATAAAAAAATGTTATACAATGGACAAGTTTTATCATTTTCATGACAATACAACTGGAACAAAAAAAAAAAATTAGATAACTCTACAATATTTTTTTATCGGGTCACCTTTACTCGATTTTTGAGAATGTCTTTTCATTTAGTTGGAACTTTCATTTCTAATGATTAAACTAAATTTATTAAGGTTGTCAGAACTGGTATAGTAAGTTTATTTTTGTGAGAAAGTTTCATTACAATTAGTTAATGATAAGAAGTCAGTTTTCCTTAGTATCATTAACTAAGCTATTTTTACAGTGAGATTACCGATTTTTATAAAGTTCTAGAAAATAACTTACGAAATAACTTTTTTTAGCACAATAGACAAATGCGTTGGCCGATTTTTATTTTCTTACAACAGAAATTCATAGTTTTTCAAGGATTTTAATTTGAAGTATCAAAAATTAATCTTAAAACACACAAATTACATAACAAACACATGTGTCCATTACACATTTTTGAGATGGGGTGGTGGGAGAGTGAAGGGGATTTTTTTATTTTGTAAATAGCTATTCTAAGGTTTCCCTTAAAGAACAGATTATGCATATCTCTTTCAGCCTTTTAAATAATAAAGATGGTAAGTTTTCAAAAATTAATTCTGTATACAGTAGAAGCTCTTTTAACCGGCATGATCGGGACCAGGGCCATGCCGGATATCCGATTTTGCCGGATAATCGAGCGTATCTAGTTTTTAACCCTTCAAGTGCTAAAAGTCGCGAACGCGATCTATTTAACCGCTGCCACAGTGCTAAAGTCGCGATCACAATCTAATTAAACAAGGTTTGCTAAAATCGATATACAAATGGTAACTTTTATCCAAACTACATGTATTTTATATAGTAACTCTGAGTAAAAGACGCTCTATTCATTTTGCACAAATTTATCGATGGTCAATGTTAATGAAAATCAATACCGACAGTGAATTGTTGTTTAGTGTTTTTGTCTATATTATTTTGGTAAATACAATTTATTTTATGATTATTTAGTGTATCAGTAGTGTTTTTGTGTAGTATTACACATATAATAATGAGTGAACTTGGCAATTCAAGTGATATTTATAACTTTTTGTGTGAAAGTGATACCGCTAGTGATGAAAGCGGTAACTCCGATGTAGGAATCAAAATGTTTGTTTCTTTTTTTTGTGTGTATTACATTTATTATAATAACTAATTTTAGTAAATACATGATATTCAAAGGTTAAATGCCAATTTAGTAAATTCTAAAGAATCAGTAATAGAGCACATTAATTTGCAAAAGCTAGATGTAGTGTCACACAGTGCGCGAAATTACTGAATTTGAAGTTTGTGTATGTATAAATGTTTACAACGATGTTGACATTATGAAGAAAATAAAGTGTTACAGTACTTATGAAGTAGACAAACACTGGATGACTAAGAAAACGGCGCACGTAGTCACTGCACTGGTGGGAAATGTCAGTCGAGGCCTGTCAGCCGCCCGAACATAACCGGAAAAAACCGACCGTGAGTGGCTTGGCTGATGCCGGTTAGTAGAAATTGCCGGTTGTTAGAATGCCGGATAAAAGAGCTTCTACTGTAATATAAAAGACAGTGCCTGACAGGAATTACTCTAATAGATTTCTAAACCATCTGAAAGAATGAATCAATAATTACTTTATTTTGGGGTGAAGTTAAGACCAATAGATTTTTTTTCTTCCCCTTGGATCTCTAAATTGATCCATTCATTGTTGCTGATGAATGAGTATTCGGTGTGTGAGTTTTTCTTATAAAAGATCTGGATAAGGGACAATGCACTTACTGTCTCCAATTAATTTTGTTGTTATTAAAATAGTAATGGTTATATTTTATGTGTAATTGGTATTAATGTGGTAATGTGAAAAATCATAATTTATAATAGATTTAAAATCCGCGGTTTAGCGCCAGAAGCAGGCTGTTCAAATCATAAATTTATTTAGTAACTTCATTAATAAAAGAAAAATAGATTTTCAAGAAAACAAAATATGTAATCATGTCAATTTTAGTATAATTTGCTTTTTATAAATAGAATATGTATATTGTTTGTGTCTTGTGGGGAGTGTGTGAAATTAGCAAACAGCGCCGGAAGGAAGGTAGAAAAATGTAGGATTTTGCCTCATGGCAACAGTCAGTCAGAGTCCAGCGTTAAAGGTGGTTAGGTCAGTCATCAATTGGGGCTTGTTGCTCTAGGACCTACGAGAGGTAGTTCTCCAAAGTTCTGTTTGAACAATATAAAATGTGTCAGAAAGTTTTAAATCTGTAAAAGACATGGTGTATTAACAATTTTAAAAGTGCTAAGACAATATTGTTTTCCATAAATAAACTTTTTTATGAAAAAACGTGAGAACTCGCAATTTTTGTTATGTTGTGCAATCACTGCCACGTGATTTTCGAATTCTCGACAAAGAACTTTTCTATAAGAAAAATGGAACTATTAAAGTTATCATAAGACATTAATAATTGGTTTTAATATAGGTACAACAAAATAAAAATAAATCTTGTGATATATGAACTAAAGACAATTCTTTTGACAATGGACAAGCATCTCTGCAGTATTTAGCACGCAGTCACATGGGAGGAGACGAATCATCCTTCGAGGGAAAGTGTTTTTTAAATAAAGAATATAACGTGATTTGGTATAACACGTTTAGACTTTCATTATTAAACCATATGTATGTATTTTGAACAATTTAGACTTTTTTTTTTTACTTTCAAGATATATTTTTCATATTGTAAAATTATGTATTTCATCAATAAGATGCAATGTTTTTTTTTTGTTGTGGAGTCTTAAAGTATAACAAAATGATAAAATAAAGTTTTTTTTATAATTAATCAATTAAATTTTAATTTCAGTAAAAATTATATTTTTACTAATTAAGAAATTTACCAAAAGAAGTAAAGTAGAATCCTTTTCATTTTTTAGAGTTGCAACTAAATAATACAAATTTATTAATATGATTTGACTAAATTCTTTTTCTTTGGAAATTAAAGTAATAATAATAATAATTGATAGAATGTAAGATATCTTATATGAATTCTTCTTTCTATTTCTGTTACATAAATTTAATGTGTTTTATGTTTAATAAATTTTTATGTAATATTTCAGAGACAAGTGTTTTCATTTCTGAAACCAAAATCACTGTAGTACACCGTAAAAAGAGCTTGCGACCCTAGAGATTTTAATAAATAATTAAATTCATTTTTTTTTCTTTTTCAAAATTGGTAAGCTAAGGCTACCTGGCGCCCATAAAAAGCTTGGCATATTTTTATAAATAATAATAATAAAAAATAAGTACTCTTCAAGTACGACAAGTGCAGCATTTATTAAATTATTACAATTGGCTCCCAACAATGGGGTGGTTTTGGTTGAAAATACAGTGATATTGATGAAATGCAAACACTTAAAACAAGGTAAGGACTTTATCAATAATAATAAGAAAGATTCTTTTTTAAAATTTTTTGTGTTAAGTATAGTAAGATAAAAATGGAGTCAGAAATTGTAAATGTTAATAATAGTAATGAACAGATAGGGTTAGGAAATCAAAATTCTTTAAACAATTTAGAACAGATGGAATTTACGGGGGATATTTTTGAAAATTTAAGGAAGGAAACACAAAGTAATAGTAGTAATGAATTGTTTTATCAACAGGGACAAGATATTTTAGATCAGGAAATAAACAATAGTAATAGTAATAGTAGACATTCAAGTATGAGTAAAATTAGTAGTTCAGGTTCGGATTTTAATGGATTTAGCAGTGATGGAATTCAAAATAGTAAAGAACAGTGTGAAGATATGAATAAAAAATTAGTAGAAACACCAGGGGTAGAAACTGTAGAAGAAAATTCAGATAAGGAATTAGGAGATGAAGAAGTTAGGGTAATTGAGCAGGTTAGGGTAACTGAACAGGTTAGGATAGATAAGAGTGTGGAAAAGAATGATCAGAATAAAGAAATTAAGAAAATGTTTGAGACTTTAATGAGTAGTATAAAACAAGATAATTTAGAATTAAAGCTAGATAGCGACAAAAAATTTGTAGAATTAAAGCTAGATAGTGACAAAAAATTTGAAAATATGAATAATAAAATTGATAAAGATAGATTAGAATTAAAACAAGATTTGAACAATAAGTTTGAAGAATTTAACGCCAAATTTGAACAGAACAATGTTAAGCTAGATAATTTGGACAAAAAGCTAGATCAGATCAAACTAGAATTAAAACCAGATTGTGTAAAATTAGAATACAATTTTAAATGGGAAAATAAACAAAGGGGAATTAACGTAGTGGAGAGGTTAGGTAATGTTCAAGAGAAAATCATAAATAATATAGGTATGAATATCGATGTTGTTGAAAATAATAATAAAGTAGAATTTGAATTAAGCTATTGTGAGAAAAAACTTGAATTTGAACAGATTAATAGTGTAGAAGGTGTTTTGGTAGAAGATATTGGTAACATAGATAACAATTTAGATCAAGCAGTAGGTGAAATTGAAATTAACAGTTTTAATGAAATAAATAACATGTCAAATGAGTTGATAATAATAAAGGACAATTGTGTGAATGACTGTGTTCAAGAAATTGCTAAAAAGATAAATAATGGGTTATGTAACAATGTAAATCTAGAAACAACAAATAATGTTGAAGTGAATAAGTCTGGTGGGGTTAAATGGGGCATGAGTAATTCAAAAAACAAAGTAAAAGTAAATAATCTAATAATAAAGGTATCAGCTGTTTATTTTAAAAAACAAGTGTGTCATAAGAATGTAGAATTTAAAAATTATGCAATGTTGAAATTTAGAAATGTCTTTGAAATTCAACAACAGAAAATTAAAAGCCTCTTTGAACAAGATGAGTTCGAGTATAAGTTTAAAAAAGAAATATTAAAAGAAGACTTTACAGTAGTATACAAAAATGGTGGGGTTAGAATTCCTAAACTAACAGATGTTGAAATTGGGTCATTGTATTGTGAGTTGTTTATGAAGGAAAGAAATGTAAGAATGTTTGAGAAAGAGAGAGGGGTTTCGTCAACACAAAAGTGTAATGTCAACAAGGGAGATGCCTTTGTTGAAATCATGTTAGATGCATCGACTAGCCTAAAAAGACTGTCTATGTTGACAGAAATAAGTAGTGTAAGAAATATATACAGAAAAATAATCATGTACTTTAAAATCTTTCACCAATCGGGAAATCATCGCAAGAAAATAGATAATTTATAATTGTTGTAATAGATTGAATTTGGAATGAATAAATAATAATGTAGAGACATTTTTATAATGACACACGGACTTGGTTTTGAAAATAATATTAATAGAATAAGAGTTTTGTTAATAAATAAGTTTAAGTTTGATAATAAACAATTAAGAGTTATGAATATTAATAATTTGTGTGTACTAATAAATTTTGTAAGCTAAGACAGAATTAGAGAAAATAATTATAAGCCAAGCGTAAAATGTTAGAAGTTTTAGTTTAAGAAAGGTTTCAGTATTTGTTAAAGTAAAGACGCTGGATTATAGCAGTAAACAACTTTATATGTTTATCAAGATACTAATATTTAGAAAACGTGACGATAACAGATTGATTAGAAGGAAAGATTTGTATGACTTTAGATGTGAGTCATCAGTAGTGTTGAAGAAATAATATTCAATATTAAGTAGGTAGATTCAATGTTGAATATTCAATAATATGACGAGAGAGTTGAACCGAGTTGCAGACTGAAAGATTTTATAGTCGATTCCTTATCAGTAAACAGATAAAGATATTGCATCACCATATACAAAGGGGAAGGTTGTTTATCTCTCAACTAGGCCTAAAATTCCTTTGCAAATTATATAGAGACTGATACAGAGTGTTACAAAAGTACTGTTCTGAAAAATAAAAAACTTTTGGTTAATAATTAAAATTAACTAGCGTTGTCAAATAAAAAATACTTAAATAAAAGATGATTGGTTTTAAATAAAGTAAATAAAATAAAAGTTGATTACTTGAATAACTTTTACAGAATTAAATGTAAAATTCTAAGTAAAGAACTTAGAATAAATTTTAAAAATAAAATTTTCTTTTTGAATCTGAATAATAATATGTAGAAAGGATTACATAAGCAATAAATCAATGATGCTAAGAAAATAGTCGCGAAAATGAAACATTATTTTAACTTCGGATGATGCGATTTGAATGAAATTTTTTATGAATTTTAAATTTGCTTCGCGTAAATGCATTAAAGAAAGAACATGAACATTTTTTGGGAGGAAGGAGGAGTTTGTGTTGTAAAAGGAATTGTTTTATTTGCAAAAATGAGGCAATTTCGGGACTGCACGAAAAGCGTGTTATGAGTTTGGAGTGTGTGGTGGGCGGTATTTTGAATCAAGTAGGAGTATCGCATTTCAACCACTGCATATTTTAGGGTCATAACATGTTGGTTTCGTGTAAGAGTCCAGAGTGTAACTAGAATTGTACATGGAAAATATTAGAATGTCAGAAGGACTATGGGGGTGAGAAAGGAGTCGGAAATGCATAAAATAAACAAAAAATTCATAAGAAATAAATAAAAAAGGTATAATAATAAAAACAAAATAGAAAATGGAACGTGGAGGGTTTTATTAATTGAAGTTCGGCCGGGGTATCTTACAACAATTAAAGCAATTTGTCTAATTGAAGTAAGGTATCCGGGCCGAGTTTTGAAAAAAAAAAAAATAAATAAAAAATAAAAATAAATACAAAAAACAAAAACAAAAAATTGTCACATGACTCATGTAAATGAAATATAGTTAAAACTTTGACAATTTTGTGAAGTTAAAGAACAGAGAGTTCTTAGTTTGTATTTAGAAATACAACGGTGTAGTAGAAGAAATTCAAGAGAGAACCTAGAGTTCTTGAGTATATTGTAAAATATAAAGTTTGGTAGGCGAACTGTCTTTCGAGGCAGGATGTAGCTATGTTCGAGAAGTGATATGATCAGGACCTAAGATATCATTTCTAGAAGGTAGTGATTTAGGGTTAATTGGAAAACCTACAAAAAAATCCAACGTAGTTGTTTAGGTTTCTGTCACATGTAATTTTGGGCAAAAAACATAAACAATGACTTATGTTTGTAAGTGTCATAAACTTTCGTAGATATAAGGAAAAGTTTTTTTTTGAGTCTATTCTAACAAGTATAAACAGATGTTGAGGGAAGTAGTCAAGGAACGATAGGACAATGCTTTCATGGTGAAAGAAGGGGGTTTGTTGAAAAACAAAGCCTAGAAATAAACCGGACGTGACAGGAAGGGAGTTTTTATGAAATGAAACGAAAAGTTTTATAAAATTGTAAAAATGTTGATTAGCTGATTAGAATAGGTAATTAGATGTTAAATTGTAAAACGATAAGTTGTATGTTTGATGTTATAAATATTAAGAATTTTGAGGATTAGTGCAACTTTAATTATTAAAACATGAAGGATTTAAGATGGAAATAATTTTGAGATATAGTACTAAAAGGATAATACAATTGTAAAGAGGTAATTTTGAAATAGATAAAATGAGTTTGTAAGTGATTTTTTCATAATGATGTAATAATTTTGAATTTTGAATAAGAGAGGAGTTTTTAAAAAATGGTAAAATCAGTAGTTAAGATGTGATCCCAGCAAAGCAAAGAGTAATTAGGAGTTTAAGTTAAAAAATAACAATGTAAGATTATAAATTGAAAAGTTTTAAGGTGAATTGAAGTAATTTTGGGTAATAAATAAATAATTTTGCAATGATGTTAATTAATAATGAGAAATTTTAAATTTTAATTGTGTTAAGTTAAAAAACAATTCAGATGAATAGTGAGAGATAGATGTAGATTTTTATAAAAGATGTAGAAATTTCGTCTTGGCAAAAAAAGTAAAGTGTGGGAAAGGAAATGCTAGATGGCAGGAAAATATACAGACGGCTGTCTGGAAGATAAGATTTTGAGTGACAGGATCCGGTCAACAAAAAATGTTGATGGAAAGTTTCAGCCAACGAGGTTGAAAAGGAAACTGATGATGGGTTTTATTGTATAAATAGAGATAAGGCTTAGCACTAATTGATTCGTATATTTTTTTTTACAAATGAGTTATGATGACTCAAACAAATTAAGATAATAAAGTAGGATTTTTAGTAAATAGATTTTTTAGTTTTTATAAGAAAAGAGAATCTTTCTTAAATTAAGATACTAGTGATACTTATTTTTTTTATGAGGTCCTTAACTGCTGAAATAAAGAATCTTGAAAATCTATTGAAAATTTTTCATATTTTAGTTTTTTCTTTCGAATTGAGTTTTATATATATAGAAAAGATTTATAGTACAATACTTGTATTGTAATACAAATCTTTTGTGGGGTTTTGTGGTAATGTGAAAAATCATAATTTATAATAGATTTAAAATCCGCGGTTTAGCGCCAGAAGCAGGCTGTTCAAATCATAAATTTATTTAGTAACTTCATTAATAAAAGAAAAATAGATTTTCAAGAAAACAAAATATGTAATCATGTCAATTTTAGTATAATTTGCTTTTTATAAATAGAATATGTATATTGTTTGTGTCTTGTGGGGAGTGTGTGAAATTAGCAAACAGCGCCGGAAGGAAGGTAGAAAAATGTAGGATTTTGCCTCATGGCAACAGTCAGTCAGAGTCCAGCGTTAAAGGTGGTTAGGTCAGTCATCAATTGGGGCTTGTTGCTCTAGGACCTACGAGAGGTAGTTCTCCAAAGTTCTGTTAGAACAATAGAAAAGTGTCAGGAAGTTTTAAATCTGTAAAAGACATGGTGTATTAACAATTTTAAAAGTGCTAAGACAATATTGTTTTCCATAAATAAACTTTTTTATGAAAAAACGTGAGAACTCGCAATTTTTGTTATGTTGTGCAATCACTGCCACGTGATTTTCGAATTCTCGACAAAGAACTTTTCTATAAGAAAAATGGAACTATTAAAGTTATCATAAGACATTAATAATTGGTTTTAATATAGGTACAACAAAATAAAAATAAATCTTGTGATATATGAACTAAAGACAATTCTTTTGACAATGGACAAGCATCTCTGCAGTATTTAGCACACAGTCACATGGGAGGAGACGAATCATCCTTCGAGGGAAAGTGTTTTTTAAATAAAGAATATAACGTGATTTGGTATAACACGTTTAGACTTTCATTATTAAACCATATGTATGTATTTTGAACAATTTAGACTTTTTTTTTTTACTTTCAAGATATATTTTTCATATTGTAAAATTATGTATTTCATCAATAAGATGCAATGTTTTTTTTTTGTTGTGGAGTCTTAAAGTATAACAAAATGATAAAATAAAGTTTTTTTTATAATTAATCAATTAAATTTTAATTTCAGTAAAAATTATATTTTTACTAATTAAGAAATTTACCAAAAGAAGTAAAGTAGAATCCTTTTCATTTTTTAGAGTTGCAACTAAATAATACAAATTTATTAATATGATTTGACTAAATTCTTTTTCTTTGGAAATTAAAGTAATAATAATAATAATTGATAGAATGTAAGATATCTTATATGAATTCTTCTTTCTATTTCTGTTACATAAATTTAATGTGTTTTATGTTTAATAAATTTTTATGTAATATTTCAGAGACAAGTGTTTTCATTTCTGAAACCAAAATCACTGTAGTACACCGTAAAAAGAGCTTGCGACCCTAGAAATTTTAATAAATAATTAAATTAATTTTTTTTTCTTTTTCAAAATTGGTAAGCTAAGGCTACCTGGCGCCCATAAAAAGCTTGGCATATTTTTATAAATAATAATAATAAAAAATAAGTACTCTTCAAGTACGACAAGTGCAGCATATTTTATAAATTATTACATTAATTATTGTTATTCATTTCCACTTCATACAAGGGACTTTGTAACCTCTCTATAAATAAAACAGAGACATTGATAAAGAAACTTTATTATACAATTTCCACTATTTTTCTACATAATCACCATTTAACCCTCCACACGTCAACTGGCCCGATACGACCCATCCGTCGTATTCAACATATTTTGCACGTATTTTGCAATTCAACATTTCGCCCACTTAGAATCATCCTATCGCAATAAATAAAATACCGTTGTAATAATTCAATAAGAAGCTGAAGTTAATATTTAATAATAGTGAAGCTATTTTATGAATGAAAATTTTATTCCTTTGAACTTGAAGAGTTCCACTAAGTTTTTCATTTATTAAAATTTGAATTTAAATGATTGTTTTGCTCGACTTATAGGCGCCAGATGTGTTAACATCAATTTAGAAAAAAGAAGTTAATTATTATTGTTTTTTAAATTTCTCAGGGGTGAGTCCTTTTAATAGTGTACTTCACAGTGATTTTGGTTTCAGAAATGAAAACATTTGTAGCTGAAATTTAACAAATATTTATTATACATAAAACATTGGATATTCATACATTTTAATTAAATAAAGTATATCATAACATATAATAATGATTGACATCCTATTTGTTCTTAATAACTGTGCCTTTGAAGAAGGTCTATTTTGTGATTTTTTAAATGTTAATTTGAATTTAAAGAAAAAATTGAATCTACTTTAATGTAACTTGCAATTATTAGTTGAATTTTTGATTATAAAATTTTGAAAGATTTTAGATTCATTTCACATATTAATCAAATAAAAATGAGTTTAATTGATTAAGGATTATTTAACTTTACTTTTTAAATTTTCTTTGTTTCATATTGAATTTAACGTTATGTTGTAACAAATATTTTCAAATAAACAGATTCAGACTCTCTGTTATTTGACAATCAGATCTAGCTCATTTTTAATAAGCAATATGTCAACCGACATCAATTAATCTCTATTAAAAAATAGTAATGTAAAATATCAATTTATAAAATTAGAAAATAAACATATTAAATTTTATACAAGAAATGAATTAAGTTCATGTGTTGAATAACACATGTTACCAGTTTGTTGATTTAGAACGTGTTTGCACAATGGTGAACTTGTAGCCTTTTGTTTGATGATCCTTTTCTTCTGCCCGTGGAATAGTTC
The DNA here is from genome assembly GCA_963513935.1 of Aphrophora alni. Lineage (NCBI taxonomy): Eukaryota > Metazoa > Arthropoda > Insecta > Hemiptera > Aphrophoridae > Aphrophora > Aphrophora alni. The sequence continues at coordinate 20,744,439 of OY740778.1, forward strand.
TGCTGAAAACATTTATTTTACACCTTGTAAAAAAGAATGTTTGTGTCTAGAATGTCTACTAGTATTTTAGTCCATTTTTAACTTTATAATTGTCCACAATACAGCCGAATTCAATAGTTATTCGCGTGATTGTCTATTGTCTTTTTCAATTACACGTGATTCGTAAAAGTCCCTTCTAACTCACAGTTCTTTCAATATCACAAACTATACTTGTCCTATCAATATCTTAGTTTTAGGTTTTAAAGAACAACCGTTCTACACAACAATTCAAAACTATACTTTTACTAGAAAACCGACCATGCTTTGCTGAAGCCATGATCTAAGACTACTCTACAAAACACATCCTGTCCCTCCAAGCTCTGGACTTCGACTGCTTATCAAAACCACGAGATATTTCACTTCCGAAATTGAGTCTTTCCGGTCACACCTTTGTGCTGTCGTAAAACAGTCTGCACACGTCGTAAAACTCACAAATCACATACAATATTAATTAAACTAAATTATATTAAAATTAAACATGATCATTTATACTATTGTCTTGAAAATCCATTTTGTTCCTATAAATGAATTTACTAAATACAATTCATGATCCAGACTTCCTGTCTCGATTCATGCACCCGCGGATTTTAAACCTATTATAAATTTTGACTTTTCACATTACCACACCGTTGGAAAGCTAATGTTCCGTAGATGCATAATTATGCAAAAGGAAAAAAAAATACTACAAAACGTTATAAATAATATTCCAAAAATTGTTGAAGTTCACATACTTTTGATACATAACGTCAAAGAATTGTGCTTAGCGGTTGTAAGTAAAAACAACGCCATTTTTTCTCATATGTTCACAAATCTATTTTTCTGTCAAACAGGTCGACCAAAACACTGTTCTGTAGATCACACCTTTCTCTTTCTATCTGTGGTTTACAAATTGTTCTGTGTGTCATAGATCGCGAGATATTTCTATCTAACCAAAGAAGTACCAAAGGGAATGTATTTCACTTGGCATTCGGTACATTTTACTAAATAAGATAATTGATTATTCAATCGATATTTTGTAACCGATCTTTATAGTATGTTGTAGAGGAGATTTCATTCTACAAGTTGGTATTAGTTGATATAGGTTACACTTACTTTCAGGTTATTGTTTTTAACTCGGAATATAATCAAGTTTGTGACAATCGTGAGCTAAATTGACACGGAAAGGCGTGGCGCTTATTGTTTTGGGATTATATATTTCTGTTATTCTGAAGGTTTGTGTATACAAATTGTATATAAATTGTGTATACAAGTTACAATGTATGTGTTTTTATTTCTAAAGTTTATTTTTTTGAGTGAAGTTCTAGTTTTTGAATGGTTTATATTTGGGCTAACCTAGAAAAGTTACAAGCCTAGGCCTAAAAGCAAATTTTCTTATATGGAGTGTTTTATTTGATTATACAAGTCAAGTGTATAAGTGTATTATACAAGTGTATAAGTGTGTTATTGTTTGAGAGTGTATTATTTTAGTGAAATCTAGCTTTTGTTAAGAATATATTTAATTCAATTAAAGTTATTAGGTTAAGTAAATCATGTTAGGAAGAACTCATGTTAACAAAACTCAGAATGACCCAACTATTGTGAAACAATTTAAAAAAAAGTTGAAGTGTTTGACTTGCAACGAAAGTAGGGCACCAGAGGCAACAAAAGATATATAAACAGCCAGCACAATATGGAGGGGATCTTTTGGAGCTTGGAAGATACACGGCTGTGTCGCTAGTCGTGGTGGTAGATAGCACAGGAAATCTGACTCTAGGACAGGAGGACAAAGGAGTTGTCCATAGCTGAAACTCTACGAAAAGTAAGCAAGCATTTTTATATATAAAGTCACCAGTAAATGAAATCAGTAATCTCATTTGTAATAAGAGTAACAATAGTTGGAATACTTCTGGGTTTTGAGTAATGAATACTTAGTTTGGATATTGTTTATTTAATTGAATTCTTATTTTTTGTATTGTATTAAAGTATTGTGTTAAAGTATCAAGGAAATAGACATAAGTCTCATGTCAATAATAAATTTAATTTGTATACTGAACCACTGATTTTTAATTAAAATTAAAGAACCCAGGCAGTTTTGAGGGGCCGTTACATAATACTTTAGATAGTTACAAGTTAGGCTAGGTTGTCGAGGTAACAAACCTAACGTCTGTTGATTTCTACTTTTACGGGAAAAGATTTTTATTTTGAAAATTTTAGAATTTGATTTTTTTTTTTTTTACCAATTGTTATTCAAATTTATACTAGAAAACGTTTGTAATACTTAATAAAAATGTAAAAGAAAATTTTCTATGCTCAATTGGACTTTGAAGTGAAATTTAGCCTTTGCCATACTGACTCCAAAATTATTTTTCAAACTTTTGTTTCATTACACTACTAAATTCTATGAACCTTTCTGAATATAATGATATATAGAAGTTGGTTTTCCATAAATATTACAATTTTTGGTGAATTTTTGAAAATAAATTCAACAAATTCCCTTTTCTCATAAAGCAATTTCTGTATTTTTGAAAATGTAACAATTTTTTCCCCCCTAAATATATTCACAAATGTATTACAAAACTCTAGTAATAGTTGAAAAAATTCCAAAAAATGTTTTGTATGGTGTTTACCATTTCTGTGAAATTCTTCCTTCCGTTAATTTCCGATTTTTGGCTATTTGACATTATAACTAAATTTTTTACATCTAACATTTTATTTTACTACACAGCTAAATTCTATGCACCTTTCTGAATATAATGACATATAGAAGTTGTGTTTTCCATAAATGTAACTAATTTTGGTGAATTTTTGAAAATAACCCTAACAAAACCCCTTTTTATGTAAAATATATATATATATTTAAATTGTAACAATTTTTTTTCGTCCTAATATATTCACAAATATTACACAAAACTTTTGTATATCTTGGAAAAAGGTGGTAAGCTATTGATTTAGGATGATACAAATTTTTCTGAAAAATGTTAACTTCATTTTTTGACATCTAATATACTTCTCCAAAACCGTTAAAAAAAAAAAAAAAAAAAAAAAAATTACATAGATGAATTCTATGCATCTTTCTGAGAAAAATGATGTCTTATAATTAAGGTTTTGTATAAAAATAATATTTTTTATTAATTTTTAAACAAACGAAGAAAATTAACATTGGCAGTTAGAGGGTTAAGGCATTTATCCCTGGCGATGTCTTTGGAAATAACTTTAGTTTGGAAATACCTTCTTCATAAAATTCTACCTCCTGGGATTTTAGCCACCATTTTGAAATTTATCATCATTTTCCTGGAACAAAAGCCACTTCTTTACCTCTACTGGGAGCTACATCTAGACTATATGTCGAATGTTAAAAAACATCCCATTTGAATTGATGAAACAGATCTTCTGTTTGTTGACCAATGTTAATGCAAGCGAGTGTCATCAAAAAACATGGCTACCATAACCTTCCTGGCGGAAAACGTTTGCCGGGTTGTTTTGGTTTTTTGACTCAGTGTTAGAATAATACTCCAAAGCTTCATCGCGTTACAATTATGTTTAAAAATTTCCTCTTCCGGTTCCGATTCACATAGATGTGTTATTCACTGAGATTATAGGCACAATTTACAGCATTGTTTACTAAATTTAAATTCTGAAAAATACTACTGTTTAAAATATCTGATTCCACCTGCTACACTCTGTCTGATGACAATGACGGTAACCTTCAAAAGAAGTTATCTGCTAAAAGAAATTCTGATAATCAGGTTATTAACAATCTTTTAATTTTATTAATTTGTTAAGCTTTATTAATGTTTATTTCCCTTATATTCATCTTATTTTGTTGGTTATTTTAGGTGTATACATTGAAAAGAATTGTTTAAATTTATAAAAGTGTTAATAATGATTTCTTTTTAAGTATGTGTAAAGAAAGTGTTTTATCATTTGGCCTCATGTCATTTACTCACTTATTACATTAACTTCTTCTCTGTGTTCTGTAAACTCAGTACTTGTAGAAAACAACTTGTTGCAATTATCACAAGAGAATTGTCTCTTTAATCCATTAGATTGGAGACAGAAATGTTTATCCAATTTCTCAACATCTTCTGATATCAATCTGCAATGTTTACATTCCCATTTGCTATCTGCAATCAACAGAAATAAGTTACTAACAGTTCAAAATATAATTAAATTGTTACTATTGTGCAGTTATTTAATAACAACTATATGGTGTTAAGCGTGGCATCCATTGTTTTTCAAAAATCTTCAGACATTTCCAGACTTTCCATTTCAATCTCAAATAACAGGACTTTCATACTTTTGACTGAATAAATGTACAAAAAATGTATATTATAATACATTCATTTTTTAAACAGATAACAATAGTTTTAATTCTGTAAAACATGTGAAAATTATTTATAGGAGTGTTAGAAGACATGATTATTTTATGTATAGTAATTTAAGATAACCAAATGAATGAAAACACAATTTTCGACGATAAAGTTCAGTGTCAGAAGGGTTTGTATGAATGTAACAACTGAGGATTATGACTTAGTCATTGAAACATTGGTCTGCATTTGTATTCACAAAAAAATGGTTATTGTGGAATATTGTGTTTGCATTCATTTAGTGGTTAAATTTTTTAGAAGTGCTCATTACAATGAATTTAAGGTAATGTAAATTTGTATCTTTTATATCAATGATAATAAAAAAAATATGTAATTTAAGAAAACCTTGCAGGTGAGCTTCATTTCTGCATAAACATTCCTGTAGTACTTTAGTGAAATGACAGTAATTTACTTGAGGCTACAAGAGTAAAATATTTTCCTACAACTGCAGGCTTTAAAGCTATATATAACATTCGAGCACATTAAAAGATATTTTGTCTTTTGACATGATACTTAAAATAGCTTATTTTCCTTGTTACTGCAGTTGAAGGAAAATGTTGTAAGCATGGGATATCCTCCAACTAATAAATTATAAAATTAAAATTATAAATGAGTAACATTTAATAAATGATAAAGTTAAGATTGTAAATGAGTGACATTTCAATAAATAATGGAATGGAAATTAATAAATGAGGGACATTTAAAAACAATAAATAATGAACATTGTACTAAACAAAATCAAAGTGAATAACAATAAATCTCATTAGAACATTTAAAAAATAAAAGCGTGATGTAGAAAGATTAACAGAAACCACCGAATCCTTCTCAGACGGAAATCTGATGCAATACAATAGAAAGACAGACTCCCATTGGTCAATAGCGATAAAATGGTGGGAGAGGAGTGAAATTTCCGTTTGTGTGGGGTTTTGTTAGCCTGAGTAGCCAGGGAGAAGAGTCTCAAGAAAACCAGCGAATCAACTGGATGTCATGTAGAAGTCATCGTCCAGCGTCTTCCGAGGAGAAGCCATGCCAAGTTTCATTCTGTGAGCATGGGGACAAAGGACTATGAAAAGTGTTTCTCAAAATGGTAGAGTGCTTAAAGAAATATTAAGTGTAAAACACCAAACAATATGGAGGTAATGAATTAAAAAATAATAAATCCTTATAATAAAAATTTCCGAGAAGACATTTTGATTTTGAACAATATAGAAACTAGAGAACATTGATTAATGAAAGAGACTTAACAATGACTTTTAATATTGCAGTATAATTTCATGTATCATTTAGGTTAAGCAAATATGTAATGTCAAAGAGCGTTATTATAATTACAGGAGAGTATTTCAAATCTCAACATATGTAACTAAATTTTATTAGAGTACATCCTTCCATTTAACGTCTCTCAGATAGCCGGCTTGGTAAGTACAGATTTGAGTCAGAACCATGTTTTAAATAAATACTTAATGAACAATGTGATCAATAAATAATTACTAAATCTGAAAGAATTCTTTTGTAACTAGGTCAGCAAGACTGACACAAGGATAGAACTGTTACAATGTAGAGATATTGCTGCCAAAATTGGACTTTTGGCATCATTCTTGCACCTTTCACTATTGTGCACTTTCAGAACACACTGACCGCATACTTCCGGTTTTGTATAATTAGAACTCATGTGTCTAAAACCCTGACATTTAAAACAACATTGTGGGTTTGGAACATAAAGTAACGAGTAATCGTCGGTACCCAGCATAAATAGTCTGGTACAGTAGGTTTGCTGAAAATTATCACTAACTAAGCAGTGGGACATTTTTGTATGCAGTATGTGACCAACCTCGATTACAGATTACTCGCATAATTATGACTTTATCTCCTTCAGAGTACCATAGAGCCTCAACATGTTATAATATCCTTTGAGCAGTTCAAGGCTCTGTGGGGTTCCACCGATACCTTGACTTAATCAAAGAACGATGACATCTTGATTAAAGACAAGCTTTGTTTCTTGGTATTTGTCTCACCTTAAAGAGTTCCATTCTGTAACTATTTAACTCAATGGGAGTTAGTAACTCAAGGGGATGAGAATCCACCTCATAGCCTTCACTAACATTATTAGACTTTTTAGACAAGGCTGAATAAATATCTTTCCACTAATATTTTTCTTTGGTTTGGCAATTGAATATAGGGTATCCGTATGTTTTATCGGTTCAGGGCTTCGTGGATAATCACACAGTTGATAATCGGGCACACCCAGCCCCGTGATTTCACGAAATGTGAGTTTTAAATTTTAAGGGCTGAAATATATATCTTCACCACACCCTTTAAACATAGAGATGAGTTTCGGTATGGCATTATGGTACCTCACCTCCAAGTTACTACTGACTAATTCATGGAAAATTATCAACTCAATCCGACAGCATCAGTTATGGGTTCCGACCCCTAATAACCCAACTTCCACTTGCTTGTAAAGCACAGCTAGGTAGCCGGTTCCTGAACTCGATCTGTTAATATCCTCATCAGTGCAAAACATACATCAAGATCCACACACTTGATTTTACCACGGGAATCGGAATACGGATCAACACTCCCAGATGTAAAAAGCATGAGCACGGCATTATTTATTTCTCATATGTTATAACTTCAGAAATATGTATTATGATTTTGGTAGCACTGATATCCGGTGCAGTTTGATTCGTGTAACATGGTGGGACCAGATTGTCCTTACATTATGTGATAGTTAAGTTCTTTATAGTTTATGTTTAAAATGTATAGTGTTAGACCTATACAAGAGGTATTGATATTATTATTATTATGTGGTTTACATTAAATAGTTACACCAGACTGTGTATCTTATTTATTGTAGTATGCAAAAACCCAACATCATACTAATAACATCTGGAAAGAATGACAGAGTCACATCACTCGGTTACCAAATGAGGAAACTCTGCATAAGAAAGGCAAAAATATAGAGCACAAATAAGAATCTTAAGAGAAGGTGAAAGTGTAGTGTAATGTAGATGAACTGTATTTAAATGAATATGACTGTGTTTCACTAGAGACCATGAGGTATGCCAAAAACCACTCTTAGTAGGTGCAGCTAGTCTGCACCCCTCCTGTAGGGGTATTGCATAATGTATAAGTGTACTATCTCCATGGATGTTTTTGCTACAGAAAGTTTTTATTTCATTTTTTAATAATGTGTAGTGTTTACTACTTATTTTAGCTTATTATTTAAGTTGACACATCTGATTGTCTTATTATGCTCACCAGTTTTTCTGGATTGAATTTAACCCAAAAAAGGCTAAAGATTTATAAAGTGTGTCTGGTATGCTTCATTAAAGCAATTAAAACAGCTGTAAGCTACTAAACATGTACCACCACTTTTTTGTCACTGTATTTTCTCTTTTCATGAGTGCACATAGTCTTTTCTTTTTTCTCTATTTATATGAAAATCTAAAATTTTTGTTTCTTCAATAATCTGAAAAATTTATTATATACATTTATTAAAATTCATGTATTTGTAAATGACTTTTGTGCAAATTGAAAGTGGAACGATTTTAAAGTGAAAGTTTCAAGGACACAGCTGTGTCGTAAACCTAGTAAAACAATAAATACGCCAAACAAGTGAAAAGTATGAAGGTAAGTGACTTTAATAATTATTATTATAAACTCTTAAAAGTTAAACATATAAATGTGTCCACTCTAATTAAGTTTGAACTATAAATCTGTCAATTATTGGGTTCATTGTCTCTAAATCAGAGTGGTACTTCGATTTAACTTTGAATTTTAATCAGGATATTGTTCTGTTTATGAAATATATTTTGAAGAAGACAAAGTTTGAAATGAGCTTCTAATGAATAAATCAGTAAGCAAGTAACAAATTATTAAAATATATGAATGAAAACAAAAATAATAATATAATATATTGTACTGGCTTAGACATATCATGTGCTAATTAAATTGATTCTCAATAGGTTAAAAAACTTACATGTACAGTAATGGTAAGCAATATGTGAACTCAACTCCATTGCAGAATAAAGCACTACGTTACAAATCCCACAACGTTCCTTCCTGTATTCTGCATTGATTTCTGAGAGACATTTATGAGACAGTAATGTCTCTTTTCTGGCAAATATCTGAAATTATTACAATTTATTTATTTACTTTCCTTATTGCTCCATACAAACACAGTCTGAATAAAAATAGTCAAATTTATAACACAACAACTACAACAAAACGTATAATATTTTATACAATATATATCACATATAAAACATCTTATATAATATTAATAAATAAAACACAATAATAACAAAATTTACACATCAGGATATATACTTTCAACTAATGCAAACATTTTTCCTTTTAATATATTAAAATTAATGTATTTTTATAAAATTATTAGTTAGTTACTCACGAGGCCGAAAGAATACTGTAAAATGGTTTCAAGAAACTCCCCAACTTCGTAAAAAATGCGACCCTCAACAACTTAATTAACTTTAACTTAAACGTTTTTATATCCATAATTTCTTTAAACTCATTTGGAAGTTTGTTCATTAAAATAACTCATGCTTCAGATGATGTTTTCTGAAAGAAGTTAACTTGGATCCAGATCCATGGAAATTATCTTTGTTATGAGTGTTGTATGTATAACAAATATATCCATATTTGGAACAGTTTGGCACTTAAATTTCTAGGGTAGATAAATAATAACCAAATTTGTAAATGAATTTTTGCAAAAATCCTTAGACCTCAAACGAGCCATGATTCTTATGACTCGCTTCTGCAACCTAAAGACCCTGTGAGTCATCTGCTTGTTAGAGTTACCTTATAGAGCGATTTCATAATTCAAATGACATGAAAAAAGTCCAAAATATGCCAGACTCAAAACTGTCATTGGACTGTGCTAACATTCGTAGAAGGAAGATCACTGTGATCCTCCCAAGTTAATTTCTCATCTATAGTGATTCCAAGGTATTTTACTGAGGTACTGGGTCCTGTGTATTGTCCTTAACCACTACACTGGGTTTGAATTCAAACCGATTAGATTTAAAACTATATATAAAATATTAGTTTTACTGGAATGATATTTAGTTAACCTCCAAAACTGTGTTCCTTGAAATATTTAAAAGATATATTTCTTTGGATATAAATGACCTCATTTCCAAATCATAAATTATGTAAACTGAGGATTGTGTTATCATAATACTGTATTAAATTGTCTACTTTAATATAACTGTTTAGATCATTAATGTATAAAATGTTTTAGATATATCAAGAAAAACACTACAATATCCCTGTACATCCTTGGCTGAAAAAAAATAATTAAAATTACAGCCGCTACAATGGTTGACTTACCTTTCCTAAAACCATAATGGGGTGGGGTGTACAATATAACTTTTTTTTTATAAAATATTTTACTTATTACTGGGAGGAGAGTAACGGGATAGTAGTTGCTGTTTCTCCCCAGTTTTAAACATTGGAATTACTTTTGTTAATACTAAAATCATTTCTTCAATTGCATAACCATATAGCCATCTTATAAATTCATGATGATTCATAATTTTTAAGAGATCTTATTGCAGCAGATACATTGGCTAAAGCACAGGAAAAGCAACAGTGAACAAGTAGGGGAAATTTTGAGTTGCATTTAACAGGTATTTTTACTGTTGCATTGGGGGGAAAAAAGTGCTTTAAAGCTTTTACTTTTTTGTTGTAACTTCAACCTGTTTTGAAGTAATTACTAGAGGATTTAATTATTTTATTAACTTCATAGGACTTTACAGTTCTTATAACTCTTTTCTATATTTATTTATAGTTTGAGAAAAATAATTTAAAACGTGAATCCTTACTAACTAAAAAATATTGGGTCTGTTCAAGAAGAAGACCAGCACTCATAAATAATTTTCCATGGTTCTTTTTCAATTTTTTATTGACAACTAACAAACTGACATTTTTTGTGATAATTAGTTTTTTTTTTGGTTTTAGAAATGGATGAGTGAGAAAATTTTGTCATTGTTTTTTACCATTTACTTTATTACACAAGTATAGATAGCACTTGAAACAAAAAAAAAATTACTTAAGACACCTCAAAACGAACATTTCTTTGAAAAAATATCTATTAACCCACCAATGGTTGCCAGACCCGCTGGTGGGTCGATTTTTCATGCATGGCCTAGTTCACCAACTCTAAAACACGTATTTTGCAATTCAACATTACGCCACTTAAAATTGTCCTATCGCAATAAATAAAATACCGTTGGAAAAGTAATGTTCCGTAGATGCATAATCATGCAAAAAAAAACACCACAAAACGTTATAAATAATATTCCAAAAATTGGTGAAGTTCGCATATTTTTGTTGCATGAAATCGTAAATTTCAACTCTGCGCCTTTTCGTAAACGAGGCTCCATTTTCCCCGATACGATTACAACTCTATTTATCTGTCATTTAAGTCAACTAAAACACTGTTCTATAGATCACATGTTTCTCTTTCTAACCGTAGATTACAAATTTTTCTGCGCCTAACAGATCCAGAGATATATCTATTTGACCAGAGAACGAACCTGACGACACGAAATTCATTTGGCATTCGGTGCACTTTACGAAATGACAAAATTCATTTTTCATGTCAGAAAAAGGACTTGTTCTTTACACTATGTTGTAAAGGAAATTTCATTCTATAAGTTGGTACCACTCGATACAGGCAATACTTAGTTAAAAGGTTTTGTTTTGATCCCGGAACATATGCAATGGTGCGATGTAAATACTGTAACAAATGACGTAGCGCATATTGTTTGGGAATACATATTTATTTTATTTTGAAGGTTTGTTTATACAAATTGTATATATTTTGTATACAAGTTACAATATATGTGTTTTTATATCTAAAGTTTATGTTTTTAGTGAATTTCTAGTTTGTGAAAGGTTTATATTTGTCATAACCTAAAAGGAAAATTGTAAGTCTAGGCTATATGCAAATTTTCTTATATTTAGTGTTTTATTTGATTATTACAAGTGTATATGTGTGTTATTCTTTGTAAAGTATGTTGTTTTAGTGAAATCTATTGATTTTGCCTTAGGTATAGCTTTAGAAAGTTACTAATTACGCCTAAATGATCGAGGTGTCAACCTAACCTTCAAGCGTCAGAATATCAATATTTTGAAAATCGTCATTTTTATTTTCAAATATGTAACAAATTATTATTTTTCCCCCTAAATATATTCACAAATATATTACAAATTTCAAGTAATGGTTGAATAAATTCCGAAAAATCTATTAGTATGTTAATTATTACCATTTCTGTAAAATTTCTGCTCCGTTACTCTTCGATTTTTTGGTATTTGACCAAAAAACTCCATAAGTGATACACCTAACATTTTTTTTCACTACACACCTACATTCTATGTACCTTTGTGAACATAATGCGATATAGAACTTTTGTATAAAATATATATTACTATGTTTGGTAAATTGTTGAAAATAAAATGACCAATGTCCCGAAATTCATAAAATAATTTTTTACATTTTGAAAATGTAACAAATTTTTTTTTCCCTAAATATATTCACAAATAATACACAAAAATTGTGTATATCTTAGAAATAGGTAGTAAGCTATAGATTTTGGATTATACAGGTTTTTCCTGAAAAATGGTAACTTCGTTTTTGACATGTAACATACTTACTCCAAAAACGTTTCAAAATATTTTTTTTTATTACATAGATGAATTCTATGCATCTTTCTGAGAAAAATGATATCTTATAAGTTAGGTTTTGTATACAAATAATATTTTTTATTGTTTTTTTAAAAAACTTGTCCAAATGTTACAAGTTGACAATATTATATAGTATTTTTCTTTCACTTTCGAACTATGAAGTCGAAATTATCCTAATTTATATAGTTTATGAGTTATATCCATTTTAGGAAATGATCCTCTGAACTTTCAGACCAGTTTGCGATATTCAGTGTCTAGACAGTCTTGAAGAATTCGATCTTTATTTTTATACAATCTTGTCGTTTTTGATATAATTGTAAAGAGGAGGTTTCAATGTTTAACCTTGTATTTGAAACACATCTGTAGTAGGAAAAATACAAAGGCTGTGGTACTTTATAAAACCTAGAATAACCTCAATTTGTTACTTCGATCTCGCAAGGTTTTTGCCGGTGTGGAAATTTCAAAGTGTAATAGCTTTGTGTTTTTATAGTGAATATAAGTTTCATGAAGTGATTTTTTTAATAAAATTATAATTTGTTTATACAACTTAAAATAAATGTGTCAATGTTTGTAGAGTGTAGTTATTTGAGTGATAATTCATATTTTCGACGTATTTTGCAGGCCTAGTCTAGCCTACATGTTGTGCTTTTGGAACTTTTAGTTTCAAGAAACCATTTATTTATTATAATTAGTATATACATAATATATACAACTTATAATAAATGTGTCAATGTTTGTAGAGTGTAGTTATTAGTGATATTTCATATTTCTGGTTTTTTTTTCACAGCCCTACCCAAACCTAACCTCAACGTCTAGGCTATTGTGAAGGTAGATTTTTATCATATATGACCCATGTCTAATGAAAATTTTTAAAATTGATTTGTTTTTTTTAGCAACTTTTATCCACAAATATATTACAAATCTGTAGTAATATTTTTTAAAAAATCAAAAAAAAAAAAATTAATATGGTTTATGTACTGATTTCTGTGAAATTTTACTCTACGTTACTCTTCGATTTTTTGTTATTTGACCAAAAAACTCCAAATGTGATACATCTAACATTTTTTTTTCACTACACAGCTAAATTCTATGCACCTTTCTGAATATAATGACATATAGAAGTTGTGTAGAAGATATATATTACTATTTTTACTGAATTTTTGAAAAAGAAATGACCAAATTCCCTTTTTCCGTAAACCTATTTTTAAAATATAACAAATTTTTATTTTTTTTCTAAATATATTCAAAAATATTACACAAAACTTTTGTATATCTTAGAAAAAGGTGGTAAGCTTTTGATTTTGGGTGATACAGGTATTTCTGAAAAATGATAACATCATTTTTTGACATGTAACATACTTACTCCAAAACCGTTTCAAAAAAAATTTTTTTTTTATTACATAGATGAATTCTATGCATCTTTCTGAGAAAAATGATGTCTTATAAGTTAGGTTTTGTATACAAATAATATATTTTATTAATTTTTAAACAAAAGAAAGAAAACGCAAGAAAATTAACATTGCCGGTTCCAGGGTTAAATTGTATTGTAAATTTGTTTAAAGTAGTTGTTACACAGGTTTTCCAAACCTCGTAATTGACATCAGATAGTTCCTAATGAGTCTTGTAGATGTAAATATATCAAAGTCTTCACTTGCTTCACTCATGTCAGTGTCTCAACCTTAGTGGGATTCTAAGCTATAAATATATGAAGGGACTGTCATATTTTCTAGGCTTGCTAGGCTAGCTGCAAAGCCAAAATAATGACAAGGAAAAAAAATCATTTGTATAAGCCTACCATATAAAATTACACATATTCGTCGTTATTTTTAATATAATATTATAACTAAAATGTTATTTTGAATGTAAATAACATTATTATTTTTTATATGAGTAACATTACAGCGTAACAGCTCATATTTGACCGCAACTTGCTATACACGAAGAAAGGCAAAGTCTTCCCCCGCTATTAACTGTGGCGTTGCTATAACAACAGCAAGTGAGTAAGGTACATTTTAACACTAGATGTTTCGCTCTTCTGATAGTTAGCTTCATAAAAGTATGTGTCTGTTATTAGTTATCAACAATTAAACGATTTGTTGACAGTGAAGGAAACTGCCGGGAGCAATTTTTAGGTTTTATTGATGGAAACTCTGACCGAACAGAACAAGAGTTGTTTGAGTATGGTACAAAGATTGTAGAAGATTTAGATCGTTTAAAAAAAAAAAACTTGTAGCACCAACTTTTGATGTTGTTGATTTGTAAATTTCATTAAATAGGTCTATGAGTATAATACAATTAATTATAGTATTTATATTGTAAAATAATACTAAGAACTATAATATGAGATAGTCTGAATCTTCAGCTCATAATACACCACTGTATGAAGGAGTCTTTCACTCACTATTTAAAAGTTAGTGACTCAGCCCTGCTAGATCTTGTAATTACACAAATATTACATATTACATTTTTTGGCAAAGTCAGGGTCCGAAAAAATATTTTTGACAATAACTATACTATTAGTCATCGTAGAGAGGTGAGCTTGGTTACATGCAGAATTGAAAACTGTAAATTTTTATCTAATTTATTGTGTTTCAAGTTTAATAATGCATAAGATATGAACAAAAAACTTTTTTAAATGCTGCGATTTTCAAATTTTCAACTAATTTTTTTCTGAATTTCAATAGGGTTATGAACACACTATAAGTTCCATATACCAAATATCATGTTCCTATCTTTACTTTTATTGCTGCTATCGCTTACATGCAGACGATAACGACAATGTACAAAGAGCATGCCGAACTTCACTTTTTCAATTTCCTAAAGAATTCCTAAACTATGAAATGTGAAGATTAGTCAAAAAATGTAAGGTTAAAATTTCGGACGATTACCAAACTTACAATATACTTTGTATGGGTAAAGACAAAAGCATCTGATATTTCAAAATCTTTGGAATTTATTCTTTATGTCAAAATATCTGTAGACTTACATTCATGCAAAACTTGCAAGAGAAGTCTCCTGTATGTTTTCGCAGGTGTCGAACCAAATACGTTAATTTTCTAAAACTCTTCTTCTCACAAATATCACAAGCAAATACTTCACTGGCCTGAAACAAATAGTATTTATATTATTATCCTTCATAATTCAATGTACATTATTTTTTCCTTTGTTGTTTAACCCTCTCCTCCCTGTATTTAAAACCATGTATGCAGTCCAATCACACCCTATTTATCCCAACTTACTTAGGTATTATTAACACTACATTTGTTTTGATTTAAAAATCCATTGAATAACAATGGATTAACAAAAACTTTTTTGTTTTCTAGTTTTTTATTCCTTTCCATGGTTTGAATAGCTGATATATTTCACAAAAAACAATTCAAATTAGTAGTTTTTTCATCTAATATATATACATTGTCAACGTAGGCTGGGGTTCAGACAAAGAAA
Organism: Aphrophora alni; assembly: GCA_963513935.1. Classification (NCBI taxonomy): domain Eukaryota; kingdom Metazoa; phylum Arthropoda; class Insecta; order Hemiptera; family Aphrophoridae; genus Aphrophora; species Aphrophora alni. Next base: position 20,759,975 of record OY740778.1, read on the forward strand.
AAAAACCAGGTCCACTATTTCTACTAACCAAAATTTTATATAATAACAATTTTAAGAAAATTGATAATACAATGAATTGACTATAATATATTTTTTTAAATATATATTTTTAATTTAAGATATAAACTTGTAAGAAAATTTTGTGATTTAAGTTTATAACTAAGTTTATTACGTGTGTTTCTTTAAGAGAAAATTAACAAAATTTTAATATGTTGAAGTTATAATTAAAAATATTTAATTCAAATTTTATCAAAAATTAAGTGCTGAAGAAAAAGATTTCTTCTATATATACTGCACAAGATTATATAAGAAAAATGTTTAAGTTCAAATTGCACTATAGCATTTGAAAATTTATTTTTGTCCACTTATACAGGGTTATCATAAAAGAATGGTGGAATTTTGAACATGATTCAAATGAAAACAGAATTAATACAGGTGATGTTGTTTATTTAACTAAATCGTCATCTGAAAGAGTTTTTTACGCAACTACTAAATTTCGATATGTGTACCATTAGTCGTTCGGCTAATGTCCAATCGATAATCAAGTTCTCCCCAAATGTTAGTTAACAGTTCTACCTGTCTTTGTTAACGGTTGTCATTCCTTCATTAATCCTTTTCCTTTAAGTGATTTAGGTAATGAATTTTTTTTGATAAACAATGTTTTTGATGTACCACCATCAGAAGAAATCACAAGGTGTCAGGTCTGGACTCCTTGGATTGGTCCTTGCCGACCTATCAGTCGATGTCCAAACTTATCACTCTGCTAACAATTTACTCACGCTCAGGTGGGCAAACATTGATCTCCAGGTTCCTTCAATTCAGAGGGCAGGATTTCCCAACCTTACAGCGAAATCACAATATTTTCCGAACCATTTGGGCTTAGTTTAATTTTAGACAATATTTCATGTAGAAATTTTAAGATCCGTTACAGACCCCCCTCCAAACCTGGACAGGTGGATCATAAGTATCAGAGGAATTCAGAGGTATGGTAAAAACTGAGAAAAGGAAGGCGGGTCTAGCGGAAGCCTAATCAAACCCTTACGCGACACCCCTCCTAATTAGATTTCTATCACATGGTCAACGGCTGACCAAGGACAACTAGAAGTTGCTCATTTTCTCTCGTAAAAGAAAACAGCTGGGCGTGCACTGCCGATTGGCCTGGCATAAGAGAAGATGAGCAGCTAAGCAGAACATGAAGTGATGTCACACAAACAAATACACATAGACAACCTTAGAATATCAATATCCCAACACCCATGAAAACGGGATTCACTCTATCCCTTAGGTTAAGGCAAAATTACAGAAGACTAGCTGAAATTATCATCAGATTAGCAACCAGTGCATCATGAAATTCACAAGAAAACAGGTAGAAAGAACCCTACTCAAGGGAACTTAATCAAGGTAAGCTATCAAATTCTCTTGGGTCTCCCAAGGAATACTGGTAAAATAAGATAAACTTGGCCAAGAAGTTATAGATGTATAGTCAAGTCAAGGTAGTAAAGATTGGTCAGGTCTTATCAGGAATTTTAAGAGATACGAGTACTAGAGATTAACTCTAGATATCAAGGCTACTAAAGTTCTCAGGTAACAGGAGGTGATAGACAGGGTTTAAGTTGTTCCACATGTGCCTTTTTTACAAAAGTGTTATCCTCAGGATGTCCAAGAGCTACGGATCACAGGATTCAGAAAATCTAAGATTCTGAAAGGTCCGGACCAACTGGGCATTATTTTTGCTGCACACTTATCAGCGGCTGAATTAAGTGGATGTGTCTGTTAATTCAATCAAGCAAGCGAAGCCTTGTTTTAACTCAATCAAGCGATAAGGCTCTGTTTTAACTCAATCATGTGTTTAGGCATTTTATCTGTATTTTGTTAAGCAGTTATGACCAAATGTCCACCAATAAATAACTTTTTAGGCATTTTAACCCTAGAAGCGGCACCGACCCTCTCAGCGGGTCGATTTTTAATGCATGGTCTAGTCTAACGTCCAGAAAACATGTATTTTGCAATTCAACATTACGCCCCCTTAGAATTGTCTTATCGCAATAAATAAAATACCGTTGGAAAAGTAATGTTCCGTAGATGCATAATCATGCAAAAAAAAAAAAAAAATACCACAAAACGTTATAAATAATATTCCAAAAATTGGTGAAGTTCGCATATTTTTGATGCGTAAAATCGTAAATTTCAACTCTGCGGTTTTTAGTAAACGCGACGTCATTTTTCCCCATATGATTACAAATCTATTTATCTGTCAATTAAGTCAACCAAAACACTGTTCTATAGATCACATGTTTCTCTTTCTAACCGTAGATTACAAATTTTTCTGCGTCTCACAGATCCAGAGATATTTCTACTTGACCATAGAAGAAACCTGACGGCACGAAATTGGCTTTCATTGGAAAATTCAATTGGCATTCGGTGCAGTTAACGAAAAGACAATCTTTCTGAGAAAAATGATGTCTTATAAATTAGGTTTTGTATAAAAATAATATATTTTATTAATTTTTAAACAAATGAAGAATTGTCAAGAAAATTAACCATGCTGCCCCTAGGGTTAAAACTAATTTCAGATCGAGGGTTAGGGAAGGAAGGAGTATACAGTATTAATTGTACAAAATATTACTAACAAGGTATTGAATAGTTACCTAACACGTTAAGTGCCATGAGGGGCCGATCGGTACAACAACTAGCTCATAGTTAAAGTCGCGTGTCGGCCGATCGGTACGACACTGCCGTCAATGCAAGATTTTATTTTAGATTCTTTTATCAGGAAGTGTTGCAACCTAGCGGAAAACACATCCACTAAGTGAAAAGTAGGAGATTGTAGCTAATAGCCGTAGATATTTCATTTTATTATCTTTAACTAGTTTTGCGTAACAACCAAATAAAACCTCAACAATATGTTAATTTCGTCATACTGATCGGTACGGCAGCGAATTTTTCAGTTGATATTATGGATTAATGCATTAAAACAAGTAATATACAGTTAGAATATTCTACAGTTGTTATATATTTTTTAAATAAACGTATAAAAGTTAACAATTATGGTAAGCGAAATAATAAATTTTGCATATTTTTGTATAAAACATTGAACAATTACAAAATTGGAAAGCAATTTTTAAAACTGTTTAACAATATTATTTATTTACAATTAACTTTTTAAAAATCATTTATTTATATTATTACTGTGTAAACTGTAAGATGAAAGCATTTTGAAAGCAAAATGAAAGCATTTAAAATCTGTTTATGACAAGTATTGGTGTTGCGGTTGTGGTCCTACATTGCTTTTGTAAGCCAGCCAAGCATTTACAATGTAGGTGCCAAATAGTAAATGTATGTACTGCAACTTTATGATACCATCTTAGTGTCTTTCGTAGTGCTGAGTTGTACGACGACATTTGATCAGCAACATCGATGCCGGATTTTTGCTCATTTACTCTGTTACCGCAAGAGGCTTGAAAATGACATTTCCTCTTCGATCCCGTTTTCCAGTTTGAACCATGTCGACTTGATGTTTACGTGCAATTACGCAACGCGTTTCCCACCACTGAGTCATGTGTTACCAACATCACAGACCTAAATTATCCTAGGAAATCGATCAAAAGTGCGGTCGGCCAATCGGCCGACACGTCAAGTTCCAAACAAAATATGGTATTCAAAATGACATGCCGGGCCGATCATTTTTTGAATGTTTTGTAAAACAATTTCTCAAAAAATCAGTTCACCATATAACCATATATATATATATATATATATATATATATATATATATACAGGTTATGTTATTAAAATTGTTTATTTAAGTTGGCACTGTATGATAAAAGTGGCACTTAACGTGTTAAAATGTTCATATTATTAGCAAATTCAAATTAAATGATAATAAACATGACATTTAAAAAATAAAACTAACCTCATTTTCCTTTTTCTTCAATGACTCTTCTTGTACTTTGCTCTGGTCTTGTGTTACTAACTCTCCATCATCGTCACCTTTTAACTCGTCGCCATCCGTCACATCATAAACACTCACATTCATTCTATCATCAGTTTCTTTTAATAAATTTTCAACCAGTCTATTTTTATCTTCATCAGTCACTTCCAATGAAGTATCAAATTTCTGTTGAAGAAACTCAGATTTATCTAATGAAAAAATAGGAAACTGTTCTGTCGTAGTGGACATGTTATCAACACCGCTTAATAAGTTTGACACTGCAACGTTATCAAATAAATCAGGGCATTCTACATTTCTACATATACTAAACTGTTTTTCTAGGTTTGAGTCAATTGTATCGGAAAAGTTCTTTAAACTTTGGAATTCTATTTCATCACTTAAATCTAGTATCGGTGGATTTAATTCCAACTGTCTTTCTTTCAAAGATAAATTAGAGTCAGTTAAAGGCACTAAATTATTGCTGCCGATAACATTATCAATTGAAACACCACTGTCATTATTCCAGACTGTCTTACCAAAGAAATCTGACACTTGAATGTTTAAATTATTCTTGTTGTTATTCATTATTTCAAATTGATAATTAACATAATCATTGTCTTTATCACAATTCATAGGCAAATTATCAGTTGGTTTATTTGTATCAATTAATGAAGTTGTTTCTTTGACTATTAATGGCTCGGAGAGTTGTATGTTATCAGCTGTTTTTACTCTGTTTAAACTATTTGTTACGTCCGACAGAGTATTATTGTTTATTAAGTCTTTTGTTTTTGGCAGTGTATTAGCTTTACGTCTATCTTCTTCACTTAAATCACTACCATCGCTAAGTCCTTGGTTGAAGAGGAATAATTTACAAGTTCTTTCGTGTTTCCCATTTCGCTGAAAAAATTAAAAAAGTATTTAATTTTTACATTAATCTATTTTTGGACAATGTCCAAGAAAGGAAAGTTTGTACAATTTAACGGGTTGCAAGCTATGGGAATAGAAATTACCCAAGCCTTGAATAGAATAGATTTCACACTTTTTATGCTGGGAATTGTCTAACTTTGTTTACTTTGCAAAGTTTTTGTATATACGAGAGCCGTTTGGAGAGTAACCTTTGTTTTCATATAAAGCAAGAAGCGATGGACCATCATTATCATTAATGCTAAATGTAATAGTTAATTAAATGGAGATTATGTAGAAAAATATGATTCAAAATGTGAATTGCTATTTTAACAGTTCCTATAAGTGGGGGAAGTAAAATGAAAAGCAAAATAGATAAAATAACTAAACAAAAAAATCATATTAACACCTACAGTTTTATAAAAAGTTAAAAAATAGCTAAAGGTAAAAAAGATATATTAATTAGAAAGATAATGATAGTTTCATTAAAATTATTTAACATAAATAGGTTTTGAGAAAAAATGGAAAAATAGCTAAAATTACTAAAAAAGTAAAATAGGGATAATAATAATATACTAAGTTATATAAATTTTTTTAAATGCTAATGAAGATCAAATAACATAATTAGTGGCTAAAGAGTTTGTAAAAATAAAAATGCTAATAAAAATTTTAATGATAAGACTGTAAAAACTACATAACTAAACCAATCTTTGTGAAAATTGGAAATCAAGAAGAAATCCACATCATGAACAACTTCCGTGAATTTTATTCAATTCTACCAAACCATTCAGAATATATGAAGGATAAAGCAAATTCAAGAAAAGTCGATGAATCCGCAATTAATAAAAATAACATAACTTCAGAAACAAAGCTAAAACAAAATTTAAGTTGTATGACTATTAGGAGGAGATATATAAGATGAGACTTTCAGAAGAAAAAAATTAAAAAATTGAAATAAAAATTTTAAAATTGTGGGTTGAAACAATGCTCAGTTTCTCAGATTGAGACAGAAATCCAGATAATGTGTACAGCGGGTAAGCCAAATGACATCATCTCGACTAAGCCAACATAATCATCATCTACCAACATAAGCTAGAGTTTTAAAAATAATGATAACGTTTAGTGGGAAATAAATGAAAAAGTTTTTAGTAAATAAAAAGAGAACCATAACATATAGTAATCTTCTTCCCCCTCTCCAGTTGCGAAATTTATTGATTTTAAAAGATTATTTATTCAACTTTACTATTGTACATCTGCACTCAAATTAAAAAATTCAAATAAAGGGTGCCATCATCATGTGATGCACATGTACTCTTTTTAAAAATAAGTTAATCCTGAGGTGTGAATTCTTTGGAAGATTGTACTAAAACACAGTCATGATATCTGAAATGCATACATTCAATATCAAATTTACAACAACAGAAAAATACTTAAGATTAATCCAACTTGAAAGCATATTTCCATAATATAAAACCAAATTGAAATGTTCATCAAATAGTCTTGAAATTTAATCAACTCAAAAACATTAAAACCTAACAAAAAGTTCACAAAAGTCAATATTTTAAATATTACCTTAAATTATTTTTATTAATGCCTATAAACTTGAATTAAATAGTTCCTCTAATATTTTTTTCATTTGAAAGAATATAGTTTATTATGATTTAGAATATTAATATAATTAATATTTAATACAATTTAACACAACAAAGTTTGAGGTTATTTTAAGTTGAATACTTGGATATTCTCTTAGAATAATAACTTTTGTTATTATCTTAAGATTTCAAAATAATCGTCTCCCAACCACCTGATAATCTGCTTTAACTAAGACAGACCACAACGGTTGGAGATTTTCTCGAGAAGTGTCTTTTACCTTGCCTTTTTTCAAGCAGCAAATTTCCTATTTTTTCTATCATTTAGATTTGGAATATTCTAGAAGATTTTTACTTTTTCGACAGAAACAATTTAAAGGGTACGGTCTGAAAAGTGTTGTCAGGTCTCTTTTCTATGATGTTTATCATTTATGGTCCTAACCCTAAAACATTCTTACAATTAGATACATGTTCCTGAACATTTTATATAGACATAATCTCTGATGTGATTAATATATCTCGCTTTGAATATCACACATCTTGTTCCATATTCGTCAAACCAAAGTCCGAAATTTCGCCGATAAGCCGAAATAAAGGCAGAAGAACCGCTAATATTTTTCGATCGTAACCAGGATAATCTACTGTTTACTAATGTCACAATCGGCAATTACAGACGATTTCTACTATACTTGGACTTGAACTTTGAAAACAATAATCATAAAAATATGAAACATTACAATATTCACTACAAAATAAAGTGAAATAAACTAGCCTCAAAATACTTTGAGAACATCTTTCAAAAAGAAGAATTATTTATAAAATTCCATTTAATTTTCTGATATTTAATATTCATTTTCCAGTACAATTCACTATCAATAACAAATCCCAGATGTTTAAAATTAGATTGTTGTACAGCCACACTTGGTGTGTTTCAACCTGATGGAAAACCTATATACTTTAGAAATTTATATTCAATAAATTTTAAAATTCACTTCTTCTCTCAACTTAAAATTGATATAATAATTTTTTTCTATATCTAATATAAACAAAATTTTATGTTTGTAAATCACAGTAAATAGACTGACTTGATAACGCGCCTACAGAGATAGTAAAAGCTTAACTATTGATTTGTGCAAGTTTTAATAGAATGAATGAATGAAAAAATGCTTTATTTACAAAAATCAAGACACTTAACGCTAAGAAAAAGATAATATATTAACTAAATGAACATCAGAAGTTTTTTTGAATGAATGAAAAAATGCTTTATTTACAAAAATCAAGACACTTAACACTAAGAAAAAGATAATATATTAACTAAATGAACACCAGAAGTTTTTTAACTAAACATAAAATAACTCATTATAGTAGACTCCCGTAAGTTCGGCCACCTCGGGACTGGACCCTAGGCCGAACTTAAAAGTGGCCAACTAACCAATCCCTATCTAAAAAAATGCCTATTTATTGTTTGTAAGGATCATGTTGTGAATCGATGCGTATAGGAAAAGTTACAATAAACAAGTTAAGGTCGCGTCTGGCTGGCGCGCGTAAGGATCGTGTTGTGAATCGATGCGTATAGGAAAAGAATACAATAAACAAGTTAAGGTCGCGTTTGGCTGGCGCACGTAAGGATCGTGTTGTGAATCGATGCGTATAGGAAAAGAATACAATAAACAAGCTAAGGTCGCGTCAGGCTGGTGCGCGTAAGGATCGTGTTGTCAATCGATGCATATAGGAAAAGAATACAATAAACAAGTTAAGGTCGCGTTTGGCTGGCGTGCGTCTAGTGCGTGACTCATGCTCAGGGAGCTGGCTGGACTAAGCAGAGACCGAACTAACCGAGGCCGAACTTACGGGAGTCTACTGTATGTATATTTACTAACTTTATTAGAAGCTTTATATACATAGAAATGGAACGTGTTCCTGTCCCCCTTTGCCATTAAAAGCATACACTTGGATATAATAGTTTAAATTTAACAATTAACTAGTAAAAATGAACTATTGCACAGACCAACTAACATACTCATGAATTATTATAAGAACTCATGATTTATAAGTTAAATTTTTCGATCAAATAGCACCTGTAATACCAAACCTCCCAAAAATATCCTGCGAGCCGCATCCAATCCTTACCATGCAAATAATTTAAATACATATTTTACACTGATTCCGATCAATTAAATCATGTCAATCTTATTTCTCTCATAGGGCATCTGCCGACAAAATGGTACAATATCTTCAATTTCATATATATTTTTTTAAAGTGAACAATTATAATTTTGATCCTTTAGCCATGGCTTTTATTTATATAAAGTTATCCCTTTCCTACAACATTTAAAAATCCATCTAATAACCCTTATCTTATACAGTGAATCTTCGCTAATTCAAACCTCATTAAGTCGAATTCCTTGATGAATCGAATTTTTTCCATTCTCCTTGAACTTGCCTATCTTCTTTCATGTTATCTTACCTCTATAAAGCGAAGGGTTTATCAAAAATATTTCGATAGTTCGATTTTCCGTCTGCTGGACCAGTGGCCGAACCTCTATAAATCGAAGTTAAGGGCTAGGAAATCTCAACAAATCAAAGTTGTGTTGATAAATCTAATAGGAAACCAGATAGCTCAGTTATTTGAAGCGATTCATGTTACAACATTTAACCCAGACCATGCATCATTCAAGTACAAAGTCAGCTTTATGAAATTACAGTACAGCAGTAAAACAACCTAATGTACTATATCTAACGTAACTTAATCTGACTCTCTATAAATCGAATGCAGTCAAAGCTACCCTTGATAAATTGAACCTCGCTATTTCATAATACTCAATAATTCGAACTGTTATCATTCCCTTAAATTCAAATTAGCAAGGTTCCACTGTACTAATCATTGATATATATATCACTTAATTCTAGCCTTATCACATAATTCTAAACAAAGGTTTCTATAAGATGCATGGTGAGTGACAGCCACAGCTGATTAAATACAACAATGCCTTCCGTTGTGCTTAATCACATCCAAAATTTGAAGAGCTGATCTTTCCACTCATACGCCAACCCATTTCTGCAACTTTCAATTCTTCAAAACCAGAATTGACTTATTTTTTTCTTTCATGTCAAATTGATCACACAAGTGTACTTGGCTAAAGTTAAATTCAAATGTAATTAGTTATATTGGCTTGTTAATACTTACTTTTATATTACAATAATTGCATTTCGCACGATGTAATATGTTCAAATGATGGATGAGATGTCTCGCATAACTAGCCACGTTGGGTTCTATTACCTTGCAAATATGACATTTCCATTCATTCACTGGTTTTACAGCACCTAACATTTCTGCTGGGAGTTTTCCTTTAATTCTCTCTGGTAACTGCCAGTCTGTTGGTAAAAAAAGAAGAAAAACATGTGTAGTAGAATATTATTATTTATAACTGTTATTTGTAAGTTGCTTCTTTTTAACTTACAACTTTTAATTAATTTGTTTTATAAAAATATCAAGTGTCAATTATAAAGAAGGAGAAGAGCAACTTAACCTTATGAGTTAGGCATCCATTTTGTGGTTGGACGCCATTTTGCAAGCATGTGAAATTCTAATTTTATTTTAAACTATTTCTGTTTGAATATTATTTCAAAGATGATTTTATTATAATAGAAAAAAAGACAAGTTCAGACTCTGATCTGTACTTAACAGGTTGATTTTATGTGAAATGTGGATTGTGGTTTGTGGTTTGTACGCAATGAAAATTTAGCCAGTCATGTATTTCTTATGGAAATCTTTCACTTTAATGACCAAATTTCTACAAATGGTACAACATAGAAATTCTTATTTTTGTTATCAAAATTACTTATCAACTAATGCACACAAATTGATATCTTAACCTAGGCATTTTTATTAAACCGCGTGAATAAAAGTTCTTCGAAAATAGTCAGAGTTAAAATGTTTCCAATTATGATTACTTTTTGATAACATGAATACTTATTTCAGCCTCACTCACGTGATACAAAACCTTCCAGTCACATTTTTTAACACAAAACTTTCCTTTACTGTCACATAACTACACTTTTCAGAGTATACATCTTTTATTTGAAACGGTCCACCTTTAACGCAGTTCAGTCCTAGCGCCCTACTTTCTAGACAACCCAAGTTAGACCGGCTTTGTTCAACTTGCTGATGCTGACGCTTAACTCCATTGCATCATGGGATGTTCACGTGATTTTTCCATTTCGAAAGGATCCGTAGTTTTGAAGCAACTCTGCGCCTTTCTCAATTCCATCCTAGGGAGTTATCACATATTCAACTTGTACGCGCATATTTTGATTTTAAATTTTAGCTAAAGTATTCCTGTTCATAGTCTCTTGAGTAATCTACGATTCTGAATATTTCTTATTTCCTATTTTTAATACAGTTTCTTAATTAATTAATTAATTAATTAATTAATTACATAATCAAACATCCATATATTTATATTCAATTAATTATTTATATTATTTTATTGGTTGGAGGATATCCCATGCTTACATATTTCATAAATAATGCACACTAATTTGTAACTTAAATCTATATTTTAATTAGGGAGTATCTCTTTATTACACTTTTATATAGTTCTCCTACTTCGCAATGAACTTGTCCCAATGGTTCAAAAGTGTTGTTATTTCATCCAGGATATCATTATTGTCCAGTTCTCGAATGGCTCAATCAGGGAGGAAATACACTATCCATGTATAGTCTTGTTTAACTTTGGGATCAGTTGAAAGTCTGGTGGACTCAAATCGGCACATGAGGTACCGGTAACAATACCCATCAATATTTAAGCAGTAATTCAGTCCCTGAGTTCCCTATGGGTGGGCGTGCATTTTCATGTAAAATAAGTATTCCCAAGTCAGCATAGTTTACACGTATATTTCTGCTCAATTTTTGTATGAAATCATGATAGCAATGATCTATCACTCTTGTTCAATGCAGAATTCTCTCTGTTATAATGTTTTCTTGGAGATCAAAAGCAAATATCATCATTTGCTTGACCTTTGTACCAGAAAGGACATCGGTCATGCAGGGAAGAAGACAATGAGCAAACAGTTATGTACGGTAAATTCGTTTGTTAAAATATGGAAAAATTATGTTGTAATACTGGTAGCTTGTGGTATTTTTTACACGTCACTCTACTCAAGAGAATATGTCACAAGTTTCGCACTTCATTTATCTGTTGGTGGTTTTAGCCTTCTTAGCCTCGGGTGATCATTTATGCTGACACAGCTTTTATTAAAACAAGTAAATTGAAACTGTACTACGTCTAGAGTATAGTCACTACAAACTTCACTCAAATTATTGTGAATTTCTGTAGTGTTTATCGTCCCTAAAATTTCAATCATGGTAAGATCTCTAATCTTCAACACTCACAGTACTCAAGACATCTATAGATTTTATTTACTCTCGTCAATTAAACTGTTATACATTATCAAAATATCCAAACACATGTTGCCTCCACATGTCTTCAACTATAACTGGTGTTACTTCATCTGCTCCACAGTATAACCAACTTGTGTATCATATATGAAATCTCTTTCAAACATATATAATCTACTTACTATTACTATAAAGAGACAAAATTTTTTTGAGATAATCCTAAAAACTAAATAATATTTATATTAAATATATATCATTACGATTATATATTACTATGGTTTGAATAAATGATGCAAAACCACTGTACTTTCACACATACCTATCTAAAAAACAAACAAAAATATATTTGTTACTATTTTCCCAAAAATGTGTCTATTCTACTTGTATGTTTAAGAAAAACAAAAAATATTATTGATATTTGTTCGTGTTTTTTCTTAAGGGAAAAAAGAATTGTACGATATATTTATATATTTAAGTGTAAGAAGATTTCCTTCATCCTACAAACTCCTAAGTTTAACATATTTAAATGTTTTGTCCTTATCGTTAAAGGGAAAAAACCTCTTGGTTATCATCAACTTATAAAAGCCCACAAATACTCCAATATCTCTAGACTTCATGGTCGAAAAACACAAAGAGTTGGTCAAGAGAGACCTGATAAGAAAGATGAAAGAGAGGGATCTAATATTCAAAACTACATGGTAAAAAAGGTATAAATCCAGTTAGGTTCCTTCGAGTTTGCCAAGCCCATACTCACTAAACTAAAAGGAAGCCGATGAAGGTTCATTTTCATTTTTTACCAATTATTTCTGAAGTTTGTGGTGATTTAAAAATCACCGCTCATTATTTAGATCTAGAGAAATTGTTAGATGGAATAGGCTGATTTACAGATGTAACACGCATAAACAGAGCCTGTACACAGCCTCAAGTTAGTGTACCACCAGCGTTGAAGAAGAACAGTTGTGTTTTAGTGTGTTTGTCTTTTCTTTTGTTTACGCTTTTGCCACAAAAATGGTCGGTTAACCTTTCTTTAAATGGGTTTAATAACCCCGAGGTTTAATTTAATAGAGTACATGCAAATTTGGTGAAATATGAATTAATTACATGATTAGGCCAGAACAATGATAACTACGCTTGCAAACCACGTAATGATTCCATGTTATGGTGTATCTTGTATTTTGTACTAGTGTTTATAAAAGCTGGCTCATGTTATTTATTAGGTTAATAATAGCTGTGAGTGACCATTTCAGCAAACGATTCGACATCTGGGATTACCGAAATATCAGTAACATGTTTAACCTATATTATTATCACATTTCTACTTCATTAAGTCCCTTGTAAATTAATTATCCTTGTAATAATTTTACCTCCAATAACTCTCACAGTAAATTATTTCTTTTCAAGTTTAAATTTATTTTTCTTACAATTTGGTATAAGAAGCAAAAAACACAAAAACTTGATGCGAGAGAGGTTCTGGATTTAATCTTCATGGTGTTAAAAACATAAGGTTGATTCAGAATTTTGAGAAAAGTGGGAGGTTAGATCAGTAGTATATTCTTGTTGTTAAAATTATGGTGATGGGAACTCGATGAGCTCCCACACATCACCCATGTTCTAGCAAGCTAAGGCATTTCACAAACTATAGTACCATATGATTGTCATCAGTACATTTTTAACTACAGCAGACTTGTGACTATGTAGCCCTCGCCTATCTGGCCCGGGCTGTGGTGTAAATAATATTAATTTGGATCCGAAAATTATTTACAACACTTTTTTGGTTGAAGCCTTATGAAATATATATATATCCACTGTACATGTTTTCCGTGTAGTTTTTATATCACAAATAATTCCAGCTGCTTGCCTCTGGAATTTATTTATTAACAAAGAAATCACTGTAGCAGTATGAGTGATCCACCCAACTTTTTTCATGTCTGTACAAGAAAATTACAGCTCTAATGTGATTGATGTGGCATTCAGGTTTTATTGATGAGTTTTCATTTTTATTTATGATAAGTTGTGTAATCTCATAACTGTTCGTTAAATATGAGTGAGAAATGCAAGAAATAAATTGCTCATTATATGTAATTTTTTATATATTCTTTAAATAATTGTTAAGATTTTATAAATATTTTTATCTAATTTTCCTTTAATAATTAGGTCAAACTTTCTTTGATCGAAGGCAATAAACAAAAGCTTAAATATACTAAGAAACGCTATGATGTTTATTTATAAATTTGGATGATTGTAAGACCTACAACAACTGACCTATTTGATGTTTTTCGTATCCTGCCCTGCCCAACTACCACATTGGGGCAGATAGCAGCAACCATACTGTATTTATAAATAAATCATAATATTCCAAGTTCATTTTAGTTTAATTTCCAAACTTCATGCCTCCCCTCTTCATACTAAAACCAAATTACCATTATTTTACTTACTAATGTCTCCATCAGTTGGTTTCCACTTTTTTTCTCTCTTTTTTTTCTTGTTTATGTATTGATGATCTCCAATTGCTTCTGTATATGGCTGAAAATAAAAAATAAATTAAACAATAAAGAATAGTAAACAAATTAAAATTATAACACATTATTTCAAATAAATTATAGCATTCAATGTTGTATTTAATAAGAAGGCTCGTTATTAATACTCTCTATACAGGGTGTCAATAAATCATGTCCTCCTCCATCTCCCTCCTACTTGTACAATTTTAATATAGATATTTCCTTTTATACTGATATGTGCCAGTTTCCAGTATCATTGATACCTTATTTATGCTGTGCAGTTATCCATGAATTTTGTGCATGCAGCAAAAGTGTGTTGGCTTATATCCAGCTATCTCATGAAAAAGTAAAAAACAGCATAGTGAATGCTCCCTAAACCACTTTTGATAAAAACACAAGAAGATTGCTATAAGAGATCCCGGAATGGAATACAGAAGAGAGTTGATGATTCATGGAGAAAGAGTGACGTTTGATAGAGGTTATTTGAGATGCAACAGAGGCCAAATGATCTCAGTTTGTATAAAGGAATCAACAGACACTTGTGGTGTGTGCAAGAATGGGACATCTAGTGACAGAGAAATATTTACATCACTTTGGTATGGCAGATTCACCATTTGCAATCAAGGCTATCTGAAATACTGTTACATATTATCATGGACTGTGAGTGGAGTGTTGTCAAAGAAAATCTTCAAGTGCACAGGTAAAAACCTTACCTCCCATTTGCAAACAATACTGACTTGCCAATGACTTTTAGTCATTGCTGACATCGTGACAGTGGCGTAGTTGATTTTGGACTCATGTTGTAAGAAATAATATAGATATTTAAAGCCTATGTCGTAGAACTTTTACACATAAATATAATTGTTAGAGGTAATCTAAATATTGGCAGCCAACTTGAAATTGACCTTTCAAATTTAAAATTTCAAATAGAGAGTAATGTAATATATTATATTACAATGTATTTTATTCTAAAAATGATCCTGCAATCCTTTTTTTTGTTACCTACATATTTATGGCAGAATTGGTCTCTTGTGATTTCTTTCTCTTTGGAATCATGAAGAAATGGATTAGTAGAAAAATATTTAGAAAGAATGCGGGCGTTATTATTAGAAGTAAGGTTTAACAAGATGTTCTGTACCCATTACAACATGGTTCCAATATTGACTGGTAACTGATACAGATACCTGATTTTTTTAATATCAGGTACAACCTCCGAAATACACAAATAAGATAGTCATGATATGTATATGAATTAAATTTTGATTGTTTCTTCAAAATTATCTATAAACTATTTACATAAAAGAATTTTTTTTTAAACATTCCGAGTTTAAAACCTGTTTGCGATGCTAAGAAAAGTAAACATAAAATAAAAGTAACGTGAATACACTCAGTGGAAAAAACTAACCAAGTCCCTCTAAAAATTAACAATTCCCCAGTCCTATATTGAAGTCAATCCAAAGTTATCCAACCCAAAGCAAGGCAGAACAGCATATCCCGATGGCTGCATGGCTAAGGGAGAGTTTATTTTTAAAATGCAAACTCTGGATACCAGGTGATCTCTAGTTTCAACCTAGCCTTACTTATACATTCAGGGCTCTGTATGGGTAGACGTTTATGACCCTTGCTACTTGTGCGACTTTTATGGAATGATATGCAACATTCCATAATTTTACAAAATTATAAAATCGAATAATATTTACAAATATAACGAAATGTAATATCGTGGAGATAGCAGACAGTGAAGACGGAAGGCCACGCCTACCAGACGTCAGACAACTGGGGCGGAGCGAATGACGTCACGGAAGATAACGCGAACTCATTGGCTAGGACAAAAGATGTCGATTTTTCAAACATATATAAAGTATTTAATGTAAAAATTTTAGAAATAAGATTTTAGTTATAAGGAACATAGAGAAATAATTATATTACGAGATCGTACAAAATAAAATGAAAATTATTATAATATAAAAATCTTTACATATCTTTCGGATTAAATAAAAACCTATCAGAATTATAACAACGAATTCGTTTCATCCCGTGTATTAAGATAAGTGAACCCCCATACGCCATCTTATAAAATTTTGGAAAAGAAGCCAAGCAAGAAGAAAGCGTCCTTTGAACAGTCCAGTTTTAACATTGAAGACGTATAGACGCGTTCAGCGACGGACTACAAAATTTGAATTTTCAATTGTGAAAAGTGAAAGAAAGTATAGATTTTTTGTGCTTGACGAAAGGATATAATTCAAATATATAAGACTTACCGTCGTCAATATTCTGTTTGCGTCGTTCAAACGACCGCCGTTTCGGCCATTCAGCCATTATCAAGTTGTAAAGTAATCTGGTTTCCCTTCGTCAATTACAAACACTTATACACATTACACAAGAGCAAAATTACACACGAAACACTTACACATACATACGATTAAAATTGATTCATGAATCATTGTCTACGTCCTTACTTCTAAGTGCTAAAAATGCCAGAACTCCAAATAAACAATACCAGGACTACAATACGATAAATTGGTGAGATCTATCCAAAATATATTGAACTTTCTGATTTCCAAAACAAATTTTCAAATTTATTTTTTATAATCGAAATTTAATCTAATATTTGGTTGAGAATTTCAATAATTTCGATCAGGAGACTGGATAAAGTCGGCACGTTACCTACCCTGAGCTTATTATTAAATATAAAAAAAAGACTATATTATTTTACAAACGTGCTTGTTATCAAACAATTGTATTTTGTTTAATATTTAACTTACATTTTGTTTCTAATTCTTGATATTTTTTCTTGTAGTTTTTGATATAATAACATTTAATTTGATTGTTTACTTTGTAAACCCTTGTGTGTGTTCATTTACCATTGAGAGTAAAAACACATAATTAAACTAATTAAATATATATTTATATAAACTGTTATTGGTTTAGATCTACAATATATATATATATATATATATATATATATATATATATATATATATATATATATATTGTAGATCTAAACCAGTAAGAGTAGATGACCTTGGAGAGCTTGAAAGAGATAACTCAAGGAGAAGAAACCATAGATCGAGGAAATAGGGGTTGAGAACACCTCTGTAGAATCTACTCTATAACCCATGCAGCAGTATTCAGGCAATCAGGCAGTTAACACTTTTCAAAATTCCAATAACACCAAATGTGGGGCATATACGGAAAACCTCAAAACTAACCTCAAGTCTTTGGGAGATCAATCGGCAACTCACAACAATTAGAGCTTGCACCGAGTAGGTTGACTAATATCGGTGTGGACTCCTTTCATGAAAATTGTCAAGTCAAGTGGTGGAATCAATCACTTTCTGACCAAAGGATACAGGTCAGGCAGTTGTTTAATATAGCCAAATGTTATGGTAGATGGGAGGTTTATAAACGGTCCCTCACAGAGTATAACGAAAATATTAAAAAACAAGAGGTGAATCTTGGAGGAAGTTCTGTGGGGAATTAAATTACACTGCCCAAGAAGCACGACTTCATAAGATCCTTGTCTCCGATCCCATAAATCCAATGGGGAATCTTATAGGTCCAAGTGGTAAGTTTACAGAAACCGGGAAGGAAACGGTTGAAGTTCTACTCAGGGCACACTTTCCTGACACGGTTATTTAAGAGAACGGATGTGGAGCAAGGGTCAGACATTCCCTGCATAGTTCCAACCATGAAGAACTAGTGTATCACAAACCAAATAGTAAATATTGACAAAATTAGGTAGGCTATTAATTATTTTCATTCATTCAAACCACCGAGCCCAAATGGGATTTTTTCGGTTGTATTGCAGAAAGGGGAAACATACATTAACCCATCTTGTGCAGACGGTTCCAGGTTAGTCTAGCCACCAGGTGAGAAAGGCAACAAGAGCAGTGTCCATACTTAAGCAAGAACACACCTTTTATGCTGAGGCCAAGGCTTATAGACCGATCAGTTTAACTTCTTCTATTCTGAAGACACTAGAAAAATTGGTAGAGAAACATATAATCTATGATTCCTTTGCATATAAGTCAACATCCGATCCAGTCAGGTAAAGGGTGTGAAAGTGCACTTCATAGTGTGCACTCCACACTAAAGACTGGAAGATAATCTCAGAAACCGTGAATATGCCCTCGATGTCGTTCTTGACATTGAGGGAGCTTTAGACAATCCTTTCCATGATTCAATGGTCTGAACCCTATCATATCACTATATTTTAACCGTACAATCGTACAACCATACAACCGTGTGCAAGTGGGTGGCGACTTATAAATAGAAGGACAATTGTAACTAAAGTACTGGGAGAGGAGCTGGAGGCTGAGTTTTTGTTAACTTCCTGTATTGACCTAGATACTTTTCAGATCATTTTGTATTTTTTTTTTTTTTTTTTTTTTTTTTTTTTTCATTTTTGAAGTGATGTTCGAAATGTTAATAATTACCAAGTAATGGACCTAATTAGCGGTTTTAAGTATGCATTACTATTTGGTTTCTATAATAACAAAATTTATATAAAATCACAAAATCAAGTTGAAATTTTTAAAATATATCATTTCAGAAAAACATTTAATCTACAAATGGTACAGAAACAGATTGACAAACGTTCTTTACCCATGACTAGTATATATATATATATATATATATATATATATATATATATATATATATATAGATTGAAAGTAATAATTTCATTCAGAGTTAGAGACAAGGATAATTTGCTCATGACCAGTGTGTAATATAATGGAATAATATAAGAATAACAACTTCAATAAAAGCTAGTGCTGGCTGCTGGATGGAGCAAGGGAAGTAAGAAAATTAAGGCTATCAGTTTTTGGTACAACTCATTTAAGTTTGATTGAAGCTCTCGTACTTAAAGATAGAGTTTAAAGCGATTTAATTTGTCATTTCCCCTAAACCTAACCTAAACTAACATAACCTAATATAACCTAAACTAACCTTTCTCTTAAAATTACAAGTTGTTTTATTTATTTTCTTTACACATTTAAATTTACTATTTATTTATTTATATTTTTAATCTCGGGTTAGTCTGATTCATTGGTTAATTAATATATAATCATAAATAACTTCACTTCAAATGCTTATAACTAAACATGAAATAAATAACTACAATATTTTAAGATCTATATATGTAATTTTATTAACTTCAGTGTTCTTTTAATTATTATGTACATTGAATATTACTTCTCTATTTATATGTAATATTGAATTTCCTGACCTAATCCTGTTTATTAATCTATTATTTTTAAAACGGTTACAGTTCCTGGCAGTTATAATTTCAAAACGTACCTCATCCTTTGAATAGGTAACATTTTAACTTATCTATTACAGATGCATAACTGTTACAATGGTTCAGGTTAATATATAAAAACACAACTTGAGTCAACATTGAAACAAACGTCTATTTTTCAGAATTTAAGAAATCATAAATTTTGGAAGGCTTACCAAACTGTTGGACAAAAATGTATCAAGTTTAAAGCTTCAGCACCACAGAAATCTATGTCATGGACG
Organism: Aphrophora alni; assembly: GCA_963513935.1. Lineage (NCBI taxonomy): Eukaryota > Metazoa > Arthropoda > Insecta > Hemiptera > Aphrophoridae > Aphrophora > Aphrophora alni. The sequence continues at coordinate 20,779,823 of OY740778.1, forward strand.
CTACAAACAATACAGAAGTGATGCACATTACGGACACTACACTTGGTGCCAGACAGAAAGTTAAACTATGATCATTTTTCACCAGTCTTCAATTAATATGGCTGGTATTGGTAAAGTACGGTAAAAGAGTTATTTTTCTGATAATGATATTTTACTTACTCTGGTAATAAATTTAAATAAATGTGTTCTTATTGAACTGAATATGGTGAATTTTATGATCTGACACAAGTTTATCCTAAAGATGAAACTAAATTCATTTGAATTTTCCCCAGCTTGATATTACTTGTAATAAGACTTATATAAACTGAATAAAAATTGTATGATAAATCTAACCTAACCAGTCATTTAACAAAAACTTGTAATAGAGATGACAATTGTGTCACTGTGTATGCCGTCGCTAGCTTTATTCTAGAAAATCCCATACCCTTGGATATATTTGCTGCACATTCAATTATCAAGCGTAGGATCCGTAGCACTGCCTGGTCATTTCCATTGTTAATTACTGCAGCGATCTTATGCATACCATCAGTAGCATCTACAGCGGTCTGTGGCCAAAGCATAAAGGAGACAACTCGAAAGGTAAATTGAATTTTGGCAAGAAGAAAAAAAAATGTATTTCAAAGTTATTAACTTATCAAACAATCATTACAAAACCCTGGGAAAAGCCAACAATGTAAACCTGTTGTGGGTCCCAAGATACAAGAGCTTTATGAAGAATGAAGAGATGAACAGGTGTGCTAAAACAGGAGCTGAATGCCCCTTCATCGGCTCAGAACTTGTATGTGGAGTATTTTATACTTTGGTATGTAAGACGTGTCTCAAAAGAACATCCGAAGGCTTGGGAGATAACTGAAGGCAATGTACAGTCTAAAAGAATACTTAAGTATCATTCAATATCCAATAGAGGTAACACTTAAGCTGAACATGTCACACCTACGGAAAGTGATTGGATTGTTGACGGGTCACTGGATGTTCCGTAAGTTATCTACACAGGTTTCGTGTAGCAGACCTTCTGTGTAAGAAATGTGGTGAAGCTGACAAGACAACTCGGCAAATAACATTTGACTGCCCACCTTTGAGCTGGAAACAGATTGTGTCCTTAGATGTTCTGTGGAGTAGAGGACAGATACGAAAACAGGACAAAATCATCTGAAGTATCTCACTGCTTACCAAAAACCTGAGATTGGATTGTTAAGGGTGAATGAAGACGCTTCATAGCTGAGAGGCAAAACCAGGACTGGTTCCTGGTCCTATTTCTAAAAAAAAAAAAAAAAAAAAAAAAAAAAAAAAAAAAAAAAAAAAACGGAATCTTTACAATGAAGTTTAAATGTTTCCTTACTTCAATTAACATGTCAGGTTCTGCTAAACAACTGTCCGAAGGAAGAGGTGCAACATTCATTATCTTGGCGTAGTGAGGGGAATACCAGACTTTGAGCTCAGATCCCGGAAGAAGATCTTTTGTCACTGAGAAGTAAATTTCTTGATCCCTCTGAAACAGAAAATAGTCACTTATTACTTGTAGCCTTTAATCTTCACCCTGAGGTGGATATCAGACTACTTTTTATCAAGAATATGCCATTTTATTTTTAAAAAATCTACAAATAATCTCATATTTTTACTTTCTCAAATATACAAAACATAGAGAAATATACGTCATTTTCTACACCTTTATTCATTTAGTCATGGGTTAGATCCCTCTCTTTCATGTTTCCTATCGGGTCTCTCATGACCTATTCTTGTTCTTTTCAGATCCTGGCGCTATTAGAGTATTAAAGAGTTGAGGTTAATTTTTAAACATATTTATAGAGTAATTACTTGATGATCACCTTTCGATTGTTGACAGGTATTCACATCATCAGAATTTACACCCAAAAACAACTTTACTACATATATAGGTAATAATTTTCAAAAAATAATCTTTATATAACGTTATGATTAACTAGACCCAATCCAAGGTGGAACAGCATATGCCGAAGGATGCGTGTCTAAGGGGGAGCTTAGACTCTAGTATGCGGACTCCGGATACCAGGCGACCTCCGGTTTCAATTTAGCCTTACCACATATGCGGGCTCTGTGTGGTGGACCTTTTAGAACCCTGCATTACTCGTGGGATCTCTATGAAGAACCCCAAAAATAATTCTATACAAACAACGGCAGGGTACCAGCCACCAGCTGGAAGCTCAGCCGCAAACCCAGGATCAGTAGCGGCCCCAGAGCATGCGGGACTGATCCAAAATCAAGAAAAACCAACACCTCCTGACTCCGGACGGGGGCCCGCCAATGAGCAGGGCTCGAAGTCTGGGGATATGGAGGTGGAAAAAGGCGCATGTAGGACTCTGGCAAGTCTCTCTTGTCTTCTTGTCAGGAAAAGACAATGCTGAGGGTCCTACAGGTAAACCTTCATCATAGTAAGGCGGCTTCGGCCTCCTTCTGTCAGACCTTCATTAGGTCCAACATCGACCTGGCTCTGGTCCAGGAGCCCTGGCTCCACCGAGGCCGGATTGCCGGACTAGGCGATGCAAAAGGTAGGCTTATATACTGCAATAATATTAATAATAACCGTACCTGTATACTTGTAAGGTCAGGTTTGCAATGCTTGCCCCTAATGGATTTCTGTTCTAGAGACATCACCACGGTGATGATTTACTGGCGCAATGGGAAGGAAAAGGATGGTCCAATTTTTAGCTCCGTCTACCTACCCTATGACGTCAGAACTCCTCCTCCATCTAGGGATCTGGAACTCCTGGTGGAGTCAACTACTGTCAGGCGGCAGCAGCTTCTGGTGGGATGTGATGCTAACGCTCATCATCGCCTAGGCTGGGGCAGCACTGATACTAATACAAGGGGTGAGTCATTATTTGATTTTCTCTTGTCTAATAACTTACAAATTGTTAATGTAGGAAATACACCGACCTTCTCTAATAAAATCAGGAGCGAGGTTATAGACATTACTTTTTGTACAGAAAATATTGCAAAACTGATTGGGAACTGGCATGTTTCAACAGAAGCCTCCCTCTCAGATCACAAATATATAATGTTTCATCTAGAGGCATCAACCATCCAATCTCTCTTTCGAGACCCGAGGACGACAGACTGGGGGTCCTATTCAGACCAACTGTCGACGGTACTTGGGTCCATGCAAGGAGACATTGCAACATTTCTGGATGTAGACAGGGTGGCGTCCTCGCTTCGGGATGCCATCATGGACTGCTATCAGGATAACTGTCCTCTGCGGACGAGATCAGGTAGACCTAATACAAGATGGTGGTCACAGGATCTCGGTCGCATGAGGAAACAAATAAGAAGGCTTTTCAATGCCTCTAAGCGGAGCGGTGAGTGGAGGGAGTATCATTTAGCTCTCACCACATACAGCAAAGCTATCAAAAAAGCCAAGCTTGATTCCTGGAAGGCATTCACCCAAAAAGTGAATAGTCTGAAGGAGGCGGCAAGACTGCAACAAGTTATGGCTTCTAAACCTTACAATCCTGTAGGCACCTTGCGGAAACCAACAGGAGAGTATACCAAAACAGCGGAAGAGACGCTCAAGTTACTACTTGAAACTCACTTCCCTGGTTGCACAAGTGGTGATAATATGGACGGCGGTCTAAGTCTAGCTGGGGACAGCTCTTTGCCAAGGGCATCTCGGGCAGACTGGAAGATAGCCAGAAAAATTGTCACTATTTCTAAATTAAAATGGGCAATAAACAAATTTAGCCCGTTTAAATCACCAGGCGGAGACGGAATCTATCCTGCACTATTGCAGGAAGGACCTGACGCCTTGATCCAACTGATCTGCAAGCTTTCCAGAGCCAGCGTAGCATACGGCTACATTCCGCAGGCATGGAGGGTCAGCAGAGTTACGTTTATTCCCAAGCGTGGCAAAGCAAGTAATTGTGATGCCAAAGCTTATCGACCTATCAGCCTATCCTCGTTTCTGTTGAAAACATTGGAGAGGTTGGTTGAGAGACACATTAGGGAAGGGGTGCTCTTAGGGACACCTCTTCATCGCAATCAACATGCCTACCAACCTGGTAAATCCTGTGAGTCTGCTCTACATAATCTTGTGGGCAGGATCGAGGACACACTGGAAAGGAAGGAAATAGCACTGTGCGCCTTCTTGGACATAGAAGGTGCATTTGACAATACTTTATTTGGATCAATAGTGCGCAGACTGAAAGAGCGAGAGGTGAACCCGGCTGTAACAAGATGGGTTCATTCAATGCTAACAAGCAGACGCATTCAAAGCTCCCTGCTTGGTAATTCGCTGGAGGTCGCTGCCACAAGAGGTTGCCCACAGGGAGGTGTTCTATCACCTCTATTGTGGAGCATGGTGGTGGATGATCTCCTTACGGAAATTAGCCAAACAGGAACATACATCCAAGGCTATGCAGATGACATAGCAATCTTGGTCATTGGAAAAAGTGACTACACTGTCTCGGATATCATGAATAGGAATCTGAGACAGGTGAAGTTGTGGTGCGCAAGGGAAGGCCTCAACGTCAACCCAAGCAAAACCACCATAGTTCCCTTCACTAGGAGGAGAAACTTAACAGCCCTGGATAGGATATCCATGGACAACACACGGATAAATATGTCCATGTCGGCAAAACATCTTGGAATAACCCTTGATCAAAAGCTGACATGGAACGTACATCTGGACAATTTAATACATAAGGCGAAATGGGCGCTAATGACAGCCAGACGCTTTATTGGTACTACCTGGGGACTTAAGCCTCACATAGCCCTTTGGCTATATGAAGCAGTGATTAGACCCCAAATTACATACGGAGCGGTGGTCTGGTGGAAGAAGTCATGCCAAACCACTGCAGGAAGCAAACTAACAAGCCTGCAAAGACTTGCATGCTTGTGCATAACTGGAGCTTTCAGAAGCAGCCCAACAGCTGCTCTGGAGGTTCTTCTCGGACTCCCGCCTCTTGACATTTACATAATGTCAGAGGCAAGGAAATCCGCCTATAGACTGACGTGTGTTAATGAGTGGCGGAAGGGCTTGCCTGGAGCAGGACACTCTGACATAGTTGACACCGTACTTAAAAACTCGGTGCTAGACATGGCGCCAGACGCAATGCAAACTGAGTATGTCTTCAACAGACCCTTCACGGTAACCTTAGGTAACCGGGAAGACTGGGAAGGAAACAACAAACCAGGTTCTTCCAGAGGGACTCTCGTCTGGTACACGGATGGGTCACTTATGGAAGGAAACTCAGGTTATGGAGTATACAGCTCATCACCAAGGACTAACATTAGTGTGAGTCTTGGGACGCACTGTACGGTATTTCAAGCAGAGATACTAGCTATCACTGCTTGTGCCCATTTGGGTTTGTCAAAAGGCCTTCGAGACAGACAAATCCTCATTCTTTCTGACAGTCAAGCAGCACTTAAAGCGCTAGACTCAGTATTAATCACTTCGAAATTGGTGAAGGACTGCCTCTCAACACTAATGAAACTCTCCACAAGGAACATGGTGGAATTAAGATGGGTGCCAGGTCATCGTGGCATCCAAGGTAATGAGATGGCAGATACCCTTGCTAAGAAAGGAGCATCCACACCCTTCATGGGGCCAGAACCAATGTGCTGTATCAGCCGCAACATGGCTAAAAGCGCAGTTAATAACTGGGCCAAGGAAGAGCTACGCCAGAGATGGCATAGGACTCCAGGGCTCACACAGAGTAAACAGCTAATCAATGGACCTAGTAACAACCTTACGAAGTCATTGATCAAGTTAGACAGGCTACAGCTTAAAAGAGCAGTAGGACTTATCACTGGACATGGCCAGTTCAGGAAACATCTTGCAACAGTGGGAGTCTTTGAAGGCGACCAAAGCTGTCGGCTCTGCCTGCAGGCCGTGGAATCAGCAAGACACATAATATTTGATTGTGGGATGCTGGAGCGCAGAAGGAGGGAGCTCTTTGGTATCCTGCAACCAGGAGAGGAAGAGGACACGTACTTGGTAGAGAAAATCCTGAAGCTCGTTCGAGGAACAGGGTTCTAATCCATCAGGAACGGCACATAGGGGGCACAATAAGCCGATGGTTGACGTGCAGGGAGACCTTCTCGAAGAGGGTCTCCACCCCATCTCTAATCTAATCTAATCTAATGATTAACTAGAGGTTTTTTTTTGCTTTAAACTATGTATAAAGAAAGTAAACAAAATTACAGTAACAATGTTCTTACCTGATAGCAATACATATTAACTTCATCAATACTTGTTGCCGTGGAAACAAAACACATCCAATTGCTGAAATGTTCTTCATCTGTTTTTAGAAAAACGTGATCACCATTTTTGAGAAATATCTGTGAATAAGAAATGAAACCATAAATACAATAGGCCTGTGTATATTTTAGTGTGTAAATGATTTTACTATTAAAATGAAATACAGAGTGTCCAGTAATTACAGGATCAAACTTCACCAGGAGATTTTTCAAGTCAAAATATACAAGAAATTTCTAATAAAGCATAGTCCTATCTCGCTTAGTTTTCCGTCTGTCTGTCTGTCTGTTTGTGTTTTTTACTAAAACATTTTTATCTTCGAAGTCGATAAAGGTATAGCTATTGAACTTGTATATCACTTGGAAAACAAATATGAATTGTACATTGTTAATGATGGAAATGTATGGCACATAGTACCCAAACCTAGGAATATGGCAAGACACCATCTTTGTGATTTGAATTGAATTATGAAAAAAATTATACTTTGTCTGAAAACTTTTTTTCCCAGCAATCCTGGACATTATGGAATAAAGATTGTAACCTTAATAGACTCCACAAAATATTACACAAACAATGAAAAGGTTTATTGTGGCAAACGGCCCAAGGACCTTTTAGAGTTACTAATGATGATGTTTAGAGCATTGTCAGTGGTTAGTAAAACCAATTTCCAACAATGGGCGAAATGTTACTTGTAACAATTGGTTTACGTCACTCTTGCTAACTCAAGATCTTCTTCATAATAATAAATTGACAATAGTCGGCACATTTAGAAAAAAACAGAAAAGGTATTCTGCGTTTTTGAAAGTGTCCAAAGATAGTCCATTATCTTTGCTTTCAAAAATGATATTACACTTGTATTCTACAAACCAAAGTAAAAACAAAGTAGATTTGTTACTTTTTTACTTCAACGGATAAGTTTAGAGTGTTGACAAAGTCAACAAAATTAATATATTTTAATTTTCTGCTTTCTAATTTCACCCCCCCCCCCAATCTTTTGCTGCTCCTCAAAACTTGTCACATTGGGGGGGGGGGGGTGCTAGTCCTTCTAATGGTAAATATGTCTCTGATTATATAGCCCCTAGGCTTATGTCATACAAAATTATTTCAAGTTACAAATCACAAATAGCCTACCCTTAATTCCTAGTCTTGACCCTGTAAAATAGAAAATAATACACAAGTGTTTTTCCTTTAGGCTATTTGTCAACTGAAAGGTTTTTAAAAGTGGAGATAAATTAAACTAAATTGAAGGTTTCTTTATTTTAGCAATCACATTATAATTACTTCACATACCTTTAATGGAAAGGATATACTAGGAGGCAATGTTGATGTACATGATGCTTGGAATGGACCAAATTGTACTCCACGTAAGAATATCTTTGTAGCTATAACTGTCTTACTCTCATTTATTAGATCTTTCACCACAAGTCCATCTGGAAGAGATAGTCGTGCATAAGAGAGTGTAGGTGTATCACTCACAGGGAAGAAATGCCCAAGAAGACTACATGTCTCTATTGCGTGATCCAAGCCACACACTTCACAACCTACAAAATATTTATTTGTAAGTTGCAATTGATTTATATGTTATAGGTACATGCAAATACTAAAAGGAAGTAAAGAATATATGAGTTTGTTTTAATGATCAATTGTTTCACTAGTAATGTTTAATTTTCTATTAAAATACCGGTACATGACTTCTATTGTTTCTGAATGACTTTGAAAGTTTATGTTACTTATTCAGTTGTATCTTTTGTACAAGAGCTACGCAGAAGGAAGTTCTATTTCTGTCTGGCGCATGGAGGAGTGGGAGTAGTGGCATGATCTTTAGACAGCTCTTCAGCCCAGCTCAACATGAGTCAGGTAGTACTAATAGGAAGGTCGTTCAACCTGTAATCACACCAATTCTGTTGTTTAAAATGGTGGGTACCATTGAAAATACCACGAATTGCAAAATTTGTGCTGTTATTCATTTTCTGTAGTCAAAGCTGTATGGCAGTAGATATTCATTGTGATCTTTGTGCACTACATGAAAAGGACATTATGAATGATAGTAGTGTTAGAAAATGGTGCAATTTATTCCGCGAAGGATGGACTAACGTTCATAACAAAAAAAGAAGTAAACAACCAGCTGTTGTTCAACAGGTTGTACCACTAAATCTATAACGTGGATTCTTAGAGTACAAATACAAAGAGACTAACATTTTACTTATTAGTCAATTAATTAGTGTACACTCTGATGCTGACATGTTGTAGATTTGACTAAACTAGTAAGCATAAACGTTAAAAATCACCAAGGAACATTAAACATTGAAAAATATTTATTTTGAAAGTTTTAATATAAAAATAATAGTAGGTTCTGATAATAACACCAAGTTAACCTCTCCTAGATGTCACTTATTTTTTTAAATTGCAAAGTATTACATTATAGTAAACTGAAAAACCTAAAAAGCTCCAGATAACCTCTAAGGTGATGTACGTTGGTTTGATTATAATCTCCAATTTGTCATCATTATATTGAACGCCTACAGTGCCAGTTTATAGTTTATGTATTTTTCATTTTTACATTAGAAATTTTATGTCTGTCCAGATAAATTTTATATTTTCTTTCAAATATTATTTGACTATTTTTTGAAAAAAAAAGTTCTTTCAACTATTACCACAAGTTTCAAATTATGAAAATTTACTGATGTAATACAAAATTAGTACCTATGTATAAGTGAGTAAACAGTTTAAAGATTGATTACATCCATTTCAATTGCAACCATCTCCTAAATACTAATACCCATTTAGTTAGTATGATATTGATAGAAAATTGAATATGGATTTTTTTTAACAAGGGGTTAATATCTATCCCTTGGGTACATCTTGATCGGATTTTGTTATGAAAAATTATATCATTAACTAATTACTTTGTATTCAAACAATCAGATCATCTATCAGAAAAACAAGATATATATATATATATATATATATATATATATATATATATATATATATAGTGCACCTCCAACATACCCAGTATTAGGCGCAAAGGAAAAAGTATCAGGATACTATTGATGTGTATCTATAGATGACAATTCTGAATTTCATGAAACTCAACATTAAATTTCTAACAGTTTTGGTGAACTGTTACATTGGCTAGGCCTAATTTTGTAAAATTTTGCCTCGGTTATACAGTGAGAACATAGCATTAAATAAAAGTGGACTGAACTGGATGGATTTTGAAACCTAAATTGAGTGTTATAATAAGACTGTACTTGCCAAACTACGAACCAGCCTAATCTAAAAGGTAGGCCAGAATGAACCATAGATTGTTCCTACATCTCTTGCTAAGTAATGAGCAAATGCAGCCCTACCCTAGGCTATTCTTTTAAACATTTATCACTAGAAAGATCCTTTTACCTTAGTAAATCATGTATTTTTAATTAGTACACTCTAGCCTAATTGAAATGTTTTGACAAATGTTCATCATGTTCAATGAAATTTCGTAATTTCAAAATTTTTTTTGGGATTGTATAGATGTAAATTCAGTTTACATGACTTAATTTATTTTAATATCTTACCCATGACTTCTATTTAAAGTTATAAGGAAATAGGTTAAATACACATTTTAAGAAAGTATATATATTTCACACCAGGTTTGTAAATGTATATACTGTACATCTTCTATGTATAAATAAGTCATACATTATACATCATACAATGCACAAAGTAATTGAAACTGTAAACTAATTAATTATTGTATATTTTTTAGGTTAACTTTACTCCGACTAGACTAGAACATCACAAAACGTACCACAAGTTGAATAATAAATACCCTACCCTCTCTTTATCTTTTAAAACACGTTGTCATGTTGTCAAACCTGAAGGTGTAATACACCAATAGATTTTGGTTGTTGTTAGAAAATATAGCAGTAGACGTTTTATATTTTAGAAAATTAGTTTAGCGTTAAAATAAGTCAATTTTTAATTAGTTTATTTGACTGTGTTTATTGTGTTTGACTGTGAAGCTGCAACATCCAAAAATGTGAAACTAAATAAAACAAATACAATACATGTAACTATTTATTATCGTTTTAATGTATTCTCTGCATGGACGGAGGCAAAAAATGCTGTTGAGGTGCCATTATTTATATAAATATATACCATATATATAATTAAATATAATTCTAATACTTATAGTAATCCAAATGAATTTTATAATAACGGCAAACTTTGTAAATATTATCAAACAGGCGTTGGACTAAAGCCAAACTCCAGCATTGGATTGTTGAGCAGCTGTTGATCACTGGTGTTAGTTACAAATTCAAATTGAATATAGATCCTACGATTCTAGTTTTGATGATTCCAGTACAACGTTGTTTTTGTATTAGTGTCTTAGTGTTTAATTTAATATATCTAGTTACAGTGGTAATTCAGAATGTGACAATTAGTGAGAGTCCAGTGGCAGAACAGTGTATTAACAATAAACTGAAGTATAAAACAGTAGAGTCAATGATATTTGTAATATAAACATCTAAGATTAAGTGTGAAATTTGTAAACATTCAGCAAGCTATCACACTGGAACAGTCTTTGAAAATGTTCAAGGAAATGTTCTGTTATCAAGAGATTCTTCACAAGGTAGGAATATGTATGATCTATTTTTAGTCTACCTTTGGAATTTAGTTGATGGAAAAAATCTGATGATGACAATTTGATTGTTGAAACCGGTAATTTTAAGTTCAATATAGGATTGTAGACAAGTCTAAAAAATTGTCTACAAAGGTAAGGTTTTGTCTTAATTAACTGGTCCTCCAACATAATGCATTGTTCAGAATTATACATTGCCATTAGACATTTACCCATGGTATCACAATATTAATAATCTTTCATATTTGTAATATAGTTTATATTATACATTAAAAACAATTCAATTCTATATACTTCTTCAGCATGGTTAGGAAGTACAAGTTAATGTTGCAAAAAAGACGTTATACGAGTATTTTGAAATAGAATATACTGTGGCAAAATATTGCACTAACATTCTCTCACCCCCATTCATAAAATCAAATACTAATGATAACAAAAATAATTCTTCTCAACCTGAAAATGTCATTAAATTTATGACAAAGTTTCTTTCCCCCTCTTATTTTTCATATGGGATAAATTGGAGTAGCCTTAAGCAAAATTTTGGTACTTGTGTATCGGGGTATACAGACTCCCCCCTTTTTGTACATCAAACAGCAACTAATTAAAATAATAGGCCCTACTCCAATTTTAGTATTTTATACATATATAATAACCTAATCTAACCTATTGGTGGTCATTCTTGCCACTACAAATCTGATCCACATTTTTTTTTTTTTTTTTTTTTTTTTTTTTTTTTTTTTTTTTTACATAAAAACTAGAATAGGTTTAGGTTAGGCCAGGTTATTTTATATATTCAAATAGAGATAAGCAATTCTTCAGTTTATAACCAACATAAGTTAATAAATCAGGAAAATAACTACACAAGCCGATATTAAATACAAACAATGATTCTCGTAAGAGTGTTTCAGTAGTATTTACCTCATATGCGAATAAAATTCTCAGTTTTTAAATTATTATTATTATTTTTTTTATGGCAGTACACAGATGACACAAGAAATATGTGCAGAAAGATGTTTCAAGTTTTGAACTTACAAAAGGACTGGTGGGTCTGTATATTATACAAATACCAAATTTTCAATACAAAATATTTTGATCAAATATTTATATATTTTAAGAGTTTAAGATTTAAAAATCTAATTTGATTGAAATCAAAGTTTTAATTTGTTTTAAATTTCATAGTTAAGGTTCATTTTCATTATATTAAATCTGAATCATAATTTGCTTTTAATTGCTTTTAGGCTTGGGACATTACTCTTCACAAATGACTAAAGTTGATTGATAGCTGTGAAACTGATTTTTGAGAAATTAACCATCTGTTAACAGTTCCATAGTCGGTGTTATGACTGATAATTCCCGAAACGACTCTATTGGGAATCACTACCAGTAGGCTACATTGTAAATCCTTAGAAGCTATTTTTAAGAAAACTTTGATCAACATCAAGGGAGGCAAAGTTACTCGCGTCCGCAGCAAACCTTAAACTGCACGTGCCTCCTGGGTGGTGATAAATGAGTAACAGCGTTGGTACAACTGACATCCCAAGACAAAAACAGAGAATGAAAGAGAAAAGAAGAGAAAATAAAACCACTGCCCCTTTCGGGGCAAAATCAAGACACATCCAGCTAAACATCCTTCAATGGAATGCAGGAGGCCTTTCTAGTGATAAGATGACGGAGTTAAAAAATGTAATAGCGCAAAAGAAAAATAGTAGTGTTATGATTAACAAAGCCAATATCACGGAAGAAAACATTATTAAGTACAAGATAAATGATTTTACGATATACCCTTTATATAAGTCCAGACAGGCTGCCAGTGGAATATTGATTGCAGTCAGAAATAGCTTAAAGTCCGATTTTGCTGTGGTAAAGCAAATGAGCGTACATGATACATCCGAAATAGCAAAGCTGCGAATCTGGTCTGAGAATAGGAAATTCACTCTGTACTTCGTTTTCAGTCCTCCAAAAAATAAACATCTTCAGCTGGATATTTTGGAGATCCCTTCTGCGTGTGTCATCATGGGAGATTTTAATGCAGCATCTCCAAAATGGGGATATAACTACTATAATACATCTGGAAGGACAGTGGAGGATCTCATAAACAGCAAGAACTTGGAACTTGTATACAATCCAGAGGACCCGAGAACCTATCTGCACTACTCTGGGAGTACAACTAACCCAGATCTTGTGGTGGTAACAGCAGACCTGTACGAAAAATGCAAACGAACTCTTTTGGAAGACCTAGGAAGTGGTCACCTAATGTCAGTCCTATCCATTGACCTCGGCCCTGAGGTATCAGCTACAATCCCACGCACAACTTGGAACTTTAATAAGGCAAATTGGTCAAACTATCAAAAACTCACAGAGGCTAAAATGAAGGAAGTGGACTGTAATGAAAATCCATATAAAATGTTAAAACATTTTTGTAGCACACTGGTTAAAATTGCAAAGTTGACTATACCAATGGGGAAGCAATACAACTATCGGCCTTACTGGAGAAGAGAGATGTATGAGCGCAAATCCATTAGAGATCAAGCCAGGAAAAAAGCGGAAAGAACACAGAATCCAAGAGATGTGATCATCTGGAGAAGGGAGTTTGCACTGCTGAAGAGACTTATGATAACATACAAGAGGGAATTTTGGAATAGATTCTTACAAGGTCTAAACTATAAGACTGATGGTCACAAGGCATACAGGTGACTGAACACATTGAATAATAAATACCCTGTTAAAACTCCTCAGCCTTTCATAATAAATAACCGAGAGATTACTGATAATGCACGGATTGCAAAGCTATTCAACAGACACTTCTCCACCTCTCATGAGCTGCCTAAGGAGTACAAAAAGAGAGAGATTTCTCTACCAACTCAAAAGGGACTGTCGGCAGTTAACATAGACAATAACTTAGAGGCTAAATTCTCAATAGAATTCACCATGGAGGAACTTAAGGAAGCAATAAGAAAAACCCCACTTAAAAGACAACCTGGACCAGAATTTATCTTTGCCGAGTTTGTGCATAATTTGGGAACCAGAGCTCTTCAATTACTTCTTTTGATATATATATAATATTTTCTGGAAATCTAGAACTAATCTTCCAGCTGAATGGACTAAAGCAACCATAATACCTATCTTAAAACCAGGTAAACCTCCTAATCTTATAGACCTATTGATCTTACATCTGTACTGGTGAAGATTCAAGAAAGAATGATCTTCGCACGCTTGAACTGGCATCTTGAGAAGAGAAATTTTCTTGTGGAAGAGCAGCCAGGGTTTAGACAGGGAAGATCTACGTCATACCAAATAACTAAGCTAACCGAAGAAATCAAGACGGCCTTTAATAAGAAAGAAAGTGTATTGGCAGTATTTATAGACTTTAAGGGGGCTTATGACACTGTATGTAGAGCTAAACTCTTAAATAAGCTGAATATTCGGAACATAAAAGGCAACATGAGCATTTGGATTTCAAGATTTCTCAGACAAAGATGGACAAAGGTGAGATATGTTGACATTGATTCTGCTTTTCAACAATCAAACTACAAGGACTACCACAAGGCGCAGTTTCAAGTACCACTTTATTTAACATTTATATAAACGACATACCAAACAAGATTAAAACCGTTAGTGGTGTCAGGACCGGAATGTTCGCAGATTATGTGGTCTTAGGGTCTCTGAACCAAACAACTCAAGGCAACAGAAACTCTTGGAGGAGAGGATGAACGGTGCATTGGCAATGCTTTGTGAGTGGGCATCAGAAAACAACATGAAGATCAATGAGAATAAAACTCAATACCAGTTTTTCTCCCTGAGACATAATAATAGTGACTTCACCCGGAGACCAACTTTTACCAAAGAATGAATGTACTAGATACTTGGGAATGTATATGGACAATAAACTAAGTTGGAAGGACCATATTTCCAACACAATAAACAAAGTTAACAAAAGACTACGAATTCTAAAGTGATTGGCAGGAGCAACATGGGGAAGCTCTCATGACACTCTGAATACCACATACAAAACCTATGTGAAGCCTATCTTGACTTATGGAAGTGTAGTGCTGATCACTGCTGACAGGACAAATATGGGAAAAAATGGAACAGGCACAAAACAACACACTAAGGTTAATAACCGGGGCAGTAAAAACTACACCAACTCCAGCTCTGCAGCTATACACTAGGAACCTTCCAATATCTAGAGAGATTAAGAACAGGGAGCAATCGCAGTGCTTAAAATGAAGGCCTTGCCGCATGCAGCATGGACAAAAAACCATCACATACAAGGACTCAAAACTCAAAATCTTCCGTTGGAATGTGGCCTCAAGTACTTGGAGCACCTTAAAATCCCCAGTCAAGTAGAGAGCCCTGCTGGATTGCAGACCCATTAGATTACCAAACTTACAATGTCAGCTTGTCTCTGCTCTCAGCAACTAATAAACAAGATACCAACCCAAATTAATTGAAGCAGTTAGCCTTATCTACAATAGAAGAAAGATTCCCACCACATGAATGGCTCAGAATTTATACAGATGGGTCCTTGATAGACCGTAATCATGGGGTAGGGGCAGGAATATATTCAACACTCTTTTCACATTATGTGTCTGTTGGATAAAAAACATAAAACAAGCTTTGATGCTGAAGTAGAGGCAATATCAACAACCCTGAAACTATTACTATGTAGACACGCCAAACTATGTAAGATAGTCATCCTGGTAGACTCAAAGGCAGCCATTCAGGCTGTAGCCTCAAACAAGTTATCTTTCGTTCGAACTGTCAGTGAAGCAAGAGTTGCTATCAGACAGATGGAAAGGCTGGGAAAGACGATCCATTTCCAGTGGGTGCCTTCTAACGTAGGAGTAATGGGGAATGAGGTGGCGGATGTCCTTGTAAGCAGAAAGGATCCAATCTGCTTCATTGGAACAAATCCTTGAACTTAGATTCAGCTAGAAGACTAATCAGCCATGGAACACAAGAGGAATTTCTGAAGGAAGCACGAGCCTTGGGAAGTGAGAGGAGGTGGAAGTGTATAGAGAACGAATGGCAACACAACAAGAACAAGCCTAGGAAAAAGGCTGTTACATATCTACGCCTCGGCACAGGACATGATTGTTTGGCGGCCCACTTGAAGAGAATCCATGTCCTGGACTCCGATCTTTGTGTGTTGTGCCAACAAACGGGGGAGCCAATGAATAGGGAACATCTTTTGAGGTGCCCCAGGCTTGGTTCTGAGCATCAGATTTGGAATAATTTTCCTAAATTGTACTGGGATGCCAGGAGACTCATGGGTTGATTCTCACATAGTCTGCCATTGGAAACAACAACTCGATCAACATCAATATTGTAGGTTTTGAAAAGTTTTGGGGTTTGGTCTGAACATAAGTTATGGGTGTGATTACGATGGTTGCACAAGTTACAACTTTTATATTAACTCATATTGACACCAAGTAAAACAATTTATTCGAATTCAAGATATTTTTGTAGAGTAATGAAGACCTACCTATACTGCAGTTAATTTTACTCGTACTGGTTGCAACCGATAAAGAGATATATTTCTGGTAATCTTCACTGAGATGCATTCTGAGAGGTGGATGTGCTACAATTTTAGGCCTTTTCTATTCTGTATGGCTGCTTACATTGGGATATAATCTTCCCCATCCACCTAACCAACCTTTCTCTCCCTCCATTTGAAGGAAAAAACCCTATTAAAATCTAACGTGTCAAAAAACTATGATACACCACCTCTTTTTCTCCAAGAATACATAATGTACCTAAATTGATTAATTACTAAGGGTACTATATATTTTCATTTTGCCTTTAAAACTGTATTAAAATCTTTTATTTTGCCAAAACTAAACTCATTTAGGGCAGTCAAACTTACTTCTTTTAAAACGCTCAAATTTAACACAAAGTACTAAATAATGTTTTTTAATATTTTGTATTAATATCGATTTAACTGTTTGTTAAAGATTATAATATAGCGTGTCCGTTCATTTGTATTTCACCTTGGATGCGTTGTGATGAGAAAGATAATGTTACTTCTGCGAGTCCAAGCCTTGGCACTTTTAAGAAGAGCAGCGTAAGGTGGTTATCGAAGCAAATCCAGAGATTGTCTACAGAACTTAGCATTGGTTTTTTCGTGGTTTTGGAAGAACCGAAGAAGATAGATTTGTCGGGTTAATTGTAATGTCGTTTGGTCAAGGGTAGCAGAATGAAGGTAGATCCTCGTTGGACAGTTTAGTAATTAGCTATATAGCTCATGACGTTGAGTTGGGAAACCTGAATCCCGTCATAATGGAATGTATAGGAAGAAATTGTTTATTCAGTTTAACAGGTCTCTTGTCCTATCAATGTTTACCCTAGCTCAACACAATTCCATCTATTCCACTTCCATTCTCACACAGTTTGTACAATGTGTACAACATAGTTGCCCCTGCTTTCCAAGGATGCATTTCCACGACATCTCAAACAAAACATATCACATTATTTTACGTATCCAAGATGACCGTCTTAGTATACTCTCTTTGTCTGTAGTTCAGGGTATTAAAACAAGTTGAACTTGATAGGGTCATCATGGTACTTACCCAGCCCCATCATACAATGTAATAAAAACAGATACTCTAAATATAACTCCCAAAAGTTAGTTTCTTAGACTTTTTAGGAAGTGTTAAATTGTATTCGGCTAGGGGTCTTACCCAAATAGATAAGTTTGTTTGAAATAGTTGTTTCAAATATCATAAAATCACAAATTATCAATACATAAATAATATTTTACTTTCAAACATGTACAAAATGAACACTTTTTAAAGAAACACAACTTTTGTGATTTTATGATATTTGTTACAGTTTTAACATTGTTTAAATGGAGAAAACTGTAGGTATAGCAAGGAAGAAATTAATTTCTCTGTTATTCTTCGTCCAAAATAAGCTAAATAAGATATCTTTGGAATCTCCATAATACTCATTACATTTTATTTATCTTGCCATTTTTTTTGTAAAATTAACGGTTTTCGTGAAATTTGCCGTCAAATATTTAAAACAGCCGCCATTTTGAAACGGTTAAAGATTTTTTTATTCATATTTTGCACAAAGATAGCGGCCAATAAGATGAACATTTGTGCAGAATCTCAACGCTGTAACTCAAACCGTTAAGGAGTTATGAATTATTTTGTAAAAAACACATACAGACAGACAGACGCTAAACGAATCGAGATAGGACATATGTCTATATAAACTTTTTTGTTTATTTTGACCGAAGGAATCACTACGTAAATTATTGCCCAACATTTTTCAAACACCCTGTATATACGTATCAAGTCTCCTCCAACAGCAAATGTGCAAGTATTCATAAAAATCAAAATCTAATCAAAGTACTTAATATAATAGTATTTTTAGGAGCAAATTATGTTTATAAAAAGTGTTTTTATCTGAAATCCATTGGTTTTATCTTTAAAAAGTACTGAGGAAAATATACAAAAAATAATTTCTAAAAACTATTACAAATTGTCCCCTGTCTCCCTTACGACAGATGTAGTTTATCTGTTTAGCCACAGCATGGTTTGATCGCGCAATAACGATATCTATCTTATAAGATATTATCGCGTATCGCTTACACCTTAAGATATGTATCACATCCCTCAAATCTACTGTCGGCCCAAGTGGGGATAAAGCAAAAATATCTTGATTAGATATTCGTTAAAAAAAAAATTACCGATTGACTCCGAAGTTACCCGATGTAATGAGGTTAGCAGAGGCCGTGCTAGTCGTTATAACTATTTCCCGTCTCTTTTTTTTGTTTTATTTCAGATATCATAAAGTGAGGTTAGGAAAAAAAAACATCGCAACGAATTATATCATAGGTATGTGAACATCTAATGTCATTAAACTCGTCCATTTTTATTAGCGAGGCGTTTCATACTAAGCAATTACGAATATACGTTGTAGAGTGGATGAAGGACTTGTAACTTAACACTTATTAAAAAAATATTTCACTCACCCAGCCTTATCATAATACAATGTAATGACAGATTGAAGGTCACTTGGGGTGTTGGTTGATCAGTTGGACCATTTTCGGAATTTATGATTTTTTTAATATTAGGTTAGGTGGTTATATATACAGGGTGGAAAAAAGTCTTGCAACCGGTAGCCTAATTCTTGAACGAGTAGAGATCAAAACTTCTAACTTTCGACAAACCTGATAAGGTAAGTCCTTTCAAGTTTTTGGGGTAAACACATTTTTGCACCCTTTTTAAGAGTTTTTTTAAAAGGGTCATTAATTTTTTTTTAAATATCGACGTTATTTTGAAGGGCATAATAAAAAGGAAAAAAAAATAGTGCCTTGGAAAAGTTTCTACGATATTTCGGTACTTACGTATTAACGCCACCGCAGCAGAAGTTGCGCTAATGAGCATGCGCCAATAGCAATAATTATTATTGAAGTTAATAGTTTGCTTACTTTGTGATATATTTATATAAATAATATATATATATATATATATATATATATATATATATATATATATATATATATAACCACCTGGCCAAACCTTTCGTAAGTTTATTGAAGTTAATAATTTGAAATTAGATCACGGATAAACAAGAGCTGTAAAAGTGAACATTTGTCATTATGTCCAACAAGTCGTTAACCTATAAATACGTTAGATTTGATAGTTTTTTAGGTGTGTGTGTGTGTATATATATATATATATATATATATATATAGCTACCTTGATATATAATTATATCACAAAGTAAGTAAATTATTAACTTCAATAATAATTATTGCTCTTTATTGGCGCATGCGCATTAGCGCAACTTCTGCTGCGGTGGCGTTAATACGTAAGTACCGATATTTCTAATCAGAATTTGGGGTTTTTTTTTGAGAAAATATCTAAAAAATAGAAATTAGATTTTGAGAGTTTACTATTGTCATGGATATTTTAATGAAAAAAAAAAAAAAAAAAAAACATATTACCAGCTGGCTTATTTAATTAAATAAACACAATTTTATGTCGTTTTTCGTATTAGACGCCAATTTTTAAAGGGGGAGGAGGTGTACCAATGGGGAAATTTGTTTTGTCTACAGTTGTTGACAAAGTGGCATTTTGTTCATTTCAATTAGTTTGCAAAACAGCTGATTTCTCAACAGTTTCACTTTGCCCACTACTTTGCACACTACTTTGCTCACTCCGAATGGCAACCAAACAAATCGAAATTTAGGTTAAGTTTATTTGAATTGATTTATAATATACAGGAAATGTCCCGTATGTAGGTTAGATTAATTCTTACATGTAAAATAACACAAATAAACAGCAAAACAACGTTTTAAAGTTGAAAAAGGAAGTAATTATTCATGAAGATGATTGTCAGTGTATGTACACTGAGAGTATTTTTCGTTTGCCGAGTTTTGAAGTTGGCAACCCCGTTTCCTCAACAATACACCTAAGTTATTTGTGATATTCATAAATAACCTCAGTTTTGACGTGAGAACTTCTACTCAGTGTTGATGTGTTGTTTAGCACTACTGCTATATTTTATGTGATTTAGTTTTAAAATATGGACAGTTCAGAGAGCATGAAAACCTGTCAAATACCCCGCCTAAATTAGCGGAAAAAGCTAACAACGTTGTACTAAATCTCCTTCCTGTCAAATCAAGGAAAAAGTACGACCGCCAGTATGAACTGTTCTTGTCATGGCTAAAGGAAAACAATGGTAACAAGATTTCTGTAAAAATAACAACTGTAGACAAAGTATAATGTGCAATTCGTGAGCAAAGTGTCTTTTTTAAACTCGATAAAATTGACGCACTCGGTATCCTCGTGCGTCAACATTTTTTTCTCGTTTAAAAAAGTGCCGCTTTGCTCACTAGTTGCACAAATAACTATTTACCCATCATGTGACATCATTTTGAAAAGGATCGTATGAGAAAACTGATTACGTATAGAATAAGTCCCCATGACTATTTAGGTTGAAATAATGAACTCAACAAGAAAGAAGGCACCAAATAAAAACTTCATTTAAATAAATTATACTTATTGTATACGTCATCAATTTCCACTGACAATTCCCTTTAAAATTATGTCACAAGATGAGGGGGGGGGGGAATTGCCCTCTTGGCTTCCCCTTTCAAAAATATTTGTCGGTTTGCTAACATAGGAAAAATACATAAACGTGTGTACATTTGGTGAAATAAATCCACTGTTAAAAATTTAATTGGTATTATGTTTTGATATTTTCGTTAATATCTATGACAAATAGAAAACGCAATATTCTACTTCTCCTTCATATTCCGGTTAGAGGTATCGTAGAGATTCTTATAAGGCACTCAAATTTTACTGTTTTTACGATATGTAACACGATAGAAGTTGTTATTTTTTAAAAAAGCACTCCCCTTTCAACCAACATTAAAAAGGTAGGGGGAATGTTTTTACTCCATAAAATGGAACAGGACTTAGTATATGGGGTTAGGGGGAAGTTAGAAATGTTTTTCTCTACTCGTTCTAGGGGTTGCAAGAATTTTCTCGCTCTGTAACCGTGTACACTCGCGTATAAGCGATAACAATATGGAGATAAAGTGCATGTCAACTTTGCACTTTGTTTACTTCCTTATTTATTTCCTTGTTCTATAGTCATTCTATTCAAATTAAACGAAGTGCAAACGTCTACCGTCTTAACGTAACCTAACCTAACCTAACCTAACCGTCTTGTAATGGAATCAGCAACATTCCTTTCTTTAGTCGTTTGATTAAATAACACATTTCTTGACTAATTTCCAAATATAATTCATGACAAACAAAGGGGGATTCGATTAACAAAAAGTAGGGGTTGAAATTCCAAGATTTCAATTCTGGACTAATGGTAGCACATCTCTCTCTAGGACGATTAAACAGCTAAGTTATTGTTAAAAATATAATTTCGAACACCGACCTAAGTAACTTAAATGTGACAGAATCCGAGAGTAGCGAGTGGAAGCTCACATAATATGAGGCTTCGAGGCCCGATACTGACAAGAGCGAAGCGATTGGAATTTTTAAATATATACACTTTTAAGCCCTAACATAACCTAACCTAACCTAAACTAACCTAACCTATACCTAACATAACCCTAACCTAACCTAACCTAACCTAACCTAACCTAACCTAACCTAACTTAACGTAACCTAACCTAGCTTAGCCGACGTCATGAAAGTAGTTATATAGCCTACTTAATTATAATATTCAGAAAACTTGTGTAACAAATGTTTTAAATAAACTTACCCTACTAGGTAAGACTATTTGATATACAGTTTAATATATCCTACATGGCACAAGAAATTAACTTTTAGGTTAGGTTACGTATACTGTATAATGGGGCTCTGTAAGTACCATCAACTTGTTTTTGTTTGTTTAGCCTAAATCTAATTTTCTTGTTCCATAGACAATAATTATTCTTGTTATGACGAATAATTCAATTCGATACCTATTAAATATTTTAACAATTGTTTTTTTTTTGTATTGTATAAAAACAAAGACGACACAAATATATGGGCAATTCATGAAAGTTGTATATTGTGTGTTGGGGATTTAGGGGACTTTGAAACGAATGTGAAAAATAACAAAACTCAATTTTGAGTTTTTCATGAATATGATTCCAGGCTGCTTCAGTCCAAAAAGTAGTTTTGGAAATCATGTCCGAGTGTCTGTAGAGTGCTCCACAACCTAAATACGTAGACCAATTTGAATCAACTTTGGTACAGTATCTTCAAGGTAGGAATGTGGCTGAGGTTGAGAGGAAAATAGGGGCTCCCACACTTTGTTTGTTGCGTTTACTTTCCCAACCTTTTTATTGCGTACAACTCCAATAAAAAAATATAGACCTCAAATGCTTCTGTGTAAACGCGTACCTTAAATTAGTGCTCTGTCCGTAAACGGGTAACAGCTAACCGTCTACGCTCAACGCAGTTGACGAAGAAGTGCATTAACTGCTAACGTTGATCAACTGCTTAGTGCTTGCAGGTGACGCATCAGTAGTTGTTTGTTATCGCCATCGGCCCACTCGATGCGCGCGCATCCAGCTACACTTACGCCTCTCAGTCATCTGTTAGTTTTGTTGAGCAACTAAAGCGAATCAATGTTTATTCATCAACGTATGTTTCTGCTGTAGCCTACTATTTTACACGTGCACACTGAACAAAGACGCTTGGTTTTCTGTTCTGTCTGGCAGGTTCAACAGTTAATCACGCTCAACATTAACTGGTGTTGACGTTGACCGTTGTTAGCGTTAATGCCCACCACTACCCTAAATTCGTTTCTTTTATCTGTGTAAATAAGAATAAAACGTTTACAAAAGTCTGTCACGAAGTTGTCACTTTAGGAATTAAATGTAGCTAAACAGTACGGTACCTAGTTTTCTTGGAATGGGTTGTATCGTCAAGTCAGGCTAGGGAAGCAAGTAGAAGGGAGGACACGCCCCTTACACCAGACACAATCCTAGTCTGAGGTTACTGTATATTTTGGGAAATGTTTGCCATATAACAGGACTTATTTCTAATTAACCAAACTTTTGACCTCCGTTTTTTGAGCGGTCTTCACGTTTCATTACCTCAGGAAACAAGAAATAAATAATTTTCGATATACAGTCCGTCCGTCCGTCGTCGTTGTCAAAAAATCGAAATGTCAAAATGGCGGCCATTTTAAACAGGGGATTGTTTATATCTCGTTTGTTATTCAACTTATAAAACCGTCTGCAAATTTTATTTCTGCTTTTTATGATACCAACCCATCCTCTCAACAAAGACAATAGGGAAGGGTTAGTAAAAAATTAAAAAACATAAAATAATAATAAATAAAAATTGTGAAATCGAATCAGGATGTTCTGAGGAAATGTGGTATTCGTATAGTTAGTTACGTGATACGTTAAGGCTGTGTTACCGACACGAGAGTAGCGAAATGAAATTCAAAAAATGTAATTGAAAATGCGGATCATTTTGTACAGTTTTTGTTTATATCTTGCATGTTATTTAACTTACAGCACACTAAATTATTAAAAAACTGCAATCTTTATTTCTGTAAATAAATGTGCCAATCTCACCCCTTTTGAGTTTCTGTTCAGTCTTTTTTTGACAGGAAACGCTAATATTCTGAGAATCCCTTCCCTCCACTCTTCCTCAAGTCCTACCACCGCCGACACTCGCTCCGCCAAACCCAAGTTTACCTTGATTGCCCTCGTCAAATTATGGGCTGGCTCTCGCTCCTACTCACTCGCGTCACGTTTCATGCAATCAGTAAAGTGGAAAAAGTTATTTTCGACATGCCGTCCGTCCGTCATATTTCTCTTCTGTACGTATGTACGATAACAGGCACAAAAATTAAGTAAGAACATGAAATTAGGAGACTATTGTTAAAATTCAGAACAATCGAAAATTTAAAATGTCAGCATGACGGAGATTTTAAACAGTTTTTTGTTCATATCTCGTGAGTTATTCAACTTATAACACAATAAATTAGATTAAAATGTGCAGATTTTAATTCTGGATTTAATGATATCAACTCTTCCTCTCTACGATGACAAATAGCGAAGTTACTGTCAATAATGTAAAATCAAATCCAGGACGTCCTGAGGAAAAGTGATATTCGTATAGTTACAAGATCCGGTGGGGCTGCGTTATCAGCACAAGGGCAGGGAGTGAATTTGTCCTATATGTATGCCTAGCATATACGGTTGGTGGGGTTGAGACACTGACACGGCAGATGCGAGTGTAGCCTATACAATATAGGCTACAGCGTGTTAAAGAAGTCCTGGGACGGCTATATATTTGTTTAACCATTAAAAATAGAGTTAAATGAGCTTTGCACATTGTTAAATGGACATCCAAAACCTATTTTAATACGTATTCAGTGGATTGCTACCTTTCCAGGGGGACGGCCCACAAGGAGTAAGTAGGAAATCTTAAATGAGAGCACAGGTCGAGTTGTACATCGAATTATAGGCCTTTACGGGTAGAACAAAATGCCGCAAAACTAACCTCAAAAGCACCCTAGTTAAAATTTCGTGGGTTTAAAGTTCATATTAAATCAAGCAAGGGAAATGATAGGCCTAAAAGAGAAAGTGATTTGTGACTGATATTGGTGTTCCCGTAAACAGGAAACATAATTGCATTAGATGCAACAATTACTCTAGTTTTGCCTTGAATGAGTAATCAAACTGCTATGAACTTCATTACATGTATATATATATATAAATCAAAACCCACTGACTGATCACGAAATCTCTGGATCCAAGAACCCTAGAGCTATGAATTTTCTAACATGGTTTGGGGTAGCTCTGTAGACGCGTAGCCTACTAAGAAAGGGTTTTGAAAATGTTCCACTCCATGGGTGTTTTTTTATCCCTAAAACATATCTTTGTTATTTATGTATTGATTTTGATCAAAATTGGTGTGTTGGTGTATTTAGGCATAATTCATTTCCGTAGCACCACCTTTAGGATTGTGCTAAAAATATATATTTCTTTATAAAAATCTCTCAACTATCCCCAGGTGAAACTGGGGCCATCAGCTAGTTTACCTAATAATTTAAGCAATCTTTGAACAGCTGCCATTTTCAGCTCGGTTGTTCATTTGAGTTCGGATTTGCGGCATTGTACTCTACTAATAAAGACTTTTAATTTCATATACACACCAACCTATGCTTACATTTAATAATTCCTTTTGACTCCCATTGGAAGTAAAGAGCAGCGAGCAATCTAAAAAAAAATTTTTTATGCCAGATATTGATTTGCAAAGTTTACATTTCATAACATCTACCTAGTAAACATTTTAGAGCTTTTTTCAACATACCTGACGTTGTAGCTATTGTGAACTTTAAACCCACGCTATTTTAGTTAGGGTGAACCTTTTGAAGTCGGGTTTGCGGCAATGTGTTCTACTCATAAAGGTCTTTAATTTGATGTACAACTCTACCTATGCTCTCATTTAAGATTTCCTACTTGTGGGGTGTCCCCCTGGAAAGGTAGCGGTCCCACTGAATACGTACTAAAATAGGTTTTGGTGTCCATTAATAATATGCAAAGCTTTGTAGCTCTATCTGTAATGGTTAAAAAAAATATTAAGTCGTCCCGGGACTTATTTAATTAACATCTGTATAGACCGATGTGTATCTAAGACCTAGCCGACACCAAGAATGTAGTGATATTCACAATTATTTACAAGTTTCAGAAAATATGTTTAACATCTTTTTTTTTAAACTAACGCTACTGGATAAAGACCCCATGATCTACCAATACAATTTAACATTGTCTACAAGACTCGATAAACGAAGTTTGTGGTGTTACATTTAGAAGATTAGATTCTATGATATTGTATGATGGCGTTAGTAAGTACCATGAATGATCCCAACAACTTGTTAGGTTATTTTTGTAATCATGTAATTTATGTAAATCTAACTGTTACCATCGGCTTCGCACACGAATATTTCAGATTCAAAGTTTTTAGCACAACCCTAATACGCGTCTACAGACCTACCCCAAACCAAGTTAAACAATGCATAGCTTGAGGGATTGAAAGATATGCTTTAGGGGTAAAAATACCCTTGAAAAATTTTCAAAACCCTTTCTTAGTACGCGTCTATAGATCTACCCCAAACCATGTTAAAAGATTCATAGCTCAGGCTTCTTGGATCCAGAGATATACTTTAGGGGTGAAAAACACACTTGGAGTGGAACATTTTCAAAACCATTTCTTAGTACGCGTCTATAGACCTACCACAAACTATGTTAAAAGATTCATAGCTCTAGGCTTCTTGGATCCAGAGATATGCTTTAGGGGTGAAAAACACCCTTGGAGTGGAACATTTTCAAAACCATTTCTTAGTACGCGTCTATAGACCTACCACAAACTATGTTAAAAGATTCATAGCTCTAGGCTTCTTGGATCCAGAGATATGCTTTAGGGGTGAAAAACACCCTTGGAGTGGAACATTTTCAAAACCATTTCTTAGTACGCGTCTACAGACCTACCCCAAACCATGTTAAAAGATTCATAGCTCAGGCTTCTTGGATCCAGAGATATACTTTAGGGGTGAAAAACACCCTTGGAGTGGAACATTTTCAAAACCATTTCTTAGTACGCGTCTACAGACCTACCCCAAACCATGTTAAAAGATTCATAGCTCAGGCTTCTTGGATCCAGAGATATGCTTTAGGGGTGAAAAACACCCTTGGAGTGGAACATTTTCAAAACCATTTCTTAGTACGCCTCTATAGACCTACCACAAACTATGTTAAAAGATTCATAGCTCTAGGCTTCTTGGATCCAGAGATATGCTTTAGGGGTGAAAAACACCCTTGGAGTGGAACATTTTCAAAACCATTTCTTAGTACGCGTCTATAGACCTACCACAAACTATGTTAAAAGATTCATAGCTCTAGGCTTCTTGGATCCAGAGATATGCTTTAGGGGTGAAAAACACCCTTGGAGTGGAACATTTTCAAAACCATTTCTTAGTACGCGTCTATAGACCTACCACAAACTATGTTAAAAGATTCATAGCTCTAGGCTTCTTGGATCCAGAGATATGCTTTAGGGGTGAAAAACACCCTTGGAGTGGAACATTTTCAAAACCATTTCTTAGTACGCGTCTATAGACCTACCACAAACTATGTTAAAAGATTCATAGCTCTAGGCTTCTTGGATCCAGAGATATGCTTTAGGGGTGAAAAACACCCTTGGAGTGGAACATTTTCAAAACCATTTCTTAGTACGCGTCTATAGACCTACCACAAACTATGTTAAAAGATTCATAGCTCTAGGCTTCTTGGATCCAGAGATATGCTTTAGGGGTGAAAAACACCCTTGGAGTGGAACATTTTCAAAACCATTTCTTAGTACGCGTCTATAGACCTACCACAAACTATGTTAAAAGATTCATAGCTCTAGGCTTCTTGGATCCAGAGATATGCTTTAGGGGTGAAAAACACCCTTGGAGTGGAACATTTTCAAAACCATTTCTTAGTACGCGTCTATAGACCTACCACAAACTATGTTAAAAGATTCATAGCTCTAGGCTTCTTGGATCCAGATATTTCGTGATCAGTCATTGTATAGATAATTTTACGTAAACAAAATTTCGGTGAAACTATAAAGATCTAAATTGTTATCAGTCGAAACTATAAAACAATTAGCTACTTATCATTCCAGCGTATCCGTTCCGTACCGAGTATTTATCTTCTAGCACACCCTGTAGGACATATTATTCAATGAACAAAAGGTTGTTAGTCTCAATTGGCCGCACAATTTAAATTATAATGGATTGTTTTTAATTACGAAGTATCTTGCTAACGGAATCTATAAAAGTATTGACAAAAGCCATTATCTTATTTTATGCTGTTGGAGGACGAAAAAAGGACATGAAGGCCACCGTACCTCGGAGTAACAACCTAGTCTAGAAGGTGAGGCCGAATTCAATATCCTTCACAGAGTTCATCGTAAAAATAGTTCTTTCTTCCTCTAGCAATATCTGTACAGAATGTCAATATTTATGTAGGGATAGACTGCACGTTTCTTGAAAAAATAAAAACATTTTCACTTTATAAAATATACGTAGTATAGAAGAAGATATGTAATGAAGTTTGGGGGGGGGGGGGGGGTACGCCCATTTTAACGATGAGTGTTTTTTTTTTAATTGTAATCATTTGTAAGTTAATCTGAAGTCTTAGGGTGAATAGAGATTTTTACTGTACAAAAGTCATCTAAGTACGTAATTTGATGGAAAGTTATGTTTTGAGATCACTTCAATGGGGAATGGGGAG
The DNA here is from genome assembly GCA_963513935.1 of Aphrophora alni. NCBI lineage: Eukaryota > Metazoa > Arthropoda > Insecta > Hemiptera > Aphrophoridae > Aphrophora > Aphrophora alni. Next base: position 20,808,449 of record OY740778.1, read on the forward strand.
AAAAATTGGACACTCAAGCTCACCGCTGGGCCCCCTTCAAATTTGAGCACTCATATCTCTGCCCCAGTACGTCAAACGAAATCCTTATTAAGGACCATTTTGATCAGACATTTAGTCAGCTACAAATTTTGTATTAAAATTTTTTTATATACCTTGCTTAGTTTTTGAAATATTTATAAAAAAAAACCGCTTTTCCCCACCTTTTAACCTCCCCGTGGGGGCCCAGCGGTGATCTGGCTTGTCCGATACCCCCCCCATTTAAATAAACCCAAACTTAACTTTCCATCAAATTTCGTGTCCTGAGAATTTTTGTCCAAATTTTCACAAAATCTGCCATTATTCAGTGGTCTATCTATTGTATATTCAGTTTTTTTACAGCCCAAACGCGAATCAAATTTGATAAGTGGCTATATTTTGATCATAAATCGTGACGTTTTAAAATTTGTTTTATAACTCAAAATTTGGGATTATCTGTCATAAAAATCAGTTTTTTTTATGAAATTTTACTAAAGTGTATTGGCGTACGACACAAAAAAAAACGTATTGGTCTCCATTTTTCTAAAAAATGTTTGTTTTCCTAATATAAATCGTGCAAGGGGCTGTTATAAAATACGCAATTTTTCAAAATTGACTCTACCGATTTCGATTAAATTTTAATGAAATGTGAAGATGACCTAAACTCTTGCGCAAAATCGCAAGTAAACAACATAGTATGGTACAATAATAATTGAAAAATATCTATGACCGTAATTTTAAGCAAATACGAGTTACTCTGAGGGTGTGATTATGGCCTAGCGTGTTGGGGTTGGGAAAGTCTATTCGAAGGAATGTAAAGTAGAGCAGGCCCGGCTTGGGTCTGGTGAGGAGGTTCGACCTAACGACGAATTGCGATGTGGAACTAAAAGGAGCTCGGAATCGGTACAGGGGAGGTTGGTGATCTGGTAAGTATGAGTCTTGGCGGGTGCGTCCAAAGCCCCACTCCGACTTGAGGAGTCGGTGTCGTTCGTCATTACTTTCTTAGGTGAAGTCCCTGTGCCTCTTGGGTGTTCTATCCGTAAGCGGCTCTGTCGACGAACTTCTCTGCATCCTTCCTTACGAGAAGGTTAATCTTGTCCTTTGGTCGTGAAACTATCGGGGAGAGGAAAGTGTCTTTCCTGCTGTGAGGTGGCTTGCTGAGTGGGGCACCAGGTTTGACCACAATTTTCATCTCCTGCCGGGAAGCGACTTTTAGCGGCGGTGGTCAACATAAAGAAGTAAGACGATAGATAGCCTTACTCAAAATATTTCCTTCTTTCCCCAATACCAGCAAGTGGGGATGTGAATATGTGGTCGTTTTGAAAATCATATTCCAAAGAAGTACCTTATCTCGGAGAGTCCGAGAAGATTCGTGTATTTTTGTTTTTGTATTTCTTAGAATTGGTGGAAAATCTTCAAAAGACAAAGGGAGACATCTGATCTTCCCAATAGTGTGAGATTCCTACTCACTAGAAACCAACTTCCTTCCTGTTAGTATCCATGTAGTAAGTTGAGAAACTGCAAGGGATTTTACAGAATGTATACGTTTATACTGGGGGCATATAAACGAAGATGTAAAGTACTCTTTTGGTACGTGAAGTCTACATCAAGCAAAGTATATTTAGGCCCTTATTTCTTTTCAAAATCGCGTCAATTTTTAATTTTTACTTTATGGTTGACAACTAACGAATTGACATTTTTGGTTACGATTAGCTTTGGTTTGTTTATATTTGGTTGAGGGATGGGTGAGTGGGGAAGTTTGTGCAGTGATTTGGCACAGTCTATTGTAAATTTAAAAAGTCATATCAAACATATTAAAGACAATTAAATAAATTTTTTATTTACGAATTTGCGCAGGTTTATTTATCTTCACATTTCACTAAAATTTTACGAAATCGGTAGAGCTGATTTTGATAAATTACCTATTTTATAACAGCCATATGGTAAATGTTTTTCCTGTAAATTCACAAATTTTTTTATTTTGAAAATATGAGGAAAAATTCAATTCATTTTATTTTTTGTCCTTAGAGGCAAAATTTCATATTATGTTGAGCAAAATATGATCAAAATCTTTAGAACCGATTTTGAGATAATCGTAATTTTGTATTGTTTTCTAGTGATAGTTACCCCCATTAAAATCTCCGCGGTTTAGATTGTAGAACAATGCATTGTCGACAATTTAGAGTAGTTAGATACATAGATATCTTTTGAAGACAGGAAATCGAAAAATTGATGTACCGCAAAAAATTAGACGTAATTTTTTCACCATCGTATAACTTTTCATATTAAAAATATTTCTTTCTTTCTGTTCAAAAGGAAAAACTTTCTCGGTTGTCTTCGGTTTATAAAAAAGGTAAGAAAATAACACAAAATAGGTCTAGAACACTTTAATAGCGTCAGGGTCGGAAGAAAACAAGAGTTGGTTCAAAGAGACCTGATAGGGAAAACGAAAGAGAGAGATCTAACCCAAGACTAGGTGCGAAAAGATGTAAGTTTCTCAAGATTGCCAAGCCTGTACTTACTATGGGTACTATGTTGCAACATATATTGTTATTACTAAGTATGCTCGCTCGTTATAAGGACACATTTTTTGTTAACTTTATAAACAACTCCTTAGCGTTACAGTCCGTGAAAAGCCCGCTAGACGGGGTTTTAGTTAACAAATATAGAAATTCCCGTCGCCGTTGTTCTAGACTTCTCAAACAGAGTTCGCTACTGATTACAGCTAACACAATCTCACAATCCTGATTCAACTCCGTAAATATTTGAACTTTACATAGATTGATCTGGTGGTGTCCGGTCAATTGCGGACACATCATTAAAGCGGGCAATTGCGGACAACAGGGACTACTGCTACCTGACAAGGGTTTTACAGGTACAACAGGTACAAACAGGTTCAAAGCAGCGTTTTGACTATCAATTGATTGTAAGAACGAAACACATGGTTTCTAAAGAGTATAATGTAATAGAGATTTGTAATGAGATTACATTTGTTAAACGTTGTTATTCCCGCGCGAAGGAGCTGGCAAGCGGGAAACGACCCGAGGTAGGCTCGCTTTCTCCCCACTATGAGTCACAGGAAACTGCCAAATATTTTAAGATTATTCACACAGTGCAACAAGCCAGGCCCGTAGACCCTATATAAAGGGCTGAGCCATTTCGCGAGTTCGCCAGTTCGCCAGTCAAAGCTGTTGTTGTATTAGTCACATTACTTCTTTATTTTTCCAGAAGATAGTGTTCGCAATTTTCCAGTATTGAAATATTTGTAGAGACCTGTCAAACCCTTGTCAGGTAGCAGTAATCCCTAGTGTCCGCAATTGACCGCTTTAATGATGTGTCCGCAATAGTCCGTGTCTGCAATTGACTGGTATTCGATCTGGTACAGTCCGTAAGGTGTAGTTTAGAGTTTCCTAATGCGCGTTAGGGGAAGTTGTAGGCGGGAGAAGAAGTGATGTCATAACTACTACTGCTGATAAAGACGTTGACTCAGCTCCAATCCGCTGTCAACGTTTGTCATGTTGCCGTCTCGCCTTATAGTCTGTCTTTCGTCTTTGTTTTGTTTACGAACAATTGGACAAACTTTGTAACTAGAAAAATCTTTATATAAATTTCAAAATTGCTGCCCAAAAAAAAAAAAAAAGTTTTTTAAGTTCGTTTAAATTAGGTATTTACACTCAGATTTACAAACAATTAGACAAACTTGCTAACCAAAAAAATCATTATATAAATTTCAAAATTGCTGCCCATTAAAAAAAAAAAAAAAGAAAAAGTTTTTTAAGTTCGTTTAAATTTGGTATTTATACTCAGATTTACAAACAATTAGACAAACTTGCTAACCAGAAAAATTTTATATAAATTTCAAAATGGCGCGAAATTTAAAAAAAATGTTTAGTTTTTTTAAACCGCGTAGTAGTAGGTTTGATTTTGTATTAAATTTGGCATTTAAGCTCGTATTCGTTAAATTAACAGCATCTCCTTTCTCTACTTCTTGTTTGATAAAACGATACATATTTGATATGATTTCGCGAGATTAACTATGGAGGATATTACCTTCACCAACTTGTTTTCCTGACATTGTCACCTTCCATCACAACACAACAAGAAATATAAATGTACGTATAACTACAAAACTCACTGCAAGACTGAGCTCAGTGTTTCCCCCACTACATCACCCTGTGCTCATAGACGATTGCGCATCTTAATGACAGAGATCAGGCTAAATCTTACGAACTGTATTTCTCACTAGTGAAGTCAGAGTGCCGCGGCTGAATTTTGTTTAGTTTTAAATGTCTCCAAGAACTTATTTTAGCAATTAAATTCCCCCCACCCCACCCACCTCTCCCACAAGATCAAAAAAGTGTTTGATGTCTTATTTTATTCGAGTACAGTTGAACCAAAGCGTCCCTATAGATTTGATAAGGGTTTTCATCAAGGCCGCCCAAACCAGTCAGACTGCCAGTCTACTTTCTAAAGATCCTCGTTACCCAGTACCAATCGATTAATCAATTTAATTGATTTACTTGATACAGTTTGAAAGTAATTTTCGCAAGTCTGACGGTGTACTAGAGCTGTTATTTGGGATTGTTAAGCAGTGCTTCTAATACTTGTACCTCATTAAACACATGTGAAGGCTGTGTAGAGGTGCAAAGAAAAGGAAATGCGAAAAATAAGCCCTAATCATAGCACATTAACGTCTCTCTCTCTGCGCAATGATTATTTCTGATAAGCACGCACGAGGGCCAACCAAAAACTTCAACATGCAAGAGTGCTTTGGTCTCAAATACCATTGCTTCTTGTTAATATTAGTCAAAGCTATGGACATTGTTGTCTTAAACATGGCGTACTTGTTATATTTAAATGGAATCCAACGATTAAAACAGGTAATGGGTGCTTACTCACTCCCATCATACAATGTAATACAAACATATACATTAAAATGAATGACCAAAAGTTGGTGTCGTGGGACTTCTATGGGGTTTTAGCGTCGGCTAGGCCCTAATGGCCTCGCTTTGCTCGTGTCAGTATCTCGGCCTTCGCGGGCCTCGAAGCTTGAGTCTCCACTCGCTACGCTCTTGTCGGTGACACGGGCTTCGTAACTATACGATTTTCTTCGGAAGCAATGGTTCAAAATTACATTTTTAAAAAGTCCTTTTTAACTCGCTTTCTTGTCTGTCCGGTACAAATATTCCAATCGATTTTAAACTAACATCTCGATGAGCTAGAGACTTAAAACTTTAAACTTAGCTCAGAACTGGATGACAATTTATATGAACTCCCTTTCTTGTCTGTCCGTCAATATGCTATGGTAAAAAAGCAGTTAAATTTGGCGCATTGACAGGTGTACCGGGCAGGACTTTATGTAACATTATTTAAATTACTAGTTGAAAAGGATGGGAAAATGTTAAGAAATTTGGGACAACTCACTGGTAACTATTTGAAGGTCTTGCGAAATCAGTGGAAGGACATCGATTCGGCTATTACAATTAAATATTAATTATTTATCAGACACCAAAAAATGCGTAAATATGTGACTTTTTCAAGATTTTGGGGCTTATGCGCGACCGAAAGATATCAGCTGATCCAAACCAAATTAAAACGCAATGTTTTTAGGCTCTAGTTGACGTTTAAAACTATTACATTACAAAAACAACTAGAATAACAAATTAAAAAAATAATCGCAATAATGACGTTTTTCTATAATTTTAGGGCCTCTGCGCGACCGGAAGATGTTAACCGATTTTGATATTGTTTGTTTTTTATTTGTTTGTCTTCCTAATTCGCAACTTTTCCGCGCTATTACAACTTTGAAGAAAATAATGAGTTTTTTTTTGGCCCACCCTAACATCGAATTCCTCAGCCTCGATGAGATGATCCATGGTTCCATACGAAATGTTTTCCATGATCGATTCTAGACTGCGACAACTGAAAAAGAAGGAAAATCATTCCGTGGTATCAACGTTATAGTTTTTGGAGATTAAAATTATATCATTAAAATTGATTGCAAGATTTCACACACACAAGACTGAAAATCAGAAAATAATTATTTAAATATTTTTTAACCACGTTTTTAAAACGGACTAAAAAGTATAAAATAATTTCTCGAAGCCCCATACAAATTCCTAATCCCATACAGAGTGTCTTGAAAATTTGTGATTGTGTGAATTTTTAATAGCTATGAAAATACTTGTAAAACTTAAAACGAAAAACGTGTGGTGGATGCAATAGATAATAGTAAGGAGTGTAGGGAGCAGATGTTGTTGTCTTTGAGAAAGCCAAAATTCTTAATGGAGGTCTTAATTCTAAATACATAATCTTCTATTATGTATACCCCACGTTTTTCGTTTTAAATTTGACAAGTATATTCATAACTTTTAAAAATTCACCTTCACAAATTTTCAGGATAATCTGTAAAGGGTTATAAATTTGTATGGGGTTAGAAATCTGTATAGGGTTAGAAATCTGTATAGGGTTAGAAATCTGTATGGGGTTAGAAATGTGTATAGGGTTATAAATCTGTATAGGGTTAGAAATCTGTATAGGGTTATAAATCTGTATAGGGTTAGAAATCTGTATAGGGTTATAAATCTGTATGGGGTTAGAAATCTGTATAGGGTTAAAAATCTGTATAGGGTTAGAAATCTGTATAGGGTTAGAAATCTGTATAGGGTTAGAAATCTGTATAGGGTTAGAAATCTGTATAGGGTTAGAAATCTGTAAAGGCTTCGAGAAATGATTTTATACTTTATAGTCCGTTTAAAAAAAAGTTTTTAAAATTTAAATAATTTTACTATAACTTAACTATGTGTCATCGTAGAGATGTACGACTGGTACCATTTTTGAAGAATTGAAATGTGCAAATTTGTATCTAATTTAGTGTGTTTTAAGTTAACTAACACATTAGACATGAACCAATAAACTGTTATAATGGTCGTTATTTTGTAATTATATCTTTTGAATTTCTTTAGGGTTCTATAAGACATTTTTGAAGTTGTTTTATGATGAAATATGAGTTTTACAATGTTCCATTGAGGTGAAAATCAAAGTCAAGTGCGGTAACATGAGTATCACATAATTAAAACATTTAATGTGCAGTATTCGAAAAAGTCAAATTTCATACGTTAAATTTTTTTCGTGAATAACTGGAAATAGGTGAGAAATATTAAAATAAAATATATTTAAGCCATTAAACTTCGGGTTGGAAAACAAAACACCATGTTGCCATTAAAAAAAAAAAAAAAAAAAAAGACTCAAATCCAATATGACGGAGTCAAGCTGGTGGCTGAAAATTTTAACACATTATAAAAAATTAGTATAAGTAGGCCTAATTATAAACAAAATTCATTTAGTCTGAAATTATTATGATGCAAATTGTGGGGACAAGTATGATGGGGGGGATACTCCATGGGCACTATGTGTGTATAGGGTTACATGACAGTTCCCCACACTGACACTTCCACACACTGCTCAAAATACTGACACTTCCCCACAGCCCCTGGACGCGGCTACTTGTTTAATGACTCAGAAATAATCTCGACTGACAGTTCCACCCCCCCCCCTCCTAAGGCTATAGGCTTCAGCGATCATCGTTACAGCCGCACCAGTGACAATGCACCTTAACATAATACTCTTTTGGAGTGACAAAAAGCGCTCGATCCTAACCTAACCTAACTTAACCTAAAAAACTTCGAAACCTTAATAATTCGAACCTCCGATAATTTGAAGTTTTTAGCCGGTCCCGTCTACTTCGAATTATCGCGACTCCGCTGCACTTCAAAGGCTACTATGGGGCGGAGCCTTTGGAAATTTCACATTTTTAATGGATAGGGGAGGGGGAGATGTGTGTGGAAATGTCAGTCGAGATTATTTCTGAGTCATTAAACAGGTAGCCACGTCCAAGGGCTGTGGGGAAGTGTCAGTATGGGGAACTGTCCGGACACCGTAACTTATATAGTACGTAAAATAGGAAAAAAATACCATTTTTCAATTTAAATTATTAATACCACATTAAGGTTACCACAATTTTTATTTAAGTTTACAATGGTAATAAGAATGTATTTAAACAGTAAATTGCTCCCCCCACTCCAAAAACAGAACTGTTTTAAATCTTATTTTACCGTTGATAAGATATAAGATAATGGTGTTGCAGATTATATAAGACATTGTTGAAAGATCGATAATTGATATTACACTGAGAGTTTGTCGTTATAGTACACGCCCCCGATACTAAGTACGTAATACGACCTGTGTGCAATAAATATGCTCCGTTTTCTATAGAGAAACTCAATTGGGCGTGAACGGTCAAGTGGCTGGCTAGTTGACTTGCTTAATGGGATAAACAAATAATAAATATTAAGCCGCACATCAACAGCGAATTTCAGGTCAGGTGACAGACCACGGTAAACCGATATCGTTTCAAAAACCACTTTTTGGACTCAAGTCATCTCAAAACCGATATAACCGCAAATAACTTGACCTTGTACATAACTCTCTCGTACTACTTATAAATCAGAAAGGAAAACTTTGAAACTGTTTAAAAATGGGGGAATTGAAAATGTCAATAAGGTTTTATAACGGTATACTTTTTAACTTAAACCGGTCTACGGATTTTAATGGCACAAACAAAATTCAATGTGAAACATTTCAATATATGGGGATAAATTTGTGAGATTTGAAAATCTCTTTTATTCAATTATTAAAAAGGATTGAATATTTCAAAAATCTGTTAAAACACCAACATCTTTCTTTGTTGACACCACCAAATTCTTCTTTCTTTTCCGATCACAATCAAACTTTGGCAATCTTTGAATATTTACAAAAGAGATAATTTGTGAAAATCTTAGACGATTGTAACAAATACCTTGATTTTTGTAGGCTCAACATTACGTTTAATATCTTTACTTTGGACATCGATCAAGACTTTTTGCTAAATATTAATAAGGAAACAATATGAATATCTTATTCCCCGCCGTTTTCTGAACAGAACGCTATATTTCCATCCAAAATGATTGCATAGCGATAGAAACACCTCATAAACAATACTATACTATTATCAAACGGGAAATGCGGCTGAACGAAGGGTCGCCTCACTCTAATGCACGCGCCATCACACACAGGCGCGCAGAGTATTAGGACCTGACGTGGGCCACCCGCATGAGTTACCTACTGTGCTTCACTTGATCAAACTTTCATTTATTTAAATTTATATTTTTAAATTATTTATGTAATATATTTTCATTTTACACTTCATTACAAGAAAAATGAGACCAAAAAATGTATAATTTACTTTAATAGATTCAAAAATCAACAATGTTTGCTATAAAATGAATGACAGTATGATGACTAATAAGTGTGAATAAACATTGTTAATTTTGAGCTACAATTCAGTAAATTATACTGTTGTATAATATTGTTTATATATATACAGTGTGAGTCAAAAGTATGGATACACCCTGTTAAATTTTAAATGGATAAAGATAGAAAAATGAAACTCAGAACACCTTTCTAGGAAATAAAAGTGAACTTTTTAATCACTATTACAACTTTGCCCATTTCCCCAAAATGGGATTTTTGGGGGGCAGCTCAAAATTTTTAAATATAAAGACCCATTAAGTGACGCCTCATTTTAAAGTCCTTGATTAAAGAAGAAGAACAGTGGAAACCAGAGCTTTCTATCTCAACCCAGTACAAAATGGCAGCTCATTGAAATTAAGTAAAACTTCATTGAGGCAAAATATGAACATCCACATTCAGGGGGTAAATAACCCCAATAGACAACCAATGAGCTGCCATTTTGTACTGGGTTGAGATAGAAAGCTCTAGTTTCCACTGTTCTTCTTCTTTAATCAAGGACTTTAAAATGATGTGTCACTTAATGGGTCTTTATATTAAAAAATTTTGAGCTGCCCCCCAAAAATCCCATTTTGGGGAAATGAGCAAAGTTGTAATAGTGACTAAAACGTTCACTTTTATTTCCTAGAAAGGTGTCCTGACTTTCATTTTTCTATCTTTATCCATTTAAAATTTAACAGGGCGTATCCATACTTTTGACTCACAGGTGCCTCAATGAAGTTTTACTTAATTTCAATGAGCTGCCATTTTGTACTGGGTTGAGATAGAAAGCTCTAGTTTCCACTGTTCTTCTTCTTATTTAATAAAGGACTTTAAAATGAGGTGTCACTTGATGGGTCTTTATTTTTTTAAATTTTGAGCTGCCCCCAAATATCCCATTTGGGGAAATGAGCAAAGTTGTAATAGTGACTAAAACGTTCAATTTTATTTCCTAGAAAGGTGTCCTGACTTTCATTTTTCTATCTTTATCCATTTAAAATTTTCAGGGTGTATCCATACTTTTGACTCACACTGTATATATACATAGACTATATATATTGTTTGGTTTCATTTTTCTTGTAATTACGTGTAGAATAAAATTGTATTATAGATTTTATTTTCAAATATCAAATTAAATAAATTAAAGTTTAATAAAATAAAGCCCAGTAGGTGACATATAGGGGTGGCTTGGAGGTAGGTCACCTGACACCCTAATGCTCTGCGCTTGTTGAGTGAAGCACTCTTCCTTCAGCCGCATTCCTAGTTTGATGCTAGTATAAATTCGACTGTCTCAAAATGAGCGAGTTTTTTGATGGTACACTTTATCACTCATACGTAATCTATTAACGCATCAGACCGATTTTAGTGAAACAAATTCATTTCAATGTAAAAACTGTTAAAATGTACAAAGTGGAAACAGTCTTGTAACCCGTAGGTAATTTCTGAACGAGTGAGTAGAGATGAAAACGTCTAGCCTTAGCCAAACCTACAGGGTAAGTCCTTTCATTTTTTATTTGGTAAACACTTTGTCGTCCGCTTTTTAAAGGGTATTAATAGGGGAGACACCTTAATTCTTCAAATAGCAACCCCCATTGTGTGACATCATTTTAAAGGGGATAATAAAGAGAAAGATTTTAGAGCTCTGAAAAAGTCTCTTTGATATATCTAAGCGGACTTATGGGGGCTAGAAGTCAAATTTTGAGAGATTTCTATTTGCATGGATATGAATGAATAGTAGAGACTTTTCTAAAGCACTAAAATTTGTTTTTTTTGATGCCCTTCAAAATGACATGACACACGATTGGAGTCGCTAAAAAAAATGAAGATCCCTTTTAACTCCACTTTAAAAGTGGGATGTTTTTACCCCGAGAAAAGTTAATGGATTTACCCTATAAGGTTTGATGAAAGTTTAAAGTTTTCATTGCTACTCGTTCAGAAATTATGTAGGGGTTGCATGAGTTTATTTTCACAAATTGGGTAGGTCCAAAATAGGTTTCCTCCAATTGTTTGAAGGGATTGAACTTATAATATTTCTAAAGTTCACATTTATTTAAAATGGAACTTTTTTATTACGATGTTGCTTTTTATCTTGAGGGTGAGAATTAAGGTTATAACATATTACAACAGTGTTTTAGAAAGTGCTTTTAGTGTTTTAGTAAATTAAATGTGTGGAATTTAATAAGTGTTTTGATCGAAACCTACTAGTGAAAAAAGCAATATGGTAGCTAACTTTTTAATGACTAAGTGTATTATAATTGACACTTTTCAAAATGTTAATAATATGTTTTGGCTATGTGTGTGATGAATTATTAAAGCTGATGGACCTAATTGGCTGATTTAAGTCTGTATTATTTTATTTGTTGCTATGGTAACGAAATTTTGAATGTAAAAATTTAAAATAAAACTCAATACATTTTTTCAAAATGAATGTAATTATTAGTTTTGGCTATGTCTGTGTTGAAGTATTTAAGCTGATGGACCTAATTAAGCATCTTTAAGTCTGTATTATTGTATTTGTTTCTATGGTAACTAAATATTTGATATAAAACTAAAATTAAGTTTAAAAAAATCTTTGCAAAATGTAACTAATTAGTTTTGGCTATGTCTGTGTTGAAGTATTTAAGCTGATGGACCCAATTAAGCTGTTTTAAGTGTGTATTATTGTATTTGTTTCTATGGTAACTAAATATTTGATATAAAACGAAAATTAAGTTTAAAAATCTTTGCAAAATGTAACTAATTAGTTTTGGCTATGTCTGTGTTGAAGTATTTATGGTGATGCACCTAATTAAGCAGGTTTAATTGTGTATTATTGTATTTGTTTCTATGGTAACTAAATATTTGATATAAAACTAAAATTAAGTTTATTACACTTATCAAAAAACAATTGGCAAAGTTTTATTTGCAATGTTTTTCGGTATTGGTCCAAGAGTTTAGCATGATGTAGCACTAACGATTGGCGGCGAACATGAGTCAGGTCATTGGGTTTAATTATGGTAAATTACAAGGTGGACTTTGCTCCTAAACACTACAAAGTAGTAATGAGACTGTACAATTCCAAGAATGTAAGGATGTGGTGTTTCTGATAAACGAACCCATAACTCAAGATGCTGAAAACTGTAATAAAATAATTCATGTTGAAACTGTTTTAGTAGAGGAAAACCAAATCAGATAAGTTACAATCATAAAACGTTTTGTTGAGTCACTTTATTTTTCCGGGACTAATAGAAAGTAAAATTGTTACGACCTCGGTCTTAGTTTGTTTGTTTGTTCAAATAAAAGTTAAATTAAAAAACTTTATAATAGTAGTCATAATTTTTACTTATTTCTACGTATACAAAGCTTGCGTGAACCATTTTATAATAACAATATAATGCCGAACATCCCCGATGTTGATAAATCAAAAAGTGGAAGTAAAAACTGGTTTGTTTTAAATGAAGCGTTTAAAATGCAAGGGTTAATGTGTATCAAGTTAGGTTGGTCAATCAATCCATTGAAGGGACCGACCGTCGCCGCTAGCTGTAAAACTTGGCCAGCGGAAGTTGTACAAATAACTTTAAGTAAATTACTATTACGGGGAAGTAATCGTTATCACAAGTTCGGTGAAGAGATATCTTTGGTCGAAGGTGTGTCTGAGGACTTACCGGTATTTGTAGCAGGAAATTTTATGAAATTATACTAGTGTGGATTATTATGAGGTGCCTGAGCGTCGCCTGATGTGGACCCTGTTATCAAAAGAACCGAAACTCACTTGTTACCAATCACTTTAGGTGTCTAATTTTGTTAGAAGTTCGTTCATTAGAAACATTGCTGCCAACTTTCAAATGTTCAAAAACACTTTTTTAGGATAATATTTACTTTAACACATATATGTAGTATAGAGGAAGTTATGTGATGGATCAAGAGAAGGCGGATGTACCAGTTCTTAGCTCTTCTCATTCAAGAAAAAAAAATGGAATGATACCTAGTGTGTGTGCAGTGCTTTACAGCCCAAAAGCATTGACTGATTTAATACAATTAGGTATGTGGGCATATTTCTCAGAATTTTTGTTGTTTCATGTTCGATATTTCAAAATTTGAGGGTAGTGCGATGAAAAAAACACATAATTACGATTTTCTCAAAATCAGCTACAACGATTTTGATCAAATTTTACTCAGTGTAATCAAATGTATCGGTCGCCAACTCCAAATCGGTTCGTAAAGGATGCGTTTATTGTATAAGCTAAATTCTTTGACGCTCTATTTTAATATTTTTCCAGCGTTTTGACTTATTTTCATTTTTGACTGACATTTTTGGTGAGGAATAGTTTTAGTTAGTTTTTATTCGGTTTTAGGGATATTTTTGTGAGAAAGTTGTGCAAACGTTATGTATAATTTATTTATTTATGTGGTTAATTAATCTCAAAATAAGTTTTACAAAAATAAAGACTAATTCGCTTTTTCGCGCCTGAAGACGGTTGATCTTTTCAAAATTTAAAAAAAAATCCTTTTTCAAGATAAAATTATCAAATCTACAATAATTTACTTGTTTGATATCATTAGAGACAGTTTTAATGATACTTTTCACGAATAAGTAGTATTGGAGACATATTTGGGGACGGAGCTAGTGCCAACGTCTTTTTAAGGAGTGCCAGCCGATAGTCAGAAGCCGAGATTAGAGAGGAGAGGAGTTTTTGCTAAACAAAAATTTTGATTAGATTAGTCGTTCTAAGAATCACCACAAACATGTTAGGTTAGGTTATAATAATAATAGTAATAATATAAAAATCGGACAATATAACAAAACTAAGATTAGATTAGTGGTTGGAAGAATCACCACAAACATGTTAGGTTATATTATAATAATAATAGTAATAATATTAAAATCGGACAATATAACAAAACTAAGATTAGATTAGTGGTTGCAAGAATCACCACAAACATGTTAGGTTATGTTATAATAATAATAGTAATAATATTAAAATCGGACAATATAACAAAACTAAGATTAGATTAGTGGTTGGAAGAATCACCACAAACATGTTAGGTTAGGTTATAATAATAATAGTAATAATATTAAAATCGGACAATATAACAAAACTAAGATTAGATTAGTGGTTGCAAGAATCACCACAAACATGTTAGGTTAGGTTTTAATAATAATAGTAATAATATTAAAATCGGACAATATAACAAAACTAAGATTAGATTAGTGGTTGCAAGAATCACCACAAACATGATAGGTTAGGTTATAATAATAATTGTAATAATTTTAAAATCGGACAATATAACAAAACTATGATTAGATTAGTGGTTGGAAGAATCACCACAAACATGTTAGGTTATATTATAATAATAATAGTAATAATATTAAAATCGGACAATATAACAAAACTAAGATTAGATTAGTGGTTGCCAGAATCACCACAAACATGTTAGGTTAGGTTATAATAATAATAGTAATAATATTAAAATCGGACAATATAACAAAACTAAGATAAGATTAGTGGTTGCAAGAATCACCACAAACATGTTAGGTTATGTTATAATAATAATTGTAATAATTTTAAAATCGGACAATATAACAAAACTAAGATTAGATTAGTGGTTGCAAGAATCACCACAAACATGTTAGGTTAGGTTTTAATAATAATAGTAATAATATTAAAATCGGACAATATAACAAAACTAAGATTAGATTAGTGGTTGCAAGAATCACCAAAAACATGATAGGTTAGGTTATAATAATAATTGTAATAATTTTAAAATCGGACAATATAACAAAACTATGATTAGATTAGTGGTTGGAAGAATCACCACAAACATGTTAGGTTATATTATAATAATAATAGTAATAATATTAAAATCGGACAATATAACAAAACTAAGATTAGATTAGTGGTTGCCAGAATCACCACAAACATGTTAGGTTAGGTTATAATAATAATAGTAATAATATTAAAATCGGACAATATAACAAAACTAAGATTAGATTAGTGGTTGCAAGAATCACCACAAACATGTTAGGTTATGTTATAATAATAATTGTAATAATTTTAAAATCGGACAATATAACAAAACTAAGATTAGATTAGTGGTTGGAAGAATCACCACAAACATGTTAGGTTATATTATAATAATAATAGTAATAATATTAAAATCGGACAATATAACAAAACTAAGATTAGATTAGTGGTTGCAAGAATCACCACAAACATGTTAGGTTAGGTTTTAATAATAATAGTAATAATATTAAAATCGAGCAATATAACAAAACTAAGATTAGATTAGTGGTTGCAAGAATCACCACAAACGTGTTAGGTTAGGTTATAATAATAATAGTAATAATATTAAAATCAAGCAATATAACAAAACTAAGATTAGATTAGTGGTTGCAAGAATCACCACAAACATGTTAGGTTATATTATAATAATAATAATAGTAATAATATTAAAATCGGACAATATAACAAAACTAAGATTAGAATAGTGGTTGGAAGAATCACCACAAACATGTTAGGTTAGGTTATAATAATAATAGTAATAATATTAAAATCGGACAATATAACAAAACTAAGATTAAATTAGTGGTTGGAAGAATCACCACAAACATGTTAGGTTAGGTTATAATAATAATAGTAATAATATTAAAATCGGACAATATAACAAAACTAAGATTAGATTAGTGGTTGGAAGAATCACCACAAACATGTTAGGTTAGGTTATAATAATAATAGTAATAATATTAAAATCGGACAATATAACAAAACTAAGATTAGATTAGTGGTTGGAAGAATCACCACAAACATGTTAGGTTAGGTTATAATAATAATTGTAATAATTTTAAAATCGGACAATATAACAAAACTAAGATTAGATTAGAGGTTGCAAGAATTACCACAAACAGGTTAGGTTAGGTTATATATACTAATACTAAAGTCTGTCAATATAACAATAGTATATATTGTTCTCGGCTTGGCTTTCTATTTAGACAGGAAACCTGACTATTTTGTGAATCCCGTGACTAGTGACCTCTTATGACTAATAGTTTTTTTCCACCTCGTCGGCCTGACCCTGCCATCGCTGGCCCTCGTTCCGCGAAATACAAAATTACTTGGGTTTTGGGTCGGCTAGCACTTGCTCGTAAACTCGACACTTTAGGGATGGCGAGAATTTGTCTGATGAGAGAGGGAAGTGACTTCTAAAACGAGGGGAAAAGGCTTTCTCAATTTTAAAAACGGCACGAATTACACACAAATATTTTCTTACAAATTTGCCAAATCAATAATACAGTTAACGTCTTGTAAATAGTTACATCAGTATCATTATTCAATTGAATAGTTAACTTCAGCATAGAACAGATAGTCACGGATTCATTACTTTGGATTTTTCAGAAAAGTAGGCTATCAACAGATTCTGAGATTTATTGTGAACATTTTTCCTTTTGCACACAGTCCGTAGATTACTGCTTTGGTAGGCAAGTTTAATGACACATTATTCGTTTGTTTTAGTATTTTTGGTGGGGTATTTCTACATTCACTGTACATTGCTTAGAATTTATTTTCTACTTCCATTTAAAATTATTTAGCTTGGAAACAACGACTGAGGTGAAAATTCTTAAGTATGACTCTTGTTGCTTTCGGAAAACGTAATAAGGTGGAAACAGCTGTTTTGCGTTCCATAAAAAAGTCAACTTTTGTAAATACCTGTAGGACAATATTATTTAGTTAGTGTTTTGTTTTGGGATTTATATGAGTGATAAAGTTTGTGCAAAGTTTTTTTATTTTATACGATAAAAATAGCACTAACTTCCTAACGAAGTATATTGCAAGATCTTGTGGTCCACTTGAACTATTTGATTACCTCCCCTCGGGGAACCAGTTGTGACTAGATACAACAACATCTATCTTGTGGTTTGTTTGCGTGAAAACTTCGCAGATATATCGGTTTACACTCCCCCCACCCCACCAAAAACACATTTTTATTTAGAACTTTAAAGAATGTTAGTTTGACTATACTCTTCTGCCATTGTCTTATAATTTACATTTGTCGACGAGTTTCGGAGTTCTTTCATCGTAGGATTGTATTTAGACTAATTATGTCGATTCTAGGAGATTTAATTACGATAATAATTTAAACAATGTGTTAGAGATCTAGGAAGATCCTGGAGTTGGGTTCTAACGAAATGATTTAGGCAAACAATTGTTTAGTTCTAAAAAATGGTTGTTTTGCCAATCTGGGTTTCTCTTTAGTTAATTATTGATTCTAATACATTATAAGTATTTACATGAAATACGAAACTAATTTGTTAGTTAAATATTCTAAGTTTTAGACCAAGAACTATCCCAATGATTTTGACAGAACACAGACTTTAACATGAATTACAAAGTTTGTCTAAATTACACATGAAGCATGCTCACCTTCCTAGTGCTGAACTCTAGTGGACTCTTATAACGAATTCTCTTCAGCAAACAATCTAGTCCTGTAACAGCAATCTGGTCAAGTTCTCCCGTACGGCAGAGTTTCCACCTGGTCCAGTCTCTCCCTTAAACTCCTTAAACACCTAGATTTCCTATTAAATGTTGAGCTTGACTTATGAGAAAAACTATACAGTATAACAAACACACAGAACACAATTCTCATAAAAAAACGCCTAAGTATCAGACGCGTTTCAACGACAAGGTCATCCTCTTCAGTGATACACCAGCACACCAACCAAACCATAACTCCTGCTGTGGTTTGGTTGTGTAGTTGTGGTTTGGTTGGTGTAGCTGGTGTATCACTGAAGAGGACGACCTTGTCGTTGAAACGCGTCTGATATTTAGGCGTTTTTTTATGAGAATTGTGTTCTGTGTGTTTGTTATACTGTATAGATTTCCTACCAACCTTGGCCTTATACTCGTTGGTCTTTTGTTAGAAGGTTGCAAGCCAAGCAATTACCTAACGTTTGTATGGTAAAAACATTGTTATTGAAATGATTTTTTTTTTACACTAGTAATAAACATTGTAATCAAGTTGATGGGCGCCATTGTGGTACTTACCCAGCCCTATCATACAATGTAATACAAACATATGTCCTAAATGTAATGTCTAAAAGTTGATTTCCTGAACATCGTAGGAATTATTGCATTGTATTGGTAGATCAAAGGATGCTATCCAGTAACAGTTGGACAGATTTTGTGAACCTCGTAATTGTGTATATAATTACTTTACGTCGACTAGGACTAAAGGCATATTATATCTCTTTGTTCGTGTGTGACTAATCGGATTGAAAGTTGTACATATGTGAAGGGGTCTCCACTCGCTACGCTCGTGTCGGTGTCTTGACCATACCCGATGTCCTAATTGTACTAATGTCACATTTTCTTGGGAGATCACGGCTCCAAATTACATTTTATTCAATAACATTGTTTGTCTTTGTAGAGAGGTCAGGTTAGGTTAGGTTAGGTTGGGTTAGGTTGGGTTAGGTTAGGTTAGGTTAGGTTAGGTTAGGTTATGTTAGGTTAGGTTATGTTAGGTTAGGTTAGGTTGGGTTGGGTTGGGTTAGGTTAGGTTAGGTTAGGTTAGGTTATGTTATGTTATGTAAGGTTAGGTTAGGTTAGGTTATGTTAGATTAGGTTAGATTATGTTAGGTTAGGTTAGGTTAGGTTGGGTTAGGTTAGGTTAGGTTAGGTTAGGTTAGGTTATGTTAGGTTAGGTTAGGTTAGGTTAGGTTAGGTTGGGTTAGGTTAGGTTAGGTTAGGTTATATTATGTTAGGTTAGGTTAGGTTAGGTAGAATTGAAATCTACAACCTCGTATCTAATTTAGTATGGTATAAGTTAAATAAACACAAGAATTGTGAACGAAAACCTGTTTTAAAAACGTCATTTTGAATTCGATTTTACTGAATTTCAATATGGTTCTATATGAGCACACTACAGTCTGCTAGACCAAATTTATTGCTTCTATCTTAAATTTTGTGGCCACTGTTGTGGTTTTGTAGAGACTACAACAACGACAGCTGTTGGTAATCCCTTTTTATGTTTCCTTAGGCCATAAAACATGAAGATCGGTTAAAAACAGTGGTCGTTTTTTTTTGGGTTATCAAATACTATATACTTCGTGTACTGGGGTGGGTTAAACATTATACGAATAATAACTTTTTCACACACAGGTTTCACAAAACTCTCATACTATCTACTACTGATGTCCTGTTTTCTGTTTAACAAACGTTTAAAATCTATGAACAATTTATGTACATTAATAGTGTCCTCAACACTCAGACGCTTACTGCGTACAGGCTTGGCAATCCCGAGGAAACTAGCTGGATCTACATGTTTTTCCTGTAGCACAGAGTTATATCCCTCTCTCGTATATTTCCTATAAGGTCTCTCTTGACCAACTCTTCTTCTTTTCCGACACTAATGCTATTAGAGTATTCGAGGGTTTGAGATTTTTATTTTATGTTTTCTTAATTTTTTTTATAAGGCGATGTTGACTGAGAAATTTTGTGCCTTTAATCAAGATAATGGGGGGGGGGCATGGCCAGTCTTCTAGGTGAATATAGCACGCCCAGCTCAGAACACAGTCTCAATTAATTGTTGTGGGGTTATATCAGGGAGTTGTAGATTTCGTTTGCCATTAAAAGAAAGAAATACAATATTCTTTTAATTTTTTTATTTACTCAATAACTGTAACCGATATTGCGATGCCATTTTATATATAGCATAGTTTCTTTGATAGTAGAGATACAGTTCCATGGTGAAAGTGGCAAAAATCTGTTTAATTAGCAACGTTTATTACTCACGTTTTTAAAACGTTTTTCGATATGGTGGTTAATATTTAAAAAAAATCTATTTCACATTAGCTACAAGTTATTTAGAAAATTGTATCTCCGACAAATTACTCAACAATTTCCATTCAATAGGGTCGTAACGAAGTTATAAAAATTGGAAAAAAAGTATGTACACGCTTAATGGCCAGTTCAATATTAAAAATTAATAAGAGATATTTTTAACTTGAGAACATCGAAGGAAAATATGGACTTTCTTCTTTCCTCATGAAAAATTTCATACATTTTGGTTAACAGTTACCGAGTTATGAGCATTTAAAAAAATGTTTCCAAGTGGCGAAACAGATTTTGTTATAAATCTTCTTTTGAACATATAAACTTATTTCTCTGAAATCCTTTGAGATATCAAAGTGATTTTTTTAGGGATGGGATTGTAAGCGATTAATGACGCCCATATCATTAATTTTAGAAATATCTCGACCCATTTTGAAAAACATTTATTTATACTGCAATATCTCGTAAACCCTTCGAGATTTCAAAGTGATTCATTCAAAGATGATTCTCCTATCTATTCTGAATTTTTTGATGTACTTATAACTGGTAATGTTAATATTTTTGTTTAAAAAATATCAAAAATTAATAGAAATTTCTTAATTTTAACCACACACACCTCGATTCTAAATTTAATTCTACTCCTATTAAAATAGATAAACACACAAAATTCAAAAAAACCCCTGTACGTTTATTCAAATATTTGAAAATTAGCAGTTTTCCATAATTAATTTCTCATAAACTGTAACAGATTTTTAACTTGTGAAAACCAGAGATAAACATAGAATTTCTTCATAAATCGTTTTATATTATTCCGATTAATAGTTACTGATTTATGAAAATTTTAATAATAGGCTATAAGGAAAAAGAAGAAAAAGAAACCTTTCAAAGAAAAACATAAATGTATTCATGAA
Organism: Aphrophora alni; assembly: GCA_963513935.1. Taxonomy (NCBI): domain Eukaryota; kingdom Metazoa; phylum Arthropoda; class Insecta; order Hemiptera; family Aphrophoridae; genus Aphrophora; species Aphrophora alni. The sequence continues at coordinate 20,829,507 of OY740778.1, forward strand.
TAACTTTGGAGCACTTTTTCATTTCCTTTTTGGATTTGTTGAAATATACCAAAAACCAAGATAGTGATAACATTACAGAGATAACATTCAGTTAAATCAAAAAGTCCACACGATATTTCTGTGTTTTCATGAATAAGCTTCAGAGTCCACTTTTTCACTTCCTCTTTTGGATTTGTTTGATCACTTTTTTATTATACCAAAAATCAAGACACAAATAAAATTAACCATTACGGAGATAACATCCAGGTTGAAATCAAAAGTCCACACTAAATTTCCGCATTTTCATGAATAAACTTCAAAGTGCATTTTTTCTTTTCTATTTATGGATATTTTTGATCGCCCTTGTATTAAACGAACAACCAAGAGAGTAATAACATTACAGAGATAACATCCAGGTTGAAATAAAAAGTCCACACTATATTTGTGCAATTTCATGAAAAAAATTCAGAGTCCACATATTCTTTTCCATTTATGGATATGTTTGATTGCCCTTGTATTAAACGAACAACCAAGAGAGTAATAACATTACAGAGATAACATCCAGGTTGAAATAAAAAGTCCACACTATATTTGTGCAATTTCATGAAAAAAATTCAGAGTCCACATATTCTTTTCCATTTATGGATATGTTTGATTGCCCTTGTATTAAACGAACAACCAAGAGAGTAATAACATTACAGAGATAACATCCAGGTTGAAATAAAAAGTCCACACTATATTTGTGCAATTTCATGAAAAAACTTCAGAGTCCACATATTCTTTTCCATTTATGGATATGTTTAATTGCCCTTGTATTAAACGAACAACCAAGAGAGTAATAACATTACAGAGATAACATCCAGGTTGAAATAAAAAGTCCACACTATATTTGTGCAATTTCATGAAAAAACTTCAGAGTCCACATATTCTTTTCCATTTATGGATATGTTTGATTGCCCTTGTATTAAACGAACAACCAAGAGAGTAATAACATTACAGAGATAACATCCAGGTTGAAATAAAAAGTCCACACTATATTTGTGCAATTTCATGAAAAAAATTCAGAGTCCACATATTCTTTTCCATTTATGGATATGTTTGATTGCCCTTGTATTAAACGAACAACCAAGAGAGTAATAACATTACAGAGATAACATCCAGGTTGAAATAAAAAGTCCACACTATATTTGTGCAATTTCATGAAAAAACTTCAGAGTCCACATATTCTTTTCCATTTATGGATATGTTTGATTGCCCTTGTATTAAACGAACAACCAAGAGAGTAATAACATTACAGAGATAACATCCAGGTTGAAATAAAAAGTCCACACTAAATTTCTCCATTTTCATGAATAAGCTTTAAAGTCCACTTTATCACTTCCTGTTTTGGATTTGTTTGATCACTCTTGTATTATACCAAAAACCAAGACACAAATAAAATCAACCATTACAGAGATAACATCCAGGTTGAAATCAAAAAGCGCACACGATATTTCTGTGTTTTCATGAATAAGCTTTAGAATCCATTTTATCACTTCCTGTTTTGGATTTGTTTGATCACTCTTGTATTATACCAAACACCAAGACACAAATAAAATCAACCATTACAGAGATAACATCCAGGTTGAAATCAAAAAGCGCACACGATATTTCTGTGTTTTCATGAATAAGCTTTAGTGTCCACCTTTCAATTTGCTTGCTCGTTGTTTCAGTTTTACTAACACTCAACTTGATGATATTATTCTTTACTTTTATTATTTCTGTTTTGAGAAGTGTACAAGACAAGAAAGTAAAAACAACATAGACTGAACAAATAATTAGATAAAAGATAACGGCCTTGAAACTATCCATGTTTTTCAACAGCTGATATCTATACGTTGCATAACCAAATGACAGAACAGTATTTATTATAAACCAACCGATTCTGATGTTGTAATAATCAGTGATTGAACGCTGAACATCAAAGAGATCTTTGATTATTTTGTTTATTGTTTTTATCTCTTGTTTTAGATGTGTGTTAGTTGAGGTAGATTCGACGGCAGGCACAACCCTAACTATGATTACATCTGAAGCTCTTCTCAATGGGAAGTTCTTTAAACATTTCCTTAATACTTTTAATCGTTGACGAAGCATCAAAACCAATAAGTAGAATTCAACAATCACTGCCCATAACTGTCCAAGCAAGTGTAAGGAAGCAAAGTATAATGCATAGTTTATGACAGGATTGAAGTAAACACGTATTGGGATCAGTTTCCAATACGTGATTGTAGAAATTATTGCAAAGGCAAGATGTGTACAAATGATCTTTCTGTTTTTATAATGATCTATAGAATGACCTAAACGTTCCAAGTTGCGATCAACAATTTTTATAACCTCAAAAATTTCAATGAATGTCCTGAACTCTCTCAGAGTTGCCCACAATGAATACATCATAGAGAAACGAATTGATAAGTACATTCCTATCATGATCCATGTTTTAGTCAATACCAATCTACCGCTTATCTCACCATATGTTAATCCTACAGATGATAACAGGATTATACAAAAGATGAATTTCGAATAGTATGCATAGATTTCGTTACGACAGTGTTCAGTTAAAGATACAACGGAAAAACCGAAAAATCGTAAATATATGGTAACAAATCTATAACTCCATTCAAGGTCGAGAAACATTTTGTACAAACTGTGTTCTTTATGAGTTATGATAAATTATAAAAGTAATTGTTTTGTTAGCGTTGTTATAGCAACGAAGTATATAATATGAATATTTAATAACTTATTGCTGCACTTGTCAAATATAACTTGACAATTCATTAATGTGAGTGGAGTATGGTTTACTTATTGATTTATGGAAATTATTTATTTAGTCCTTGTCTAAAAAGGTCCAACAAAACAGCTAAATTGAACAGGAAAATTGAATGCAGCTAGCGTTACGTTATCCCGTGTCACTACAACCCTTCAAGAGCTATGACCTTAACAATTAATTCTAGTTCTGTTTCCACCTTTATTCTTTCATACCCTGATACTGATTATGATCATATCATCATCCACCGACCTCTTCCTCGAGTCTCCTGATCTTCTAGAAATCTAGATTCCTTCATTCTTTCTACGTGTCCCAACCATTGGATTTGTTTCTTTTGTTATCATGCATCTGTTGTTCTAGTATGCCACAGACCTCCTTTGTTTTGGATTTTCTCTCCTGTCCTAAGCTCTCAGCGCTGCTTCATCTTTTTTCTCAGCGTCTTCGTCTCATAACCTATTGCTCTATTGGTCAAATCTTGACACTTCATGGTGGAGTATGGTTTACTTATTGATTTATGTAAAATTATTTATTTTGTCCTTGTTTAAAAAGGTGCAAACAAAACGAATTGTATTGTGTAATAGTCGAAAATTGAATGAATCTAGCGTCACTTATGCAGAACATATAAACAAACAAAAACTTTTAAAATTGCCGGCATTTTTTAATTAGATTTTCATTAGAATGCGCGATGAGTAAATTGTCCCCTACCAAATTTAATTTTCCTTTATTATTGTGTTGGCTCCTACGGTGCTTACCTACAACGACGACATAGGGACGGCGTAACCAAAATTAATTTTTCTGTTTCCTGAGGTTATGAATCGTCCAGATCATTCAAAAAAGAGAAGTAGTTTTTTACGATTACGAAACGATTACAAGTTAAAAAGTAAGTTAAGTAAAAAGGTGAGGATCCAGCAGGATTGTCACGCCCGGATTCCCTATACTCCCTGATAATTGTATGTTTATATCCAGAAGTGTGGACTGGGTGTTGATGAGTCAGACAGGACAATCTGCTTATTTAAATAAGTCATTATTAACGTACTCTATTTTTTGTTTCGTCTTCCTACACATTTTACAATAGTCGTTGCTACTAAGAAAGAAATCTGAGCCACGGTTTAGTCATAACTTTTTATAATTTAGTTTTAAAAACAATAACCCGTTATACCGACTCAGACGAAAGTTTTGTTTTGGTCAAAAGCCCCATAAATATCCTGCCCAGATAAGTTCGTTAAAGGAAAGACTGTTCTCGTTAGAACGTCATGAGTTAGTGTTACTGAAAAAGATCCGCGTGAAATTTTTTTTGTCGAAATTACGTTGCAAAGGGTTTGGGCGGACGCGTCGACGGTATAAACCAAATTTGTTATGGCTCGTGGGGATAATTTAGATCAGTTGTTGACGCCATATTGGGAGGTGGACGGCCTGTAGGTCGTAATTTAGAAACTACAGTTGCTGTAAACTATTCACTCTCAAATGAATATATTTCCTGTATAACTCGGCAGGTAGGCCTACAGCTGTGACTCTTGATGTGGAGAATAACGTTGCACAAACTTTCTCAAAACCGATCATCACCACATATGTCTATTCAGTATTATTTGTCAATTACAAAGTGAAAATTAAACAGAGACGCTGTGTTTTAAAACAATAAACTACCTTCGCTTGTCATATAAACATTTCCTAAGTCCAAGGATAAAATAAAGCAAAAGCTTAAAGTTTCAAATATATTAATAATATAAATGAGCTACAATTGTTTCGCCTTGCGGCATCATCGGGAACCTAACCTAACCTAACCTAACCTTTTGCTTTATTTTATCCTTGAATATGGAGTTTCAACAAGAAATATCTGCTATTACATTAAAGTTTAAAAAAAAAAAAATTCCTAAGTGTTAATCCTGGATCTTATGGAGTTTCGAACTCAGTATTTTTAATCGAATCCCTTTTATTTGTCGTAAAATGATGTTCTCAATTGAAAAATGTTTTTTTTTTTTAACCAAATAAGAAAAACTAAAGAAATGAAAGTTGCTGATTCCATTGTTTATAAGAAAATAAACGTTTGTACTGAGTTTAATTTGACTTCTTATCACGATTGGTAGATATAGAATGGATGTAAAAGAAGGAGATAAATAAAGAAGGAAGTAAACAAAGTACAAAGATGTTGTGACATTGGTTTATCTGCGTTTCACTTACGTTATCGTGCATATTGACTTATCGTATCGCTTATCCGTGGATATATATATACAGAATGTCCCGTAAGTAAGCTACCAAACTTTAAGAAATGATTCTGTGGATCAGGATAAAGAATAACTTAAGAATACAATTTTTTCCGAAAACGCATAATTTTATAGATATCCACCATTTTTAATTTTTTTAATTTTTTTTTTTCCTTTTTCAAAATATACTATAATTTTAGAAATAGAAAAGATATTAAGTTCAGATTTAGTATAAGCATTTTGTGTGTTACGTTTTTTAAGTGTAAAGAAAATCTGGCAAGAATATGAGATAAAAATGCATTTAAAAAAATTAATGTTGTAATCATAATTACTATTATTGAATTTTGAATACTCTACATGATGTGTAAAGATCTTTGAATGATTGATTGTATTAAATACCAATCCATTATGATTTTGAGCAAGTTAAAGCTGATAATTACCAATAAAGTACCAAGATTGCTATTTATTTCTTTAAAAATGAAACTTTAACTAGGTTTTTTGTTAAATTTGGATAGCCCACTACAACCTAGACTTCTCGAAACTTACACTCCTAGGGCCTTTTCTTTATTGAAACAACCTAGATCGTTATATATACCACCAACTCCTAGTAAATGTTGGTCAATAATAGTAATTATGATTAAAACATTACATTTTAATCCCATATTCTCGATTTCTAATTAATTGTGAATGAAATAAATAAAGTTAAATACCCGTTGAAATATTTGAACAGCTGCCATTTTAGATAGGAGCAATATATCGACCTCTAGTTTGTACAGTTATATTTTACTAAAGAAACTATTTAACATGAGACGTCACTCGATGGGGGTTTCCGTTTAAGATTATTAAGTTGTCCCCCAGAACCCTCCATTTTTGGGAACAGATAAAAATGTCCCATTTGCCAAAAAGTAGTTTTTATCACCATAAGGGACATACAAAATATCTTTTTTCTATCTTCTTTGGTTTTCAAGTTATTGAACCGGTCCGTGACTTTTGGGACACCCTGTATAAACATTAACATCTACGTCTTGGAAACAATAATTGAGATTTGTTACCTTGGTGTAGTTCACCCTACCGAAGATGGATAGTTGTTTAGTTCGAACCGACGATACAAAATGTTCACTTTTATTCTAGCTAAAACTTGCAGTCATCATATTATGTTCCAACATAAATTAATGCACACATAATTGAGAGAAAATACTTCCATTTTATTGTCATTACATTTCAATTTAACGTTATAACAATTAATGTTATATATATAAATTAACATTTATATCGGAAACGACCCTTTTTAAATACTTTACGGTTTTTTTTTTTAAATATCTTGTCCATGGTGGATTTTCACTTTTTTGTCTAACAACTAACGAACCGCTATTATTGATGAAGAATAATTTTGATTGTTTTTTATTTGGTTTGAGAATGAGTGAGTGCAATGTTTTTGCTCAGTTTTTTCTTATATATTTTCTCCACACAAGTTTTAGATCCTTCATATCGTCGAGATCTCCTCAGTTTGAGATATTTTGAGTTACATTTGGGTCGTTACTTAAAATGGATTTTAATTAAAAAAAGTTGACATTAAAAATTTGTACATGCCAAAAAAAACTTTTTTTAAAACCTCGGAGAAATTTAAAACGGATATATTTGTAAAAACCACATCAATAATATTTTAACTTTCTTTTATAAGTAAAGGAATTATTAAATCATAGAAGAGAAAGAGAAAGATATAGGTAGAGAGAGGGAGAGAAAACGAAATTTACATTTTTTAAAACAAGTATTGTTTAACACCGGATTAGAACAACCATGAACAATCATAGAAACTCAAATAAATTAACAAAAACTTCTTTAAAGTTCCGTGAGAACCTGCGGACATATGACACGCATTTCTGTGTCCATCATTTTGAAAATCCCTCGAAGGCAATAAAAGGGTCATTTTGGCAGTGGCTAAGCTTACCAAGAATGTCATCGCTTAGGCCTACCATTAGAAAGGCGGCGGTTCGTTCCATTCCTTTCCGTGAGCTAACCACTTTATACGTTTTCATAATTATCCCCTCCACGATGCCGGTGGTTCTTCTACGAAACCCAACAGACTTCACTTCACGCTTGTGAATTAAATCAACACACACTGACGGAGTAGAGGTCGATAAGAAAAAGTCCAAATTGTGATAATCCTATTTATAGAAGTACCATGTCTTAGAAAATGTCTTTATAATTTCGAAATTTTAAAATCTACAAATCTATTTTCGTCCTGCAAATCTTTTGGAGAACAAATAATCTCTGCATTTGTAGATTGGTTTACACTATAATCTCACACAGACATTCATGAAACTAAATTATACAAAAATTTAAACAAAACTGTCTTTAGTGTCTCAGTTAACTTCCATATTAAAAACGACGACGAGAAGATTTTAAAGCTCGTAGGGTGTAGACCAGTGTCGGAATAAACAAACTGGACGCCATTATAGAATTACCCAGCTCCATCATACATCGTAACACAACCTATGGGCGTCATCACCAGTTCATTATTGGGGGGGACATACCGGGGGTCTGGGGGTATGGAATTTTTTTAAAATTAAACTTCTCTAAACATCGTTTTTATGCATATATTTATACGTTTGTAACAGAAATGTAATGTTAAAAACCCTAGTAAAGACAAAACCCGATGTTTACCTTTTAAGGTTTTAAGTAAATCATTCGTTTTTAGTAAAAATATTTTTACATCTCAAATATTGGGGGGGACGCGTCCCCCCGGCGATGACGCCCATGACACAAGCAGATCATCAAATGTAATGTCCGAAAGTTGATTCTTGGGCGTTGTAGTAAATGTTAAATTGCAATGGTAGTAAGACATTTTATCCAGATCATTGCCTTTAAAAAAAAAAGGAAGAAAAGTATATAGAAAGACCCTCGAATACTTTAAATGCGTCTTTGAACAAGAGTTGGTTAAAGGTGACCTAATGAAAGAGATGGATCCAACTAAATACTACGTAAAAAAAGGGTAGTTTCAGCAAGGTTCTCTCGGGATTGCCAAACCAGTACTTATTAAATTGAGTCTTTAAGGGTGTAATAATTTACAAAAGTAATCAAAAACTATTTGATATACGCCATCATGGTTCTTACCCAGCCTCATCATACAATGAAATACAATCAGATCATCTAAATATAACGTTCAAAAGTTGTTCTTGGGCCTTCTAGGAAATGTTAAATTGTATTGGTAGATTAAAGGGTCTTTTCAGTAAAGTTTGTTTAAAACAATATTGTTAGACAAGTTGTCTGAACCTCGTATCATGTCTGAACCTCTTAACGTCGATTAGATGGGTATAGTGGAACAGGCCTAAGAAGGCACTTCGCAGATCGGGTGAAAACGCTGTATTATTCTCGAAGTAAACGTTAAAGGGTGCGAGGAGGGCAAGTCTCAGGTAGCTGGCGATTCGGAGGTAAAGTCAATGTTTGTGGAACGGTGTTATTTTCCGACATAATCCACCTCATCCTCTACCGCCCCGCACCAGCAACAAGTGTCTTCTTAGGGCTGTTCCACTATATACTAACCCGTAACCACTAACTTCGCTCGTGTATTGGTGAGCCTTGAAGCTGTATATATTGAAGAAACTCCACTCGCTACGCTCGTGTTGTTAACTCGGTTGTAACTATACGAAAATCACTTTTTTTAGGACTTCAGATTTTGAAATACATGTTTGATAAGTCGCTGTTTGTTCACTGTTTGGTGGTGTTGGTATTCGGAACTAAAATATGCAAATTTTTAACTAATTAAGCAAATTGAATAACACTCGAGATATAAAGTAAACTTATTAAAATGGCAGCCATTTTGATATTTTAAATTCAATTTTTCTTAATTTCAATACGGTTCTATATGAGCAGAATGTAAGTCCGCTATACAAGTTTCATGTTCCTATCTTAATTTTTGTCGACGGTAGGCCTTGAAATGTGAAGATCAGTCAAAAAACATAGGTTGTAATTTTTTGAGATCTCTAAAGCTTACCTCATATTTCGTGCAAGTCAAAATTTTATAGGTAGTCGTGTTAATAAAAACGATTAAAAGTATATTAATAATCTCTATATTATAATATAAAACGCAACTTATCCTTTTCTGTCTATAAACTAATATCTCAAGAACCACTAACCGATTTTCATAGTGTTTTCTTTCCTTTATAGGTATAAACATCTGGTTTGGTTGTAGTCTTAGTTTCATTCAAATTGATTTAATAGCTATTAAGCTAGAACAATATTATTTTTGTCTGCACAAGTAAATTGAGAACCAGAAATTCTTTATATTTTTAACAACATATATTTTGTCACAGATTTGGTACACGGACGGTTATAATTGGAACGAAACATTTATTTGATTCTGACGTAGAAGTTTCCAAGTTATGATTTATTTTTGCAGCTAAAAAATGAGACATTTTGAATTTTTCAATATATTTATATTAAATGTTGAGATTGACTTATGAGAAAAATTATACAGTATAACAAACACACAGAACACTATTTTCACAAAAAAAAACGCCTAAGTATCAGACGCGTTTCAACGACAAGGTCGTCCTCTTCAGTGATACACCAGCTACACCTGTAGTTATAGTTATAGTTATAGTTTGATTGGTGTAGCTCGTGTATCACTGAAAGAGGACGACCTTGTCGTTGAAACGCGTCTAATACTTAGGCGTATTTTTTTGTGGGAATTGTGTTCTGTGTGTTTGTTATACTAATATGTTCATATTTGGTAATAACAGTGTTGATGTGGTGGTGATTGCCAGGATGCAGCAAGAAGATGGAGGGGTGGAGGTAAAGTTGAAAGCAAGATTGCTTTTACAGCAGGATACAGTTTATGCGTTGTGAGGGTTACTACGTTCAGCTTTAATAATGGGAAAATTAAACTAGGATGAAGCAGCGCTGAGAGTTTGGGACAGGACAGAAAAACCAAAACAAAGGAGGTCTGTGGCGTACTAGAACAACAGAAACAAATCCAATGGTTGGGACAAGTAGAAAGAATGAAGGAATCTAGAGTTCTAGAAGATCAGGAGACCCGAGGAAGAGGTGGGTGGATGATGATATGATCATAATCAGTATCAGGGTATGAAAGAATAAAGGTGGTGTTAGGAATTAGGATAGTTTTAGTTAGGAATATAGTCTAAGTTCTTTTTAGGAACACAGTATGACAACAATTATTGTGACAGACCTGGAAAAATGATGAAATTGCTTACCTTGCAAGCAAGGCAGACGTCATTGATGCTACAAACACATATAAACCCTTGGGTGGGAGAAAACTTGGTCAGTGGGCCAAGATTAATCGAGGGAAGTGCTGCAGGAATTTTTGAAGATAGCCAGACGGACTTGGCGAGTAAGAGAATCCTGGGAGCATAATTCTGGAAGATAGCCAGACGGACTTGGCGTATACGAGCTACCTAGGAGTTTTGAGACTTCAGATGAGCATCCATGAATGGCAAGCAGGGTGAGCAAACTTCGTGTCTAAACCTTGCGATTATTTCAGACACAAGTAATAATAATATATAACGTAGAATCAGATCTGTGAGTCACAATAATTAGAGTCATTCTGGATTAATAGTAGTAATAAAGATATTGTATTATTATAATAAGATAGGAGTCATTGTTAATAAAAATTAATTAGTATACTGAACCACTGATTTGATGATAATTAATTGAAAATAAGAACCCAGGCATATTTTAGAGAGCCAACCATAGCAAATATCATTTAACTTCAAATGTTAACTTCATGTTATATAATCTTCACATTACACTTCATTCACAATAAACCTGACCTAAGTATTTCTTGCAGTTCAATGCTTATGAAACATACAAGACTAATTTAAACTATTTACTATAGACGCTGACAATATCAAATGTTTCAAAATGCATAACAACCATATATATACATTCAAAATTTATTAATTCAAACTGTATAATAAATAAATAAATCTTAAATCAACAGATTAAATACATTTACACAAAAGGGATTAATAATCTTCAGAAATATCAAACATTTGACAACCTAAAAGCGTAGAACAAATTGAATATAAATGTTACTTCAAAACTTAATAATATTTCTCTCAAAGTTTATAATAACTATTTACAAATCAACTTTTCAACAAATTAAACAATTAACATAACATAGTAATCCGTCATAAACTTCAAAATAACGAAACAAAACACTAAATACAGATAAATTAATTGTCTATAACACATTTTTCCATTTTAACGTTTATCAAGTAAATCAACTTCAAGTCTACATTCAATTAATAAAATCAACAAATAATTAAATAAAGTAATAAAGTGTTTAGTAAATACTAAACCCATGACCGATAAGAATTCAACAAAACTCAACATTTTATAAAATGGTTATAAAACTTTTTAGTAAAAACTAAAAGCACGGCCGAAGCACCATTTGCTATGGTTGGCTCTCTAAAATATGCCTGGGTTCTTATTTTCAATTAATTATCATCAAATCAGTGGTTCAGTATACTAATTAATTTTTATTAACAATGACTCCTATCTTATTATAATAATACAATATCTTTATTACTACTATTAATCCAGAATGACTCTAATTATTGTGACTCACAGATCTGATTCTACGTTATATATTATTATTACTTGTGTCTGAAATAATCGCAAGGTTTAGACACGAAGTTTGCTCACCCTGCTTGCCATTCATGGATGCTCATCTGAAGTCTCAAAACTCCTAGGTAGCTCGTATACGCCAAGTCCGTCTGGCTATCTTCCAGAATTATGCTCCCAGGATTCTCTTACTCGCCAAGTCCGTCTGGCTATCTTCAAAAATTCCTGCAGCACTTCCCTCGATTAATCTTGGCCCACTGACCAAGTTTTCTCCCACCCAAGGGTTTATATGTGTTTGTAGCATCAATGACGTCTGCCTTGCTTGCAAGGTAAGCAATTTCATCATTTTTCCAGGTCTGTCACAATAATTGTTGTCATACTGTGTTCCTAAAAAGAACTTAGACTATATTCCTAACTAAAACTATCCTAATTCCTAACAGTGGAAACAGAACTAGAATTGTTAAGGCTATAGCTCTTGAAGAGCTGTAGTGACATGGGATAAGGTAACACTAGCCAGCATTCAATTTTTGACTATTACACAATACATTAAGTTTTGTTGGACCTTTTTAGACAAGGACAAAATAAATAATTTCCATAAATCAATAAGTAAACCATACTCCAGCCACATTAATAAAGTGTCAAGTTATATTTGACAAGTGCAGCAATAAGTTATTAAATATTCATATTATATACTTCGTTGCTATATCAACGCTAACAAAACAATAACTTTTATAATTTATCATAACACATAAAGAACTCAGTTTGTATAAAATGTTTCTCGACCTTGAATGGAGTTATAGATTTGTTACCATATATTTACGGTTTTTCGGTTTTTCCGTTGTATCTTTAACTGAACACTGTCGTAACGAAATCTATGCATACTATTCGAAATTCATCTTTTGTATAATCCTGTTATCATCTGTAGGATTAACATACGGTGAGATAAGCGGTAGATTGGTATTGACTAAAACATGGATCATGATAGGAATGTACTTATCAATTCGTTTCTCTATGATGTATTCATTGTGGGCAACTCTGAGAGAGTTCAGGACATTCATTGAAATTTTTGAGGTTATAAAAATTGTTGATCGCAACTTGGAACGTTTAGGTCATTCTATAGATCATTATAAAAACAGAAAGATCATTTGTGCACATCTTGCCTTTGCAGTAATTTCAACAATCACGTATTGGAAACTGATCCCAATACGTGTTTACTTCAATCCTGTCATAAACTATGCATTATATTTTGCTTCCTTACATTTGCTTGGACAGTTATGGGCAGTGATTGTTGAATTCTACTTATTGGTTTTGATGCTTCGTCAACGATTAAAAGTATTAAGGAAATGTTTAAAGAACTTCCCATTGAGAAGAGCTTCAGATGTAATCATAGTTAGGGTTGTGCCTGCCGTCGAATCTACCTCAACTAACACACATCTAAAACAAGAGATAAAAACAATAAACAAAATAATCAAAGATCTCTTTGATGTTCAGCGTTCAATCACTGATTATTACAACATCAGAATCGGTTGGTTTATAATAAATACTGTTCTGTCATTTGGTTATGCAACGTATAGATATCAGCTGTTGAAAAACATGGATAGTTTCAAGGCCGTTATCTTTTATCTAATTATTTGTTCAGTCTATGTTGTTTTTACTTTCTTGTCTTGTACACTTCTCAAAACAGAAATAATAAAAGTAAAGAATAATATCATCAAGTTGAGTGTTAGTAAAACTGACACAACGAGCAAGCAAATTGAAAGGTGGACTCTAAAGCTTATTCATGAAAACACAGAAATATCGTGTGCGCTTTTTGATTTCAACCTGGATGTTATCTCTGTAATGGTTGATTTTATTTGTGTCTTGGTGTTTGGTATAATACAAGAGTGATCAAACAAATCCAAAACAGGAACTGATAAAATGGACTCTGAAGCTTATTCATGAAAACACAGAAATATCGTGTGCGCTTTTTGATTTCAACCTGGATATTATCTCTGTAATGGTTGTTTTTATTTGTGTCTTGGTGTTTGGTATAATACAAGAGTGATCAAACAAATCCAAAACAGGAAGTGATAAAGTAGATTCTGAAGTTTATTCATGAAAATGGAGAAATATAACGTGGACTCTTTGATTTCAACCTGGATGTTATCTCTGTAATGTTATTACTTTCTTTGTTGTTGGTCTACTACAAAGGCGATCAAACAAATTCATAAATAGAAAATAAAATGTGGACCCTGAATTTTATCATGGAAATTCACAAATATAGTGTGGACCTTTTGATTTCACCCTGGATTTTATCTCTGTAATGTTATTACTATCTTGGTAGTTGGTTTAATACAAGGGCAATCAAAAAAACTCTATAAATAAAAAGAAAAAATGGACTCTGAAATTTATTCATGAAAATGCGGAAATTTAGTGTGGACTTTTGATTTCAACCTGGATGTTATCTCTGTAATGTTATTACTTTCTTTGTTGTTGGTCTACTACAAAGGCGATCAAACAAATTCATAAATAGAAAATAAAATGTGGACCCTGAATTTTATCATGGAAATTCACAAATATAGTGTGGACCTTTTGATTTCACCCTGGATTTTATCTCTGTAATGTTATTACTATCTTGGTAGTTGGTTTAATACAAGGGCAATCAAAAAAAACTCTAATAAAAAGAAAAAATGGACTCTGAAATTTATTCATGAAAATGCGGAAATTTAGTGTGGACTTTTGATTTCAACCTGGATGTTATCTCTGTAATGTTATTACTTTCTTTGTTGTTGGTCTACTACAAAGGCGATCAAACAAATTCATAAATAGAAAATAAAATGTGGACCCTGAATTTTATCATGGAAATTCACAAATATAGTGTGGACCTTTTGATTTCACCCTGGATTTTATCTCTGTAATGTTATTACTATCTTGGTAGTTGGTTTAATACAAGGGCAATCAAAAAAAACTCTATAAATAAAAAGAAAAAAATGGACTCTGAAATTTATTCATGAAAATGCGGAAATTTAGTGTGGACTTTTGATTTCAACCTGGATGTTATCTCTGTAATGTTATTACTTTCTTTGTTGTTGGTCTACTACAAAGGCGATAAAACAAATTCATAAATAGAAAAGAAAATGTGGACCCTGAATTTTATCATGGAAATTCACAAATATAGTGTGGACCTTTTGATTTCACCCTGGATTTTATCTCTGTAATGTTATTACTATCTTGGTAGTTGGTTTAATACAAGGGCAATCAAAAAAAAAATCTCTATAAATAAAATGAAAAAAATGGACTCTGAAATTTATTCATGAAAATGCGGACATTTAGTGTGGACTTTTGATTTCAACCTAGATGTTATCTCTGTAATGTTATTACTCTCTTTGTTGTTGGTCTACTACAAAGGCGAACAAACAAATCCATAAATAGAAAAGAAAATGTGGACCCTGAATTTTATCATGGAAATGCACAAATATAGTGTGGACCTTTTGATTTCACCCTGGATGTTATGTCTGTAATGTTATTACTATCTTGGTAGTTGGTCTACTACAAAGGCGATCAAACAAATCCATAAATAAAAAAGAAAAATGGACTCTGAAATTTATTCATGAAAATGCGGAAATTTAGTGTGGACTTTTGATTTCAACCTGTATGTTACCTCCGTAATGTTATAACCTCCAGGTTTTTAGTTTACTAACCTGGTTTTTAGTTTAATATATCTGTGATAATCAAATCTACACAATTAAAGGAAATGGTTAAAACAGCTTATTTACACAAACGCAAAAATATCACATGGATTTTTTGTTTTTACCCTAAAATGTTTCATGGTATCACTGCTTTGGTTTTTTGGTGTAATAATACAAGATTAATCAAATCCATAAAAGTCAATGAAATAGTTGAAGCAGCTTAATCACGTAAACGCAGAAATATCGTGTGGACATTTTGTTTATAACCTAGAATTTATCTCAGCAATGGTTAATGTTTTACTGAGTTGGTTTTTGATATAATACAACAGTGATCATGAGATCCACAAAAGGAAAATGGGATAGTGAAAAAGCAGATATGTCGTATGGACTTTTTGTTTTTAACCTACAATGATTTATTTTAACTACGGTCGATGTTATTACTGCCTTGGTTTCTGGCAGAAGATCAACAAATCGACAAAAGGAAAAGAACAATTGGAATCTCTAGCTTGATTTGTCCAACTTCGAAAATATCAGTGTACTGTTAGAATCTAATTTTAATTTCAATAATGTTTAGTATTATTGCTTTGTTGTTCTATGCAATAGTGAAAAATATTAATATACAAAAGCTAAGCTAATTAAACATATTGTTCTGTAGCTTATTACATGAAAATATAGGACATGTAAAATTCTTGACGTATTTTGTAAAATCACAATGTTTTTTAATCAGTGTTTCTCCTTTTTTAAATAAAAATTGAATTTCTTTTTAAAAAATGAATTGAATGCAGTTTTCTAAATCTTTGGACAATGAATGACCTATTGGGTAGTGTGAATAACACTAGAGCAAATCCTGTTATTCATAAAAAACAGAATCTGAAATAAAAAAATTTCTTTCTCAAAATGTTGGTGACAAAAACCAAAACAAATATACTAAAACCGTACGAAAAAAAACTTTATAACCAAAAATAACCTTGATGATTGTCATTTGAAGTTCATTTATTTTTTTAACGGTTTGGACGAGTTCCTATTTAACGTGTCAGGTGTCATTTTTGGGGAATAGTTTTGTTTATTTTGTATTTAGTTTGGACATGTGTGAGAAAGTTCGTGCACCGGTAAATCAGCGCACACTTTAGGAAATCTCAACGCCATACATCCCAATGACTTCGACCTTGCATCACGTGTGTAAATTTATTCACAACATTATCACACAAAGCTGATGTCACAAGTTTAAAAACAGAAAACCTTTTAGCCGAGTATATTCTTATCAACAACGCAGCAATAATTCCGACAAATATCGCGTACTTTTAGTGTCATCTAATTTAGTGATTGTCAATCGTCAAATTTCATTTCAAATTTATTCCAACGC
This sequence comes from Aphrophora alni, assembly GCA_963513935.1. Classification (NCBI taxonomy): domain Eukaryota; kingdom Metazoa; phylum Arthropoda; class Insecta; order Hemiptera; family Aphrophoridae; genus Aphrophora; species Aphrophora alni. The sequence goes on from OY740778.1 coordinate 20,846,106, forward strand.
TATCCGTTTTTAAATTCCCTTAATTTGAAGACACGGATGGGAAACGGGTTTGATTGTGGAGTTGCTAATTATCAAACAACTCGTGACGTGTTTTCTGTACATTATTTTATTTTTTTCAAATTCCTTTAGATTGAATATTTTTTTGTTGATTGAATAATTTGTTCTTGCCTTGAAATCCGAGATCCTGTCACGTAAACATACCACTAGTTTTGGATATTCTCTTATCAGCTGAGGAGAACTGCCTAGAAAATCATAACAACCGATGGAAAATAAATAAGTTGCTTGCATAATACAAACAGATATAATAAATATAATGCCATAAGTTGGTTTGTAGGGCCTTGTAGGAAATGTTAGATTGTATTGGTAGATCAAGGGGTCTTATCGAGTAGGGTAAGTTGTTTTAAAACAGTTGTTTAACTAGTCCTTAAAGTTACTAGTTGTGGGCCGTTGTGGTATAATATAGTTTTGTATTCACTGTATGTAAAATCAATGATAAGGTACGTGTAGGTATGATTACCTGCTTTTAGTTTATAGAAGTAGGCGTGTTTCAAGATAATAGCCCACTCCTCAAAATTTCGATTTTAAGCAAAATTTGATGAAAAACGTTCTAGCTGCTGTAGTTTTTTTTACAAAAACCTCTCGGTTATCATCATCTTATGAAAAATAAGAAAAGAAACAAAATATAGAACCTCTAGTCCACAAATATTCTAATAACGTCAGTGCAAGAAGAAAACAACAGTTGATAAAGAGAGACTTTTAGGAACGATGAAAGATTGGGATCTAATCCAAGACTACATGGAAAAAAAGTAGATCCAGCTAGGTCACTCGGGATTGCTAAGCCCTTACTCATTATAAGTAAGCCCCTGAGGGTTCATGTAGAGAAATTTTATTTTGGGAAGAAGTTAGGGCCACCAGATCCTCTCTTCCACTAATAACTCAGGACAGTGGGAGAGGAAGAGTATATGTGCGTGTGTGAGAGAGAAAGGGGGATAAATGTAGCGAGAGGTACGCAGAGAGGGGGATAGAGAGAGAGAGAGAAAGAGGGAGAGAGAGAGAGAGAGAGAGAGAGAGAGAGAGAGAGAGAGAGAAGAGGCTAAATTTGATGAAAATCTTTCGAACTGTTGTAGTTTTAAAAAACACCCTCTCGGTCATCATCGCCTTAAAAAAAAAGGAGGAAAAGACACAAAATATGCCCACTAGTCCTCGAATATACTAATAGCTTCAGTGGCAGAAGAGAACAAGAGGCTTGATATTAAAGATGGAAGAGAGGTATCTAACCCAAGACTACATGAAAAATATGTAGTAGATTCAGGTAGGTTCTTTTTGGATTTTTGTCAGCCCATACTCATTATAAGGTAGCCCCTGAGGGTAAAGGTTGATGTAATGAAAATCGTAGTTTTGAGTTTTATTACAGTAGGGATCCCCCCTTTTTTGGGTTTGATATTTATTTGGTTGAGTATATGTGTAAGTTAATTTGTGACCCAATTATTAGGTGTAACTTCAATTAGAAATTTATAAAGTGATAAAAGCTAATCGATTTTACCTTAAGCTTATTTTCTGCTAAATTTAACCAAAATCCAGAGAGACGATGTTTAAAAAATTGGTGGTAATAGAAATTGTTTGAAAAATGAAGTTACGTTGATTTTTGAGAATAATAAGGTTTTTTTAAATATCTTATCTAAATATTGATTTTGTTTGCTGTTTCATCTGGTGTCACTTTTACAATTTATAAAAACTTTTTTTATATATAATCAGAAAGACCAATTAAAGGGTATTTGTTTACAAACTGGAACTTGAGTTTTGTTCTTTATCATTTACCCAGTATCCGAAGTATAAGGTAAATATGGTATACCCAGAAACTTTCGACCTCTATTTTTGAGATATCGTCACATTTCATGACTTCAGTAAACTGGATTTTTGACATACCGTCCGTTGTTGTTTTTGTTGTTTGTACGGTAGCAAGAAGCGACCACAAAAATGAATAGTAACTAAAAATTAAGTATATGAGACTATAGTGCAGTCATGTATAACGCTATTGAAATTTTAAAAAAAGGAATTGAAAATGTCAAATTGGCGGTAAATTAAAAGTTTTTGTTCATGTCTCATGTGTTAATAAACTCATAACATACTGAGTTAGCAATTTAAATTCTGCTCGTAATGGTATCTTCTCGAATTACCACCAAAAATGTAATTTCGACCTTTGACCTTCCAAGAAAGTGACTCTGAGATACTAAGTCGAACGAAACGAGTGAAATACGTCAATTAAGTAGTGAAATGCACAATTACGAGGTTCAGAAAACCTGTGTAACTACTGTTTTAAACAAAATTTAATGGATACGACACCTTGATCTAACAAAACAATTTAAAATTTTCTACTAGGCCCAGGAAACCAACTTTTATTCATTGCGTTTAGAAGGATCTGTTTGCATTACATTGTATGATGGGTTGGGTAAGTACCATGATGGCGCCCATCAACTTGTTTTCTTTATCGTATGTGATAGATAAAAAAATGAGGTTATGTCTTGGTTGTGTCTAGACAGTTCCGGTCAATGACAATGTGGTCTAGAGGCACAGTATGGGGAATTAATGTATTATATAATTTTATTTTTTAAATGCTTTATTAGCAAATTAAGCGTAAGTCAGTATACAAGCCAACTATTTATTTGTTGAGGTGTTATGCGTGTCGTTGGTCAGATATCTTAATATCATAGACAAGTTTTTTGTACTGAGCGAGATCTAGACTAAATGTTTACGAGGTGTTCGACTAACCGAGATTGTCATCATACATTTTTATGTAACTCTTCTACTAGAACGAGATGAGAAATTGCTACTAATCAAGCAAGAGACCAAACTTTTACCAGGACTAGACTAGACCTAGACCGAGACGAGATATTTTACGAAACTATCGTAGTAGACAGAGACGAGACGAATTTTTTTTACGAGACTCTCGAATTAGTGCCAGACCAGACCTTCCTATTACCAAGACAAAAACGGATACTTTTACTGTGGTAGTTGTTTTGCCAAGATCGAAATGAGACTTCTACTGGAACAGAAATGAGTTTTTACTCTGACTGAGATGATACTCTTACTGAGATTCTCGTGCTAGACTGAGACTGAGACGAAACGTTTTACGAGACTCTCGTACTAGACCGAGCGAGAACTGTCTTATTTACCAAAACTATTAACTGAGATCGAACAAGATTTTTACTAAGAAAGAGAAGAGATTCTAACCGAAACTGAGACGGCTATTTTACCTATACATAGATGAGACGATAGTTTAAACTCTTACCGACTCTCGTACACGACCGAGACGACTTGTTACGAGACACTCTTGCTAGACTGAGTCCGAGAAGAAAACCTTTTACAAGACTCTCGTGCTAGACTGAGACTGAGAAGAAAACCTTCTCCAATACTCTTGTACTAGCTTGAGAACGAGAAATAAACGTTTTACGAGACTCTCGTACTAGATTGAGACCGAAAAGAAAACCTTCTACTTGACTCTCGTACTAAACTGAGACAGAAAAGAAAACTTGTACTAGACTAAGACCGAGAGGAAAATCTTTTAAGAGACTCTCGTAGTAGACTGAGACTGAGAAGAAAACCTTCTCCAATACTCTTGTACTAGCTTGAGAACGAGAAATAAACGTTTTACGAGACTCTCGTACTAGATTGAGACCGAAAAGAAAACCTTCTACTTGACTCTCGTACTAAACTGAGACAGAAAAGAAAACTTGTACTAGACTAAGACCGAGAGGAAAATCTTTTAAGAGACTCTCGTAGTAGACTGAGACTGAGAAGAAAACCTTCTCCAATACTCTTGTACTAGCTTGAGAACGAGAAATAAACGTTTTACGAGACTCTCGTACTAGATTGAGACCGAAAAGAAAACCTTCTACTTGACTCTCGTACTAAACTGAGACAGAAAAGAAAACTTGTACTAGACTAAGACCGAGAGGAAAATCTTTTAAGAGACTCTCGTAGTAGACTGAGACTGAGAAGAAAACCTTCTCCAATACTCTTGTACTAGCTTGAGAACGAGAAATAAACGTTTTACGAGACTCTCGTACTAGATTGAGACCGAAAAGAAAACCTTCTACTTGACTCTCGTACTAAACTGAGACAGAAAAGAAAACTTGTACTAGACTAAGACCGAGAGGAAAATCTTTTAAGAGACTCTCGTAGTAGACTGAGACTGAGAAGAAAACCTTCTCCAATACTCTTGTACTAGCTTGAGAACGAGAAATAAACGTTTTACGAGACTCTCGTACTAGATTGAGACCGAAAAGAAAACCTTCTACTTGACTCTCGTACTAAACTGAGACAGAAAAGAAAACTTGTACTAGACTAAGACCGAGAGGAAAATCTTTTAAGAGACTCTCGTAGTAGACTGAGACTGAGAAGAAAACCTTCTCCAATACTCTTGTACTAGCTTGAGAACGAGAAATAAACGTTTTACGAGACTCTCGTACTAGATTGAGACCGAAAAGAAAACCTTCTACTTGACTCTCGTACTAAACTGAGACAGAAAAGAAAACTTGTACTAGACTAAGACCGAGAGGAAAATCTTTTAAGAGACTCTCGTAGTAGACTGAGACTGAGAAGAAAACCTTCTCCAATACTCTTGTACTAGCTTGAGAACGAGAAATAAACGTTTTACGAGACTCTCGTACTAGATTGAGACCGAAAAGAAAACCTTCTACTTGACTCTCGTACTAAACTGAGACAGAAAAGAAAACTTGTACTAGACTAAGACCGAGAGGAAAATCTTTTAAGAGACTCTCGTAGTAGACTGAGACTGAGAAGAAAACCTTCTCCAATACTCTTGTACTAGCTTGAGAACGAGAAATAAACGTTTTACGAGACTCTCGTACTAGATTGAGACCGAAAAGAAAACCTTCTACTTGACTCTCGTACTAAACTGAGACAGAAAAGAAAACTTGTACTAGACTAAGACCGAGAGGAAAATCTTTTAAGAGACTCTCGTAGTAGACTGAGACTGAGAAGAAAACCTTCTCCAATACTCTTGTACTAGCTTGAGAACGAGAAATAAACGTTTTACGAGACTCTCGTACTAGATTGAGACCGAAAAGAAAACCTTCTACTTGACTCTCGTACTAAACTGAGACAGAAAAGAAAACTTGTACTAGACTAAGACCGAGAGGAAAATCTTTTAAGAGACTCTCGTAGTAGACTGAGACTGAGAAGAAAACCTTCTCCAATACTCTTGTACTAGCTTGAGAACGAGAAATAAACGTTTTACGAGACTCTCGTACTAGATTGAGACCGAAAAGAAAACTTGTACTAGACTAAGACCGAGAGGAAAATCTTTTAAGAGACTCTCGTAGTAGACTGAGACTGAGAAGAAAACCTTCTCCAATACTCTTGTACTAGCTTGAGAACGAGAAATAAACGTTTTACGAGACTCTCGTACTAGATTGAGACCGAAAAGAAAACCTTCTACTTGACTCTCGTACTAAACTGAGACAGAAAAGAAAACTTGTACTAGACTAAGACCGAGAGGAAAATCTTTTAAGAGACTCTCGTAGTAGACTGAGACTGAGAAGAAAACCTTCTCCAATACTCTTGTACTAGCTTGAGAACGAGAAATAAACGTTTTACGAGACTCTCGTACTAGATTGAGACCGAAAAGAAAACCTTCTACTTGACTCTCGTACTAAACTGAGACAGAAAAGAAAACTTGTACTAGACTAAGACCGAGAGGAAAATCTTTTAAGAGACTCTCGTAGTAGACTGAGACTGAGAAGAAAACCTTCTCCAATACTCTTGTACTAGCTTGAGAACGAGAAATAAACGTTTTACGAGACTCTCGTACTAGATTGAGACCGAGAAGAAAACCTTTTTACGAGACTCTCGTACTAGACTGAGACTGAGAAGAAAACCTTCTCCAATACTCTTGTACTAGCTTGAGAACGAGAAATAAACGTTTTACGAGACTCTCGTACTAGATTGAGACCGAAAAGAAAACCTTCTACTTGACTCTCGTACTAAACTGAGACAGAAAAGAAAACTTGTACTAGACTAAGACCGAGAGGAAAATCTTTTAAGAGACTCTCGTAGTAGACTGAGACTGAGAAGAAAACCTTCTCCAATACTCTTGTACTAGCTTGAGAACGAGAAATAAACGTTTTACGAGACTCTCGTACTAGATTGAGACCGAGAAGAAAACATTTTTACGAGACTCTCGTACTAGACTGAGACTGAGAAGAAAACCTTCTACAAGACTCTTGTACTAGCTTGAGAACGAGAAATAAACGTTTTACGAGCCTCTCGTACTAGATTGAGACCGAGAAGAAAACCTTTCTACGAGACTCTCGTACTAGACTGAGACTGAGAAGAAAACCTTCTACAAGACTCTCGTACTAGCTTCAGAACGAGAAGAAACGTTTTACGAGACTCTCGTACTAGATTGAGACCGAGAAGAAAACCTTTTTACGAGACTCTCGTACTAGACTGAGACTGAAAAGAAAACCTTCTACAAGACTCTTGTACTAGCTTGAGAACGAGAAATAAACGTTTTACGAGACTCTCGTACTAGATTGAGACCGAGTAGAAAACCTTTTTACGAGACTCTCGTACTAGACTGAGACTGAGAATAAAACCTTCTACAAGACTCTTGTACTAGACTGGGAACGAGAAATAAACGTTTAACGAGACTCTCGTACTAGATTAAGACCGAGAAGAAAACCGTTTACGAGACTCTCGTATTAAAGCGAGACAGAGAAGAAAACTTTCTACAAGACTCTCGTACTAGACTGAGAACGAGAAATAAACGTTTAACGAGACTCTCGTACTAGATTGAGACCGAGAAGAAAACCTTTTACGAGACTCTCGTATTAAACCAATACAGAGAAGAAAACCTTTTATGAGACTCTCGTATTAAACCGAGACTGAGAAGATAACCTTTTATGAGACTCTTGTATTATTTTTAAGTAACTCTCAAATTAGCCTATACCTAAATAAGACATTCATACTAGATCGAGACCAAGACGAGAGTTTTACGATCATCGCATCGCACAAGTAGAGTATTGATATTAATTATCATCTCGCGAAATAAGAAAACAAAACGAAAGCATAGATTTCATTAAGTTTTTCGTTGTTTTATTGGCGGTTTAAAAGACAGTTAATCTTTTGATATAATTACAGGTTTTGAAAGTTGAAGAACGAGGAAGGAGGGAACGTTGTGGGATGGTACAGTATGAAATTTTGGCATAACTTAACTCCTGCTATTTAGGTTGATTGGCAGGCTAAGATTTGAGTAATTATCGCAGAAGGTGAGGAGGGGCCAACCACTTTCAAGGATGTCCCCGCCATCTTTACTTTCATATTAACTAATCAAAAAACATTAATTTTTAATTAATATATTACATTAGATATACAGGGTGTTCCATAATTAGTCATCCAAACTTAGTGAAATGATTCTGGACATCAAAGTAAAGAAAATCGTTTCTTTAAATGTCTCTTAAAAAGTTAACCGTTTGACTATCTCTCTGTTAGATAGAATAAAACTCGAACACAAGTTCTCACAAAAACTGCGTTTACTTAATCAAACGCGTTTCAACGACAAAGTCGCCATCATCAGTGATACATACAATAACTAAACTATAACTAACTATATATCTCTGTCATTTACATGTCAAACCCTACCCAGTATACGAAGTATACAGTAAGTTTGATCATCGTAAAAATTTGGACTTCAGTTGTATGACTGATCTTCGCGTTTCTTGGCCTCAGGAAATCTAAAAAGTGTTTTTCGTCGTTTCGTGACGTCCGTCCGTCCGTCGTCGTTGTTCTCTTTATAAACACGATAACGGACACACAAATGAAGATAGGAACATGAAATGCGGTATATGTGACTAAAGTGTGCTCGTATATAACTTTATTGAAATTCAGAAAAGTATATTAAAAATGTCAAAATGGTGGCCATGGAAAAGTCTCATATGTAACACAAATTATAACACACTAAATTAAGTAAAACTTTTATGTTTTTCATTTAATGATACCGACTTCTACGATGACAAAAAGCGAAGTTATTGTCAAAAATATATTTTACAACCCTGATCACCCAAGAAATTGTGATATTTTTACAGTTGCGAAATCCGGCAGGATAGTCTTACGATCATAGCGAAAGGTTTTTATCCCAGCCAGTTAGGGTTAAACGTTGTACAGTTGCACAAATCGCGATTGTTTCATTCAAAATTATTTAGAGCACTTGTTTCGCAAGCGATTTGGATAAAAAATTTTTTTTAAATGCTCGTTATTAATTTTCAAAAAGTTTATGAGAGCCGATTTTTGAATTATGTTAACTAAAATTACTGGGCTGAGCCAAAATGGCCATTTTGTATTTCATTCTTAATAAAACTTACAAAAATATAAACTTGTTAATCTTGTTACTCGGTATTTTTTAGGTCACTAATTACGAATTTGATATCCAAATTGTCATAAACCAACCTGCAAGATGGCGGCTACAAAATACTAATAAGTGATAAAAAATGAAATATTTGTTACATATTGTAAAATAAATAAGTTTATGTCGAAAAGTTCTGAATATTTGTACTTTTAATATTTCATTTTTCCTATCAAGTCTCTCTTGATCAACTCTTGTTCTTTTCCGATCCTGACGCTTTTTGTATATTCGAAGGCTACGGGCCTTTATTTTATGTTATATTTTCTTTTTCTTCATAGACAATGATGACCGAGAGGTTTTTTGCGGTTAAAAAAAAAAATTAAATTTATAAATAAGACATTAAGAAAATAGATTCTCCAGTAAGCGAGATAATCAACTTTAGGAAGTGATTTTTCATAATAAATAACGCCCCACCGTACAATGTAATATAAACAGATCCTCTAAATATAATACCCAAAAGTTGGTTTCTTGGGCCTTGTAGGAAATGTGAAATTGTATTGGTAGATCGAGGGGTTTTATAAGTTATTAAGTTTATTTTCATAGTTGTTGCACTGATTTTTTTTTTAACCTTCGTAATAATTATTTTGACATTATTACTTTATTGACGTCGGCAGGGCCTTACGAACCTCATAGATGAGATTACAAAGTCTCCAAGCTTTACAAGCGATAGTGTTTCGATCCTGAAGCTGTACGTATGTGAAAGGACCTTCACTCGATACGTCCTTATCAGTGACTCGGTTTCCTGCAAGGATTGGAAATAAATTTTTTGACAATAACTTCATTATTTTGTCATCGTAGAGAGTTGCAGAATTGAAATATTCAAATTTGTATCTAACTTAGTATAATAAAATAGAATAGACTGTATTTAACAAAAATTACAATTTAGAACTATTTTACATAGTACAAAGGCGATACTCTTGGTTAATTACAATTAGAAAGAGTTGGACACAGTTCCGAGTGATATTGCTACATTACTTTTAAGGATTTTTTTTTTTCATTTTTCAAATAAATAAACATTTACATCTCTCTCTCTCTCTCTCTCTCTCTCTCTCTCTCTCTCTCTCTCTCTCTCTCTCTCTCTCTCTCTCTCTCTCTCTCTCTCTATTTATTTATTTATAAAACCAAGTAACTGATCACGAAATCTCTGGATCCAAGAAGCCTATTACAGTATTAAAAACTAAGAGTCTCTATATTATCCTTTTTTCCTTTTCTTTTTTTAAGGCGATGGTGACTAAAAGAGGTTTCGTCTTTAAACAACAAGGAAAATTTTAAAAAAATAAGAATAACTTTAAAATTAAAGCATACACGCTTCATACAGCATACATAATCCATAAAATATTTTAATCTTGTCAATTTTAAATACACAGTAAAGTGATTATAACACTGAGTTTCATATTTATGACAGGAAAAAGGTGGAATATTAAGTCCGTTCAGCATAGATTGAACGTCTAAGAAAGGCCAGAATTGTTCTATTTATAAGACTATATAAAATTCAGTATTTATAAAGTATGGAATATATAAAAATGTTTAAAACGCTGAACATAAAAAAGTTCGTTTTCGTTACTTTTAAAATTGGCGGCCATCTTGGATCCTCCATGTTGAAACTAGGTTTAATTTTTTTAATAGGAATAGGGTCAAGTTACACATGGTTTTACAATGGGTTTTTATTTTGAGTTCAATGGTGGAATAGGTTTTTTGTTTGAATAGGAAAATGATTTGGGTACTACTTACCTTTAAACCTAATTCTGTACTATTGAATTTGTGATTTTCAAATATTCTGAAATCTAGAGCTATTTGGCACAGTTCTAAATTTTTATAAAATTTATTATTTGAACCAACCAGAAAATCTAAACAAAATTGGATACGAACAGAAATTAACGAAATTAAATAGTGGATCTTATAACCGTTTAGGACTCTGCCAAATAATTCTAAATTTGAGAAAACTACAGCATTATGTTTAAAGGGGTTTAAAAGTAAGTACCTATCTCATTGGTATAATATTTCTATTTGTATTACTGTGTATTTATTTATATTTTTAGTAGAGTAGCATTACTGTTGTTTTACAAAAGTAGTTATGTAAAAAAATAAACATAAAAACATTTAATGAAATAAAATTAATATTACAGATTAACAAACTGTCATGTCGTGGAGGGGAAACGTTTAGAAGAATTTCGATTAAAAACAACTCAGGTACAATTTAAATTTTACTTTACTTTATAAATTGGTTTACAGTAGGCGATTAATTAATTGTACAATGTAAATTAAAAAAAAAAAAAAAATTAGAACCTATGTTAAATAATGCTGACTAAGTTTATCAAAATTCAGCATCTCACCTTTTATATATTTTTTTAGAATAAAGAAACTGCTTTAAATGTCAGACTATTTTTTAGAGTATTTTTCAACATTTAGTCATATTTCATCTTACTTTTATAGAATTCTTTAAATCCAATTACTACACTTGTGAAATATCCATACATGAAATTAAAAAATTGCTACCGCCATCATGTTACTTACCCAGCCCCCATCATACAATGGTATACTCTAAACGTAATCCACAAAAGTTGGTTTCCTGGGCCATGTGGGAAATGTTAAATTGTATTGGCAGATCAAGGCGTCTTTCCCAGTATAAATAAGGTAAGCTTATTTCAAATAGTTGTTACACTGATTTTCTGAACCTCGTAATGCAGTATATCGTTTGACGAGGCTAGGCTTTAATGTTCCTCGTAGATGTGTTTATAAAAAGTTTCCACTCGTATCACTAATGTTCCTACCGAACATCTAAGCTGTATAAAATAGAAGATTTCACTCGCTACGCTCGTATCAGTGACTCGGCATCGCCGGATCTCGTGATTACAGATTGTGATGTGGTTTGAAATCATATTTTTGTCAATAACTTCGTTATTTGTCATCGCAGAGGTATGGGGTTGGTTGTATTGAATGCAGGATTTAAATCTGCAGCTATAGGGGTTGCGCTTAGAAAATAACCTCACGCCGGTTTTGTCTCGCGCAGGTAGAACTGTGTTGGGAGAGGGAGAACCCGAGTTAGGCCAACAAACCCGCCCGCTGCTTCATTGCGTAGGGGTTAATGTTTTCATTTTAAAACATACTATAAATGGACAGGTTTCATCTGAGCTATGAGTTGCGCGTGGAAGGGAGGTACAAGTTTGTAGTTCGAGGCCGCGTGGGGACAGAGGCATTGTAGAGGAAACAATCGGCGCCGACTACTGTTCACGATCTAACCGTCTTGCAGACATCGTTGTTAGTACCAACACCCAACACAGACTGAGGCGACCGCTTCCCCCACCACCTTACTGACGCGTAGACCCACTGCGCACCCAAACTTCAGAGCTCAGATGAAACTTGTCCATTTATACAGCGCTAAAAAACTGTGAATGTGTGTCGTTTATGTTCCTGACAACTACAATTAATAAATTTTAATATTTTACAAATTAAAAGACGTAAAAAGACATTAAATTATAGGTTTTAAATAACTTTATATTATGGCAAAAATGTAACAATTTATCCCCACCACCGCTCCAATCCCCTCCCCGCCATCGCCCCTACATGCTTGCGCGAGCCACTCTCGAGATGCGTGCGCAGATTTCTTTCTGTCTAGTAGGCCTATAATTTAGCGCATTATAAGTTGAATAACAGACAATATATGAACGAAAAACTGTAATTTTGATATTTATAATTAGATTATTCTAAAGGAGACTATACGAGCGCGCTATAGAAATGATGTTCCTGTATTAATTTTTGTCCTTTGTTACTTGAAGAACAGTCAAAAAAAGGACGCCTTCAATTTTCTGCCCTATTCTTCCTTAACTGGGTAAGTGAAATAAAAATATACGTAAGAATTGGCGAAAATGTTGAACATAGTTGTTGTAGGTGGGTGATGATGTGATGTGTCAGTTTGGAGTAACCATAGCCGACCACATCCTTCATCAGCGGTTAACCGCATACAATTGTTTTTCAATGTTCCACTGGATGTCAGATCTGTCCTCTTTATTGATTTATTTTCAGCTCTTCATATTATACTTTGTCTCAACTTTAGATCACATTTCATCAAAAGATGTAGTAGACAAATCATGTAAGGTGTTACTAAGAGTGTAGTGTTACAATGTTAGATGTATGCTTCAATAAACACACCTGTACCGTGAGAGAATCATAGTAAGTAGAGAAGGGATAATTATTGCTACAAGCGGAGATTAATTTAACCCCCCCCCCCAATAAGAGATGGTACTCACCCAGTCTCATCGTGAAATGTAATACAAGATATTCTAAATGTAACGACCAAGAATTGGTCGCTTGGTTCTTGAAGGAAATATTAATTTGTATTGGTAGATCAAGGAGTCAATATATGGTGTAAGATAAGTTCGTTTGAAATATGTGTTACTCAAGTTTTCTGTAACTCGTAGATGTGTTATTAAACAGTCTCCACTTGCTTTGCACAACAATTTCAAAGTTAAAATTTTACATTTTTGGCAATAACTTCACTATTCGTCATCAAATGGTTTGAAATGCCATTACATGCAGAATTGAAATATGCATAATATTGTTATGTAATTTAGTGTGTTACAAATTGAATAGTACACGAATTACGAACAAAAATGAGTTTAAAATGGATTTTGTTATTTTTACATTTTTATTGAGTTTCAGTAGGTTTATCTATGATCTTCTACTAAATTTTATTTTTTTAATTTTGTTTCCTTTATCGTGCTTACGTACAGACGACGGACAACATGTTGTAAATAATTTTTTCGGTTTCCTGAGACAAAAACGGAAGTCGAAATTTGTTGTGATTATCAAACTTGCCCTTCACTTCGTATACTAGCCTAATTAAAAAAAACTATTTTACTTTTTGACTTAGTTTAACATTGCTCAAACTTTCTGATTCCCCAAAAACAAATTAAAAATGTCAATTTTGTTGTTTTTAATTAAAATCAACCATGGCAGATCTTCCCAAAAATATTTATATTTAAAACAGTTCTTAATGTGCTTCCCTTTTGTCATAAAAATAACCTCAGCGTAAATCGTATTTCATTAAAATCAAGCTTTTAATGGTAACAGTCAAAAAAATTTTTATCAATTTTAGATTTTCTTTACCTACATTGATGTTTTGCGGCTTGCATACTTTGCCCCCATATCTCATAATGAAGTCTGCCAATTCATAAGCTGCGCATTAGTTGTGTTTGTTTTGTTTGTGGGTACTCTTGCGTGTTTTGAGAATGGAGTATATCCGAAACGAGTCAACAAAAGTGATATTATCGAAGCTGGGAAAGGCGGAAAAATTTACTCATTTTATTTATAACATTCCTAGCGGAGATAAATAAATATTGAGTTTGACTTGGAAGATAATATTAGATTAAAAAATCTTGAACACAAGATCTCACAAAAATTACGTTTACTTAATCAAACGCGTTTCAACGACAAAGTCGCCATCCTCAGTGGTACATGAGTTACAATAACTAAACTATAATTATCCTAGCACTGAACCAACTCTCGTATTTATACAAAAGTAGGTTTAGGCGACCCCCTTTAGTTTTGTATAAATAAGGGGGTACAACCAATTTTGAGAAAATCTTTATTTGTATTTTTTACCCTAAATTTCGAGTTATAATAATTTTTTTTTTCAAACACGCCCCTAGATATGGTCAAAGCATGCCTACATACAAGATTGAATTAATATCGGTCCACGAATTTCAGATATACATTACTGCCCATACGACAGACGGACATTATTTCAAGACTACTTTTTTTATTTAGGGGTAAATAAATGTAAATCAATTGTTGACCCACCACATAATTTCTCTATGTTAAAGTATAAAAGTACAAATTTCGATTCGTCTTTGCCTTCTGCTGTTAATAGGACTAGAAAGGTCCTTGTTCGTGTACAGGAAAGGGCGGAGTAAAATTTAAAGTTTAAAATTTTTTTTTTTTAATTTCCTGAAATGTAATCTCGTTTATCTAACAGAAAATATGTGTAAAACTATGAGTACGAAATACTAAACATGTGATTTGTATTACAATACAAAGTTAATATAGGCCTAACTTAATATCATCAGATCTAACCGCACCACTAAAACATGTTATTTGTATTATAATATTTATATGCCTAACCTAAACACCTTGTTTAGAGGATTTCAGTTTGAGAGGTTAATATTGAACATTGTTTACTGTACCGTTTTAACAAAAATAGTAAACACACCAAACTCTATCTTAGAGCTCGTCCAGGCGTTACAAATATTTATGTTAAATTTCATCTAAATTCAACCGGTAGTTTTTAAGGAGTAGAATGTCCAAATTAGCACTAATCTTTCGATAAGACAGCATGGATGAAAAGTCCACAAACATTTTCAGATTTTGACTGCTTTTTAATAGATATAGAACTATCTCCTTGTTCATCTCTATAAATATTGAGAGCTCTGATTCGTTTTTGATTATCCAATCACATAAACTTCGTGTACAAAATCATGTTTTTCCGTTCGGGCGTTGGACGGAACAATCAGTTGCATAAAAGGATTCTTAACAAAGTGTAATCATCCCTTAGAAGACAAGCAAAGGGACAACGATTGCTTGAAATTGGTTGTTTGATGTAATTTTTCTGAAAATTTTGCTTAGAATAAAAACCAACCAAATTTTAGCCTTTAACTTACGTACTTTAGCGAATTACGCTGCCCTGTGTTTAACTTTAAACGTCGAATATTTCTAAAGTCGTTAACATTAAACAAATTTAACGGGCGTCATTTTGAAAATTATAAAAAATAAAGTATTTGTGTTTAATACACTTGTAAATCATAACATACAAAATGCTTGTACCAAATTTGAACTCAATATTTTATCTACTTCTAGGGTTAAAGTGAGCTTTTCTAGAAAAATCAAATGGTGGATCGCGACTAAAATAAGACGAATTTGACGGTTTTTCGTGACACCCTGTATATTTGAATAGGTCCTAAAGTTGCGTTGTTTGTGCCATAAACGTGTACTGGTATTTGATTAAAATCCAACTTTTAATGAGGGTGGACAAAATTCATTTTAGTTGTTAGTTAATTATTCCTAAACCATAATATATGTTTACTTGCTATTTTCCACATTGATTACATTAATATTAACATTTCAACGAAATAGGTAGAGTCGATTTTGAGAAATTACGTCTTATGACCGCTTCATTATCTGGTTTTATCAATAACTCACGAAATGACAATTTTGCAAAGTTGGCGAAATATGTTTTGTTTGATTCCTTCGACCCGGTATACATCAGCGTCTCGGGTCACTGTGATGCCGACGCTACAATTCTACAATATAGATTGGAGTAAATGGAACAATGCACAATCGACGTACGTTTCAACGTCAGATTTACGTCACTTTCGCGAACGGTTTAGTGACGCCAGCTTCTAATAAAAGCGGCGGCGACGTTGACGCTCGGCGTCTTGCCGAAACATGAGAGCAAATAGAGCAGTGCACAGTACACTGGCGTCAAGCATCATTTAGTGGCGAGTTGTGGGGGAGTTCACTGGCTTGTTTGTGTCGTAGTAGAAGTGCTGCAAGTTGTAAAGTAAAATGAATAAGTGAAGGAAGAGAGCGTCCTATTTTATGGAAATCTTCTCTTGAAGAATATAATGACCGGAATAAAAAACAAACTGCATGAATGGAAATTAACAAAGTCATGCGCCATAATTTGGAAAAATAGGAATAAAATAAAATTGATAAGTCAATTTGTTATTTATTTATATTTTTAAAGTGATTAAGATTACTTGTAAAGTCGAGGTCCTTAACCGACCCATAGAATGAGGCGTCAATATGAACATATTTTGTACTTTATTCCATTTGTTCGATAACTCAAAATTTAGGGATACCTACCAAAATATAGAAAAATTGCGATTTTTTCAAAATGGTTTAAACGATTATGATGAAATTTTTCTCAATTGTAGCCTCTAAGGACCCAAACAAAACTTATCGGTCCAATCTCTCCAAATTGTTGATTTGTGAGTTAACGGTAAAACACCGAAAATCGGGGGCTGTTTATAAATGATGTATTTTTTTATAATTGGCTTTACCGATTTTGTTCAAATCGTAGTGAAATGTGAAGATTAATTACTCAAATCTGTGTAAAAAATAGGAAGTATGAAAATATTATGGTTCAGGAAAACTGGAAAACAATTGGGCTTTAGAGGTCGTTTCAACTCTTAGGGATAAATTTGTCTTTAATGGTGGTTTAAACACTCAGGGAATCAATTTGGTTTTAGAGGTGGTTTCAACTCTCAGAGATCAATTTGGCTTTAGAGCTGGAATAACCTCTCAGTGATAAATTTGCCTTTAGGGGTGGTTTAAACTCTCAGGGATCAATTTGGCTTTAAGTGTGGTTTCAACTCTCAGGGATCAATTTGGCTTTAGAGGTGGATTCAACTCTCAGGGATCAATTTGGTTTAGGGGTGGTTTCAATTATCAGAGATCAATTTAGATTTAGAGGTGGTTTCAACTCTCAGGGATCAATTTGGCTTTAGAGGTGGTTTAAACTCTCAGGGATCAATTTGGCTTTAAGTGTGGTTTCAACTCTCAGAGATCAATTTAGTTTTAGAGGTGGTTTCAACTCTCAGGGATCAATTTGGCTTTAGATGTGGATTCAACTCTCAGGGATCAATTTGGTTGTAGAGGTGGTTTAAACTCTCAGGGATCAATTTGGCTTTAGGAGTGGCTTCAACTCTCAGGGATCAATTTGGCTTTAGAGGAAGTTTAAACTCTAAGGGATTTTTTTTTATTGTTATAGTAAACGAAGAACATTTCTTTAAATTTAAAATTTCCGAATAATAAAATATATTAGAATTCGTTAATTTATGAGTTTTAAATATTATATCTTTTTCTGCTCTAGCTATTGTTCTAAAATAGAGTTATGAACATATATGGTTTAGGTTAGGTTAGGTTAGGTTAGGTTATGGTTTGGTAAAGGTTAGGAGTTATGAACATATATGGTTTAGAGATCACAACGACCGAAGGCACTATCTATGGAGTGAATTACGTAGGTTGGCAATATACCAGGCTAGCAAAGTTGCCTCACTCTTCACAGGTCCTTCCATTCCGACTAATTAGTCTATTAGGCTAGAAACACGAGACAATTTTCATTAAATACTACTTTTTATCCACCTGACTATGGTAAACTTGCTGAGTACAGTCGTTGCAAATAGTTGTGTAGGCGTACATATTGTGTTGCCTCAGTTAAACAGTCAGTGAAAGTTGGGTTTGCTTAGTACACAGAAAGTTAAAAAGATGAACATACAAGTTAATTTTGTTGTTGTTTAATGGTGTAAAGCCTATCTGTCATCATTGCCTTATGAAATAATATAATAAACCATCCTAGTCCTCCAATAATCTAATAGCGTCTGGGTCTAAAGATAATAACAGTTGGTCAAGAGAGACATGATAGGAAATAATATAGAGAATGATCTAACTCAAGACTATTTGAAAAAAAAAATAGGGAGATCCAGGTCAGTGCGTCGAGATTGCAATGTCTCGCCCCTGAGTGTAAGAATCTGCAGTTTGACATAAGTGAATGTCGCATGACTAGTACAGAGTGTGGTTTGAACAATGATGGGTCAGATATGAAACACATCAAATTATAGATATATCCTAATTTAAACATTTCCTTGCTGCTCAGTGGGAGTGAAAACAAATTTTTTGAGTTTACATCAGGATCTCTCAATGCTGTACAGCTTAATTCTATGTATTTGCTTGTTTAGTTAAAACCTTTTAAAAGCCCTATTCCTTAAGTCCGGCAGTGAAATGTAAGGTCATTTGAAAAAATCCGTGATGCATGTCGAGGTAAAAAAATACCAATTTTGTATTTTTACACCAAAAGATACTGAAAACAAGTTCATTTGCGTGGTATAAGCAGATCTTCTTAAAATGTAAAGCTCAAAATTTGGTTTCATGGGTTTTGAAGGAAATTTTAAAATGTACAGTAGAGTAAAATAAAACAGTTGCTACAAAGGTTTCTGAACCTTATTATTAAAATATTATTACTTTCTTGACGTCAGTTAGACCCCAACGAGTCTCGTAGATATAAAAAAATTCCCCAGCTCGCTTCGCTCGTGTCAGTGTCGTTTCTGGTGAGCTTCAAAGCTGTACTTGAGTGAAGGACCCTTCGCTCGCTACTCTCGTTTCGCTGAATTGATCCCTACAAGATACGGGTATCATATTTTTTTAAGGTCAGAGGTTGACGATAAATTCGGTATTTATCACCGTAGAGAGGTGGGGTTGGTACCACTGAATGCAGAAATGACGTCTACAAATTCACTCTGTTAATTTTGGTTTCATACTTTATTCAAAAGTACACCATGGTTGTTCAATTAATCGGGGTCATGGGGTTCTGGGTTATTCCGGAGGCCCAATCCCCAAATCGTAAATGAGACGACATGAGAATTGGTAACGCCTACCTTCAGCTCTATTCTTAATTAGTTATTGTGTTGTATAAGTGAATAATTATTTAATGTATTATTAACTAGGTTAATCTCTTTAAAGCTGGGCACCCTATGATGAATGGGCAGGCATGTGGTGATCGATTTTGGCTTCGAAAAGGGCATGAGCCTGAAGCAGTATCGTTATCCAAAATGTAATATTTTGACATTTACAATTCTTTATTTCTGAATTTCAGTAGGTTTCAATATGAGCACTACCCTTACTGCGCAATCATTTAGGTCAACTTTGACCATCATCAACGCTCAACGCAGTTGACGAAGAAGTGCATTAACTGCTAAAGGCCATTTCACACCGGCGTACTGAACGTCCTGGACGTTTGGTACGTTTTTGTCAAAATAAATCGCTTCCCATGCTATCAAATGAGCCATTTCACACCGCGCGTACAGAACGTACCGAACGTCCTGGACGTCCTGGACGTCCTGGACGGTTTTCGGAGGATCGCTCGGAGAGTGATTTTTCACAAACCTCCAGAACGTCCACGGCCTAGCGCATGCGCAATGAACACTTCGGAACCACGTGCTCCGCTCCTGTCATTTCTGCAAAACCCCGCGTCATCTGCAGTGTGTTTGTTGTTGCTGGTGTTTTGTGCATTTGTACCATGGAAGCGTTGTTGGAAGAAGTACGTGATCATCCTGTAATCTGGGACACAACCCTAGAAATATACAGGGACCTGGTTATGAAGAACGCAGCGTGGGAGGAGATTGCTGCAAATCTTCAGAAAGATAGTAAGTTGTCATTTACTGTAATGTAATAACATTAGAGCAACGATTATATATTTATATTGTTATATATTTTAATGGAAGTCATTATAGTATAATTATTAATGACCTCATTTTATATTAGTTTTACTAAAGGCTCAATTAAAAAAAAAGAATAACAATCGTATTAACTTTCACAGGCAAAACAAATATTATTTAAAATAGAAATCATGTTATGTTATGTTATTCTTAGAAATAGAAATTGATATATAATACTAGGTACAGTAATCTATAAAATGTACATGTCAAATACCTAAAAAGTAGGCCTACATGTAATATACTGCATTGCATCTAGGCATTGTGGATTACATTAATACAGTGTGCACTAATAATAAAAGGGAAAATGTGGTAAAAAAAATAAAATAATACAAGAGCACTGTATTTTATTGAACTGATCGAGCGAACGTCCTGGACGTTAGGTACGTTGTTGGGCGGTGTGGAATGGGCGCGTACCGAACGTCCCAAACGTACCAAACGTCCAGGACGTTCAGTACGCCGGTGTGAAAAGGCCTTAACGTTGACCAGCTGTATAATGCTTGCAAGTGACGTATCAGTGGTTGTTTGTTAGCGTCAGCGGCCCACTTGATGCGCGCGCGTCTCAGACTACACGTACGCCTCTCAGTCTCTGTTATAAGCAACTGTTATGAGTGAGCAACTAAAGCGAATCAATTAACGTCAATGTTTATTCATCAACGAATCAACGTATGTTTCTGGTGTAGCCTACTATTTTACTATTTTACACGTGCACACTGAACAAAGACGCTTGGTCTTCTGTTCTGTCTGGCAGGTTAACGATAGCAGTTTTTGTCAACAGTTAATCACCACTTAACGTTAACTGGTGTTGACGTTGACCGTTGTTAGCGTTAATGCCCACCACTAGTAAGTACGCCCAAAATGACGTTGCACTCTAACCATTGAATCAATTTTAGTAAACCTGTAAACAATAATTCCAAAGATAAACGCTTGTAATTATTTGGGATGTAAAAACTACGCAAAAATATGTAGTGTGACTCTAGGCGGATATTTCATAGGGCCTTAGAATCGAAGTGTATTAACTGTTTCATACACTAAATTTGTGGATTAAAATTTAGGTAATGCAGCCCGTCCCGGAAGTCCGGAGGGCCGGATAGTCACATGTCTACTATATTTAAATAGAGCCTCTTTGTTCGCCTTGAACTATTCCATAGTTCAGTGTAAATACTATTACACTGAAATCAAGTTTTTTTTCAACAGTTATGTTCATTTTCGTTCTTTGTTAAATATTCGAACATCATAATTTCTCTTCACCTCAGATTTGTCTTTCTTATTTTGATCTTTAATTTTAACCAAAGTTTGAAAGTCACTACATCCTATTTTGGGAAATTATGTTTCACAAATTCTTTAATGATTTCCTTTTACCTATAATTCATTCAAATCCATTTTCAAGGAAATTAAGTCAGTACCATTTTTTTTGAGTTCATAGAGGTTACTTTTTAGAGCTGATTTTCAGAAAATCGAAATTACGTTGTAATCTAAAACAGCTACGATCAAAATTTATAACAAATAATAGGAAAAATGAAAAATACTTAGCCCCACATATGTTCACATAAGTTTAATAAAAATCATATAACATGTAGATAGACATAGATGATAGACAACATCACACAAAACAATATCTGCGTTAATACGGCTGTTGAATTATCTGGAGGGGTTTAATATCCTCTGTGATTCACAGTTTGGGAGGTAAATCAACAACAGACGCTACGATTGATTTAATGGACTTCGTATTGGAAAGTCTCGAAAGGAAAGGAAATGTTATGACTATTTTCTGGACCACTCCAAAGCTTTTGGTTGTGTGGATCTGGAGTTACTGATGGACAAGTGTGAAGCAACTGGAGAGTACTGTTTCTGTGATTAAAATATTTTCTTTATAACAGATTACAGCGGGTAAATGTTGCTGGGTGGCTGTCAAAACTAACCCAGCTGAGATATAGAGTCCCTCAAGGATCAGTTCTCGGACCGGTGTTATTTTTAATTTATATTAATCAACAGTGCATGCAGACAGCAAATGCAAATTGGCTGATAATACAACTTTCAGTTTCCACACAGACTCAATTCAAAATTTAGAGCATAAAACTTTTCTACAAGTCAATGCTGCAAAAAAATGTTACATGTACCACATTTGGAGTTTTTTGGTCAAATACCAAAAAATCGAGAGTAACGGAGAGTAAAATTTCACAGAAATGGTAATCAAAAACATACTAATACATTTTTTACTATTTTTTAAACGTTTATTTGAGATTTCTAATATATTTGTGAATATATTTAGGGGAAAAAATAATATGTTACATTTTCTAAATAAAAACAACGATTTTGACTAAAAAGTGATACTCACTTTTATTATATTATCTTATATATATTTTCTACTTTGCTGAAAATAATTTGACGATAAATTCTAATAAGACAAAGTACATGTTTTTTAAGTTGAAACATAGTCCAAATCAGACACCAAGTGTTATGTTGGATGATACTGTACTTGAAGAGGTCAAAAGTGCAAAGTTTGATTGGCTTTTGTATTGACAATAAGTTGACTTTGGTTGATAGCATAGCATATATTTGCGCAAAAATTAGTAAAGGAATATTTATAATAAGAAATTTGAAATTATACTGCAATCGAACTATTTTATTAACAGCTTACTATGGTCTTGTTTATCCATATCTGAATTGTGGAATTCTTCTTTGGGGAGATTCGTCAGTTCGGAATATGAAAAGGGGTTTTATCTTGAAAAAAAGCTATAAGGCTTATATCGGGTCTAGAGAAAGCTGGGTTATGTAGGGTTGCGTTTAAATATCTTGGAGTTCTTACACTTCCGAATATATATATATATATATATATATATATATATATATATATACTTGACGTGATACTCTACTTTAATTCAAATCTTCTCGAATACGTTCTCCAATTTTAATACGAATTAAACACATTGTTGGGGGTCTATGATTATTTTAAATTGTTTGTTTGAATTATTTGTTATATGTTGTTAAATTGTTTAGATTTTAAAGCTGTATATTATATTTGTTTTAAATTTTGTGATGATTTAACATTTTTTAATAATATTTCTATTTAAATCATGATCAATTCTTATCGATTATTGTAAATTTAAATTTTAATTGCATTTTAATTATTTAATGCTTGTCTCCCCCCCTCATGTTTTCTTATCTTTGTTCAAATTATATTGTGTTTGGGTGTTTTTAATGTTAATTTATATTGGACGTATTGGTTGTAACGAATAAATAGAGGATCTCTTAATGGGTGTGTCCTCTTAAAACTCGTAATCGACTTTCGACTTATCACTTAACTTTCTTTCTCCTACAGATACGTCTTAAGTAATAAAGTAACAAGTCGATGGGCGCCATCATGGTACTTACCAAGCCCTATTATGCAATGCAATACAAGTAAATGTTATAAATGTACTGCCCGAGTGCTGGTTTCTTCATCCTTGTAGGAAATGTTAAATTTTATTGATCCAGTAGGGTGAGTTTGTTACACTTACCTGAACCTCGTAAGGGAAGGTCCTAACGAGCAACGTAGAAGCCTATATATTAAATAGTCTCCACTCGCTTCGCTTGTGTCTTGAACTTGGCTCTGTTAGATCTTGTTACTATACAAATATCACAGTTTCTTGGGAGATAAGCGTTAGAAATTATATTTGTCCCGATAACTTCGCTATTTATCATCGTAGAGGGGCAAGTGTGGTGCTGTAACACGCAGAAATGAAATCTGTTATTTTGTATATAATTTAGTGAGTTATAAGTTGAATACAATGAGAGATATGAACAAAACAATGTTTAAAATGGACGCCATTTTATTTTTTTCATTTCGGTTTTTCAGAATTTAAATAAGGGTTACATATACGCAGATTATAGTCGTCTATACCAAATTGTTGCGATTTTGATTTTTCTGGCGGTTATTGAGTTGGCGTACAAACGACAACGGACGGACAGCATGTTTAAAAATCACTTTTTGGTTTCCTGAGATCAATCAATAAACGGTGGTAAGAAAATTATTTGCTAATTTACTCTATATTTCCTGTACTGGGTAAGTAAAAATGACGATTTTATTAACGAATATATTTTACAAAAAGGAGAAGAGTTTAATATTGACGACAAAATGTCATTGTAACACAGACAAGTAGAGTCGCAGTGAATTGAAAACCTGGTTGTCTAAGAACTGGAATGAACTATCCTAAATACACAACGGAAGAACGGGAAATAGATGAAAACTGGAAGGTCCCAGAAAAGGAAAGAAGACTGACAGCTTTTATACCTAGATCCGAAGAAATACTTTGTTTTTACCCTAACACAGTCTATTTATAGTTGATAGATGTTTTCCTTTGTTTTTGTTTTTTTTCCGGTTGTAAAGAGTGTAAAATAAAATTTAAAAACCAACTGAGTACTCTGATCAACCGGTTATTTGACATCATTGCCACCAAATAAGGGTTTAATGTTTATAAAATCGTCAGCTTTAGTGATCCATCACTCGAGACTGAGTAATTACATGTGCTTTCACGAGTGAACACTTTTTTCTCGTTGTAGGGATTAGTTTTCACAAAAGACTTTAACGCTGGGTAAAGAAAGTAGTTCGCGTGTGTGCATATTTAACTAATTAAAAAGTTAACTGTGCACGTACTTTTCTATACTTACATACACAAAGCTAAAAATAATATTTTTCGTTATCTTCTCAAAAATTTTGACTACTTGTATGTGAGAAATAAATATGTAGATTTCCTTAATAACAAACATTAAACACCACTTAGTAAACATAAATATAAGCAGTTCACTAAAATGAAAAACAAGCAGCACAATATGACACTTCTAAACGTTGGCTTTATTGCCAGATTTTCATAAATTTAATTTAAGGAAAAAAGTACAATCCTTCATAATCCATACAGTGAAATTTATTACAAGATAGAACAATATTTGTGGACAAACATAAAATTATATTTAGTTTGGTTTAATGTCATCAAAATTTACGGTTTACTGTTCAATTTTGCGAATAATTTGTTTATATACTTTATGAGCATTATCTCTATATGAAGAGTGGAAATAACTTCCCCCCTCTACTTTTGCCCATTTTGGTTTTGGAATAAATGAAGTTTGTTTATAATTACTTACACTACGTTAAAATTTTCAACGGCCATCTTGAATCAGCCATATTGAATTTGAGTCAATTTTTAAAAATGTCAACATTGTGTTTTGATAGACGATTTAACATCGTTGTTTAAACTTGAGTTCGGCGACATAAATATTTAGTTTTGTATATCTCTTACTTATCTCCGAGTTATTTACAAAAACCATAGGAGATGTTTGAAATTTAATAATTTAATTGTGAGACACTCATGTTACTGCACTAGAAATCTATCCATTTCACCTCAATGGACATCTACGGAAATAGTTCAGTTTAATTTTACAACTTGATTTATCATTACTAATGAGTGTCTTGGTTTCTTATTTAAAAAGCAGTGGAAATCAAGTCTAGTGCAGTAACATGGGTCTCACAGAATTGAAACATTATTTACAGAATTCGAAACAAGTCAAATTTCGTACATTTTCTACGGTTTTCGTGAATAACTGGAAATCGGTGAGAGATAAAAAAAAAAAAATATTATTACCACTAAAGTCAGGGTTGAAAAACGATGTTTTATTATTATTATTTTTATTATTATTAAGACTGGGGAGAGTGTTTTAAAAACGCCTCCTGCACTGCAACCTAATTAGATCTTTTGTGCCCCCTTCTTGTTGGACTCAGGAGAGATCTATGTCTTTGACAAAATTGATCAAACCCCTGGTCGGGAGGTTTAGTAATTCTTCTTCAAAATGAAGATAAATTCTAGAAATTTATCTCTTTTTAGGCATAAGGCCAGGGACTCCATGATGATGTGTTCCATGCGTTCCACCTCTTCACCACAGTACCTGCAAGTGTCATCATCCACCAGGCCCATCTTACTTAAGTGATACCTGCAATGGATATGTCCTGTTAGTATACCACAGAGGAGTTTTAGCTCTCTTCTGCTAAAAAACGATGTTAAAAAATGTATCAAAACAAATGCCGTTAAAAACAAAATTTTTGGCGGTCGAAACAAAAACGTAACATACATAAACTTCGTTTAGTCCGAAATGGATATGTAGAAAACTGTAGAAACAATTACGGGTGCAGGAATTTTTATTTTTACTCCTTGTATTTTCTTGATGTCAAATTTTATAATATAGTTTTAATATTTTCAATTATAAAGAATTAATCATTTAGCTCCTATGTAGAGCATAGCGTTTCTACAAATGTTTTTCATCTACGTCCATCTTGGGGATCTTGGTGTAGTCCATGTCTTGTAGCCTGCTTCCAATTTGTTTTCAACGGCCCTTCGCCATGTTGGGATTTCTCTTTTCCTAATCACTCGAGTTTTTCATCTCAGCAATTGTCTGGCAATACTATCCTGCAGCTATCTGAGCGTGTGTCCGACCCAGCGCCATTTTCTTCGCTTATTGTCTGCTCATTCGTGATCTTCCAGAGGTTTTCATTTAGCCACCACAATCGCATGATGTGTCGGAGACAGTTAATCTTGATGGTACTTCCCATATTTCGCAACCGTATAATCATATGGACTTCACATTGTTATTGAACATTCTCAATTTAGTCTTTTTGGATTGCAGATGATCGCATGTGCTGCAAAAATGTGCAAAGGCTCCTATTTACTTCTTCAATCTGCTCTCCACATCCTGTGATGTCCCATCCCGCTTTCATGGTAGGAGAACTCCTTGACTTGCTCTGTAACTTTATTACGGAAGACTACCATTGTTCCAATAGATTTCTTGGCATTAGGGCTACCCCAGATGACATTTAAACTGGTAAAGTCAATATTCACATCTTGCATTGGCACTGTTCGCTTTGTTTCCCAAACGATTTCATCTGTGATTAGTTTGAAAGTAATAGAAGCCGTCTATTTTGCTGATCTTTATCCTTGGCTTTATGGGGAAACTCTGTCTAGTTTTAAAAATTATTTCGATTGCAAAAAAAGAATTGTACGTTTAACGTTCCACCTAAATTCAAATCAATCGTGTAGACTATTAACTTTTTTTTAACAAAATAACATTTTAACTTTCCCTTGTATTTACATTTAAAGTATTTATTTATATTTTTCCGAATATTCCACGCGTAATAAATATCTTCATTATCCTGTCCGCAGAACTACATTTCTTTGAACATTGGGTTATTAACCTCACATAAATTTGTTTAACACAATTTTAGAAAATATTAATAACAAAGTTCTATTGCAAGTTCCAAGAGTTCACCCAGGTGTTACCACGTTGGAAATGCGTTTTACACTGTCGATGATTATCTTTGTGCTTCAGAGAAGCACCAAAAGTCGGTTTGCTGGTATTTATAAAAGCTTATTTACATTTATTTGTTCTTTTTTGAATTCTTATTAATTTATAAGAGTGTAGGGTGACGTTTTTTATGTAGATTTACATGTTATTTTATTTAAAAGTATATTTTGGGATTTATTAAAATTTTTAATATTTATTATATAAAACGAAATTATGACATGACAGATCTTATGGAACAATGGAGAGGTGATGAAATAAATAAATACAATTTGCAGTTAAATGTTCGTTGAGTAAAGATTGTCTTAACAGACTTATTGGCACAGCATAGACACTTTATGCAGGACCGCAGTTATAACGGGTGCAAAACGGCGGCACAGGATAGCTGAGTCATTCTGTCCATTATATCGAAATGGAAGTTATGCCAGGAAACGAATCAACTGAACCCAGTCAATAGAACAAAGTGGCCTAAAGGTTGTAATAACCTGGTCTTATCTGCGCTAAAATGCACTTCTAATACACCAACCTAACCTAACCTGGACTTATCTGGGCTAAAATACACTTCTAATATACCAACCTAACCTAACCTAACCTAACCTGGACTTATTTGGGCTTAAATACACTTCTAATACACCAACCTAACTTAACCTAACCTGGACTTATCTGGGCTTAAATACACTTATAATACACCAACCTAACTTAACCTAACCTGGACTTATCTGGGCTAAAATACACTTCTTATATACCAACCTAACCTAACCTAAACTGGACTTATCTGGGCTTAAATACACTTCTAATATACCAACCTAACCTAACCTAACCTAACCTGGACTTATTTGGGCTTAAATACACTTCTAATACGCAAACCTAACCTAACCTAACCTGGACTTATCTGGGCTAAATACACTTCTAATATACCAACCTAACCTAACCTAACCTGGACTTACCTGGGCTAAAATACACTTCTAATACACCAACCTAAACTAACCTAACCTGAACTTATCTGCGCTAAAATACACTTCTAATATACCAACCTAACCTAACCTAACCTGAACTTATCTGGGCTTAAATATAATTCTAATATACCAATCTAACCTAACCTAAACAGGACTTATCTGGGCTTAAATACACTTCTAATATACCAACCTAACCTAACCTAACCTAACCTAACCTAACCTGGTCTTATTTGGGCTTAAATACACTTCTAATACACCAACCTAACCTAACCTAATCTGGACTTATCTGGGCTAAATACACTTCTAATATACCAACCTAACCTAACCTAACCTGGACTTATCTGGGCTTAATTACACTTCTAATATACCAACCTAACCTAACCTAACCTGGACTTATCTGGGCTTAAATACACTTCTAATATACCAACCTAACCTAGCCTAAACTGGACTAATCTGGGCTTATACACTTCTAATATACCAACCTAACCTAACCAAACCTAACCTAACCTAACCTGGTCTTATTTGGGCTTAAATACACTTCTAATACACCAACCTAACCTAACCTAACCTGAACTTATCTGGGCTTAAATACAATTCTAATATACCAACCTAACCTAACCTAACCTGGACTTATCTGGGCTTAAATACACTTTTAATATACCAACCTAACCTAACCTAACCTGGACTTATCTGGGCTAAAATACACTTCTAATATACCAACCTAACCTAGACTTATCTGGGCTTAAATACACTTCTAATATACCAACCTAACCTAACCTAACCTAGACTTATCTGGGCTTAAATACACTTCTAATATACCAACCTAACCTAACCTAACCTGGACTTATTTGGGCTTAAATACACTTTTAATACACCAACCTAACCTAACCTAACCTGGACTTATCTAAGAAAGGGTTTTGAAAATTTTCCACTCCAAGGGTGTTTTTTTACCCCTAAATAAGTATATCTTTGTTCATTTCGATCAAAATTGGTGAGTTGCTGTATTTTTTTTGCATAATTTACTTCCATAGCACCACCATTGGGGTTGTGCTAAAAAACAATCTTTATAAAACTATCTCAACTATCCCCAGGTGAAACTGGGGTCATCAGCTAGTATACATACATAACTTATTAACAACTAACAACGAAAAAGGTTTTATACTTAACATCTACATAATTTCATGCTCATAAAAATGTTAACAATTAACATAAATAATTCTATATTTATCGATTATTATTTTAATACAATTTAAATATTAATAATAATATTGAGACATATGGGGTATTCCAGGATAAATATGTTTGCAAACAAGAGCAGATAACGGCCCCTCCACAGATTTTACTCTGTGATTAGAAGATGTACGATGTCTCCTGCCTGTCTACAATAGCATATCAGCTACAACCTATTTATTCCATTTAATCGTACCTTCTAGTGATACTACTTTTTGCATAAAATATTTCTTCTGATATCGTTAAAGGCAGGGCAAACTGACAGAAAATGAATGGTAGTTCACAATTATCTCTACTTGTAGTACACCTTTTGTAATTTAGTTTATTAGTTCCTATCTTTTTTATAGGGACAATTTTTGATAAAATTAGGACTTATTTAAACTGTAATTGAGGCTTTTATGCAGTGTGTTAGTAAAGTCCCTCCCCACCCCCACTTTATTTTTGTATGAACATAAATAAACCCCAAACCCTTTTGGGCTGTTGATTAGGTCACCTGAAGTTTCTTTTAAGATAATTTGGAATTTTTTCCATCACCTTAAATGATTATATTTGAAGTTATCAAATTTTTTAAGCGGAAACCCTTATCACCCTTTATATATATATATATATATATATATATATATATATATATATATATATATAATTCCAGATAAATATATAAGTTATATACAAGAACAAATAAATATAAATAAGCTTTTATCAATACCAGCAGACCGACTTTTGGTGCTTCTGGAAGCACAAAGATAATCATCGACAGTGTAAAACGCATTTCAACGTGGTAACACCTGGGTGAACTCTTGAAACTTGCAATAGAACTTTGTTATTAATATTTTCTTAAATTGTGTTAAGTGGTAACACCTGGGTGAACTCTTGAAACTCACAATAGAACTTTGTTATTAATATTTTCTAAAATTGTGTTAGGTGGTAGGCCTAACACCTGGGTGAACTCCTAAAACTCGCAATATAACTATGTTATTAATATTTTCTTAAATTGTGTTTGATGGTAACATCTGGGTTAACTCTTGAAACTCGCAGTAGAACTTTGTTATTGATATTTTCTAAAATTGTGTTAAGTGGTAACACCTGGGTGAACTCTTGAAACTTGCAATATTCAAAGCCAAAATCGATCTGCCCATTCATCATACAGTGCCCAGCTTTAAAAAGATTAACCTAGTTAATAATACATTAAATAATTATTCCCGTATAGAACACAATAACTAATTAAGAATAGAGCTGAAGTTAGGCGTTACCAATTCTCATGTTGTCTCATTTACGATTTGGGGATTGGGCCTTCGGAATAACCCAGAACCCCATGACCCCGATTAATTGAACAACCATGGTGTACTTTTGAATAAAGTATGAAACCAAAATTAACAGAGTGAATTTGTAGACGTCATGAATGAATGTAGACCTAAGACGAATGAATGACCGTAACTAAAATGTATTTGAGATTTAAAAATATTAAATCAGAATACTAAACAGTTTTTAAAATGTTTGCTAGACTAATCTAAGAGAAGAATTCCACTTTGAATTGAATTTTACCTGTCCCCACACATTTTGGGCACACTCAAAATAGTAAAAAAGAAACACATCATTTGACAAATCAAATTAAATTGATTTTTAATGCAAAACTAATTGCACCAACAAATTTCATTTTAACATTATTAGAATTGTTATTTCAAAATGTGGATGACATTTAAAAAATGTATTTTTTTTACAGTTAGTATGAAAGTTACTTTCGTATTCACAGTTTGTTTATTGTGATTATTTAGATTAAGTGTTCTAACAAAATGCAACTCTCATACTAACAGTAAATATACAACACAATATTTTGGAAATGTCCAAATTTAAATATCATTTTTAATAAAGTGAAAAGTGAAATTTGTTGATGCCATTAGTTTTGCCTTAAAAAAACAATTTAATTTGATATGTCACATGATGTGGTTCTTTTTTGTATCTTACCTGTCCCCCAAAAATGTGGTACTTTCAGAAGGAAAATTCAGTTCAACGTCGAATACTTCTCTAAGATTAATCTAGGGAATATTTTTAAAACTGCTTAGTGTTCTGATTTCACATATTTAGTGAATTTATAATTTAAATATCTCAAATATATTTTGCTCCGCCACTTTGTTTAGGGTCACCCAAAAAAAAATTAGCGAGCGGCATTAATTTTGTATTTCCATGCCCTTTAATTTAACAGTGTGTTCCCATTTGAAAATTTTAGTACCCAAAAATTTCCTCCTTTAGGGGGAGGTACAAAATTACACATTATCATACAAGAAACTTTAGGTGACCTAGTTAACAGTCTCAAAAGGGTTTAGCTCTATTTACGTTCACACAAAGATAAGAAGAGAGGGAGGGATTTTACTAATAAGATTGTATTGAGCACTGTTCTTTGCGTGTCTGGTTAATTAACCCATTTTTTTCAGATTGTTTTTAAAATTTATCCAGTGTTACATCAAAAATCAATTTACGGAAAATTACGTTTTTCTAATCCAACTTTGTTATTTCAAATTTCTTGACTGGATCTTCTATTTTATTACAAAATGAAATATTTCTCTTAACAGAAGAAGAACTTTGGTTATATGTGATTTGCTAAGCGTATTGTTTCTGACAACTAATTGAGAGGCAACTTATGTGTATAGAGAAGTATTCACACAACTATTGGTAACAGTTTTGACTCTTCTATACAGAGTGTCTCCAAACTACATTCCAAAACTTCAGCATATGGTTGCTTGAGTCAAAATAAGTTAAAAAGTTCTTATAAACATATGTACTAAAATGCTTAGATTTCCATCTGACTGCCATTTTGTATTTTGAATAAAAAAAACATTATATTTTTAGAAACAAATCAAATATAGAGTCCAAATTTGATCTTTATTAATGTACCAAAAAACCGGACTTCATTTACATTTTTCAAAATGTCAGCCTTTTATAATTTTGAAATGTGGAATATATCAAAAACCATTATATTATATCATTCGCCATTTTGAAAACATGTAAAAGAAAGTTCTGATATTTTTTATATTGATAAAAGTCACACAGAACATATTAGTGGATCAAAATAAGTAAAAAAGTTCCTACGAACATATGTCCTAAAATGGTGAGTTTTACTTCTGTCCGCCAATTTGGTTTTTGTGTATTTACAAAAGACATTCTATTTTTGGAAATAAATTAACGAGTCCAAATTTGGTATAAATATTTTTAATGTGACCGTTTTATAACGTACTAAAATCCAGGACTTTATCAAAATGGCGGCCGTATATATAAAAAACAATTAACTTTACATCAAATTTTAAATGGCCGCATATTTTGAAAACATGTAAAACAACGTCCTGGTTTTTAGTACATTGATAAAAGGTCCACGGAAAATATGTCTACCAAATTTGAACTCGGTATTTAATTTGTTTCTAAAAATAAATATTTTTTTAAACACAAAACGGCTTACAACGGAAAAGCATTTTAGGACATATGTACATGGTACGTTTTAATTATTTTGACCCAAGGAACCACAACCTGAAGTTTTGGAACGTAGTTTAGAAACACCCTGTATTTTATAACAAAAAATAACAATAGATTTTCCATTTGTAGATATTGTTTTCCTCCCTACACTTGTGCTCTATAACAAATTCATTGTTCTACTGACTGTATTAAATACTTTAAGATTTGATGAAAAAGATACTTTATCAAAACATTAGATTTTTACAAATTACATTTAACGTTTAATTGGTTATTTTTAATTTATCTTTTTAATGCTTCTCATAGGTAAACTCAGATGTTAATAGTTTTCTCAAATTTGTATATTAATTACAAACCTGAATATGTTTACCTTCCCATTGTCACTTCTCCACCTTAGATGCCCTACCTCTTTTTATAAACACAACAATTAATTTTAGATTTAACAAAATTAATTTCCAAGTTTCACATATCTCAGTATTCCTTAAAATCACTAATCATCTTCTGTAGGATCTCTGATATTGTCCTCTGGATGTTGTCTGCATAGATTTTATGTTTAACTCTTTCATTAATAACTACAACCCTATCTAAATATTCCTCTAAATCATGTATACACAGTGGAAAAAATTATAGCAACCTGTAGATAACTTCTTTGTGAGTAGAGATAAAAACCTCTTACTTTTGTCAAACCTCAAAGGGTAAGTCCTTCCATTTTTTGAGATAAGAACATTTTAAACCCCCTTTTAAGGGGGTTTAAAAGAGGGAGCTCAATTTTTTTTTCAAATAGCAGCTCCCATCGTGTAACATATAATTTTGAAAGATATAAAAAATGATCATTTTTAGTACATTGGAAAAATCTCTATAAGAGTGTGTTCATTTAGTTAAATAAGTCCGCTGTTAAACAATGTAATCAGTATTTTTATTATTTTTTTAATAGCCATGACAATACCATATTAATACAATATTACTTTTTTTAAATAGATAATTACCAAAATTTGACATATAGATCCCATAATTTAGGTTAGAAATATTGTAGACTTTTTCAAGGAACTAAAATTTTTATTTTTTTGACCTTCAAAATGATAGTCACACAATTGGGGATGTTATTTGAAAAATTAAGGGTTTTTATTTTAACCCCTTATAAAAATGGGAACAAAAACATGTTTACTCCATAAACTTTGTTTTAATAATAGAAAAGCAAGTAGGTAGACGAAAAACTGTGTATTTTATTTTCCTGCATAAGGTAGTGTAGAGTGAGTAATGTGATAGGTTAGGTTAGGTTTAAAGGCCCAAAATGATTTCAAAAATGTTATGTTCTGTTCAAAAGGAAAAGTTGGCTAATTATAAGAAGACTGAAAAGTCTATGGAAACAAGCTAAAGATTAATAAACTAGATGATTTCTACATAAGTTTGCTGAAATAGCAAGATTTTGAGTCCAACAGCCTTGAAAAGGTTATCAATAAAATCCTAATACTTTCTCATTGTAATGCAGAAGTAGAAAGTTTTATTTTATATATATTTAAGACGGATCGAATTCACTTTTTGATTAAAAACTAATAAACTGTGAACAATTTTGGTTGGTTTGTTGATAGGGAGAGCGAAAAAATTAAAAAATATTATTGCATTGTTCATTTAGTTAAGTTTTTCGGAACTTTTTTTAAATTTTGGCGCCCAAAAACATTTCCGAAAATTTTGCAACCTATTTACCGGACAGCCTGTACGAGTTTCGTTTTAATACAATTTTCCAGTTATTATTAAAAATTCATCGATTTATTTGAAAAAAGTTGTTTACTTAGGAGCACTAGCATTAGAAACCTGCTATTGCTAGCTGATGTGATGCGCCCCAAGCGGAGAGTTAAATAACTATTTCAATAAGCTGCATTGTAAAGAAATACAGTATACATTGTTTCCTATATAGGCTTTGTATTTAATAATAATAAAAAAAAAAATGTTTTACCATATTGTAATGGTGATAGTTATTTGAATTATTACTCTGTTCAATTTTTTATATTGTGAATATTTAATGTATTTTCATTTATAATACAGGGTGTACATACAAGGGCGTACCCAGGATCAAAACTAGGGGGGGGGGGCAAACCATGGTCATTCAATATACAATTGATTATTAAAATAGTTATTTCAAGAATTGTATTAAATTCCAGCAACAAAATGTATAATAAAGATTTATTTTTTTGCTTCCAGGGGGGGCAGCTGCACCCCCCTGCCCCTCGCTGGGTACGCCCATGTGTACATACAGTATGGAATACTTTTAATATATAGAGAATTGTATAAAATATTAATTATTCATGTGGTTTTTACAATATATTAATTTTCGTTTGTTGTAGGCCTAACTATTAATATTTGGCGGGTATCGTGTAATTAACTTAAAAATTTTAAATAGGGAAACGGTCACGTGACAACATTTAACATTGTTTTTGTATTCTAAAAACATTCCCGGAATATTCCTTTTCATTGTTTTGGAAACAATTAGAAATTTTTAAAATACATTTATTTTGTAAAATAGAGAGAAGAATGAAGTTTTCTAGAAATGAATCAATTTAACCAACTGGCAAGTGTGAACTGTAAACTAAAAGTGGAAAGATACGATGAAAACAGGTTGCACAATCAGTTTAGAACATGTATCGAAAAATAAAAACAGTATAAATAATTTATATTTTAAATTACACCGTTTAATTATTATCTACAAGTTCAGTAATATTATCTTGCGAATGAAAAGGGGTGTAAAATTAGTTTTTAGAAAATAAAAATGTTCCTTTTCCTATTAAAAATTTTAGAATAATTTCCACGATTTCAAGATGGCCGACAGAATATAAAAGTACAACAAATGAAAGCTAATATACATGAAAACAACAAACCATCTTCAAAGTCCAATTTCTTACAATTCTCTAGTTGTTACAAGTCTTCCATATTTTATTTATACTCTATTTATATATTTTTAATATTCTGCAATATTTGTATACAATATATTGTATTACTTTCCCAGTATACAACGTATATTGTAATCTCTGTATCCTGGAAAGACCTCTCTACAGAATCTGCTATATACAATATACTAGATGCTATAACTTGCTTTCTGTATGACCTCACAAAGGCGTTTGATTGTGTTGACCATGCAATTCTCCTTCATAAGCTTGATTATTATGGTATTCGTGGTAATGCAAATGATTGGTTGCGGTCCTACTTAACGAGTTGAAAAAAAAGAGTAGTCTATATTGGGTGTCACTTATAAATATTACAATAGCTAATTTTTTAATTATAAATATGTTAAAGTACTTTAAATGGGGAATCTTCCTTTCTTTTCAATGAAGTTTTAAAATCTATTTTATAAAATGTTAAAAATTGGCCGCCAATTTCCGATTTGGAACACTCTGTATTTTATGTTTTTCGGGTGTAAAACAATATTTTAAGAATGTTTTATTCTTGGGTATTTTTTTAAATCTTTAGCCGTTTAGGATTTACAGGCACTTAAAAGTTCAGAAAAAGTTTTATATGCCTACAAATAATAATTGATTCCCACTTAAAATGTTACACTAGCTAACTTTTGAACGGTTGGGGGTACAAATAAGTTTTAATCGAGAACTCCCCTTATTTTTGTAAGCTCTAAAATGACATGGAAATCAATTTTGAAAAAAAGTGCTAAATTTGATTTAAAAATAAGGATATTTTTTATATTGGTAACCCACAATTTTTATAATGGAAATTTATTCTTTGGTCAAATTTGATACTTTTTTTAATTGTCACTTTCCCAAAATTCCTAATAATAATAGAACTGGAGGACAGTTGTTGTATTTGTTTATTAGTTTTATGTCCTTTTTTATCGGGAAAGTTTATTACAAAGTAAAATAAGAAGTATTACCAAAAAATCAATATAATTTGAAAGTTAGCTACTGTAACATTTTAGGTGGGACACCCTGTACAGACACTTACGGATTGCTCTGCTCCTCTTGGGAAATAAATTTTCAAGGTGTTCCCCAGGGATCAATACTGGCTCCTTTACTGTCAAACATCAAAGTCTTTTAATGTTTTTTTGTAACTTTTGTACTTATTGAATAAAATAACAGATACGCATATTTCAATCACCCTGTACACGATTCTCAAGGTGTTCCCCAGGGATCAATATTGGCTCCTTTACTGTCAAACATCAAAGTCTTTTAATGTTTTTTTGTAACTTTTGTACTTATCGAATAAAATAACGGATACACATATTTCAATCACCCTGTACACGATTCTCAAGGTGTTCCCCAGGGATCAATATTGGCTCCTTTACTGTCAAACATCAAAGTCTTTTAATGTTTTTTTGTAACTTTTGTACTTATTGAATAAAATAACGGATACACATATTTCAATCACCCTGTACATGTACTATGATGGTGCCCATCAACTTTCTATTTCTTCGAAGGAAATCTCAAAAGGGGTTTGTAATTCAACTTAATTGACATAAATTTTACTTTGATCGTATTCTCTTATTGCAGTATTTTGTTTCTTAGGTGGAACGAAATTTAATATTGATACAGAAACTCTCCGTTTTCTATTTTAAAACAATTGGAGAAAAAAGTTACTAATGATGCGAGTAGCGTCAATTTGCGGCAGGAAATTCGTTCAAGAGGTGGGGGAGGGGGGATAAAAAGTTTCTTTCTTCTACTGTCTTAATCTTGGTGCCATTAACAACCGCAGATGGACTGGCTGGGACGGTTCATTACACACCCAACACGGCCATCTTTGATGGTTATACTGCTCAAATAATAACAATTCTAGTATTTCTTGTCATATAATAGAAAGTCAGCGACCTCTTCAGGACGAAAAAATAACTTGCGTCATAATTGTGCTTACCCAACCCAATCATATAATCCTATAAAAGTAATGTCCTAAATTTGGTTTTTCTTCCTTGTAGGAAATATTAAATTATATTGGTAGATCAAGGGGTCTTATCCAGTAGGGCAAAACAGTTGTTACACATGTTTTCTGAACTTCATAATTGTTTATATTACTACTTGCTTGATATCAGCGGGACTCTAGCGGGCCTCTTAGATCTGTATACATTAAAAAAACCTAAATTCTCTTCACTCTTGTCAGTAGCTAGTTTAGGTTAAGTTCTTGGGCAGTGAGTCCATGACTTACTTTAAGTTTAGGTTAAGTTCTTGGACAGTGAGTCCACGACTTAGTTTAAGTTTAAGTTAAGTTCTTGGACAGTGAGTCCACGACTTAGTTTAAGTTTAGGTTAAGTTCCTGGACAGTGAGACCACGACTTAGTTTAAGCTTAGGTTAAGTTCTTGGACAGTGAGTCCACGACTTATTTTAAGCTTAGGTTAAGTTCTTGGACAGTGAGTATACGACTTAGTTTAAGCTTAGGTTAAGTCCTTGGACAGTGAGTCCACGACTTATTTTAAGCTTAGGTTAAGTTCTTGGACAGTGAGTATACGACTTAGTTTAAGCTTAGGTTAAGTCCTTGGACAGTGAGTCCATGACTTACTTTAAGTTTAGGTTAAGTTCTTGGACAGTGAGTCCACGACTCAGTTTAAGTTTAGGTTAAGGGACAGTGAGTCCACGACTTACTTTAAGTTTAGGTTAAGTTCTAGGACAGTGAGTCCATGACTTACTTTAAGTTTAGGTTAAGTTCTTGGACAGTGAGTCCACGACTTAGTTTAAGCTTAGGTTAAGTCCTTGGACAGCGAGTCCACGACTTATTTTAAGCTTAGGTTAAGTCCTTGGACAGTGAGTCCACGACTTATTTTAAGCTTAGGTTAAGTTCTTGGACAGTGAGTATACGACTTAGTTTAAGCTTAGGTTAAGTCCTTGGACAGTGAGTCCACGACTTATTTTAAGCTTAGGTTAAGTTCTTGGACAGTGAGTATACGACTTAGTTTAAGCTTAGGTTAAGTCCTTGGACAGTGAGTCCACGACTTATTTTAAGCTTAGGTTAAGTTCTTGGACAGTGAGTATACGACTCAGTTTAAGTTTAGGTTAAGGGACAGTGAGTCCACTACTCAGTTTAAGTTTAGGTTAAGGGACAGTGAGTCCACGACTTACTTTAAGTTTAGGTTAAGTTCCTGGACATAGTGAGTCCTGTATTGTATCTTAACTTGTTGTTTAAGGTTACGAAGTCCAAATCACCAGTGTGCTGAAGAGGTTCTTGCCAAACCCAGACTCCGACTCTTTGGTTCGTGGGGGGGGGAGCAGTTGCGTTCATGTATAACCACAGTAAAAATAAGAACATGAGTAAATCTATTTCCTTATATGTAATACTCTTACAAGGTTATCTGTAAAGTCCAAGGTCATTCTTTCTCTGTGTCTCTCACTCTTATCTCTGTGGCAGACTACTCTAGAACTTCAGTTAATCTCTTATCAGCTGCCAAATACTAAACTAAAATACTAAAGCGAAATGCGTCGGGGGTAAGTTTCAAAAGCAGTTTTTGTGAGATGCGTGACAAACAATTCAATCGGCATTACAAAATGGATTACATTTTCATTGTTTACTATTATGGTCCGTAGGTATAATCGAGGATTTTTATAATTTCTGTCTGTACAATTTAAATAGCCGCTTAAAAGACAGGATTTATAAAAATAACTGACCCTATAAGCCTACAGAAGTAACGCGATTTTAGCATACACTTGACCCTTTCATACTTTTTTTTTATGTAGATTTAGTTCAGTAAAAATATAGTTTAATAAACGACAAAATAAAGTTTTGATCGTTTTTAAGGTTTTTGCGATATAAAAATCACAAATTTAAAATGATGGCTTTTCTCTATTCATTCAACAAAACAAATTACCATTATATTATTATAAAATCTAATTATCTCTGATTGTACTGTAAAATTACTATCATAAAATATTATTTAACCGTTAACACCAATTAACCTTTAAACTTTTGTTTTTGATTGCTTATATGAAACATCATTATATTTATGTGTGATTGCGCAAGTGTGAGGTGTGTGTAACTAATACTATTAATTGAAGTTGGATATGTGAACAACAAAGGAATAAAACATAAAATATAATTAGAGCGAATCGAACGAAGTAATTGGAGTTCTTTTAGCAAAGAGTTAAATGAGAAATAATTTTATAGAAATCTATGTGATTGGTTGCACATAATTACAACCCGATAAGGTGACAGTTTTGTTGAAGGGGAATTTTAAGTTTCTGACCTACATCAAAAGATCTAACTTGTTAAAAAAATTATATGCTGAAGGCAATAATTTTCAACAAAAATTTCAGTTCGGTAGTTGGCAATCAACAATTGAAAGAAAACGGCCGGCATTAAAACAAAACTTGCTTCTAATAAACCTTAAATCTCAGGGTAATTACGGCTGTTAAGGTTAGTTTTTCTGTTCCTGAACAGTAGCGAATTTTACACGGACTTGAGTCAATATGATTCATTTCACTAAAATCTGAACGAAATCGGTAGATCTGTTTTTAAGAAATTACGTCTTTATAACCCTAGACGGACGGACATTATTCCCAAAATCACATTTTTGAACTCAAGAGACTCAAAAACTCGACTAATGTTTTGACCCATCCCTTCACTTACTCTATACTATGTATGTGTGGGAAAGTAAAAGGAAGAAAAGAGCGCAACATAAAAACCTCTTGAATATTCTAATACCTTCAGCATCGGAAGAGAATAAGTGTTAGTCAAGAAAGACCTTAGAGGAAAGATGAAATAGAGGGAGTTAACCCAAAACTAAATGAAGAAAGGTGAATTGTAAAAACTACTATGCAGCACAGAATGGAATATTTTTTTAACAAAACGTTTTTCTCTCCAAAGTTCAAACTTCAACAAATTTGTATGAATTTTTTCGAACAATAGTTATTGTTTCTTCTTCAACTGGTCACTACAAGTTTTTTGTGTTATCATTTTTTATGACAGCCGGTCTTGACTTTTATGCCTCTGCGAGTCGTCTGGCATAACCTCTTCCATTCTCGATGATCTCGCCACACCTGCTCCTTCGACATCAGTCTCCCTTACTTGTATCTCCTCCTGAACATGTGCCTTCCATCTTGTTCTTGTTCATCTTGTCTTTATTTCTCTCTAATACTTACTTTACTTTATCCAACCTCCATCCTTGGAGTTTCTACCACTCGATGTTGTGCTTGCCAGTAGGCGCTGACAAGAAGTATCCTTGATGTAAAGTCAGAGTGGGTGATAGCAGCACAGGTCCTAGATGTCGCACGGGGTACGTATAGCTTAGAGTTTGCTGAGGACGCGATCAACATTATCCCCATCTCATTTAAACATTCTGATTTCCTCCATTCTTATCACACGCCCAAATCACTGCTAACGTTTATTATATAAATGTCTCTTTCAGCTGTTCAACCTTCAACCTGTCGCAAAGGTCTTCGTTCCTTATTGTATTCCTTCTAGTTAAAGTTTCTATTCTTCTAATTTAATTTAGAATAGGTGTCGCATTTTTAGTATTTGGATTGTGATATTACTTATGAAATGAATCATGATATTGTGAACAAAATAAGTAGATGGCAGATGGGTCTGTGAAACGTTTAGAAAGGCCCTGAAAGTAAAAGCACTCAGAGAAATGCAGTTAAAATTAAATAAAAGTAAGTGTAAAGGGCAGTCCCTACACTATTAAATGGTGCGGAATTTCGGACACTGCGAAAGAAAGTTTTTTACTTGTTCTTTAATCGCAAAAACTTCTCGGGCTTCAACGCCTTATAAAAAAAGAAGTAAAGTTAAATAATCACTCCTCGAATACTCTTATAACAACAGAGTAGGAAAAGAAGAGTTAGTCAAGACATGATAGGAAAGATGAAAGAGAGGGATCTAAGACAAGAATACACTAAAAGGTAGCCTATAGGATACAGCTTCCCTAGGGATTCTCAGGTTCTTTAAAAGTTGAACAAGGAGAGACCGAATACGGATTTATGACATTCACCGACAATTTGAGATCCTTCTTATAACAGAACTCTGCCTATGCCTCCAATGCGTATGTATAAACCCAGTGCAAAAGACTTTTGGGAAGATGGTTCAACTGAAACAGGCAGTTTGCCTAAATCTGGAATCTATGATGACTTATCGTAGATGTGTGAATAAACTATATAAATAATTTGTATACTATTTACAACCGTAGTACTGTATGATGA
The DNA here is from genome assembly GCA_963513935.1 of Aphrophora alni. Taxonomy (NCBI): domain Eukaryota; kingdom Metazoa; phylum Arthropoda; class Insecta; order Hemiptera; family Aphrophoridae; genus Aphrophora; species Aphrophora alni. The sequence goes on from OY740778.1 coordinate 20,887,883, forward strand.
TAAACTACTGCCAATATTACCCTTAGGTACATACATAGTCGTGCAATACACAGTACTAAAAACACACCTTACAACACCTTAAATTAACCTTAATACAAAGCGTCTACACCTTCCATAACAGCAGAAATAACAACCTGCACAAATTGATAATTCTGTATTTTAACTTAATTAACCAATCCTCAAATCCATATAAGTAAATACTCGTGATATTTATCCTTTAAGTTGTAAATTATGTAAACTTACCAGTAAATGTCAAATACATCATATCTTGGTAGTGATGAAACCTTGGATCGTGTATTTTCTCAACCGTACGTGGGATTTTAACTCGGAAGATAAATTTACATTGGGTTTTCTTTTTTAGTAAATAAATATATACGCGGCCGCTGATTGGGGGCAAATATATTTTGCTTATTTCCCTTTCTGACATGCACGTAATTATTATTAATAATAATGACAATAACAGTAACTTAAAAGTAACAGTAACACTAACAGTTTTTGTAACAGTAACATGTAGCAATACAGTAACAGTATCATTAACAGTAACAGTAATATGTAACAATAACAGTAACATGTAACAATACATTAACAGTAACATGAACAATACAGTAACAAAAATAGTAACAGTAACATGTAACAATACAGTAACAGTAACATGTAATAATACAGTTACATTAATAGTTACAGTAACATGTAACAATACAGTAACAGTAATAGTACAGTAACATGTAAAAATACAATAACAGTAATAGTTACATGTAACAATACAATAACAGTAATAGTAACAGTAACCTATAACAATACAGTAACAGTAACAGTAATAGTTAACAATACAGTAACAGTAACATGTAACACTACAGTAACAGTAACCTATAACAATACAGTAACAGTAATATGTAATAGTTAACAGTAACAGTAACAGTAACATGTAACAATGTTGTAACAGTAGCAGTAACAGTAACATTAAGAGTAGCAGTAACTGTAATAGTACCAGTAACAGTAATATTAACATTAACTGTAACAGTAATAGTAACAGTAACTGTAACAGTAACAGTAATAGTAACAGTAACATATAACAATACAGTAACAGTAACAGTAATAGTTAACAACACAGTAACAGTAACAAGTAACAATACAGTAACAGTAATAGTAACAGTAACAGTAACAGTAATATGTAGTAGTTAACAATACAGTAACAGTAACATGTAAAAATGTTGTAACAGTAGCAGTAACAGTAACATTAAGAGTAGCAGTAACTGTAATAGTACCAGTAACAGTAATATTAACATTAACTGTAACAGTAATAGTAACAGTAACTGTAACAGTAACAGTAATAGTAACTGTAATAGTAACAGTAACAGTAACAGTAATAGTAACAGTAACTATAACAAAAAAATATCGATTTTACCAAAATCAATTATGAATATTTTTTTAATGTAGGCTCCAAGTTACCAAATAATTATTTATCACCATCTCTAAAAATTATGTTTCTTGAGTTAACGGTATAAAAACCAAAACAATCGACCATGACGCGTAATTTCTCAAAATCGTCTCTACCAATTACGTTGAAATTTTAACGAAATGTGAACATTAATGGCCAAATTTGTACAAAATAACAAACCATTAAGATTCAGGATTAATATACAAAAATATTGCCCAAAAAACTTGTTGGGCGGATATTTAATACATATTTTTGAAGGATTTGAGAGGTCGAGGGTATCCGCTGAGCTACACATTCTTTCGCTCCCTGCACTCTTATACTTGTTGCTAACTGACACTCTGTCTAAAGGTTTATTACGTTTGTCAATGCTACATAGGCCAACATTCATAGATTTATGCTAGTATTAATACAAGATAAAACATGTTCCAATAAATCTTTTCGGAGAAAGCAAAATAACAATATCTGTTTTAAACTTTGAATTATTGTTATTTTTTTTAAATCGTCAAAGCAAATTTTAGAAACTAAAGTAAAGTGACTAAAAACACGTCAATTTCGAACTTAACTTAAACTATCGTTGGCTATCTTAGAAATCTTTTTGCTGCTCAGGGGAAAGTCCTTACACTTACCAAATCTTTCTGACCCTTGTTAACTGAAGATGACTGCTCGGTGGAAGACACCATTTTGTCCAACTCTTCTGTAAAGTGTAAAGTTCATTACACAAATGAGGGACCAAGGTAGCCGATCCTATTGTCCTTTACAGTTATTTATTGCTAATGATCCTTCGTGGTGCTCAGCGAGATTTTCATACATCACTAAACATTTCTCACTTCCTGGATTCTTAAATCAGCGTGTCCTGCAGGATGTCACATACTGAATAGAGTTCCAGGTTTCATATAATAGAAATATCTTATTAATTATTTATTTACATACGTAGGTGAACTGACTCAGCGAAACTAGTTCCCGCTATTTTATTCAACTCAATTATTTATTTTAATCAATTTATTCCCTTCTAAAAATACTTTTGCAGATCCTTATGCATTACCGTACGTTAAAAATTTGTTAATTAAAACGATTTCACAAAAACCAAATCAAACATGAATTCACTAACCTTGGCTCAACACAGAAGCTCAAGATTTGAGACTGAAAAAATCTCGAAAAACGAATGAGATGTTTATTTTTACTGCATGACAATGTCTCGGGAAATGATTGCTAACAATGAGATAAAAAGTTCATATAAACATGGGTCTGGAAACGTTTCATTTACCGACTGTCGGCCATTTTGTGGCTTTAAAGAAATACACTTAATATTTGGAAGTAGATAAGATATTGAGTGGAGATTTGGTTTTTGCATTATTTATGTAACATTTTACCAGACAACAAAGACTTTATTTTATACATTTTCAAAATGGCGGACGTTTAAATTGCTTATTGTAGAAAAGCAACGGTTTTCCTCAAAACAAAATGCCTTTTTTTTTTTTTTTTTTTTTTCTGTAGCTCAAAAGATAACCGAGTTATCGACCAAAACCTAAAATTTTCTATTCCTTCAAAACTCAATAGACTAGAAACAAATCATTTTTTATTCCAATAATTCTTATATCTAATTATACGTTTAATTTTAGTCGAATCTATAGAAGTTCCTCTTTGCGTCATATTTATTTTTTGTGTTTTTCGACCTACTTTTTTAGATTTTTAGAATAATTTTATAAAAAAACTACAAGAGTTCTGGAAAATATTTATTCTCCTTTTGAAGTCATAAAACGTATAGTACCACCAAATTTGCGTCGTAACTTATATCCCGTGAAATTAACTCTGGTGGTGGATCAGAAATCCGGCCGAAATCTTATGCTAGTTGTCACTCGCTAACCTATGTTTATATGAACTTTTATATTGAGCTCCACAGGTGTTTTATATATGGTGTGCTTTTAGTTGTTCTTAATGTATCCCACAGAGCGTGATTCTTTTTCTTTCTATTATGTAAGACAGATAATGCTTCTTATGTGTGCCACAGCGCGTGCTTCTTTAGTTTATTGTTTTTACTGTGCCCCACAGAGCGTTCTTCTTATTCTCCCTATTATGCCTCACAGATTGTGCATCTTATTATTCTTACTGTGTCCCAAAGAGCGTGCTTCTTATTGTTCTTACTATGTCCCACAGAGCGTGCTTCTTATTGTTCTTACTGTGTCCCACAGAGCGTGCTTCTTATTGTTCTTACTATGTCCCACAGAGCGTGCTTCTTATTGTTCTTACTGTGTCCCACAGAGCGTGCTTCTTATTGTTTTTACTATGTCCCACAGAGCGTGCTTCTTATTGTTCTTACTGTGTCCCACAGAGCGTGCTTCTTATTGTTCTTACTGTGTCCCACAGAGCGTGCTTCTTATTGTTCCTAATGTGTCCCACAGAGCGTGCTTCTTATTGTTCTTACTATGTCCCACAAAGCGTGCTTCTTATTGTTCTTACTGTGTCCCACAGAGCGTGCTTCTTATTGTTTTTACTTTGTCCCACAGAGCGTGCTTCTTATTGTTCTTACTGTGTCCCACAGAGCGTGCTTCTTATTGTTCTTACTATGTCCCACAGAGCGTGCTTCTTATTGTCCTTACTGTGTCCCACAGAGCGTGCTTCTTATTGTTCCTAATGTGTCCCACAGAGCGTGATTCTTATTGTTCTTACTATGTCCCACAGAGCGTGCTTCTTATTGTTCTTACTGTGTCCCACAGAGCGTGCTTCTTATTGTTCCTAATGTGTCCCACAGAGCGTGCTTCTTATTGTTCTTACTATGTCCCACAAAGCGTGCTTCTTATTGTTCTTACTGTGTCCCACAGAGCGTGCTTCTTATTGTTCTTACTATGTCCCACAGAGCGTGCTTCTTATTGTTCTTACTGTGTCCCACAGAGCGTGCTTCTTATTGTTCCTAATGTGTCCCACAGAGCGTGATTCTTATTGTTCTTACTATGTCCCACAGAGCGTGCTTCTTATTGTTCTTACTGTGTCCCACAGAGCGTGCTTCTTATTGTTCTTACTATGTCCCACAGAGCGTGCTTCTTATTGTTCTTACTGTGTCCCACAGAGCGTGCTTCTTATTGTTCTTACTGTGTCCCACAAAGTGTGCTTCTTATTGTTCCTAATGTGTCCCACAGAGCGTGCTTCTTATTGTTCTTACTATGTCCCACAGAGCGTGCTTCTTATTGTTCTTACTGTGTCCCACAGAGTGTGCTTCTTATTGTTCCTAATGTGTCCCACAGAGCGTGCTTATTATTGTTTATTGATTTTACTGTATCCCATGGATCGTGCTTCTTATTTTTCCAAATATGCCCCACAGATTGTGCAAGTTCCTAGTGTGCCCCATAAGCGATCTTATACTTATTATAAGCGTTCCTCACAGAGTTGTCTTGTTTTAATTTCTAGAGTGCTGGAAAACGAGTGATTCTTCTAGTTCTAAGTGTTCCCCACCGAATCTGCTTCTCTTCGTTCCTTTTATTCCCCACAGAATATGCTCCTTCCATTTCCTTTGGTGCGCTACTCCTACCGGTTCTTAGAGTGCCCCACAGAGCGTGCTTTATCTAGTTTATTTTGTGTCTCACAAAGTATGGTTCATACTAATGTACCTCACTGAGCTGGCTTCTTCAGGTTTCTAGTTGTTCCCATAAAGTATTCAAATAATAGATCTTAGTGGACAACACCGAGCGTTATCCTAGTTTCAAATGAGCTTTACAAAGCAATCTCACCACAGTTCCTAGATTGCCTAACGGATCGTGCTTCTTCTCGTTTCTAGTGTGGCCTATAAAGCTTGCTCCTTCCTTCTTGTTCTTAATATACCCCAGAGTTTTCCTAATTTCCAGTGTGCCTCACATAACATACTTTATCTACTCCCCAGTTAATCTTTCAGAGCGTGCTCCTTCTTGCTCTTACTGTGTACCATACAGCGTGCTTCTCGTAAATCTCGGTGTGCACTTGAAATCGACCTCCTTCTTATTTTTAACGTGGCTGTGAGAGATTCCTTATTCTAGTTCTCTACAGAATGTACTTCTTCTAGTTACGCAATTAGCAGTTGTACGCAACTCATATCAAGCAATTTATAGTTCCTAGTGTGCCCCTCGCATCGTACTCTTGTTAGTTCATAGTATGCGTTTCGAAGCAAGTTTCTTAAGTGCCTCAGAGAGAGAGTCCTTCTCAAGTTTATAGTGTTCTCCAGAAAGCATACATTGTCTAGTTCATAGTGTAACCCTCAGAACTTGCTCCTTCTAGATCATACAGGGAGCTAGAGGGTATTCTTGTAGTTCATAGTAATCCCCACAGAGGATGCTTCTTCCAGTTCTAATTGTGTCCCACAGAGAATACTTTCTCCTATTAGTATTGTAAATCACAGAGCTCACAGAACCTGCTTCTCTTGTTCCTTGTATACAATCTTTAAGACGCTTCTCTTGATGGTGGAAAATCTTCAAAAGACAAAGGGAGACATCTGATCTTCCCAATAGCGTGAGATTCGTACTCACTAAAAACCACCTCTCTTCCTGTTAGTAACCCTATCGCGCAAGGCAATCATCCAGGAATGGTTTTACATGTACCAATCTGGTAAGCTCTTTCCATGGACGTGTCGAGAAGATATGGTGAAAAAGAGCAGAACATTTTTTATGTACCGCTCAAAGAGCGAAGGAAATCCTAGCTGGGACAGAGTCCAGCTTGGGAAAACCTCGCGACAGATCATGCAGGATCCTTGGTTGGAGTGTTGTGTAGGTGAAGGATGGGATTACCTTACAAATACCTTGTTAGTTATTTTAATATGGAATTACCCTACATGCATCGTCTTCTTCTGTTGCCTACTCAAAACTGAAATAAGCATGCAGAAGAGACATACTGCATGCAATCGTGTGCTGATACCTGCGCCTGCAACAAGTAGTTTCAAGTAATATCTTCTCCTGGAATACTAAAGGTCTTGTCGAAGTCTTTGGTGTTAGTGTTCAACAAACTTATAGGTCTCTTTGAGTCTTGCATGTGTTTATCCTTCCCTGGTTTGGGGAAAACTAATATTTTTAAATCCTTCTAAGCTGCAGGGAAATGTTTGCAGAAAATGGCGTTGTATATGTCTGTGAGTTAAACTTCTTTTCCGATGTTTTTAAATGTTGTATTCCCAACCTACAGAGGGTGGTTTTACTTAATAGAAGTGTTCTCCAAAGAGACCAGAGAGCGTTATACTTCTAGTCCTAATAAGCTCTAAAGGTCGGTCCTCTTCTGGTCTCTAGTTGGTCACACACAACGTGCTTCTTCGAGTTAGAAATGTGCCCTACAAAGAGCGTGATCCTTCTAGAAACCCCGAAGAGTGTCTCCTATTTCATATGATTTTTGATGGCGAATGTTTTCGGTTGTTTTGGTTTTCATGCCGCAAGAGAAGAAAGTCTCTAAATTAATATCTTCCACAATAGTTTATTTTTAAATTCTTCAAAAAGTTTATTAAATTTAATAAAAATATTATTATTACAAAATATTAAATTTGATAAAACTGAACTCTTTACTAACTCATATGGCATAAGAAATACATGAGCAAGAACACAGACCGCAACAAATCTATGCCTATATATTTAATTTTAATTTTTCACAAATGTGTTGTAGGGTTAGAGGGACAATATTCATGAGATGGCCTCTAATACATCACTGTAGTGAGAACAGGCAAGGCAATCCCGAGGTATCTATCTGTATCTACTCTTTTCTTCATGTAGTCTTGTTTTAAGTCTCTCTCTTTTATCTTTCCTATCAGGTCTCTCTTAACCAACTCTTGTTCTCTTCCGGACGCTATTAGAATATTCAAGGGTTAAGGATTTTTATTTAATGTTCTATTTTCCTTTTTACTTATCCAGTATACGAAATTTAGAGTAAATTGGTAATCGCCAAAAAGTAGTGATATACACAATTACGAGTTTCAGAAAAACCTGTGTACAGTTTTAAATAAACTTACCAAACTGGTTATGTATCAATATAATTAAATATTTCCAACAAGCCTCAATTTTTTTCACATTACATTTAGATGATCTGCATTGTTTAATGAGGCTTGGTATGTACCAAGATGGCCCTATCAATTTTTTTCCTTATTTTATTTTTGTTATCTATAATTTTTGATTTTTAATAATTATATATATTTTATTTTTGAAAATAATTTGATATTTCATTGTACAAAATAATTTGATATTTCATTGTACAAAATAATTTAATTTTCCAACGTTACAAAATAAACTAAAATTGTAAAAAGGAAAAAGAAAATAAGAAAGCGGAATGTTGTTTTTATTTTAATATTTCTAATTACAACAAAAACTTTAATAAATGTGACAAGAAATTCAGTTAAGCCTATCTTTAATAATAAACATCGTGTAGTCTAACTGTTGATTTACGTTTTGTAAATTTTATTGCACTTAATCGTTATTTATGAATCATATATTTATAATTAAATGTTTATGCTAAAATTCCCAGCGATGTTATTAAAAGCGCTTGGAATGCGGTAATTTATAACTGGACCAAGGTAAGGCGGGTACGATACATTCCATCCTTAACACAGCATCTAACAGAGTTGGTGGGATTTAAGAGTTGAGTTCCGTAATCCCAGCATAGTCTCGGTAGAAAACCTGTCTTCGTTGTAGTGCAGGCCAACCTCGGCAGTCCTCAGTTGCTATAGGCTTACATTAGGTGAACAACTACCAAGCTAGAACATCTTCATTGCGCAGGCTTCAAAACTGTGAACAGTAACAATTATCTACAAATATTTACTGTTTCTAGATAGAAACTGGTACAAAACGAGTGAAAAAGTTATGTACAACACTACGTACCGATGTCGTTTTTATATTTTATCAAGTTTGTAGCACTGCTAAACATGTGATTTGAGTTATTCTTCTGTGCCTTGTGTGTTTTTTTATAACAGTGTAAAGTGTTTTAGTGTACGGTGTGGTTTTTTTTGTGTTTTCAAAACGGTGGAACAGAGTTAAACGGTGTTTTTTGTGTTTTTTCCCTAACTTAAAAAAAATAGATAGTTTTTGTGTTTAGTTCCACATTGTGTTAGTATGGATTAACGTTGGGTTTTTAACCTGGATTAACTCACTTGAAGGTATGTTGTTGTATTTTAAGGTTAAATTATTTCTGTTTTGTTTTTTTAAATTCGGCAGCTTGTGTTTTTTTGTTAATTAGAATCTTCACTGCGTGTTAAGACTCGTCTCTCCAGCCCTAATTTAAGCGAAGTCGTGATGTGCATAGGTAATTAACTTTAATGCGAGATAGACTTTCCAACTTGCTTGCGTTTGGAAGCTATTTCAGCGTTCAACATTTCTCAATAACCTTTTCACAGTTTAATTTACGACCCTACATATCGGTCATTGTTACCGAACATTTATAGTATCATGTGCTTGGTTTTTTTTTTAAAGTGTAATGCGTTCGCGCTTAATTATATGCTGAATTTCCAGCTTCCGAAACTTTTTCCAAGACGATAATTAGATTTTTTTAAAAACATTACCTGAATATAATTTGAAGCATCCAATATTGAAAAAAGTGAAATTAATAAGTGTTAGGTTATAAACAACTTTTGTTTTTCGTTAAACTTTTTGGTTGTAAATTTATGTTTGTGGGTAGTATGTTTTAGATCAAAATAATTACATTTGTAGTGTTTCTATTTTATAAAAAAGCCTAACCCATTTCGTAGGTTATGTTAAAAAAAAACTACAATTTGTTTACTACTAATTTTGTAATTTAATTAGGCTATTAATTTCACAGTATTGACATTGTATTTGGTTTGAGGGGAACAAACGTAAAAATCTGTAAATTGAACAACTACCAGTATTTTGTAAAGCCCTTTTATTAGGCCTATTCATTAGCAATTATATTAAATTTTATTTATATTTCTTTAACAACAAAATTTTCAAACATTAAAAACTGCTATTTTTTAAACAATTTAAACCCTAACTATTTTCTAATGCGTATATTTCAATTAGAATAGATTACTATTTTAAGCTTTCAAAAATATAATCTTCAAAGTTAGAAACACCCCGAGTTATTCCAGTCGGCGCTGCAGAAGCCCCGGGTACACAGGTGCCTCTCAAATCCTTTTAAATTGATCAGGAGGAATTTGTCCGAAATTGAACGCCCGCGGGCCAATTCTCTTTGCGGCAGTAAAAACTTCATCCTATGAAAGACTAGGCCCAGTTTGTCTACATCTCTGGAAGTGCTTATTTTGTATGCATATTTACCATAACAATACACAATTGAATTCATATTTATTTTTCGAAGGAGTGTGTTTGTAAGTTATAACAGGACACATGTCAAATCTTGTTTTGAATTAAATTTAGTTACAAAAGAATTAATTCGTAAAATATATTTTCTAGGCCTACACGCCGAAACAAATGTTAAAATGTGATTTGATAACTAAATTTGTTCTTTAATTTGTATAAAATGGTGGTGTTCATTGAAATAAAATGATGGTTTTAATTTTATTTTGTCAGATTTAAATTCGAAACTTGATTGAATTATTTAGTAAAATGTAAATTGAACTACAAATTAAATTACCTTTATGACATATTTTATAAAATAATATACATATTCAGTTATCAAGTAGAAATATATTATGGCAAACATAACCTAAAAAATACAAAAGTGTGAAAATTAACATTTAATTAATTAAAGTGTGTAGTTAACATTAGATATTGAATTATTATAAATTAATATTATAAAAATGTTAAGAACCACTAATTTTAAATGAAAATGAATTATCCTTGGTTATATATAGGCCTATTTAACTTCTTATAGTATATATTTGTATAAATTTAACCAAAGAAGAAAACGTGAAACAAGATGGATTTAAAACTCTGTCTGATTTAAGAGTCAATAATTCGGAACTTAGGCCTAAGAAATTTTTTAAAGTTAGGCTTCATTGAATCTAATCAAACTTGTTACTAACCAAATATAATTTCGTAAAGTAGCTCTTTTAAGGAGATAAATTATGTTTTAAAGGATTGCTAGGCTATTTAACCATATTATTATGTTAAGAAATTCTTTTCACCCTACATGACATGTTTTCTAAACATATTATAGACTTATATGCATTATTATTTGATAACTGCTCAATATTTGAAAGAAATGTTTGAACCTACAACTGTTTCTTAAAAATTTACGCTATAGGGTCTAGTAAAATATGTTTATGTGAAAAGTTGATATAAAAAAATGTATTCTTCAACAATTTTAAAACATAACACTAAAATACTCAGACAGAAAATCCTTTAATACCTAAAGTGTTAACCAAAGTTCCTTAATAGAAACGTAATTTTAGGTTAGGAAATTATATTACAAAAATTATATTTGTGAATGCAATATTACACAAATATCGTAGAAAAATTAACACAAGTCCAATGAAACCCAATCTTAAAGAAATTAGGTAATTGTCTATTTTACTGGAAACCCTCGTTTCTTTCAAATGTTCTGAAGAACCCCATTTTAAATACATAGAGAGGAAATACAACCAATCATACCTTAAAGTGTTATCATAGTGATTATTATATATAACAAAATCTAACAGCTGACCAATGTAATAAAAAACACAATTTTTTTTAGGTTAGAAAAGTATATTACAACATACATTATTTTTGTGTGCAAACGATTTCTTCTATGAATTCAATGTTATACAAATATCATACAAACTCAATAAAATGATGTAAAAATAATGTTAAAGAAATTCCGTAATTGTCTATTTTACAGGAAACCCTCGTTTCTTTTAAATGTTCTGAAGAACCCCATTTTAAATACGTAGAGAGGAAATACAACCAATTATACCTTAAGTGTGTTAACATAGTGATTATTATAACAAAAATTAACAGCTGACTAAATTAAATAAAACGCTATTTTAGGTTAGAAAAGTATATTACTACAGAAATTAATTAACAATTTTTTATGAATTCAATGTTGCGCCAATATCACACATAGATGAATACAAACGCAATAAAATGATGTAAAAATAATGTTAAAGAAATTCGGTAATTGTTTATTTTACTGGAAACCCTCGTTTCTTTCAAATGTTCTGAAGAACCCCATTTTAAATACATAGAGAGGAAATACAATCAATCATACCTTAAGTGTTAACATAGTGATTATTATTTATAACAAAAACTTACAGCTGACTAAATTAAATAAAACGATATTTTAGGTTAGAAAAGTATATTACTACAGAAATTAATTAACAATTTTTTATGAATTCAATGTTGCGCCAATATCACACATAGATGAATACAAACGCAATAAAATGATGTAAAAATAATGTTAAAGAAATTCCGTAATTGGCTACTACAGGATTTTAAATGTTTAGTAGAAAGACTGAGGCATTTTTTTTCAATTCAATTCGGATATAATAGTATTAGACTAGGCCTATATACAATTACCATTTTCTCAATGTTATCGTAATTTCATACTTTAATACAGATTGCAATAATATATTCTCTGTAAAGGAAGACCACAGGGTATTAAATTGAGCTCGAGGTCCAGACATGTTGAGGATCCATTGCCGCCAACATGTTAGATCTTAGGGCGGCGTGGTAAAACCTTTTTTCTAATTACTTTCTTACCCTTGAAGCAAAACGAAGCAGGTAGGCCTACCCCTCCTCGTATTGACAAAGAAACATTCCGCCATTTCATTTAGTTTTGTCGGCGTCTTGAGAATCATCCAGTGGTGTGCAAGCACCTTTTTGCCACTTTTTTTTTGTGGGATTGTAATTTGGTTCTCACATACGTAGTATAGAAAAAGCTATGTGAAGGGTCAAAAATCGTCGATTTTTTTGCGGATACTTTTGGGTTACACTGAGTTCAAAAACCGCGGATTTTAGACCGATGTCTGTGTATCGTAAATGCAGTAATCTACAGTTTAAACCTGTGTACCGATTTTAATCAGATTTGGTATATTGGAAATATTGGTTATATCTCGATTTTCATTTTTATTTAACTCAATATTTAACGGTACATATGGGATAAGCACATAAGTACGATTTTATAAAATCGGATTTAAAGATTTGATCAAAGTTTTCGCAAGTGTAATCTCCAAGCACTAAAAGAAAACGTATTGATTTCATCTCTACAAAAATGTCGGTTGAGTTGTCGGTAAAAAAACCAAAAAATATCAGCAATGAGACTGTTATATATTATTTATCAATGATTAATGAACGGAATTCCTGTGTAAAAAATATTACTGTTTAAAAAAATCAACATTGTTGTAAAAGCTCGATTTGAGTCAAATGTAATGACGCTGATTATGGCGGAAATAATAGGAAGCTTGGTTTGGTTATTTGATTTTCTGCTATTTAAAATACATGGAGAGAAAATACAACCATTATTGTTCATACCTTAAGCACGTTGCCATAGTGATTATTATAACAAAAACTAACAGCTGACTTAATTAATAAAAAACACGATTTGAAGTTAGAAAAGTAGTATACTGTAGGCTAATATAATTTTTTTGTTAACAATTCTTCTATGAATACAATTTTATACAAATAACGTACAAACATGAACACAAACGAAATAAAATGCTTTAAAAATAACCTTTAAAAAATTCTGTAATGTTACAAGAAACTCTCGTCTTTTTTAATGTTCTGAAAAATTCCAATCCTAAATACATGGAGAGAAAATACAAACATGCATACCTTAAGCTAGGTTAGGTTCGTTTCCACAAACATTAACATAAAGGAAATAAAATGCTGTAAAAATAATATTTAAAAAATTCTGTTTAATGTCTACTTTACAATCCATCGATTTTATAAAATGTTCTGAAAAATTCCATTCAAAATATATGGAGAGAAAATACAATCATTTATGAATTTAGCGCTATCTAATAAAATTAAATTAGGTTAGGTTAATTAAATAAAGTTAGCGCTTATATACAGGTTTTTGTTTTTTTTTCAAAGAAAGCATCAATGGTTCATTTTCATTTAACCATAACAACTACCTAAGTAACATTTTTGTGGACGATTAATTTTGTGTCATTTTTTATTTAGTAGGTGGTTGAGTAAGAAAGTTTGTGCAATGTTTTTGCACCTTTTATTTTACAATCAATATATAGTTTTACATTATTTTTATAATAGCTATCTATTTCATCTTTTAAACTTATACAGGAAAGAGGGAGTAACCCTAATCATGGACCTAAGGGATTACCTACTACAATATATGGTGAAGGGTTTTGTGTTAAGGTGTACTATTTTATACTTTTTTCATCATTATGTGGTATGTTTTCTGTTATTTTCAATTTTTTTTTTTACTATGTGAAGATATATAAAATAGTAAGAATAGTTTTCATACTAATTCGCTTTAATTTATTGCTAATGAAATGAACTACTACTGACGTTTTATATGGGTAGGCCTATATAATATGTTTTTGTAGTTTGAAGGGTAAACAATGATTATATTAAATTTACTCATAAACAGTTAGAACGATTTCAATAATTTTTTTCTCCAAATAAAGCCTCTGTTTAGTTCATCCTTGTAGTATAGTTTTAATCAAGTAAAGCCAATATTCGTGGAGTAGACAAGTGCAAACGAATGAACCCATTTTTAATGAAATTTGGTGTAAAAGTATATTTATACAATACTTGTAGGGGTTTTAAAAGTTTTTTGATAATTGAAAATTTGGGGTATCTCAATAAAACTTAAATACTTTGATTTTTCAAAACCGGCTCTATTGTCAAAATTAGATTTATTTATAAACGACCGTAGCGATTTTAATCAATCTGCTCTAAACGAAATTCCCCTCCCCTGTTAAAACAGTATTGGTTGCTATTTACCCAACAGGTTTTTGTCAAATAATGAGAATGAAACAAGGACTCATTTTTCAAGTTCGTTTTTAAATCAGTTTAAAATTAATTTGGATACAATTTTAGTAAAATATGACGGTAAAAACAAAACCAGACGAAAAGCTGAGTTTAAAATAAAAGTAAAGTTTCCGATGAAGTGAAATCTAAATGAAACTAGACCGCCAAGAGTTTGTATATATTTTTGTTGTTGTTTAAAGGTGAAAAACTTTTCAGTCATAATCGCCTTAAGAAGAAAAAGAAAATAGTTTAGAATCAAAACTACTAGCCTTCGTATAATGTAATAATGTCAGCGTCGGAAAAGATCAAGATTTGATCAAAAGTGACCTGGTAGAAAAGGCGAAAGGGAGAGATCTAACACAAGACTACATGAAAAAATGTAGATCCAGATCGGCCCTTCGGGATTGCACCGTAATCACTGTGAGTGAGGAACTGATGCAATTTATACAAATAAAAACTACTAACGCCATTTTCAAATGTGTAATAATGTATTTTTATAATGTAGCCTACGAAGTATTCATTGAAACGTCGTCTTTTTAAAATGAAGTATTCTGTAAAATTGAGTTTTTTCACTGATGACTGATTTTCTAATGTAACTAATTTCAAGTGAAGTTATCTTTAAATTAATTAAATCTCTACAGCCAATTAAATTTATCGATTTAACTGTTCATCACTAGAAGGTTTAAGGAATCAATTAGTGTACATTTACTATATCCTTTTCCTGATAAAAGTGTTAAACATGTCAGCCTAGAAGTGAAAGTCATAAATACACACATTCAAACAACTGTCATCTGTTTATTCTCACCTAAAATCAGATAAAAAGGGTTGTTTGTTGTTCTCCCTAGTTTAGGGGAGGGTTAAGCAACAAGTGTCAAGGTCATAGAAGGGGTTGTATATTGTTGGGAGGGTGATACTACATGTATCTAAAGTTCTATTGTGACTATGCTATTAATTTTCAAGTCAAGCATACTCTTATAGAAATAAACGTACATAGGTTATTGAAATGGGTTATAATCCAAAATATACAGTTTTCAAGTTAAAATAAACAGTAAACAAACATTCTTACAAACCAAATATAAACAAAACAAAATAGGAAATCATATTTTTTTCCAAAAAATGCCAACGTGTATTGATTTTGGTATTTTAAATTTACTGGACAAACCGAATTTTCAATTAAGCCCAGATTTGTACATTGGTTTATGCCACAAACCTAAAATTTTACCGAAAATGCGATTTAATAGCCGATTTTGAGATATTTTCCTTTATAAAAATCCCAAAAGTTATAGTTTGATTGGTGTAGCTCGTGTATCACTGATGAGGACGACCTTGTCGTTGAAACGCGTCTGATACTTAGGCGTATTTTTTGTGAGAATTGTGTTTTGTGTGTTTGTTATACTGTATATTTTACTTTTTTTTTAAATTGTGTTCTTTTCTACTTCTTTAGTGATAACTCCAAAATATTTAGTTTTGAAAAGATGCGGATCTGTACATTTCGTTTGTATTTTTAGGGATTACATTATAGTTAAATTTTGTCAAATTCCAAATTGTTTTGAGAAAATAAAACGATTACATCAGGTAGGCTAAAGGAATATCACAAAATTTACCTTTGAAAATATTAATACATTAGAGCTAGGCCTATCTATAAACCAACAAATTTGGTGTAGCCTACCTGTTTGGACTATAAATCAATTTATTTTGCAATTGTTTTTCTAGATTACATATATGAGAAAGGAAAAACAACCCAGTAATAGGCCTTCTAATTTTCTTTAAATAGTAATACAGTATAGGCCTAGTTTAATATCTTTACAAATTTTCCCTGAAAACATAAATTTAAGTTATGGGAATAATTTTTGAAAAAATATTAGAACTTGGTTCTACATTTTAATTTTTGAAGTATGTGGGGTTACTAAGTTATAGGCTTAAATCTTACTTTATTACATTTAAATATCCTCCTTTTACAGTAAATTACACTTTACATGAATATACTAATAATAACTTAATCATCAATAAATAAATATTTAAAAAATACCTCGGGGAGAAAATTTGGCAATCTTATTGTCTTGCCAGATTTGGTTAGTTAAATAAATAAAAATAGGAAAATAAATGCCGTAGAAATAACTACAAAAACCCTGGTATGACGTAAAATTAGATAAATAATAATCAACACTTTTTTAAAAATATAAATCGAAGCAGTATAACAAACTGTATTAAAATATTTACAATAATCAAACAATATTCTTAAGGAATATTTACCTTTATATCGGGAATTCTAAAAACAACTGGGCACTAATACCATTTAAAAGAAGTTAATCGACCATGTTGGAATTCATTTTGAATAGTGTTTTAAATTAATATTAAAATTAATATTAAAATTAATATCCTAATGTTTCTCTTAGATTATTTTACCTGAATGTAAATTATTTATTTCTAATTTATATATGAGTAAATCATTGTCATTTTTGTGGGGCAGCAGGTAATTTACTTACGTGTACATAGGTCTAGTGAAAATGAATATAACACATTTTAAACCTGTATACCGTATGATTTTTAAAAAATTTGAGTTATGATCATTTTAAAACAAAAATAACTAATATTAACTAAATATTATTTATCTTTAAATATATCTACTATTTATTTTATAAAATTGTTTGGAATTAACATTTAATTTCACGTATATTAAATTAAAAATCCTATTACATATCCGTGTAAACTATTATCGACTAAGATATGGTTAAGATTTTCATTTGACGGCCGTTAAAAATGTCATTTTTTTGTTAATTACTATGTAGCTTTATGTCTTATTTGTTAGCGGTAAGGAATGTACCTGGAGCGGCCAGATCTAGCATTCCTCGACTCGGGCTGGTCCAACACCCTGACTTGTAGAGCCCACGCCGCCGCAGACTCTGGCGAATTAGAATACTCAGCATCAGTCGAACGTGTAGCGATTCCGGTTCATTTCTATTCCATTGTTTGGTGTTAGGTTTTTGTCATTTTTAGACCGATCTTTTGGGAATGTGTTTTATATTTTAGTTTACTGCCTCTTCAATTTAGTAAAGAGTTGTTACATGAAAAATACTGACGTTTGTTTTGGAGATTTTAACGCGGGTGTAAAACAGTAGGCTAAATCCTTGATATTAAAAAAAAATCTTTCTTTCTAAAAGAAGATTTGGTGTTGTAAATTTAGGCCGATCTTTTCCCAATGGATTTTATAATTTAATTTAGTGTGCCTATAATTTAGTAAACTTTTGTATATAAAAATTACTGTCGTTCGATTTGGAGTTTTTAACGCGGGAGTAGTAAAGAAGGCTAAATCCTTGGCATTTTAAAACTTTTCTTTTTGTTCAAAATAAGATTAGGTTTTGCGAATTTATGCCGCTCTTTTAACAATGTTTTTTATATTTTAGTTTATTGCTGCTACAATTTAATAAAAGTTGAGTTTGAAATATATATACTGTCTTATGTTTTGGAGATTTCAACGCGGGAGTAGAACACGTTCCTTTCTTTTCAAAATAAAATGGATTATTTATAAACGTGTTTAACGTTTATACAATTTGTATTTGTATATACGATTTCATAAATATATTATTTAATTGTGAAAATGTCAAGTTAGTGGAACAGTAGGTTTATACACGTGAAATTTTGTAACTTCCCTTTCTTTTAGAAATAAAATAACTCATATAACTAACATTTAGGTAACAACTTTATATGCATAGGACATACATATAACTACACGAGTTTTAAAACACGTTAAGTTAACTTTAGAAAGGAAGGTTTCTTTGTAAATAACAAATATTAATATGATGCTAGAGTAGGCCTACTCCATTTCACAATTTTAAACGGTCCTTTCTTTTTAAAATGAAATAAAATATGCAAAAATATTATATGTAGCCTATACATGAATATGTAAATTTAGTTAATTTCGAAAAAAAATATAAATGACAAATTATGAATATGACACTGGAGTAAGCTTGACCAATTTAACATTTTGTACCATTCTTTTCTTTTTTTTTTTTTTAAAGTAAAGTATTTACAAAGATATCAAATAATTTTATTTATTTGTACAGATTTATATATTCGTTGGTTAATTTTGAAAATAAGGACATATTTGAAAATAATTTGTAGGCTTAATTCATTTTATATAAACTTTCCTTACTTAAAAAAAAATAAAGTGAAGTAGCCTATTTTGAAAGTTATGTAACAAATTTATATGATTTTACATGTTTGTAAATACTTTAGTTAATTTTAGAAATGAAAGATATTCACATTATAATAAAAGATTATTTTAATTTTAAAACCAATACAAGGATGCTTAATAAATAAAGAACTATAAGTTAACTTATAACTTAACATAAAATCTCCATGTTATTTCACAAATGCACTCTTACATTCAATTACATTCTTTAGGTTTATGAATGATTAGGTTTTACCATATTTTTTAATATCTACAGTTCTAAAGAAAAAGAAGAAAAAGGAAAAGATATATAAAGCACTACTTGTAGCACAAAATACTGTATGGCTACATATACAGTATAAAGTATATACATGGATACTTTTGAACATAAATATTAGTCTGTAACATTATTCATTAATTGTATAAAATATAAAGTAAAATTAAACAGTATAAACTTTAAAATGAAGGTAAATTCACACATTACTTTAAAAGTAATTCAATGCTTTCCATTTATGAACAGCCACAGTTTTAAAGCATTTCCTAAATTTTAAATGCTAAAATATTGAATATTGCTAATTCCTATTCATAAAAGATTTGTTTGAAGTCGTAATTTATTGTGGCAGTAAACAAACGTTTGTATAAATGGATTAGGCCTACTGTTCTACTACCGCGTTAAAGTCTCCAAAACAAATGTAGCGTTTTTTATGTAAAATAGAAATATCATAGATTGCAGACATAGGTTTAAATATTGAATTCTACTTATAGATTCACAATTTTATAGACTAACCTTTGTCTTTTTTCTTTCAATACTAAGGTTATTTTCAAATAATCTCTTTAGCGAAGAAATAAAAAGTTACCATGTTTTTAGAGTAGTGAATTAATTAAAAAGATGATTGGAAATTTACCTAGTAGAATTTAAACATACGTCATCAAAGAAAGAACAAAAGTTCATAAAAACAAAGGTTATATTTAGTTTAATATATGAGTTGTGAATATTTTCAATGAAATAAGATTATTAATAATCTCGTTTGAGATTCGTTTTTTTTTTTCAAATACAGTCAAATATATCAAAATATTTAATTCAATTTGAATACAAATATGCCAAGCAAACTTTCCAGACTACATTGTTTTGTTTTAATTTTTTAGTAGTGTAAATATAATATAAAATTAGAGATTCACCTTTTGATTTTTTAAAATTTATTTTATTTCAGTTTCTTGCAAAGCTCTACTATATTGTTAGACTAAATATATAAGCACAATTTAATTTCTAGTAATAAGTAAATACTAATAATGGATATAATAACTTATTATGTGGTTAAATCCTTGAAGAAAATAATGGCTTTCGTGAGTAAAGGAATAAAATTGTAACATGATAATCTAATTTATTTCGTATATAACAAAAATTCAACCGAAAGCCAGAGCTTTTATTTCCGTAAACCACTAAACAACATTTTTTTCGAATACATAAATTATAGAAATTAAATTTAAATTTTAACAGTACAAGGCCTTTACGTCTTAACAAATAATAATAAACAAATAAATAAAAAAAACTTAATATTTACTTCGAATATAAAAATTGCTGTAAGCTTGTCTATTTGAATGAACTATTTTATTATTCAATTTATTGTCTTACAATGACCTATATATACATTGTATATATATATATACAATATATATATATATATATATATATACTCAAATTACAAAATAATTGAAAAGTTATTTTGTGACAGGTATCAACTTTAATTATTGAAGAGAGTGGGTGGAAAAAAAATTAACAGAACGGTAGCTGATTGTTTTTTATCTAAATCTATTAACATAACTTTGGCTTAAAAAAAAAAGGATTTAGAAAAAATATTAATCTCACAAAAATGCTTACTTAAGAAAACCCATTTATTGCTATCAAATGACGTTGGTCATTTATAAAAAACCGACGTATTTATAAGGTAAGCAAATATAACCTATTAATGAACAAACGTGGAAACAATTACTACCACAAAGTTATACAAAAAACCTCAAAATCGAAAAAGTAACGTGATTTTTTGTACGTTAAAAGAGAAGACTGTAAAAAAAATAAACAATTTTCTCTACCAAAAGGTACAAAATTCAAAGGTACAAAAACTTGTTGAAAAACCATGGACACTATTTTTTATTTATATAAAGCCTTAACTTGCTTCGCTAATGTTGTAAACCATTCGGAAAATGATTGAAAATTAATGATAATGAAATTAATATTTCATGAGAAACATAGATAAGTTTAGGTTTAATTCCGCCATTTTGTCTTCGTCGAGTGACTTTAAAATGAGGTGTTATAAGGTTCTGTTTTACCATTTGTATTCAATTGACCTATTACATTATGTAGAGGGAGGGGGGGTTGAAAACCTAACAGAAATGTAGGATATTGATTATTCTCATTATAGAGAGTACAAGCTTGGCAATCCTGAAGGAACCCAGCTGGAGCTACGTAGTCGTTGGTTAGATCCCTTTATTTTATCTTTCGTATCAGGTCTATTTGAGCAAATCTTCTTCTTTTCGAATGTGATGTTATTAGAGTATTCGAGGGTCTTTATTTTATGTTCTTTTCTTCCTATTTTCATAAGACGGTGATGAGGTTTTTTGCCTTTAAACAACAACAATATACCTGGCTTTTATTAAGGGGGGGGGGTTAAAAATCACCTTTTCATTTTAACCATATCTTTATGTGTTTAACACTGTTATCTTTTACCGGTAATAATCCTCCAAGTATGAACTACTTAAAAAATAATATTTGAATAACTTTAATCTTCCTATATTTTCTCATCAATGTATGCTAGATGAATCTAGTTGAGAAATATGATTCTGTGTTAAATGTCAGGAAACTGATTATTTAACATATCTATGATTAAATGAAAGGATTGTCAATGCCATGAATATTAATAGAAAGCCAGAAGAGTGCCAACGTTTTATAGCTTAACATTTATATATTTACAAATTTTGGATAATTTCCAATGTTGTCTATATATTGGAGACTGTAGAAATATTTATTCTGTATGACATCTATGTCTCTTCTTACTCTTCTATGTAAATAAAATTCAGTAGGCATTGCGTTGCTGAGTTTATTATAGGTGAAAAGTACAACATAGATTCTATTATAACCTAAGTTTTAAACATTTTTCACTAGCTACTCATGACGTTAACTCGGTCATATCTCGTAACTATACAAATATCACACTTTTTGAGATCACATTCGAAATTACATTTTTTGACAATAACTTCGAGGAGAGTTTCTTTTGATACCTTTACTTGCAGAAATCAAATCTCTAAATTTTTATTTAATTTTGTGTCTTATAGGGGAGTTGAATAACTCGAGATATGGAAGAAAAAAAAACTCTTTAAATGTCCGCTATTTTAATATTTTAAAATTTCAATAGAGTTCTATATGTAGTCCCATATACTAAATCTTATGTTTCTCTTCATTTTTGTGTGGGTTATTGTGTTTACGTAAAGATTACGAAGGACGATTTATTAAAAAAAAAAAACAATAATAAATTTATTGTTATTATTACAATAACGGTAACAAAACAGGAGTCAAAATATTTTGCAATAACTTATTCCATACTTCGCAAAGAAAAAATGAAAAACACCCTCTTAGAAGTGAATAAGTTATTCCAAAATATGGTGCAAATGTTGAATCATATATTGAGACAGGTTACAAGGTAGATATAAGTTAAAATAACATTTTTGTCCATCGTTTTTTGTTTTTTTTTTGATGTTTGCGACCTATTTTTATTCAAGATATTTCCCTTCTTTTTATAGGACGCCGACACTGAATTTAATATCGCCTTTTAGAAATTTGCTTTAAATATTCACCATCTCAACATAATTCCTCCACAGGACAGAGCATTTAGTCAATAAATACAGGTGAAAACAGGAGTTGGTCAAAAGAAAACATATAAGAGAGATGGAATAAAGGGATCTAACCCAAAACTACATGACAAATATGTTTTATAAATATTTATACAACACTGTCTAAAGTTAATTGAAATTATAATTAAGCTATTTAACTTGATATTATTAATGTGGTCGGAATTTGTGTATACAACTCTAATACATGGCCTTTCGAGAGTATAAATCAACTCCCGTTATCAAAGTGATAAACTTACAGCATAAAATTGAAAACACTAACATAGTCTAGTAGCCTAGGGGCATGTTGGAAACGAAAACTATATCTATAACCTTGCATATATTTATACACGCAATTCCTGTACTATAAGAAACAAGTCGTGGACGCCATCCGGGTACTTACCCAACCCGATCATACAATGTACTACAAGCAGATCCTTTAACTGTATGCCCTGAAATGGGTTTATTAGGACTTGTAGGTAATGTTAAATTGTATTGTTAGGTCAAGGGGTCTTGTACAGTTGGGTAAGTTTGTTTAAAAGAGTTGTGACAGGTTGTATGAAGGACTTGATTGTGTATCACTGCTTTCTTGACTTCGGCTAGGTCCTAACGGGTATAAATATCTGTAGGCGCATACATTCATTACGTTCGTGTCGGTGCCGCTGCCTTTGTAAGATTAAGGATTTTACATTTTCTTGGGAAGTCTGATATCGAAATTCCATTTTTAACAATTCCTTATTTGTCATCTTAGAGAGATGGGATTGGTACCTTTACTTGCAGAATTGAAATCTGAAAAACGTATCTAATTTATTGTGTCGTAAGTTGAATAACAAAAGAGATATGAACAAAAAATATTTAATGGCTGCCATTTTGACATTTTTCTTTCGATTTTTCTGAATTGCAATAGGGTTCTATTATGAGCACTCCTGTTGTCTCCTGTACCAAATTGCGTGCGCATATCTTAAGTCTTGCGGGTGCTATCATTTTTATGTAGAAATTTCAACAAAAATAACTTTTTTCAGTTTCCTGAAGCGCGAAGAACAGAAAAAAACGGAGGTCCGAAATTTTTGATTACCAAACATACCCTATACTTCAGTTAGTAAAAGTAGGAACAGCAAATATTTATTTTCACTGTAATTCGTGTTTATATAACAACATCGTGAGTGATTTGAACGCTCGCATATAGTAACAGTTCGCACAGTATTATTGTGAAATACACGTTATCATCTTCACAAATGTAATTTGTGTTTATATAGAAATATCGTGAGATATATCAACGCTCGGATAGAACAGTACGCACAGTATTATTGTGAAATACACGTTATCATCTTCACAAATGTAATTCGTGTTTATATAGCAATATCGTGAGATATATCAACGCTCGGATAGAACAGTACGTTCAGTATTATTGTGAAATACACGTTATCATCTTCACAAATGTAATTCGTGTTTATATAGCAACATCGTGAGTGATATCAACGGTCGGATAGAACAGTACGCACAGTATTATTGTGAAATACACGTTATCATCTTCACAAATGTAATTTGTGTTTATATAGCAATATCGTGAGATATATCAACGCTCGGATAGAACAGTACGCACAGTATTATTGTGAAATACATGTTATCATCTTCAAAAATGTAATTCTTAACAATCATGATATCACTATAGATAAGAATGAAGGAAGGAAACACGAAGCTTCTTAAATAATATGTTACACAAGACAATAAACATGAAGACGGATAACGACGGCGTAAATTTACGAAACGTCAGTAGTAGAACCGATTGTATGAATGAAAAATTAATGACAAGGGTGAAAATTCTTCAGATGACTTACGGCTTCACCCAATCATCGCAGTTCATCTTAAAACACCTCAGCCCCACAACTGTTGGAGAGTCTATCGGTCGGCCCGATCTCAAGTCCTCACCTCTCCCATATGTTCACATCTTTTGGTATATTCATTAATTATTTCGTCAAAGTTAATTATTATTTGGGTTGATTTAAATACTATAATTTAGTGAAATATTTGTATTTATGTAAGTAGCCTATATGGAAAAATATTTGATTTAAAAAAATATAAATATTTTATTTTTCATACTTTATTATCAGCTATAGGTTTGAAAACCGATTACTTTAAATGCGATTTCATGAAAACTGTTCTTATTTTTTGTATAAGGGAAGAAATATGCTTCATTCTACATATTGTCTTATCCACCCGTTCACAAAAGCAAATGACCAATTCATTATCAAAAAACGTTAGTTTACTAGTTATCAGTTAAAATGTGAAATTTACAGAATACAAAATTTTCTAAAATATATAAGCTGTTTCCAAAAATCGTTGTAAACATATTTAATAAAATGCTTAATTTTTTATCTAGTTTATTTTAACTGTAAATGATAATGAGTTGAAATTATTCATGCTTATAATGTTATTAAGGCCCAATTTAAGAAAAGTAATAAATATTTTTCCTTTACTAATTTCAAAATGGAGGCTATTTAAATCGTTTAACGTCGAATATCTCAAAACCGTTAATTTTTATAAAATATTTTTCCTTTTTTAAGGAAAAACAAAATGTTGTTTTTTTAAAACAAATCTTTTTGTAGCCTAAAAAATAACTGAGGTAAGTGAACAACCGTTTCAAATGCATGGATCTTTGCGTCTTTTTATGGACTTTCAAATTATTTTCAATATCCGTATGGTTGTCGTTAAAAATTGTAGTTTTTTCTTACAAATATTTTATAAAATTATTTTTTTTTAGCTATTCAACATTAAAAGTTTAAATAGCTGTCATTTTAATATGTGAAAAGGAAATCAGTTGATTATTTGTTTAAAATTGTACTTTTAAGTAGAATGCAAAATTTCAACTCCATATCATGCACCGTTAAAAATATTTGATTTTTCGTTAAAAAAACAAAATGGCGGCTGAATAGAAAACTAATCATTTTAAGAAATATGTTTATGTAAACTTCTTGATTGATTTTTACGTCCTGAAGTTTTGAAACGATTTTTGAAACTCTGTATATTTAAATAGAGCTTGAACTTGCTTCGCTTGTTGCATAAACTAACCTAAAATATAAATGAATTTATTACATAGATTTTTTAATAAAGTCAGTCTAGTTTAATTTTAATATTTTATAATTAATGTTTAACTTTAAGATTCGTGTTATTACAGATTTGGCAAATGCTTCGGGTCATTAATCTTATAAAAGAACATTAAAAAGAGCTGTTATTGTGACAAGAACACAAAATTATGTTGAGTATTGTTTTCAAACATTCCATATTATTACTAGTCCACCCGTTTCGGTGTACCGTCATCTTCACCGAGAGAGAGAGAGAGAGAGAGAGAGAGAGAGAGAGAGAGAGAGAGAGAGAGAGAGAGAGAGAGAGAGAGAGAGAGGGGGGGGAGAGAGAGCAACGCCAAAACACGCAACTAAATAATGTGACAAGGCTAGGAATGCTGAAAATTATACTAAACATAATGACGTTAGTTTTAGCAGAAATTTAGAATAATGAAAACTAAAAACTTTCCAAAACAAACACTTTAATAACGAAACTACGTTTTGAGGAACAAGAGGTAAAATTTGAATTTAGCAATCTCTTGTTAGATCGATTACAGCCACTATCGAAAATTTGATCAAAATCAGTTGGTACAATATTGAGACACATTAGATTTATCAGTTTCAACGATATCGGTTTGTAATTTTCATAAATACAGTGAACAAGAAATTTTGTTTCTATATTGTTTGAAATTGGTGCGAGATTGATTTAAACAATGTTTTTGGATTATTAATTTAAACAAAATACTACCCGTATAATAAATATTTATTTAAATAAAATACACGGCCTCAAGCTATGTATCGGGCATCGAGCGCCAAAACCTCGGTTCTAAAAGAGGTTGAAATTAGTGACCGAAGCTGGCAGGACCGCTACCTGGAGCCCTCAATTGAGGCCATTTAGTGCGTCTTGTAAACATCACGTGTTTTTAATATCTTACTTGTCCAATCTTACATAGACAAGCGTTGTCAAATGAACAATGAATTCTACTCGTAACTGATTTTTTTTTACTGTTATTAAGTAATTCAAAACCGAAGAGATTTTATGTATGAGAAGGGATTGTTTGATCTTGAGAATATAATTGGAGAGTGTTTTAATTTCTAAAAAAACGACTCTGAAGATTTGTTATATTGTAGCTCTTAAAAACACTTCTTTGTTCAATATTTGATTTTAATTCCTGAAGTTACCATGAAAAGACAAACTGAGTTAGTATACAGGGTGCTTCAAAAAATACACGGCATTATTTCGTAAATTGATTCTGGAAGTAAAAACATAAAAACTTCATCGAATTTTTATGTATGCTTATTGTTCAAATCCGAAAATGTTATAACCTTATAAAAAAAATGAAGAAAAGGGCATAAAATAAAGACTCATAGTAGTAGAACACTAAAGCGTCAGGGTAAAAAGAGAACAAGAGTTTGTCAAGAGAAGCTCGATAAGAAAGATTAAAGATAGAGAGATCTATATCAAGATTACATGAAAATTGTGTTGATCTGGCTAGATAGCCACGCTAAAAGATGTAGGCTATGTCAAATGTATGTCAGAAAGCGCTTCATTTTAGAGTTGCAGTTTCAAGAATTAAACCAAAATATATTGTAATTCTTACGTACCACATTAAGGAACAAATATGTGTTTTTGATGTAGAAATTTGAAATAAAATAGGTTGCGAAAATGTACTAGCGGATACTTCAAAGAAAGTTAGTCTAAAATAGAAAAATTGTCGAAAAAACATAATTTATCTTACTTTTGGCGTACAACAACATTCTTAAATAAACGTTTAAAATATTTCCAAAAAAGTAGAAATGTTTTAATTCTGGGAAATTTGCTGTTTTACAAAAAAAAAAAAAAAAAAAAAAAAATACTTGTTTTAGTTCCTTTACGTCATAGGGTGGCAGAGATACTTATTGTGGTAAAAAACTTGAAAATATATTTTTTTTTGATAATTTACTTCAACACACAAGAGTTCAATTTGAACATGATATTTAATTAATTAGAACATACTATTTGTTGATCAAGTTTCTTGTACGTATTTTTCTGTATGAGCACAGTATACCAAATTTCATGTTCTTATCTCATTGCTTGTGGCTGATTAAGGTAATGACGGCTTGTCGAAAATAAATTAAGATCAGTCAAAAACTGAAATCGAAATGTTTTTGATTATCAAACTTGTCCTATATTTATTTATTTATTGCCTTTTTTTAAAGGCGTAGCTAGGAGCCAAGGTTCTATCTTCCACTTAGCCTCATCAAAGTAAAACAAAATACAAAAGGTTATATTGAAAACTAGAAAACTAGTTGTTTTCAGTTAGGAATTTAAACAATATGAAATGGTTATTCAAATGTAGTTATTCAAAATAAAAATTAAACATATGTTAAGATGTGATCGTAATTTTGTGATTTTTTTTTCTTGTGACAAATATCACAAATTTTTAATTGATGAAAACACATAAAAAAGGATCGAGTTTTTGTCAAAATACGCAAACACGCCAAATTGTATTGAAATTGGTCGACACGTTTTGGATGTACATCAACATATAGGTACAACATATTCCAGACGAATATAATTCCAAAAAACCACTTATTTGGGAGCACATAACCCGTACACATCGAGATTGTATCTCATAACATTCTATACGGGTAGAAACAAATGAAATCAGACACAACCGGAAATGAATCCAAGAGTTCGATGATTGGATTGGACACCACTGTAGCTTCCGCTTTATGGAATACACGAGTTTTGGAATTACTCCAAGTCGAAACGTGAACTGATCGAGTCGTTATTCATTCTACACTTTGCCAACAGCTGTCCATCTAAGACGGGATTTCATCAATTGAATATAATGAGGTTAAACGTTGAGTTTAAGAAGAGATTCTTTCCCTCGAAAGAGCGATGGTCAAAAGCGCATGAATGATATGATTACTATTGATGCACTGTTTGTTTTTATAAAAACTGTAATAAAGGGGGGGGGGGTTAGTCTGGAATTGATTCCGAGCCTTTATTACTCGACGGTTATTACATCTTGCTATGTCCCACGATACACTAAGACTAATAATACGAAAATATAATATTTTAAACAGCTTCAAAATTTTTATGTGCAAATACAATAATTACTGCATTACTTTTCGAGTATTTAATATGTTACATTTATAATTACTTTCTTTATAATCCTTTCCTCAGGTTAGGTTAGGTTAGGTGTAGTTAGGTTAGGTGTGGTTAGGTTAGGGTGGGTTAGGTTAGGTGTCGTTTGGTTAGGTTAGGTTGGATTAGGCTTGGTTAGGTTAGTTGTGGTTTGGTTAGGTTAGGTTAGAAAGGGTTAGGCTTGGTTAGGTTAGGTGTGGTTAGGTTAGGTTGGGTTAGGCGTGGTTAGGTTAGGTTAGGTGTGGTTAGGTTAGCCGTAGAGGTGATTTTTAATATTTCTACTTTTCGGTTTGAATATCTCGATTTAAACGACTGACAATATTTTGGGACCTTTGTCGGCATTACAACACCACGAAAAAATATTACTTTTCGAGTATTTAATGTGTTACACTTATAATGACTTTCTTTACAATCCTTTTCTCAGATTAGGTTAGGTTAGGTGTGGTTAGGATAGGCGTGGTTAGGTTAGGGTGGGTTAGGTTGGTTAGGTTAGGTGTCGTTTGGTTAGGTTAGGTTAGGTGTGGTTTGTTTAGATTAGGTTAGAATGGGTTAGGCTTGGTTAGTTTAGGTGTGGTTAGGTTAGCTTAGGTTAGGTTAGGTTAGGTTAGGTTAGGTTAGCCATAGAGGTGATTTTTAATTTTTCTACTTTTCGGTTTGAATATCGCGATTTAAACGACTGACAATATTTTGGGACTTTTGTCGGCATTACAACCCCACGTAAAAACATTACTTTTTCTCTTTGTTTAATCGAATCCGCTTCATTTGCCGTACAATTATGTTATCAACTCTAGGTTTGTCAAGAAACATCACAAATAGTTTATCCGTGCATATCAGCGGATAAGCAATAAGTCAATATGAAGATAACGTGCATAACCAACATCAAAACGTCTTTGTTCTATGTTTACTTCCTTTTATTTCCTTATTCTATATCCATTCTGTACCTACCAATACCGGTAAGATGTCAAATTAAACAGTACAAGCGTCTAATATCTTGTAAACCATGGAATCAGCAACATTCATTTCTATAGTTGTTTGGTGAAAATAACTATTTCTCTGATTAATTTATAATTGAAAAAAACAATTTATGACGGAATGAAAGAGGTTCGATTAAAAAAGTGGGGTTGAAATTTCGAAAAAGATCCTTGTTTTGCATTGAACTACACGACATTGTTTATAAAAAATACTTTTTTTTAGACTCAGGAAACTCTAGGACGCGTATATTTTCGGAAAACACGACTTCAATTTTCCTACCCTTCACTTAGGGTTGTTTTCTACTACGAAATTAAAACAACAAAAGACTTTCGCATCCCTCAGATGCTTGTCGGATAATAAGATCCCGGTAATGTTTGCAGAGACATTTTGAAACTTTGCAAGACCGCTTCTTTCCTCACCAACATTAGTTTCTCCTCGTTAAGGACAGATGGAAAGCGTAAAGATGCGCTACGACCAATAGCGTTCACAAAGAATGTAATAATTGCAACTTATCTGACCATATATGTTAACCGTACATTTAATCAAGAACCAAAGCACGGCGTATAGTTTTCTCTCTCCATCTAGGTATGGTCATACTATGTCATTTCATTCAGAAAATTTTCCCTTTTAAATGAATGAAAGTTTCATACACCCGGCCTCGATTATCGATTGTTTAGCTAGTTAATCTTCGATTGCTTAATCCAGGTTAACGATCTAGTTGTAAATATTATGATTGATTTCCTATAACGATATATCGATGTTTTTATACCGGTGAAAGTTTACTTTTTATATGTCGACACATATGTCTGTCTCATATACATACAAGTATAATTAACAACCGGTAGTTTCCATAAACAAAAACAATTAGTGTCAGGCGAAAAACATAAGTCATGTTTTTATATCTGTAACCGATAGCTTTTCCCCGGTAAACTAGTTCAATTCTTGAATAAAACTGAGATGTTTGAACTATAATTTTCTCTATTTTATGGCTGATATTATGCTTAGTTTAGTTTACGTAGAGCTAGGTAACCGTTTACTTAAATTGGGCCCTCTACTCCGTAATAACACATTGAAGGGTAGGTTGGGTTAGGTGACGAGGTTAGGTTAAGATATGTATGATTGCTTTGGGACTGATATGCTTAATTTATTTTACGTAGAGCCTGGTCACCATTTACTTAAATTGAGCCCTCTACTCCGTAATAACACAGGGAAGGGTAGGTTGGGTAAGGTTAGTATACATTAGGTTTAGATATGTATGATTGATTTGGGACTGACATCTTAATTTATTTTACGTAGAGCCTGGCCACCATTTACTTCAATTGGGTCCTCTACTCCATAATAACATAGGGTAGGGTAGGTTGGGTTAGGTTACGAGGTAAGGTTAGTATACGTTAGGTTAAGATATGTATGATTGCTTTGGGACTGATATGCCTAATTTATTTTACGTAGAGCCTGATCACCGTTTACTTAAATTGAGCCCTCTACCCCGTAATAACACAGGGAAGGGTAGGTTGGGTTAGGTTACGAGGTAAGGTCAGTATACGTTAGGTTAAGATATGTATGATTGCTTTGGGAATGATATGCTTAATTTATTTTACGTAGAGCCTGATCACCATTTACTTAAATTGAGCCCTCTACCCCGTAATAACACAGGGAAGGGTAGGTTGGGTTAGGTTACGAGGTAAGGTTAGTATACGTTAGGTTAAGATATGTATGATTGCTTTGGGAATGATATGCTTAATTTATTTTACGTAGAGCCTGATCACCATTTACTTAAATTGAGCCCTCTACCCCGTAATAACACAGGGAAGGGTAGGTTGGGTTAGGTTACGAGGTAAGGTTAGTATACGTTAGGTTAAGATATGTATGATTGCTTTGGGAATGATATGCTTAATTTATTTTACGTAGAGCTTGGTCACCATTTACTTAAATTGGGCCCTCTACTCCGTAATAACACAGGGAAGGGTAGGTTGGGATAGGTTAGTATACATTAGGTTAAGATATGTATGATTGCTTTGGGACTGATATGCTTAATTTATTTTACGTAGAGCCTGATCACCATTTACTTAAATTGAGCCCTCTACCCCGTAATAACACAGGGAAGGGTAGGTTGGGTTAGGTTACGAGGTAAGGTTAGTATACGTTAGGTTAAGATATGTATGATTGCTTTGGGAATGATATGCTTAATTTATTTTACGTAGAGCTTGGTCACCATTTACTTAAATTGGGCCCTCTACTCCGTAATAACACAGGGAAGGGTAGGTTGGGTTAGGTTAGTATACATTAGGTTAAGATATGTATGATTGCTTTGGGAATGATATGCTTAATTTATTTTACGTAGAGCCTGGCCACCATTTACTTCAATTGGGTCCTCTACTCCGCAATACTACAGGGTAGGGTAGGTATCCAACTACTGTTTATATTTTACTCTAATTCATTGATGAATGTGGTCAAAATATATGAATATTTATCAAGTTATACAAGTAATCGCCGAAGAATAAAACAATGTACTCGTTATATAAATAACTCCTTTGATATTTTTGTAACCGTATAAAACTCTTAAAACGTTTTCATTCAAATGAAAATAACGAAAACGTGATATTTTCGTTATTTAAAAAGGCTTGTTACAAAAATTGGAAACATTTCAGAAAACAGCTCAATTTTAAAGTTTTTCAAGTATATCTGTTGTTATTTCTAGTTTACAGTATATTTAAAATTTCGGAATACCGGTCAGGTTATTTACCTCTCGCACTGTTTTCAATGTCGGCCATTTTATTAATTGGTACCAACGCTAAAATTAAACTATTATTTTAAAATCAATGTTTTATATGCTAGTGTAGGCTATATCCTTACAGAGTGTCTACCAATTACGAAAATCTAAGATAAAATTTAGCAGCAAATAAAAACTTGAAACTCTAGCATAAGATAAGATAGGCAGTAGTGTAGAATAACCCAAATAAGTAATTAAATAGCCTATGAAACTTTTACTTTAATTTGTTGTCCTATATTATTATTTACACGCCCAAAACTTACATTTTTAAATTTGATTTTACAATGGGAAATATGTAAAATCGTCTCCTAGAAATGGTTCAATTGTCAAATGTTGGAAACTGTAAGCGCCTATACTCCTAAACGAGTAAGTTTGTTGATCAATAAGCGAGAATAAAAAGTCTTAGAATTTTGTACAGAATCAGAAAACAAAATTAGTGATCCTATAAAAATTAAAAAATTTCAGCCACACTATAAAACAGATTTTTAAGTTCTACGAATAAGTAACATCGACTCCTCTATTTAAAGTTTTTCTTCAATTTAAACAGTTTACAATACACCAATAAAAGAATCACTGTACGGCACGATGGCCAATAGTGCTGGGAATTTTTGTTTCTTGAAGCCCGTACGCACCCTCCTGCGCGATGATCTTTATTTTACTACTCAAATGAACGTTATACACTCTAAAAGTATACATTTTGATGGAATATTTATGAAAAAACGACCGGGAATATTCCGGAAAATAGGCGGGAAACAGTCGGGAATTTCAGTTAGCAAGTGTTATTAGACACACCGATGTTGAAGGGAACTAGTTTAGAAGATTAATTTTGGGATAAATTAAGTTTAACTGTTAAATGGAAGATAGGTTAGGTTAGATCACGTTTAAATTTCATACACGTGTAACGGTAAACTAACCTCACTTTCTTGACTTTGTCATGTATTTCTCTATTTATGGGCGAGCGCGATCGCCATATTTTTTTTCCTTATTCAGCGGTTTTTACTCTTTAAGACTATGTAAAAAAATGGGTATTACCCCGTTGTCACGCTATTTTTAACAATTACCAAACCTTTTATATACATCCTTCTGTCTACTTACAAAGAACATTAATCCTAATTTCAGAACGATTTTAGTTGCGTTTCAGTAATAATTATATCGAACATACAAACAATCATACAGATAAATTGTAAAAAAAAACAATTTGTGTACAACACGTCTTTAGAATGACTTGCATACACGATTTAATTTTTTTTTGTAAGGTCAAAAACTATTCGAAGGAAAGGTTGAGAAAATAGTTCAATTTTACTATTTACATTTTTAGTTTTGAATAAGCGCTCGTTATTTCTAGTTGATACCATTGTAATAATTACTTACGAGCGTGTTATTCCTAAGCGCGTCCATACCTTGAAAACAGCCAGTACTGTTTAAATTACTGACATTTGGAATACATTTTTTAAACTTCAGTGTTCGACCGAATTTATTTTTCTTTTTGTTTAAAAGCGAAAAACGTCTCTGTTATAATCGCCTTAACAAAAAGAAATAACATAAGGGCATAAAATAAAGACTCCTAGCTCTTGAATAGTCTAATAGCGTCAGGGTCAGAAAGAACAAGAGTTGGTCAAGAGATTCTTTATAGAAAATATGAAATAGAGAATCTAATCTAACACTACATGAAAATAGTAAGATCCATCTAGGTCCTCTTGGGTCCTCTTGGGACTCTGTGCTTCCTGAGGATCACTTCAAAGAATCTTATTCCGA
The DNA here is from genome assembly GCA_963513935.1 of Aphrophora alni. Lineage (NCBI taxonomy): Eukaryota > Metazoa > Arthropoda > Insecta > Hemiptera > Aphrophoridae > Aphrophora > Aphrophora alni. Next base: position 20,921,875 of record OY740778.1, read on the forward strand.
AATTTGAAACGATTAATTGTTTCGATTAGTCGATACTGCGTAATACAAAAAAAAGTTAAATGATTGATTAGAAACAGGACTTTGATTATTTAGACCAAAATAAGTAAAATATACTGTTCATCCGATTTCATTCACGTTTACGACTTTAAAACGAGGAAGCATTATATCAATTTCAATGGCAGCTGTATCTTATTAAATCACTCGGGAACAAATTCACTAAAAGAGATCTCAACTGAGCTGTAAGAATTCTAAGTAAAAAGGGCAAATAGGTGTGCCTAATGAGTGGCTGTCGAGGGTCTCAGCTGTAAATTCTTGATTAATTGGATATCCATTAACAACCACTATCTAAAACTTGAACGTTTTATTGTGTTTCTTAGGTAAACCCTTCCAGAGTCCACATTCCTTCCTGGTGGCACTTGACTTCCACGGTAGTTCTATTCTACCACAAATTGAAGACGTTGTTAACATATTAGGAATTAGTTATCGCAAGGTTGCAAACTTATTCGTGTTCTTTCGCAGAAGGATGTTTTTACCAAGCAACGATCTTTGCCGTGATAAAACTTTTGTTATATTAGTGATCCTCCAAAGAAAGGTTAGGTATTATCATACAAAATAGTTCTAATACGAGCCGCTGGGAGCGCACGCTTTTTGTAGTTTTAATTTAAATCCTTTTAAATCCGTTCTCTGTTATTATTAAAATAAAAAATAATTTTTCATTGCGCAGTAATTCTGCGTGTTCTTTTCGACCCGTGATTCAAACATAACCTTAAAATATAAACTATTCAGAAAAATCAAACTGAGACAAGTATTTTAAATTGATTAAATAAAGATTTAAAAAATTCTTATAGTTCTTTCAATAATCTTTTAAACGTGAAATCAGCTGTTTAAATTATTAATATTCATATAAACCTCGTTATACTGGATTGTGATATAATTTTGAGGCTGTAGCTAGAATGTGACTAATAGGCCCTTCTTCCGGAGAACACAGAAATGGATACTTTAGACTATGTTCTATGACACTGTAAAATTTTGTAAAAATATTTTGATTTGTTAGGTTTGTAGGACGATTTCTGTAAAGTGATATCAGCTGGCAATACTCCCTCCAGTCCGCTCTTTTAAAATTAACCCATGATGCATCTATTGTGTACGACTGGAATGAAGAACTACTTCCCTATTTTGAAAAAAAAAAAAAAAAAAAAATTTCTGTTCAGAATTCAACATTACCGAGTACTGATGTTCAAAAAGAATGGGACTTTAGCAGCATCAAAGATATATTGTTAAGCTTTTCTACCATTCAGATACGACAAGTCTCTACCCAAAGAACTGAATCTACGTTCTGTACTTCGAGTTCCCTTAAATCCAGCCAAAATAAAAGATATAATGGACTTCTTTAGAAGAAAGCAAGGAGTATTACAAGTCCTTTTTTAATGAATGTATCCAACAAGAGGTGACTCCAAAAACCGATCAGATGGGGTGTGAAAAGGACGACAGTGAAATCTAACCTGTCTATAATCTTGATGAAAAAATAAGGCTATAAATAATAAATATTGTGTTGTTTTTTCTTATGTAATACAAGGAACAATCCCAGATGAACAGTTTTAACCTATTATTATGTTTTCTCTTTTAATAACATTTAAAAACGAACTGAAAATAATAAATGTATATAGACAATAAAGTATTTGATATTATTTTTCTCAAATAAATCTTTTTCCCCCTAAACATTTATTTTTAAAGACAAATATTGGTTTACAATTAATTATTTGAATTATCATAGGCCCTTCTTCTAGAGAAGAACATAAACGATTTATAAAGTGTTCTCCAGAAGAAGCGCCTATGACATAATTTTTAAAAGTACAAATTATAAAATGAAAAATAATGTTTTCATAGTTTATTCTTTATAATTATAATAAATAAACGATCTGCACAGCTGTTGCAATAGTTATTACTTTTAGCAGTTGGAATGAAAACTAAAACCTCTTGTATCTCAAAATGAAGTTTTGTCCTATGGGCCCTTCTTCTAGCTACTGTCTCAATTTTTCCGATATTAATCAATCTAACCTAAGAACACACGAAAAATGTGTAGATCCAGCTAAGTCCCTTCGGGATTGCCAAGCCCGTACTCATTATTAAAGAGCCCCAGAGGGTTTATAGACGAAATAACCAATATTCCGTTGACGTCACCTAAATTTGTGTTTTATTAAATTGATCAGTTGTTGGTTATTATTGATATAGTTTACTCGAACAATTAGTTGCATGTAAAACCTAATAAACGACGTTTCGAAAGGATGAATCAACTTCCGTTATCAATTAATAAATCCATATTGAAATAAAACGTTTAATTTCGTTTAGTGATAATTTAGTGTGGTGAAAAAAAAGTTAAAAAATAAAATTATTATAATTAAGTCGAAATTTCGATTCATATTTGTAAAAAGTATTTTGTGTTAAAAAAAAAAATACCTACTTTTATTTTGTATCGTAGAAAGCTTTTTAGGATCATTGTATTCAGATGTCAAACAGTGAATTTATTTGAGACGTTGTAAGAGTAAGTAAGTTTTTGATAAAACAAGTTTTATAAATAGGCCGCCATTTTGAAACTTACAAATCTATTATTTTGGTTAACGAATTTGTACAATATCTCTAACCGAGCCTAATATAAAACAAATCAAACTCTTTATCGTCCGTTAACAAAAAATACAATCCCAACGAAACATTCATTTGGTTAAATTTAATTTTTGATAGATTTTAAATAAAAATATGATATCCCCTGAAAGCTTTGTTTTATAAATGTTTAACATTGCATGTATAACTAATTATATTTCTTGTTTTAAATTTATGCACGCCTGAGTTATAACTTAGGTTACACTAATACTTTAAATTATATATATACTCATTGTAAATCATGATTCCCATAAAGTTTTCTTTGATAAATCAAGAAATGGTAGCGGCGGTGAGTATTTATAACGAAACAGTAGTAGATGCTGGTCTAGCGATGAAAGGCTGGATGTTTCGGCGATGGAGTCGGGCGGTGTTGCGGAGGTAGTGGGGGTCGCCTCGGGGCAACTTCACCGGGCCCACTAAGCCTTCCTAAAGAAAGGAAACCAGCAAAGATTGGAATGTTTCATTTAGCCATAACATTATTTGCCGGCCAGTGCCAACTCAAATTGACTAGAAACGTAAACCCGATCGTTTTCTCAAAACCGTGTCAAGGGATTGTATGTAGCGACAAAGAATGACGATTGGTCATGAAGTTAACAATGGTTTTGTAAAAATTAAACCATTTCGTTTCGTTAAGTAAAATTTTATGTTTTTAACACAAGGAGTAGCGTCTTACCCCAGCGTTGATGTCTCCGATTCAAATGTATTGGATAATACTAAACATTATCAAAGTGTTATAATGTAGCGACATATTACGATTATCGTTCAAGAAGTTTACAATGGTTTTGCGGTGAAATAACATTTCTATTTTGCCTCTAGGAATACCGTCTTACCCCAGCGTTGATGTCTCCGATTCAAATGTATTGGTAACCTTATACTAAACATTATCAAAGTGTTATATATTATAGTACGACGATCGGTCATGAAGTTTACAATGGTTTTGTAAAATTAAAACAATTTGTTCGGTAAAATATCATTTCTATTTTACCTCTAGGAATACTGTCTTACCCAAGCGTTGATGTCTCCGATTCAAATGTATTGGTAACCTTATACTAAAAAATTATCAAAGTGTTATATATTATAGTACGACGATCGGTCATGAAGTTTACAATGGTTTTGTAAAATTAAAACAATTTGTTCTGTGAAATAACATTTATTTCTATTTTACCTCTATAAATACCGTCTTACCCAAGCGTTCATGTCTCCGATTTAAATGTATTGGTAACCTTATACTAAACAGTCATTATCAAAGTGTTATATGTAGCGTCATAGTACGACGATCGTTCATGAAGTTTACAATGGTTTTGTGAAATTAAAATAATTTGTTCGGTGAAATAACATTTCTATTTTACCTCTAGGAATACTGTCTTACCCAAGCGTTGATGTTTCCGATTCAAATGTTTTGGTAGTCTTTTACTAAACATTATCAAAGTGTTATATATAGCCACATAGTACGACGATCGGTCATGAAGTTTACAATGGTTTTGTAAAATTAAAACAATTTGTTCAACATTTCTATTTGGTCACTAGGAATACTGTTCTACTCCAGCGTTGATGTCTCCGATTCAAATATATTGGTAATCTTATACTAAACATTATCAAAGTGTTATATATTATAGTACGATGATCGGTCATGAAGTTTACAATGGTTTTGTAAAATTAAAACAATTTGTTCGGTGAAATAACATTTCTATTTTACCTCTAGGAATACTGTCTCCGATTTAAATGTATTGGTAACCTTATACTAAACAGTCATTATCAAAGTGTTATATGTAGCGACATAGTACGACGATCGTTCAAGAAGTTTACAATGGTTTTGTAAAATTAAAACAATTTGTTCGGTGAAATAACATTTCTATTTTACCTCTAGGAATACCTCTTACCCAAGCGTTGATGTCTCCGATTCAAATGTATTGGTAGTCTTTTACTAAACATTATCAAAGTGTTATATGTAGTCACATAGTACGACGATCGTTCAAGAAGTTTACAATGGTTTTGTAAAATTAAAACAATTTGTTCGGTGAAATAACATTTCTATTTTACCTCTAGGAATACTGTTCTACTCCACCGTTGATATCTCTGAATCGAATATACTATAAAAGTAATATATTATATTATAAAATTTTACTAGGACTACATATATGTATGTTTTAAAACACTACTTGTACAAAATTGAGGATTATATACAGTAAGTACTTTAGGAGTTAATATGGCCTAACAAAAATAATTAGGAATAATCACAGGGCATGTTTCATTTAACATGAAGTTTTTTTCTAATAGGTACCTTCCCAACATTGTATAAATATTATATAGCGTTTGATTTAAAAGAAAAACCTTTATATAAACCAAAAAATAATAATTGTTAAAAATTTTTATCCAAGGATAAACGTATTGTCCTACAATCAAAATAAAATAGAATAGTTTTATTCAAAATCAGTAAATATATAAACTCAAAATCTGTATAATAACTCTAGTGGCCTGATTTCCTGTTTAATTTCAGTGAAATTTAGCAAATAAGTTTAGTTTCACTATTCGTTGATACTACTCAAAACAACCTAACAAATTAGTCAGTTCGAATTTGAAAATCCTTTTACATTTGTTTCTTATAATGCTCTCAAATGAAAATATTCTCCAAAAATCTTTCCATAGTATTTAAAAAAAATCCGTTTCTTTTATAGGTTTTACACTTACGCCTATTAAATCGAAACCATTAAATCGCCTGCAAATGAAGAATGCAACCTGCTATTCTTTGTCATTGTTACCAACCTCTTAGCATTGTAAACGTAATTTTTATCGACTATTAAGTACAAGGTGACATATTGGCTTGTCATTTACGCTTGTAATCCGAGACAAGCCGCGAGGCTGAATCTGAATCGCGTCGATATCCTATCGTAGTTTATTTCAAGAAAAGCCTTGTGCGTACAAGTTGTAACTTTCACCCAGTAAGTACTTCCTGTCCTGTTGTTTATGGAGGACGGATTTTTAATTTTATTTCTTGTAAAATAAAATAAAATAATTTGCGTGCTTAACCTGCATTTATGCTGTAATTTTAGAAGTAATTGATGACGGGTTTATTAGGATATTAGATTTTATATGAGTATATAAAATAAATGAACGACGTTTCGAGAGATTCCTAATACAAGAAAAAATGACAAAGTAACTGATATAGTCTTAGTTTTTTGTCAGTTGAAATGAAAGATCGTTAAGGGAGGTCTAAGGAAGCAGTGCAAGGAGACCGTAAACAGGAAATTCTAAGTATAAAGAACATTCATAAATACGGGCCTTAGTCTTTTATAGCAGCTTCATTATCGATTTAAAAAAAACACCATTAAGTGGTATTTTTGATCATATGGTGAACAATACATTTTATTTGTGTTGTTTGGGCTAGATTTCAAAAAGAATGATCAAAATCATTTTAACTGTTTTTGAGAAAATTTTAATTTTGTGTTATAGCCAAATGAAGATATTAAAATAAAGTGGGGGGCGAGATATGACCAAAATATAGTGTATTTTGGGTTTAAGAGCATAGACTGATAGTTATAGTTATGTTATTGGAACTCATGTATCACCGAGGATGGCGACTTTGTCGTTGAAACGGGTTTGATTAAAAACGTAATTTTTGTGAGATTTTGTGTGCGATTATTTTAAATCTAATATTATCTCACAAGTCAAGCTCAATATTTATTTATACACTGATATGATTTAAAAAATAATTTTATTTACTTAAAAACGGAAAATCAACATTTTCTCTTTAATAAAAAAAAGACGTTTTAGATTTTGAAATATCGACTCCTCTGATAGTCCAACTTTTTATCTGAAACTACTGAGGCTATTTGATTAGAAATGTGGATTAAAATTTCTCTGAAAAGTGACTAAAAAAAATATAGTCCAATAATATTAATATGTTCTCCAAAATATTATGTAGTTTAAAATTTTGTATAAAAAAAATCACGATTTACCATCCAACAAACTAAATTAGAAAGTTATGGCTTAGATACAAATTGTAAATGGCTTACAAAATATCAATTTTTATTCATTTAAATTTTGCAAACAATAATAAGATTGTAAATAAGAAAACACTGTATATTTCATCGACAGCTGACTTTTATACGATTTTAAATAAACATTCCTTCCAATTTTTTTTTTTTTTAAAGTCAAGGATATATAGCAAGACAGAAACTATGTTTCTATAGAACACAGACGAGAATCTGTCAGCGAGACAAAAGTTTAATTACAAAATAAAATGAAACAAAATGAGTGATGTTACAAAATAAACCAGTTTGGAAATCAATGGAAATGTTTCGAAGTGAACAAAATCATCCAACATTAACGTTGCTTTACTTCTTCTTCTTCTTCTAGGCCTGTCATGTCGTATCCATCCCAAACAAGAAGGCCTCTGCAAATAAGGCTAACCCGACTCCAATCCTTCCTAGAGATTACTGGTATATTCGTCTTAATAAAAGCGGGAAAAAAACAATTATTTCATTCAAAAAGATAGTTTTAGTTTGTATTAGGTTTGATCTTTAAGGAAATAGTTATTTGTGCAACTAGTGAGCAAAGTGGCACTTTTTTAAACGAGAGAAAAATGTTGACGCACGAGGCTTGCCGAGTGCGTCAATTTTATCGAGTTTAAAAAATACACTTTGCTCACGAATTGCACATTATACTTTGTCTACAGTTGTTATTTTGTGACAAATAAAAAATATACTTCAGCAGTAACACTATTTTTTAATAAAACATTAATTTAATACAATAGTGTTCAACCTCACGTCAAAACTGAGGTTATTTATGAATATTACAAATAACTTAGGTGTATTGTTGAGGAAACGGGATTGCCAACTTCAAAACTCGGCAAACGAAAAATACTCTCTGTGTACATACACTGTCAATCATCTTCATGAATAATTACTTCCTTTTTCAACTTTAAAACGTTGTTTTGTTGTTTATTTATGTTATTTTACATGTAAGAATTAATCTAACCTACATACGGGACATTTTCTATATAATATTATAAATCAATTCAAATAAACTTAACCTAAATTTCGGTTGCCATTCGGACTGGGCAAAGTGAAACTGTTGAGAAATGAGCTGTTTTGCAAACTAATTTAAATGAACAAAATGCCACTTTGTCAACAACTGTAGACAAATGATTTTTTTTTTCTTTACAATTATTTTAACTGTTTTGAATTTGTATAAACAATATTTTTTTATACATTGTTTGACGTGAAATTTGAAAATAAAGTGAAATTATTGATTCACCATTTGTATAGTTAGAAGTAGATTTTTTAAATTCTACCCTAAAGGATAGTGAGTACGGGCTTGGAAATCCTAAGGTAGCCTAGCTGGATTTACACTTTTTCCATGTAGTCTTGGTTTAGATCCATCTGATTCTTTGAACTCTGGAGACGTCAATCGTATATTTCGGGGAAAATACATAAATTATTTACTTGTGTATCTTTCTCCATGTATATGTGAGGAAATAAAAAAAGCCATTTTACTGTCGAACATCACCATTTCTATAAAGGGTGTCGCGGTAGTCAAGTGACGATATGACTTTCGAAGAAGTGTACGGTATTTAAAACAAGTTAAAATAATAAATCACTGTTGGCGAAGAAATGGAAGAAGTTTCATTTAATTATCTTTAAAAGATTTATGATTCATGTTTTGAGATATAAAGGAAAGCTTCTAGCGCGGAGCATAAATCTAAAAAGCTCACGGCGATGGGATTGATATCCATTGTAACCAACCATGGTTAAATATATTCTTCTTGCCTGTACAGTATCAAGAAATTCAAGCTAGATTAGGTTTTAATTTTTAGGAAAGAAAATGAACGTTGTAGGTAATAACGCACAAATATTGTCACTCCCTCATCTCCAAAACCAATGAAAACGTCCGGAAAATGTCAGTTTGGTAGTTGTCAATTAAAAAAATGAAAATTAATAATGGACACTGTCTTTGAAAAGATATGGACGGTAATCCATTTATTTCGCTTAGCTTTTTTAATTCAAGTTTCATTTTTTAACCCTAAGGGGCTCATTTAGAGTAAGTACATGCTTGGCAAACCCGATGGTGCCTAGCTGGATCTACACCTTTTTATGTAGTCTTGGGTTATATTCTGTCACCCTACCTATCATCTTTATATTTCCGATTCTATTAGAGTATTCAAGAACAAAAGAGGTTTTTTTTAAGAGGGGATGATGACAGACGTTTTTCGATTTTAAACAACGAGGAAGTCTTTTTGCCAATTATCCCTAAACTGTATTTTTTAATTTTTTATTTACGACTAAAGTGGATTTGAGTTACCTTTACAATTCACTAAAGTTTGGACGAAATCGGATCCGGTGATTTTGAGAAACTACATCTTTTATAAGAGTCCCTCTGTATTATTGGGAGTTTATAGTCTTTAACTCTAAAACCTCTATTACTTGAGCGATAAATATTTTTTTTAGGGGTTTTTAGAAGCTAGATGTGATGAAAATTGTAGGGGAAAAAATAAATTTTATTAAATAATATCATGAAAAGTCATGAATAATGAGACACCCTATAGGTAAAATACTCGTGTTGGTGTAGACAAAACATAGTTAAACTTTATGGCATAAAATGAAGAAAAATTGAATAGAATACAAAATTTTAATTAATGTAGTTAAATTCGTACCGCTCAATTATTTTTGAATTATGCATAATTGAATGTAAAAACACGTAGTTTTCAGACTTTTTGTATCAGTATTAAGATTAAACCGTTCAAGAACCACCCTACTGGTGATTTAAAAGTTGTAGTTCAACCAGTAGGCTGTAATTACCTTGTGTAAAAACTTAAAACAATTTTTTAATTAAAATCTTTTAAAATTTCTTTTGATTTAAAGTAGAAGACAAATCAAAATGTCTTGAATTTATTAAATTAACCATTTTAACCCAAGTTGGTGTTGGTACCATTAGATGCAGAATTGATTTCTGCACATTTAATGCATTGAAGTGAACGAGATATGAACAAGAAAATGTCCCCCATTTTGACAATTTCATTTCGATTTTTCTGAATTTACGTAGACGACAACGACGACGAACGGTAAAAAATAAAATAAAAGGCCATAAAATCAAAAATTTAGTCAAAAACGGACGTCAAAACTCTTCCGATTGTCAAAGTTACCCTATACTCTCGTAGATTTTAATTAATGAAAAAAAAAAAAAAAAAAAAAAAAAAAAAAAAAAAAAAAAAAAAAAAAAAAAAAAAAATGTCGAAATAGTCGAAGATATAATTTAATTCTGTGTAAATAAACAGAACCTTATCTTGAAGTTATTTTGGTTCAGTCCGTACAAGGAGTTAACCTTTTGTTGTTCTTGAAAAAAAACAAGTCGTGAATAATAGAAAGAAATATGTGTCTGTCAAAATTAAATTATTTTATCCTTGTAACCCAGTATCGAAAACTTGTACCTTTTAAAGCACTCAAGTCGGATGTAAACCCTAATGGTGGGTTTGCCATATTTGCTAAATGTAAATTTAAATTATGTATAGGTGTTTTTTTTACCTAAATTCAGAAATAGTCAGCTCAAGATAAGTGGAATTATCGGTTTGTGTTTTTTTAGTGGGTCTTTATTAAGATGTCCTGACGCATTTTACATTTTACAAAATGTTTTAGTCCTGGCAGGTGATATTGGATTTAGTCTTTATAAGGAGTAAACTTTAAAATTTTAAAATTTATCAGTTAACTTTATCAATAAACTTTATCAGTTAAAAGGTGAAAATATAGACACCCGAGTATAGATGTATACAAAATATTTTTAATTAATATTTATAAATTTTAAAAACCTAAAGTTTTCTATAGATCAAAGGGTGACAACAAAAAACTATTTTTTTCCCGGTAATTGTCTAAAACACCCAAGATTAGACTAAACACAATGCATTTTATAATTCTGAACTTTTTATTTTACTTAATGAAGTTTTAGAAATTTGAAAACGTCTAACCAAACTAAACAAATTAATACAGAGGAAAATTAATTTACCCTTAAACAAAAAAAAAAGTAATATTTCATAACTCTCTTATCTTTTGAATTTCAGGAAAAAAATGTTTTGTTTGTTGTTAAAAGATAGTTTCTATAGGCACTAGAGCAGATTTGTATAAATTATTTTTTAATCCAATAAATTAAAATTAAGTCTAAATTTTTTTTTTCTGTAGATCGAAAGATATCTGAATTATTAACAAAAACTAAACATATTTTTTCTTGATAATTGTCTAAAACTCAAATTCCAAGATTAGCCTAAATCAACAAATGTTAGAATTCTGATCTTTTTATTTTACACTAAACGAAATTTGAGTTAAGTTTAAGAAATTTGAAATTGTCAAGCCAACCTAAAAAAAAAATTAATAAAGAGGAAAATAATTTTATCCTTAAGAAGAAATTAATTAATTTATAACTATCTTATATTTTGATCTTCAGAAAAAATAACTGTTTTTTTTTGTCGTTAAAAGATTAGTTTCTATAGGTACCAGACTAGATTTATAAAAAAAATATATTTAATCCAATATTTGTAGATCAAAGGATAATTGAACTATCAACAAAAACTAAAAAACTTTGTTTTGTCTAAAACACCCAAGATAGCCTAAAAGCAACACATTTTCGAACTCTGATCCTTTTTTTTTAAACTAAATAAATCATTGTATTTGAATTAAGTTTTAGAAATTTTAAATTGTCAAACAAAACTAAATATATATATATATATATATATATATATATATATATATATATATATTGAGGTAAATAATTTTATCCGTACAAAGAAATTAATTAATTAATAAATCTCTTATCCTTTGAACTTCAGAAAAAACAGTTTTGTTTGTCGTTAAAAGATTAGTTTCTGTAGACACTACAGTAGATTTATGTAAAATATTTTTAATCCAATATTTATAAATTATATAAAATCTAAATTATCAACAAAAAACTAAAAATTTCTTTTCTTGGTAATAATTGTGTAAATCATCCAAGATTAGCAATAAAACAACAAATATTCGAATTCTGATCCTTCTGTTTTAGACTAAATGAATCTTTGTTAAACCAAACTAAATAATTGAATACTGATTAAAATTATTTTATAGGAAGAAATTAATTAATTTATTGATACCTCTTTTATATTTTGACCTTCAAAAAAAAAAAAAAAATTTTGTTTGATGTTGAGGAATGTTCGTTGTAAATATTTGTAAAATTAATTTTAGATATTTGAGGTTAAATGTTATATATTTTAAACTGCCGCCACGTTGAAAATACAGAATTTGAGATTTTTGTTTTTGGTACACCTGTAAACCGCAGCATCCAAAATGCGTGTTCCAAATCTGAATTCATTTAATCTATTTTTAAAGTTACAATGTTAATTTGTAATAACAAAATGGTGGATAGATGGGAAACACCTAAGTTTATATGAAAATTTGTACAGTAGTTTCTGCGTGAATACAATGTACAGTCCCACATGCGAGTACGTTTTCAATTTGTTTTCTCGGCTAAACCACAATTATTCTTCCAAGTCACAACGAAGACCTGTACATTTGGCGTAGTTATGTTTTAGAAAGTTCCGGATGCAAAGCAATTGGCATCAGTTTTGTCTGTATGTCTCTCAAGTGTCCTGGCATTGCTAGGATACCGATTACGGCTAGTTGTCTTTGTCGCCTTCTTCGACCACAAAGGATTGTACACCTGTTAGTCTTCACGACATGAAGAAGGCAAGTTCATCTTCACACGGAGTCGTAGTCCAATAAGTAAGAATATACAGGGTGTTCATTTTATTGTGGCATACATCATTTTAAAATTGTAACTATAAATTGAAACCTTCAAAATATGAACAAGGTTTTATATTTTTCCGATTGTTCTTCAACCGTCGTCTAGCTGCAGGGACAATTTTTCTTTCTACACTCCTGAAACAACATTTTTGTTCTAGGAAGATTACGAACAATGCTTTTTGGGAGATTCTTAGAAGCTACTTTTAAGAGAAATTCGTTCGAAATCGTTAAAGCAGTTACTCCTAAATTTTGAGTTATCTAGCCCCCCTTAAAGATTCGATTCCCCCCCCCTGAGACGTAATTTCGATAATTTACAATTGAATACACGGGTTTTGTTGATAAAAAGCTGATTTTGATCAAATTAAGTTGTTTCTAACAGCGCCAACGACGATTTTTGTTGTTCTTTCCCAACAACACTGAACCGGCATTTTTTACAAACGGTTAAATTTTAACAAAATTCGATGAAAGCGTTACCTGCCAGCCCCAAATTTTAGTTGTTAATTAAATGAAAAACACTGGAGATAGAGCCAAAATCAGCATACTAATAAAATATAACCAAACTCTGATTGTTGATTTTTGTTTTATTTAAAGTCTAAAAGTAAGAAACGAACATGCAATAGACCCCTAACTATGGAATACTCTAATAGCTTCAATATTGAAAAATAAGAGTCGGTCAAGACATATCTGATAGGAAAGAAAAAAAATGGATCTAACCTATGAATACACGAAAAAGGTGTATATAGGGATCGCCAAGCTCGTACGACTATACTAAGCCCCTGAGGGTCCATTCTCATAGGTTATTGAGCCACTACACAAACGGTCTAAATATAACAAAAACAAATTTTTAGTCTCAAAAAAGATATTAGCGTGCAAAATTCGATATTAATTTAATGACCTAACATGTAACTTTCTCTACGTAAGTCTGAGATAGTAAATTCCCTAAACAGTGTACAACCGTTGGTATGGTGGTGATTTTTTGTGTGTACTTTTTACACACCCAGTAACAAACTATATGGTTAGTTTGGTTCGACCGAAATTTCAGTCTCCGTTTTCTCGACTGATCTTTGCGTTTCATGGTCTCACGCCGTCCGTCCGTCGGCATCGTCGTTTGTATAGTGGAACAGCTCTAAGTAGGCACTTGTGCCCGGTGCGGGGCGGTAGAGGAAGAGGTGGATTATGTCGGAAAATAACACCGTTCCACAAACATTGACTTTGCCTCCGAATCGCCAGCTATCTGAGACTTGCCCTCCTCGCACCTCTTAACGTTTACTTAGAGAATAGTACAGCGTTTTCATCCGATCTGCGAAGTGCCTTCTTAGGCCTGTTCCACTATACTTAACTTAAGTACTATAGCTACCGAGAAACTAAAGATAAAAATTCGGCGAATACACTGTGCTCCTATAGAATGCTATTAAAATTGAGAAAATTCACATTGAAAATATAAAAATGGCCGCCGTTTAAAATTCTTACCCTTTCTCGTGCGTTATTAAAATTATAACACACTAAATTAAATAAAAATTCTGGGTGTAACGGTTACCAACCCCACATCTCTAGGATGATTAGTAGTGAAGTTATTGTCAAAAATGTAGTTTCGAACCCAGACTTTGTCAAACAATACGATAGTTACGGGATCCAGGGCTGTCACAAGTAGGAGCGTAACGAGTGAAGGCTTATTCACATATGCACAGCTTCGAGGACCGAAACACCTACGCGAGAGACATTGTAAATGTGGCTGGTTAAGTAATGTAATGACAATAATCCACTTGTTTCATTTAGGAAATATGTAATTCTCATGGGATCGCTTTAGGGAGTACGGATTGACATTCTAGAGTGGATACACTTTGTCCATGTAGTTTTAGGTTAGATCTCTCTCTTTCAATTTTCCTTTACTATCTCGCTTTGCACAACTCTTGTTCATTTCCGACCCTGACGCTATTAGAGTATTCGACAGCTGGGGGTCTTTGTTTTCTTCTTTTTTTTTTGTAAGACGATGATGACCGTGAGATATTTCGCCTTCAAACAACAAAGAACAAACAAAAAATGCGCGATAAAAATTCTAAAAATATATAATTAAATAAAAGCTTCTTATTTCGTTAAAGCTTATTCTCCCCATGGTTGAGATCGTGTATTAAGTAGCACAACCTTTCTAGAGTTTCCCCTTGTAGTACAATACGTAAGCGCACCCTTTCTGTCTAATTTTCCTTCGTAGAAATGTTTTTATTGCAGTACGACCAATGCTAATGTTAATGAGGAACGGCATTAAAACTCTTCTTAATTGTAATTTCAGACGTCCATGTTAATACCCAAGACCTTGTGATTATTTCATCAAGCTAAACATTGCTGGTAGCTACTGGTCGACATGACCTACTAGGTTTCCTATCTCAAATGTACGTTGTATACAAAAGGTAAAATCGTTCAGTTTTTGAGGACCTTTAAGCTCAAAAGTGATTCTTAAAATTATGTTTATATTTGTGCAGTATAATGTAGTGAAAAGATTTGTATATATATATATATTTATATTTCAATAAGGTATATTTTAAAACGGGTATGTCTTTTACAAGATGATTTACTTAACATTATTATTCTAGAATTATTCAATTATAAAATATACAAAACTAGCTGATGGTCCCAGTTTCACCTCGGGATAGTTGAGATAGTTTTATAAAGAGATAATTTTTTTCTAGTATCTAAATCTGAAACTATATGATTTAGAGTAAACTTCAATTTCGGGAGGGGGGGGGACTTTTTACATATTTTCCCCCCTGTAATAAAATGGTGTAGGCCTATTTGAATTTTTTTAAATCTACCTCTATTTTCCAATACGGTGGCAACTTAAAAGTTCTTATGGGAAACCCTATTTTTTATGTTGAATGTGGATTTTAAAAGTGATTTTAAGACTTTGTTATTCTTTGGTAGTTTTTGTTATTTGTCCTCGTTTACGAGATTTAAGCAAGGAAGTTCGCCAAAGCTTCCTTTTTACCCATCAGCTGTAAGACTTTTCATTGTGTCCGAGCTATTTTTAAAATATTTAATAATTTACTTAATTGTTAAGATAACATATGGTCTATCAACCAAAAAAAAAAAAAAAATAATAAAAAAAAAATAATAAATAAATTTAAAAAAATACAAACTTAACTATTTGTGTGTTATAAAACCTAAAATCAACAGTATTCATAAAACAATACATTTATAACTGAATTCGTTCTTATTCCCGTGTATTTTATTTTATATTGGAGGTTATATACCGTAAACTTTGAATCACATCAAAATATATCCAAGAATAAAAAATAAAAAATCTTAGAATCGTTTTAAAAATCCTCATTCTACATAAACAAAATTAAAGTTGGCCGCCATATTAGAAAATGGCGGTCTATTTAAAATTAAAATACACAAATTTATTACAGACGAAGAAGTAGAAAAGACCTCTGATTTGTAGTTTTCTGTAAATCTTATAGTTTCAGAGATCTCTTTGGTGGCCCTGTTAAAAGACACCCTGTATATATGACCGTGCATTCTCGCGCATAAGCGATAAGCTAAGTCAATATGCAGATAACAAGCGATAACGAAAGTCCGGATCTAGATAACGTGCATACAATTTTGAACTTTGAGTTCCTTATGTATTGGTTTTCTTATTCTATATTTACCAATGCGAATAACACAGTACAAGCGTCTAATGTATTGTAAACTATGGAATCAGCAACAGTCATTTCTTTAGTTTTTTGGGTTAAAAAAGTATTTCTATTATTAATTTTCTAGGGAACTTCATTTTAGGATAAATGAAAGGATTTCGATTTAAAAAAGTGAGGTTGAAATTACGAAAAATCCTTAAATATAAATTTAATAGGGAACAAAAATAAATAACATTTTTTTAAATATTTATCCTGTTCCTATTTTTCTTTAATTGAATAAAACGGTTGATGAGCTAAGCAACTTTCCTCTTCCTTAGATGGGGACGATGAAACTGTCCCGATATTTTAGGTACGTTTAAAATGATGAAACTACCCCGCTCATTAAAGAGGATGAAGAAGGGTCGCCTCACAAGACCAGAAATGCTGAAATGGCTGACATGCAGTTCCCCCGGCGTTTGAAGGAATTTATTAAGGTCGATAATCATGCCCTCCAAAAATGTCTGCAGTTCCCCCGGCGGTCACTCACAACCTAACCTAACCTGAAGTAATTCTTCATCTTCATTACTAACTATACGAATACTGTTTAGAGCGCCATGAACTTCCGATATATTCTTCGGTAGGGGAGGTAACTGTTGCCGTTTTTTCTTGTACAAGTTATTTTTTATTGCATTACATAATTTATTTGTTGCGTTAGCAAATAACGTTAATACAGAAATGACTGCCGGGGGAACTGCAGTACACCCAAAAAGGGGCTGTGGGAGAACTGCAGATACCCTTCGGGGGCTTCCCCAGACCGCCGGGGGAACTGCAGAACTCCCGCTGAAATTGCCCCGAGCGCCCGGCCAAGTAGTCATTTTCTATGACTGTCTATTTACTTTAGAAAATAATATTGAAATCATGTTAAGGATGTTACCGCATGTTAATGGGTGTGACATATCGTTCAACTATATTATGTTTTTGTACTATTTTTGTAATTTTTCAACGGAGACAGGAGAAATTTAAAGATATTTTATTCAATGTAGTTTTTTATTTAAATTTCTCTACCAGATTATTTTATTTCGGTAGTATGTGTTTAAATTTAACGTAAATCAACCATATAAGCCTGTAAGGTTAGGTTAGGTCTCGTAGCGTAACATGTTTTCAATATTATTTTCTCAAGTAAATAGCCAGTCATAGAAAATGACTACATGGCCGGACGCTCGGGGCAATTTCAGTATTTCTAGCCTTGCGAAGCGACCCTTCCAAATCCTCTTTAAGGAGCGGGGGCAGTTTCATTGTTTCAAAAGTACCCAAAATGTCGGGGCAGTTTCATTGTTTCAAAAGTACCCAAAATGTCGGGGCAGTTTCATTGTTTCAAAAGTACCCAAAATGTCGGGGCAGTTTCACTACGCCCCCCTTAAATACGTCTACAGTTTCTCCTTTTGTACAAAATATTATGTCAGTTATTTGTACAACTTTAAACTAGAGTGCACAAGTAGTGTTAACATAGTATTGGACCGATTTTGATAAAATTTGGTATGTGGGCATATTATAGTAATATTTTTAGAGCTTTTTTTGTCAACTCAAAATTTGGCGGGTACCTGTTATAGGCTAAGACTAAAACCCAAAATTGTGATTATCTAAAACTTCGGTAATAATGTTTCACACATTTTGGTCACATTTTCAAATATCTAGGTTTTGGAGTCATAGTTTATCCTAATTGTAGTAAACTATCTAGATACCATTGGAAATTGAAATTCTACTCTATAATTTCGTCTTTTACATTGCCAATTATTCAGCTTATAATATGGTTAAAAAACAAGTAAAGTCTCTTGTTTTAGGATTTGCATTGTTCAGATTTTCCCTTAGTCTACCTCCAACGGTATTTTTAAGTGTTCATTTTTCAAATAAGTAAGTAAACAATAACAACTTATTTTCGATTAATTTTAATTAACATTTTATTGGTGTAATAATTTCATATCTTTATTATATTTTTTGTTTTTTGTTGAAAACGTTTAACTAAAGGTGTTTCTTTTTTGTCGGTAAATTTATATTTCTATATGTAAAACAAAATCTCTAATTAATAAAGAGAGAGTTTTTTATAAATCAATTATAGACATTTAGGATCCTTGACTTATTTTCTATAGGCTATGTTTATGACATTAATGATATTAACTTTTCGAAAAAGTACTTTTCCAACTTTGGTATGTACAATCTAATTTTAATCACAACTTCAGATTTTGAAAACTTTGCATAAGAATTATATATTTTTGAAAAGGTAATAAAATTCTTCTTGTTTTGTTTATTTTGAAATTTTGAAAATATGAACAGAATTAGTTGCTACGTAAGTAAAACGCTGAAGAAATACTTTCTTGAAACACATACAAAATAAAATAAATAAAAATAATCGTGTAAGAGATTTGTGAACAAAATTATAAGCAATTTAAATAATTCTATTTATTTAAAAAATATTCATAAAAATTCTCGCGATTTCAGAAAAAAAGTTCTGCCAGTTCTAAGTTTAATTCAGAAAACACACAATGTGCTCGAATTAAGTTATATAGGAATGCTCATCCGAAGGACTTCCTGTTAAGTTCTGCAGACAACTAATGAAGATGTAGAAATTATCCAATTCATATTTTATTTATACATTCTTGTATTAGAACATTTCATAATACACATTTGTAACTCTAATGAGAACATTTTATAAAATACAAGTTCAGCTGTTATTATTCACATATATTTGGAAACAGGCTGGAACTAAAGACATCCTTTGTTTTGTTCACCTTTCTTATTCTACCTGCTTTGAAAACTACCTGCTTCTCGCAAAACACAACCCAACCGTAACAAATTCAAGACCCCAGTAAACAATCTCTAACAAGGATGGTAAATATCTTTGCAGAGCTTTTTCTTGTGTCCTTTGCTGGTTGATTAAGTTTTCTAAAAAGAAGATCTTCTGAAATCTTGAGTGCTTAGGTTTTAAAAAGCGGTGTTTTTCAGTGGGTTTATCTTTTTTGAGACAGATGATTTTCGTAATTAGTCGAGGAAATAAAGCACAAAAAAGGTTCTCTCTATCAATTTTGTCCTGAGCAAGACGGATCGAAATGCGATTTTTAGAATTCGATTCAGGAAGTCACCTAGAAAATTTGTGACCACTTTTGATCATCCATAAATTCTTAATTGCATCGGTGAATTGAAAAATGCATTATCAAATGTACATCCTTTGAGGCGATTAAAAAAATCATAAGTTCGCAAAAAATGGCCTATGTGAGCACAACACTACTCTTGGGCTTTTAGGGGTCGCTGATCCCGAATATGACCCCTAAATTTCCCCAGTGGACATGGAAGTCAGGAAGGCTGATGTCTACTTCATCTCTAGGAGTTTTCCTGAAATTTTGTGAAAACGAATCGAGGATTGCTACTCGGGGTTTTTTTTGGGGCGCTGATCGCGAATATGTCATCGGCAACCCTCCTCCAAGCACATGGTGCTCCGGACGTCCTGGTCATCAACATGATCCCAGGAATTTTATTGAAATTGTTTTGCAAAACAATCAAAAATCGCGGGAAAATGTCGGGATTATTGTCAATGCAAACTGTTCAGTGTGGAAAGTTTTTGTGTATAATTAAAACGTGATGATAGTTAAAAAACACTGAAACCCTAGAACTGGCAGATTTGTCGGCAGTTTTGTTTCATAAGTAAGACACCGAAAAAACTACAGTTCCTTTTTGAAATCGATACTACTGGAAAACTGATAATCTGTGCTACATTTTATACTTATGTGTTTGTTGAACAGCTGACTTCACAAACCTTACAAGCTGAAATAAACCAGCTGATTAAATAGGCCATTCATTTTGTTATTATATATACAGATGATTTTCCGAATGACAAAATATTGACAATGAAATTTGATTAGAACATTTCAGTGTGAAAAGTTTTGGATTTTAGTATAATTAAAATGTAACGTTACTGTAAAAACTATACAACTGCCATCTGTCGTTTTGTCGACAGTTTTGTTTCATAAGTGACGATGTCGAAAAAGAGATAGTTAGGGAATCGCGTGTTAAAATCGATTTTTCAACCACAATCTTTATTTGATTGTATCGAAATTGATGCTATTGTAAGCTGATAATCTGTGTTTCATGGTAAACCTTATTTAGCAGATCAATAAAAAAATAAATACTTAAATTTGTTTTAAAGTATTCAATGAAATTTAGTCAACACTTAAGTCATCTTAAATTAGATTAACGTTAGTTTTAAGTCGTAATACATTAAACTCTCTGGATAAGTGTTTCATGAAATTAGCAAAACTTATTGAAACTTCGTTTCTTTAAAGGAAAGAAAATAGAATTTTCCAAAACAAAAATTTATCAGCATCAAGATGACGTTTCAGTGACTAAGTTAACATCTTCAGTTACATTTATATAAGTATTCTAGGATTTAAAACAAATTGGTAGATTTTTCTTGTTGTTTAACTTCTAGCGTATTATGGAAAAATAAGATCCTTAGCCCTCGATCACCAATAGACTCAGTGAACTAAAGTAGTCAAAAGGAACATAAAGGAAGGTTGAAAGAAAGGGATCTAACAGATGACTACTACAAAAAATGATCCAAATAGATCCCTCTGGATTAACACGCCTTTACTAACTAGTACGAACCCACGAGGGTTGTTGAAATTAAACTCACATCGGAAAGCTTCGACTGAAACTCAAATCTAGGAAAACCTTGTACACGCTTTCTCAATCACACCTGAGCTGTGTGCATATCCTATCACTTTCCACTTTGGATAAAACCTGCCTTTACTGACTGACAGAAAAACAACGTATCTAGGTTAAATTTATACAATTGTTTTTCAAACACTTGCCGATGTTATGCAAGCAAGAGGGGGAAATCACTATATATGGCGTGACAGGATCATACGGAGAAAGCTCTGTGACATTTCTTCGGAAGATTTATGTTTCGAGGAGAGTAATTCGTAATAAAAATATCAATTTAGTTTTTTTTTATTTCAAAATGAATTCAACCGTTGTGAATTACAAAAAAGTTTGAAATGTTGTTCTGTGGTTAACTTTCTAAGTGGAGACATCTAGTTGTTGACAAGTCTGTTCTACTAGTTTGTTTAAGAAAACGTTCAAAGTTTGTGTACGATGGAGGCACGCCTTTTTAAACGCAAGTGAACGACTTCTTTTACATTAGTATTAAAACAAAGTTGTTACTAGTTCCCATGTTTAACTCGAACGAAACGATTAAAAACATAAATATTACATGATCACCAAAACTGTATTTTTATTTGTTGTTTAAAGCCGAATATATTTCTCTCAACATCGAATCATAGAAAAAGGAAAATGAAGAGAATAGCCTTCAAATACTCTAATGCTATCCAGGTCAATAGACATCATAGGAAAGATGAAAGAGAGATCTAACCAAAGACTACATGAAAACAAGTCATCATGCTACTTACTCAGCCCAATTTGACGTAATACAAGCAGATCCTGTAAATGTTTTTACAATTGGTTTCCTGAACCTTTTAGGAAATGTTAAGTATTGGTAGATCAAGGGATTGTATTGAGTAGGATAAGTGAATAAAACACTTGTCACAGGTTTCTGAACCTCGTAATAGTTTCTTGATGTTTGTCGCCGTTCACTTCGCTCGTGTTGGTTTCTCGGCCTTGACAAGCTTCGACATATGTGAAGTAACTTCTACTCGCTACGCTCGTGCTGTCAACTCGGCCCTACCAGATGTAATTATGCGAATGTCACATTTTACGGTAGGAAAGATTTCAAAATTACATATTTGACAATAACTTCGCACAATAGCTTTTGGTATCACTGAATGCAGAATTCAAATCTGCTAAATTCGGACTAACCTTCTGTGTTATAATGGCCGCCATTATAGCATTTTAAATAAGATTTTTCTGAGTGTCAATGGGGGGGGGGGGGTTTCTATACTTCCCTGTACCTATCTTAATTTTTGTGGCCCTTAACGTGTTTACGTACAGACGAAAATGATGGCGGACGAACGGCGTCGAAAATCACTTTTCAATTTCCAGAGGTTATGAAAAATAGTTAAGAAATGAAGGTTGAAACTTCGTTTAGTGGAAAGTAAAATTCCCATCCCTTTAGAGTTAAACTAATGTTGAAACTATCGAGTTCATAACTGTACTATTTTACCAGTTACCTATTCTATCTTTAGTTACTTTAACTGTGAAAAAAATCTCTGCATTTTTTAAGATGAAGATCAATATGTCCACAGTTCATTACCAAACCTAACCTAATCTAACCAAATCTAACCTAACCTAACCAAACCTAACCTAACTTAACCTAACCTAATCTAACCAAACCTAACCTAACCTAACCTAACCTAACCTAACCTAACCTAATCTAACCTAACCTAACCTAACTAACCTAACCTAACTGGAAAGTAAAATTCCAATCCCTTTAGAGTTAAACTAATGTTGAAACTATCGAGTTCATAACTGTACTATTTTACCAGTTACCTATTCTATCTTTAGTTACTTTAACTGTGAAAAGATCTCTGCATTTTTTAAGATGAAGATCAATATGTCCACAGTTCATTAACAAACCTAACCTAACCTAACCAAATCTAACCTAACCTAACCTAACTTCGTTTACTGGAAAGTAAAATTCCCATCCCTTTAGAGTTAAACTAATGTTGAAACTATCGAGTTCATAACTGTACTATTATACCAGTTATCTTTAGTTACTTTAACTGTGAAAAAAATCAATGCATTTTTAAGATGAAGATCATTATATCCACAGTTCATTACCAAACCTAACCTAACCTAATCTAACCTAACCTAATCTAACCTAACCAAACCTAACCTATCCTAACCTAACCTAACCTAACTTCGTTTACTGGAAAGTAAAATTCCCATCCCTTTAGAGTTAAACTAATGTTGAAACTATCGAGTTCATAACTGTACTATTATACCAGTTATCTTTAGTTACTTTAACTGTGAAAAAAATCAATGCATTTTTAAGATGAAGATCATTATATCCACAGTTCATTACCAAACCTAACCTAACCTAACCTAATCTAACCTAACCTAATCTAACCTAACCTAATCTAACCTAACCAAACCTAACCTAACCTAACCTAACCTAACCTAACTTCGTTTACTGGAAAGTAAAATTCCCATCCCTTTAGAGTTAAACTAATGTTGAAACTATCGAGTTCATAACTGTACTATTTTACCAGTTACCTATTCTATCTTTAGTTACTTTAACTGTGAAAAAAATCTCTGCATTTTTTAAGATGAAGATCAATATGTCCACAGTTCATTACCAAACCTAACCTAATCTAACCAAATCTAACCTAACCTAATCTAACCTAACCAAACCTAACCTATCCTAACCTAACCTAACCAAACCAAACCAAACCTAACCAAACCAAACCTAACCAAACCTAATCTAACCTAACCTAACCTAACCTATCCTAACCTAACCTAACCAAACCTAACCTAACCTAACTGGAAAGTAAAATTCCCATCCCTTTAGAGTTAAACTAATGTTGTAAACTATCGAGTTCATAACTGTACTATTTTGCCAGTTATCTTTAGTTACTTTAACTGTGAAAAAAAAAATCAATGCATTTTTTAAGATGAAGATCATTATGTCCACAGTTCATTACCTAACCTAACCTAATCTAACCTAACCTAATCTAACCTATTCTAACCTATTCTATCCTTCCAATCAATACTTTCATCCACCGATTATATTAGAATTCAACTGAATCCAATCACAAACTTTCCCTAAAAACGGTATTTTTACGACTCAGTTAAGATGTTTTCTATGAACAGTGTCGTGCGATATTCTTTCCAACAAACCGGATATGCTTGTAGAGTACTGTTTAAACAGCCGGGTCTGGGGACCTCAATAAAACTAAAGAAAGTGTTGAGAACTTAGGTCGGCTTAGATAAAAGGTGTCAATAAATTCCTGGGTGGGTAGGCGTAGGCCAACAACCCCATTGCTTTCCGTGAATTGGTTCTTTTATCATCTTTGTTGATTGTTGTGTCAACAATATGATACTGTATGGTCAGATTTTATGGGAGAAATATTGAGCTCGTACAAGAAATGTACGTATTTTTAAGGTTTTTTTATTGAACAATGGGATTTACTAATTATTATTGCATCTTTTAATGTTTTATAAGGTTGTTGATTGAGGTGTCAAAATAAACAGTGTTCAACTTTAGATTTGCCGAAAATTAATATTATTTTTTGGAAATGGTTATATCGTAATAAATTTATCATCTAAATAACATCTTTTAAACAAGAATGATTCAAATCAACTGTTATAAATAAGTTTCATTTTATTGTATTGTTTGAGAATTTATAACAGCTGTTTTAAATGATCGTTAGGTTGACTTATATAGTGCTTACAATATTTGTACGCATTCTTTTTTAATGGATTTCATATATATTGTAAAATTAAACGGTTTATATTAGTAAATACGTTTTTATTTTGTTTGAAAATTTATAACAGCTGTTTTAAATGATTTTTAGGTTAACTTATATAGTGCTTACAATATTTGTACGCATTTTTTTTTAATGGATTTCTTATATATTGTACAATTAAATGGTTTATATTAGTAAATACGTTTTTATTTTGTTTGAGAATTTATAACAGCTGTTTTAAATGATTTTTAGGTTAACTTATATAGTGCTTACAATATTTGTACGCATTTAATTTTAATGGATTTCATATATATTGTAAAATTAAACGATTTATATTAGTAAATACGTTTTTATTTTGTTTGAGAATTTATAACAGCTGTTTTAAATTATTTTTAGGTTAACTTATATAGTGCTTACAATATTTGTACGCATTCTTTTTTAATGGATTTCATATATAATATTGTAAAATTAAACGATTTATATTAGTAAATACGTTTTTATTTTGTTTGAGAATTTATAGCAGCTGTTTTAAATTATTTTAAGGTTAACTTTTATAGTGGTTAATTTACTTGTGCGGATTTACGTTATGTTGTGATTGATTATTTACATCTCGCAAAATTAAACGGTTTACATTCACAAATACGTTTTACTTTGTTGTTTTATTAGAGATTTTATAACAGCTGTTTTAAATTATTGTTAGGTTAACTTGTATAGTGTTTACTTTTTTTGTGGAGATGCACCGTATGTTGTGATTGATTGTTTACATCTCACAAAACTAAACAGTTTATGTGGCTTATTGTTAATGTGTGACAATTGTTGAAATAACCACACTGGAAATGATTAGTATTTGATAACTAAATTACCTTCAACGATTTTGATAATATTTTTCTATGTAACTTTTAAGGACCCAAAGAAACCATATTGGTTTTTCCTCTTTTCAAAAAATACCGGTTCGTGAGTTATTGGTAAAACACTAAAATAGACCACGGAGCTGTTATAAAATACGTAATTTCCAAAAACCAATTTGGTTCAAATATTAAAGAAATGCGAATATTGATTATCCAAATCCAACAATCTTGCAAAAGCGCATAAAAAAAATACAATTCATGGATCGTTGCCAAAAAACTCCAACCGTCATCATTAAAAAGAAGAATTTCATGAAATATGACTTGCGTTGATGACGAGTGTATGTCAAAAGCGAAGCAAGTATAGGTCCACCAAAGATTGAGTTATCAAAATAGTGTAAGTGGTTTTTGAATTTTGTTTGTTGTATTTACAGTTGCACTACAGGTAAAATGCGTTGACAGATTTAATAAAATTAGGTATGTGGCATATTTTGGTCATACTGTTTATACTATAATTTTTTTTAACGACGTAAGGACGGAACCTCTTACATACAAAGCGAGAACTTTAATCACTTGGAGGCTCAATGAACCCTTAAATTAGTGAAAAACATCTCGGTTATCATTGCTTTATAAAAAAATAAAAAGAAAAGACCTTAAGTCCTGGAATACTCTAGCGACAGGAGTTTATATACAGGACTGTTTATTTAACTTTAAATAGCTGCCGATTTTAGTAAGGAAATAATAATTTGGAAATTACGGTTTTCTTATAATCGGTTCCAACGATTTTGATCACATTTTGATTAAGTGTAGCCTCTAAGGACCCAGATAACATGTAAGCATCATCTCTTCTATACTTATAGGTAAAAACCCAAATTGTAACTTATTTTATAACAATTGGACTCCTATGAAATATGTTATTTAATTACGTAAAATCGGTTTTACAGTCTTGTTCAAATTTGAGTGAAATGTGGAGATAGATTAATGACACAAAGTTTTGTGCTAAAGCATAAGTTACAAGACTATCTATATTACACGAATCTGAAATAATTGACAAAAAAATATTGAATTTAACGGCCGATAAACTTTTTTTTACCGGTAATTACCTTACTGGTATTTTGGGGGAATGGCGATTAGTTTATTTAATTTGCCTTATAGGCATTTTGGTGAAATCAATTTAGCGTTTTTGAGAAAATGGAAATTGTCAATTTCGTTCTTACAACAGCTTCCCTTCTAAATTTTACGTTTTGGTTTCTTGCACGGGTAAGTGAGAAAGTGTTCTATAAAATACACAGGTATTATCCAGTGGTTACTCTACACCTGATTTACTTTTAATAAATCCTTTTACTGAAAGGAAATATAAAGATCGCCATCTAATCACGACTTCCCTGATCATATCTCACAGATTAGAAAGTGGCAACTGATTATTTAGAATGCCTCTAATATTATTGTTTACTCACGGAGCCCTGGCACAAGTACAACAATATCGATTATGTAATGTCCATGCAGTTGAACATCGATTATGATGCATAACAGTGCTTTGTTAACACCTTGAATACTGACACGGGCGAGCGATGCGCACTGGAATTTCGGAGTTAACTTGACCGCGGTTATTGCAAATTAATATTTCAAGTCGTGGTGAATAATCATTCATTTGTGTTGTGAATTTATACAGGAAGTGCAAGAATATTCGGTAATAAAATGTGACTGATTATTATTGGAGATAAAATAGTTTTTACATGTTGCTTAAAGGCGATAAACTTTTTTTAAAAAAGAGACTCTTATTTTTCGCATACTCTAGTAGCGTCAGTGTTGGAACAGAACAAGAATTGGTCAATAGAGATCTGGCAGGAAATAATCTCGAGATTGCCACCCCTGTACTCCTGAAGCGTAATTGTAATTATCTAGAGCTGATGATGTGAGAAGTTATACACATAAAGTAAAGATATAAGGAGAAGAAAGATATATAAAGAATAGATGCGAGGTGAATTATGATAAGCAAAGCATATATGTGAGGAAAAGTAAGATACACAAAGCATAGATGTGAGGATAGATACACAAGTGTATATACACAGATGTATGATATACAAATCATAGGTGTGAGGAGAAGTAAGATCCACAAAGCATAGATGTAGGGAGAAGTAAGTTACACAAAGCATAGATATGAGGAAAAGTAAGATCCACATAACATAGATGCGAGGAGAAGTAAGATACACAAAACACAGATGTGAAGAGAATTAAGATACACAAAGCATAGATGTGAGGAAAAGTGAGATTAGAATTTTACAAAAGAAAAATTGCGTTTTATTTGTTAAAATGGAATTCTATCAAGTACCGTCAGTCATCAGTGTAAACAATAGAAGTGAGATACATAAAGTATAAGTATAGGAGAAGTAAGATCCACAAAGCATAGATGTGAGGAAACGTGAGACACATAAAGTATAGATGTGAGGAGAAGTGAGATACATAAAGTATGGATGTGAGGAGATGTAAGATACACAAAACATAGATGTGAGGAGATGTAAGATACACAAAGTAAATAGGTGAGGAGAAGTAAGATACACAAAGTATAGATGTTAAGGAGAAGTAAGATACACAAAGCATAGATGTAAGGTGAAGTAAGATACATAAAGTATAGATGTGAGGAGAAGTAAGATACACAAAGCATAGATGTGAGGAGAATGAAGATACATAAATCATAGATGTGAGGAAAAGTAAGATAAACAAAGCATAGATGTAAGGTGAAGTAAGATACATAAAGTATAGATGTGAGGAGAAGTAAGATACACAAAGCATAGATGTGAGGAGAATGAAGATACATAAAGCATAGATGTGAGGAAAAGTAAGATACACAAAGCATAGATGTGAGGAGAATGAAGATACATAAAGTATAGATGTGAGGAGAAGTAAGATACACAAAGCATAGATGTGAGGAGAATGAAGACACATAAAGCATAGATGTGAGCTAGACATTTTTTGGCTTTAAACAATAAGTGTAAAAAATGTATATTATATATATTTTGTCAGCTATTAATCGGTTCATTTCGTATTTTCGAATTGCGGATTTATCTACTATTGTTAGATGTAGTTGGAATTAAATTAACTTTTATATACTTTCTAATGTATTGCTTTACTATATCGCAATAGAGCACGACTTTTGGTTTATCCTGTATTTTAGAATTCCTAGCTAGAAACAGTAGTTGTCACAAAAGAATTACAGTGGCATTCAAACAAATTTAGAAACATTTACAAAATTCCAAAACTAGGATTATATTAAGCCAGTATTTTAATAGTTAATTAATTGTACAGGTTTCTGCTTTGATAGGAACGTCAGATTCACTTGGGGTTTGAACTATCTACAATAATATAAAGAAAAGGTTGTTGTGTTTGTAAAAGGCTATTTCGAAACGTACTCAACCGATATGGAAAATTCTTTGAAAAGCTTTTTTCCTTATGAAAATAACTTAGTATTATTACGGTATGATTGGTTTCTCCTCTGATTTAAAGTTGAAACACCTCGGTTAGCATATGTTTTGAATAAAGGAAGAACAGAATATAAAATAAAGACAGCTAGCGTCACGGTCGAAATATAACAAGAGTTGGTCAAGAGAGACTACGTGAAATACAGTGGAGATTCAGCTTGGAGCAATCGGGATTACTCGGCCCTGCTCAAGTTTTTGAAGGCGTCATGAAAAAATGTGATTCAACAAAAAATGTTTTTGTAAAACTCAGTAGAATAATTTTATTTAGTGCTAAAATTTCGGAACGGAAAATTCAAAATCATGGTTCTATGATGGATTTTAAACCCATAAAAATAATGTTAAATTTCAACTTACATTACTTTTCCTTGTGAAGTTTACTGTAGTGTACTAAGGCGTGCCAATCTGCGGCTGAATCTATACATTTTCCATGGAGTCTTTAGATAGATCCCTCTCTTACATCTTTTACTTAGTCCTCTCTTGTGCTCTCTTCCGACTCTGGCAATGTTAGAATATTCGATTACTAAACGTCTTTATCTTACGTTCTTTTCTTCCTTTCTTATAAGGGGATGATGACCGAGGGGTTTTTCCTTTTTAAACAAAAAAAAAAAAAAAAACCAAATCATACTAATCATACAAATATATAAGGATCATTGGGATGAAAGATTTCCAAAGTAAAAATAAATAAATAAACTATCGTAGTATTTGAGAACTAACAGTGATTATTTAGTTTTTTTCTTAATTTGTTATACATTGTTAATGACCGAGAGGTTTTCGCTTTTAAAGAGGAAGGAAAATCCGATTTTGTTGCATTTTATAAACCAAATGTACGTTAAATAACTTTTAAAGACTATATTTAAAATTTAATTACTGTAAAGAATTTAGTTCCAAGAAGAGATAAATTATGGCTAAAAAACTATTTTTCGTCATACTGCTTCAAAAACAGCTGTTTTCAATATATGCATTCAGATGCTAAAGTTGTTCTTTTTAGTCCTAGGACCTAAACACATCAGCTGAGGTCGAGATCATTAGCAGTTACTTCGTTTATACGAATTAATTAACGATTGTAAATTATGTACAAACACATCAGATACTCTCGATTGTAAATAACCGTTTAAACAGCTGTTACCATCGATTTGAAGGCAAATAGGTTGTAACATTTTAGTTTTTGTGAAATTGTTTTCTTATATTATCTGCAGTATAACGAAAAATATAGTTCATCACATAGGTCCAAAAGAAGCTTTTAGATCATCGCTCATTTTCCTAAGCTAAACTTGAGCTTGTATTGAAAAGCTTCACTTTTGGTCCTAGTGGTGAAATATATTATTATAGCGAAAACGTGTCCTCATTGGGATATAAAAATTTCTTAAAAAATTATAACTAGATCCTGCCGAGCATGAAAGAATATTATGTGGATTTATATACAGCCCAAGCTGTTGTATTGATTGACGTTTTGGTGAAAAATCCAAAATTAGTTTGTCCCATCAAATAAAAGTAGGATTCAGTAAAAATTGACAGAAAATGCAAATGAACTTTGATCTTTGTTATTTAAAACTAGTTACCCCTAGGGGCTCACTACAGTGCGTACGGGCGTGGCACTATCGAAGGAACCTAGTTGGATGTTTAACTTTCTTTATGAACTCTTTAATTTGATCCTTCTTTTTCATCCTTTCTATCAAGTCTCTCCTGACTAACTTTTGTTCTTTTCAAACACCGAAGCTGTTGAAGTATTCGAGGACTAGGGGGTCTTTATTTTATGCTTTGATCTTATATTTTTTAAGGCGATGATGACCAAACGGTTTTTCGACTTTAAGCAACAAGGAAATAAAAAAAACAAATTTATTATTCAAATAAATACGATTTAAGTTTAGGGTCAGTTTTCAGGTAGAAGCGACACAAGCTTAAGCTGTATTTAAATATAAATTTCTTCTATAATAATTACAAATTTCATAAAAATGTTAATAAGAGAAAACCTTTAACAAATTATCTCCCATAAGACTTGTAATATGGCAAAAATCTAAATAATAATTACATTTAGATAAAAAATTATTATATAGACATTTTTGAGGGTATTTGAATAATATTTTTGGTTTTGTAAGATGAGTCTGCGAGAAAGGTTATGCATTATTTGTTACGTTTATCATTTTATTAGTCAAGTATTGTCACGCACGTGAACTTCTTTCTTTACCGAACGTTAAAGTCTTTCGTGTAAGTACTCTCTACAGGTATTCTATCTCTAATGTTTCGTTTAGATCCTTGAATTCTGATTCATTCTGTTACAATAATTACACACGAGATATCTAAATAATTAAAATATGATCCCTGTCGATATAAGCGAAGATTTTTTTTTTTGTTTCACCTGTCCAATCCAGGATGAGAAAACTAGAGTGTGTGGTTGTCATGGTAACGGAGGCTGGAAGATGCAGACCGGACACCATCTTACTTTACAACATTCCTAGAAGAAATGTTGACTAGATTGGTCATCATAATTTGTTTACAATATCATCAAGTACTCGGGACAAATATTAAAAAAAATTATCGTATAACAGTACAGTTGTATTTAATACCATATATATATATATATATATATATATATATATATATATATATATATATATATATCTCAGCTTTCAACGTTTTTACTGCCTTTTAGTCTGCTAGAATAACTTCTCCGACTAGATTCTTTACGCGCTCTGTGGTTTTCCGTTATGCGTTTCATAGCTCTGTGGAGTTTGTGATAACAAGAATTTTATAAGCGTAATAATATCTTGACTTTATGGATGGAGTGGAATAGAGAAACATCGAATTAAAATATTACGGAAAAAAAATTGCATAAAATAATTTTTTTGTGGTTCTGTTTAAAGTAGAGAACGCAATTAATTCACTGTTTTTAGATTCCAAGTCACTAATTGAATGAAATAAAGTACCTTACCGTCATGTGACCTTGATGCTTATCAGGATTTTACTCCTATTTTTTTAAAAAGTATTGATGACCTCAGATGAGTGATTCTGAGTTTATCTGATGATGGAATAGAAGTGCCAAAACACCGCAGTTAAAAAAAAATTTTAAAAAGTCACGTGACGGATCTAAACTAAGGTACATTATTCAAAATCGTAATTGTTTGTCTTTTGGTATATTCTTGGTGATTTTTTCACAAAGTTGTGCACGATTTTGTAAGTTTAATAAATATCAAAAGCGGTAGTTCGTGTTTTAATTCTCATACCATATGTCAAAAAAGTTAAATTTAGCTTTTAAATTTTAAAAAGAAAACTCAAATTTTAGGGAAAAAAAATTGTTAGAGACACCTTTTTGGCATGTAAAGGTTCAATCGCACAGCAATACAGTTTTAGGGGGAAAATCATAATTTTCAAACGCAAAGCCCCATTGAGTAATATCTCAATTTTAAGGTTTCCTTTAATCTCGCAAACTAGAAATCGGAAATCGTTAACTTACTCCAATCGAAAATGGCGGCCGGTAAAATATTTCAAAAAATCCAGTTTACTTCAGAAAGTAAAATAATAAGGGAGAAAATATTCCAATATCAAAAACTGTATATTTGAGAGATCGCCATTTTTATTTGGAGTAAAATAGCTACATCTAATTTTTATTTAATAATTTTAAATTTAGCTTTTACTCGGTGAAGCTTTACATTTGAAATTAAATGAAATTGTTTGAAATCATTGACGATTACATTACTGCAATATTTTCGTACATTTTATTTTTGATTTCAAAATATAGTAGCATTCATTGGTGGGAAAACCACAGTTAATATGAATTAATAAATAAGAAATACAATAAAACTTGTCAATAGTCAACTTTTAATTTGTAACAAACGGTTGAAGGTTCCATTGAACTCTGTGTCAATGTTCGGAAACTGTGAGTTGCAAACACTTAACGTTTATAATCACAAATTAGCGTTTCTTTTATTTGTAAGGCGATGCTACGATTCAAGATGGCGTCCAACGTCCATTACATTGTCTATAAAACTTTGCTCTGTAGGGTTTTTCTTTTACCACTTATTGTTGTGAGCCTTAACTACCAAGGCTTGAATCTATTATTGTTTGCAGTTTACAATCGTAAAGAGTCCAACTGAACTGTCCATTCGCTGTGGAATTTCTCTAGGAACTTCGTCCTTACAACGGAGTTTTAGTTTTACAAAGGTTTTTTTTTTTTTTTTTAAATAATTACTTATTTGCGTGTTACTTTTTGTCTATTAGCGTGATTTTTAACGTGTGTTTCTGTATTATTCTACAGTCGCGAGTAAAAAGTATTATGGATAAGTAAGAAGACGAGGTGAAATATCTTAGGTTATAAAATTGATAATTTGTCTAAAAATATATTAAAAAAGGTGTTTAAAAATAAATATTGAGCTTGACTTGTGAGATAATATTAAATAGAATAAAACTCTTATTTTATAATATTGTATCATTTAGGATGGCGACTTTGTCGTTCAAACGCGTTTGATTAGGTAAACGTAATTATTGTGAGATCTTGTGTTCTGGTTTTATTCTATCTAAGGAGTTTAAGAAAACGATTAATTTACATTTTAACATTTCGTTATATTCAATCCTTTGTGGAAACAACTATAGTGAAAGTTTGGCAATCGTGAGTGATACTACCTAGATCTACACGTTTTGGACATAGCATTTGGTTAGATCCACCCATTTAATCTTTTTTATCAGGACTGTTTTGGGTAATTCTTGTTGTATTATGACCCTGTCGCTAGAGTATTCCAGGACTTAAGGTCTTTTCTTTTTATTTTTTTATAAAGCAATGATAACCGAGATGTTTTTCACTAATTTAAGGGTTCATTGAGCCTCCAAGTGATTAAAGTTCTCGCTTTGTATGTAAGAGGTTCCGTCCTTACGTCGTTAAAAAAATTATAGTGTTGATCCAGCATCGTGAGAACGAAACTGAGACGCTACAATATTCAACGAATTCTGGTTACGAAAGTTAAGATTTCGGCGACGAAAGTTAGGTGTGCTAAATTCACATCAGCTGATAAAAAAACCGTCCAATAGGACTAACCCAACAACGGGTGGGTTTCCCAATGATTTACTCATTTATTTTTAAGTCTTTCTTAAATATAGTCCGCTCATTTTATCAATCTGTCATTGGTTGGATTGCCAAACCATTACCTAGAACTTATAGCTTATCCAGAATTTTAAATTGTTTAAACGCGAACAAACTCTCGGTATCATCGCCTTACAAAAAAGAAAGAGATGAGCATTAAGAACAAAACTTACCTCTTGAATAATAAAGAGTGTCAAAGTTGGAAGAGAAGAAGAGTTGATAAATAGGAATGATAAAAATTGGAACTAATCCAAGACTATACGAAGACAGGGTATTGGTACAACCATACTCGCTATAAGAGAGTCACTGAATGACGTAGATTTAAACAAATGTTTAACATATTTCAGTAAAAACAGTTATATATATATATATATATATATATATATATATATATATATAAGGTATAATAATATAAACATTGTTATTAAGTAGGTATCATTGTCAAATCATTTGTACTGATGGGTATTTTTATTTAAATCTAATTAACCTAATATATCATACGTTTAACGAAAAGAAGTACCAAATTTCTTTTAAAATGGGATATAAAAAACTTTTTTCAAAACAAATATTTAATCTGGTTTAGGTATATTCCTAGGGAAGGGAATGTAATGTGTATTTGTTGATAAGTAAACCTATTTTCAAAAGTAAAGATAATATTTAAAAGAGGAGTAAAATGTAAAAATAATGAAATAGTAAAATATAAGATGTAAAAATGTACAAATAATGTAATAGTAAAATGTAAGAATGTATAAATCTTTGAAAAAAACTTGGAATGCCGTTTTTAAGAAACCACCACATATTCAGGTGGAGCGGAGTAATATGTTGTATATACTTTGATTAAAAAATCATATCTGCTGGTAACAATTATTAAGTATGTCTTAAAACTAAGCAGATAAAGCGATGAATTTGTTAGTTGTTTTAAAAATGTATTTATTATTTATTAACGCTTCAAAACCTCTCATAATTATGAAAATATGGTGTCAAACTAAGAAGAAAAGAGCATAAAATAAATCCTCCTAGTCCTAGAATACTCTAATTGCGTTAGGGTCAGAAGATAAGAAGAGTTGACTTAGTGAGGGATCTAATCTAAGACCACATGAAGAAAAGTGTAGATTCAGCTGGAGTAGCTTGGGATTGCCGCATCCGTATTCACTATCGTATTTTTATCGAGATAACAGTAACTACAACTAAATAGAGTTATTGTGTAACAATTTATTTTTCTGATTTTTGTAGCAATATTCTTACTGTGTATGCATCTATTTTAAATGTCCAAATTAAAATTTTAATTATTTTTGTTCACAGAGTATGGACGAAGTGAGGAGAAATGTGTGTGGGTGAGTCGCTACAGACATGAAGACAAGGATGAGGCTTTGGTTAACGTTCTGCCTCCTAGTAATCGGAGAGGCAGAACACGTCCGGGATCTGGAAGTGTCAGAAGGAGCGCCTGTCGGTACAAGGGTTGGTTTCATAGGTGACGGATCATCAAGTGATAGTGGACCGCCATATTTAATAGTACCAGTGCCGGGAAGTGCCGTGGACACGGAATTAAGTATCGAACAAAATACGGGCGAAATCAGAACTAAAGTACCATTAGATCGCGAAACCAGAGCAAGTTATTCCTTAGTAGCGATACCATTGAGTGGTGAAAACGTTAGGGTAGTGGTTCGTGTTCTCGATGAGAATGATAACGCTCCGACATTTCCGAGACCTGTGATGAGCATAGAGTTCCCCGAGAATACACCACGTGATGTGAAAAGGACGTTGAATCCCGCTAGGGATCTGGATTTAGGGATTTATAACACCCAAAGGTATAACATTGTATCCGGTAATGTGAATAATGCTTTCCGTTTGTCGTCCCATCGGGAGAGAGATGGTGTGCTCTATCTCGATCTTCAGATCAACGGGTTTCTAGATCGTGAAACAACCGCAGCGTATAGTCTTTTGATCGAGGCTTTAGACGGTGGTAGTCCTCCGTTACGCGGATCTATGACGGTCAATATCACGATACAAGATGTCAACGATAACCAACCGATATTTAACCAGAGCAGATATTTCGCAACAGTTCCTGAAAATGCGACAGTAGGTACGAGCGTTTTACATGTATTCGCTACGGATACAGACGCCGGCGAAAACGGTGAAGTTGAATATTCGATAAATCGACGTCAAAGTGATCGTGAAGGTATGTTTAAAATCGATTCTAAAAGTGGTCTTATTGCTGTAAACCGTCCGCTTGATTTTGAAACAAAAGAAGTTCACGAATTAGTAGTCGTTGCTAAAGATCGCGGAGTACAACCTTTGGAAACAACCGCTTTCGTTTCAATACGCGTAACCGACGTTAACGATAATCAGCCTACTATCAATGTGATATTCCTTAGCGATGATGCTACACCAAAGATATCGGAGCTGGCTCAGACCGGTGAATTCGTTGCGAGAATTTCCGTCAACGACCCTGATTCGAAAACGGAATATTCAAACGTCAACGTTACTTTAGAAGGCGGCGAAGGACATTTCGGTCTAGCCACTCGTGATAATATAATATACTTAGTGATAGTTGCGTTACCAATAGATCGTGAACAAAGACCAAATTATACTTTAAGTGTGGTAGCGACTGACACGGGAACGCCACCGTTACATGCTTCGAGGACATTCCATCTTAGAGTTACAGATGTCAATGATAACGCACCGGAATTTGAACAATCCGTTTACTACGCCAACGTATTGGAAGTCGCTGATCCTGGGACATCTGTATTTCAGATAAACGCAAAAGATATGGACGAAGGCGACAACTCTGCTCTTACCTACACGATACAAGAGACATCTAAAACGCATTCCTCGTGGTTTCAAATAGATTCTATATCCGGTTTGATTACGACCAAATCGCATATAGATTGTGAAACGGATCCAGTTCCTCAACTCACCGTCATTGCTACGGATAGTGGGAACCCTCCTTTATCTTCTTCAGCAACCGTTCTTGTCACCATACACGATGTTAACGACAACGAACCTATCTTCGACAGGAGCTACTACAACGCCACAATTGCTGAGAATGAAGCCAAAGGACGATGCATATTAAAGGTAGGAAGACTTCTTAATTATTATTGTTTTGTTACCTACCATTAGTCCAGTTTAACAGAGCTGGTGGTAGCTAATGAAAGAGGAACGTCTTTCAAATATGGTAGAAATAAAATATTACTTTCCTACTACATTAAACTTAACCTATCAAAACTTTTATCACACCAATAATTAATGGCAATTAGGTTAGGTAAGATCATATTAAAGCGTTTTAAGATTCTTGAGCTGCGATTAGGTTAGGTTTAAGGATTACGTTTTCGAGTACACTACGATTAACCAAACAGAATTTTTAACACACCACAAATAAAAGGTACTTAAGCTATGCTTAAGTTAGGTTAAAGGACCTAATAGAATTATTGTCATACTATTCTTTCAAGCCTCTTAGTCGGCGATTAGGTTAGGTTAAAGGATTACGTTTACTAGTGACTTAACCTAACAAAACACTTCACACCATTCTTTTAAGTCTCTTAAGTAGGGTAGGTTAAGTCAAAGGTTTACGTTTTATAGCACAGCAATATTAACCTAACAGAATTTTGTCACACTATTTATCAAAATATCTTTAACAGAGATTAAGTTAGGTTTTCTAGTAAATTAAGCTTAACATGACGGAACTGATGTCACACCATTCATTAAAGTCTCTTAGGCGGAGATGAGGTTAAGTTTAAATATTAAGTTTTCGATTAAATTAATCTTTACGTAACAGAACATTAGTTACACAATTCATTAAAGTCTTTAAAGCGGTGGTTAGGTTAGGTTAAGGTTATGTTATTTATTACGTTATACTTAACCTAACAGAAACTTTTTTACGTTTTTTTATTACATTTTTAGGTTAGGTTAGG
The DNA here is from genome assembly GCA_963513935.1 of Aphrophora alni. Classification (NCBI taxonomy): domain Eukaryota; kingdom Metazoa; phylum Arthropoda; class Insecta; order Hemiptera; family Aphrophoridae; genus Aphrophora; species Aphrophora alni. Next base: position 20,959,622 of record OY740778.1, read on the forward strand.
TTAAATGATTATATTTAAGAGTAAATTACATTAAACCCAACAGAACCTTTGTTTTACTATTCTTTAAAGTTTTTTTAAGCGTCGATTAGATTGGATTAGTAAAGGATTATGTTTTGTGCCACATTTTTATAACGTTTATTTTACTTTGTCAATCATCTTGTTGTTTTTAACAATATTTATTTATTTTTAAACACGATTTTGTACAGGTATAGTTTTCCCACTAAAAGAAAATTTCTTCAGATAGGATAATCATTGTATCTCTGTTAGAATAGAGGAAGTATACTGAAATAAGTCTTTGAAGTGTTCAAGTTTTAGTCTCCGAATTTTAAGAAAACACGTAAAGCTGTTTTGCTAAGTCTGGCTTTTGTCAATCTAAAACATCTGCCTTCCTGTCCTGGTCATTGCAGATACCCCGTGTCCATTTAATGTTTAGTTTTAACAGAATCTCTTAGTCGAGATCTGTTGTTCAGTCTCCGCACAAATTATTTAGTCAACAATGTCAATTAACAATCTGCCGACTTTACGACGACCGACCTTATTCAGATATCCTCTTTTTAAAAACAAATAAATTGTGAAAAAAAACATTGCACAAACTGTTTCATTCACAAATCCCAAAACCAATCAATGCATCAGTTCTGTAGTTGTCAGTCATAAAGTTAAAACGAATCTTAGACGCCATCTTGGAAAAGACAAATATATAAATAAGAGACAAAAACGTTTCACCTCTGCCATAAACACTTCCTGAACGAATCGTATTTAATTAAAATCTTGCTTTTAATGATGGTAGTCGAAGTTTTCTTTTCTTTTTTTACAATTGTTCGTGGATCCTAATATTTTGTAACTTACGATTTTCCCACGTTTTTGGGTTCTTGATGTTCACATTTAACTGAAATTTGAACGAAATCGGTACAGTCGATTTTGATAAATTAAATATTTTATAAAAACCCCGAGTTTTTTTATCGATAACTTACAAAATGAACATTTTTGGAGAAATGGCCCCCAGTCCCCAGTACATTTTATTTGGATGCTTAAAAGGCTACACTTGAAGAAATTTCATTAAAATCATTAGAGCCGATTTAGATAATATCGTGGTTTTGTGTTTTATTTGAGTTATCGAAAAGATGTAAAAAAACTCGTGAGATATGACCAAATTGAGTAATTAATTGAACATCTGTTTGGAACTCTGCAAGGTCACCAACCAGACATAATTATCAAAGTACATTTTTTGGACTGAGTGAAATTTGAAATCGAATTTTCTCTATCTCGAAAAGTAAAACAAATCTCAGAAACGTTAAAATCTCATTTAAAATAATTAGAAACAATATTCAAATTATACTCAAGTTTGATCAAAGTCGGTTTTGCTGTTTTAAAAAATACTCGAACTTTATAGCCTTTTGTAACCGATATATCTAGGGTTCAGAATTTTTGAAAAAATAACTAGGCCTACCGATATGTTTTATTCAGGCGCCTAAAGACAATATTTTAGCAACATTTATTACTAACAATAGAGCTGATTTTTATAAAATCGGAATTCGAGTTGTTAAATTGTTGTTAAAGCCAGCTAGGATTTGATCTACCAATACAATTTAACATTTCCTAATAGCCACTCTAAATCAGGCATTATATTTAAGGATCAGTTTGTTTCACGTTGTATGATAGGGATGGGTAAATACCACGATGGCCTCCACCAAGATAACTTTATTTCGTTTTGTAAATGAATACTGAGAGAGTTTATGCACTATTTAAGTGTCATTAACTTCTTGGTTATGCAGAAATTAATTGACAGACTATTGAATTTGACCTTGAACATTCGTCATTGAACTATTGTTCACTAAATACCACAAATAACAATATAAAGTTTTTACTACACACAAAGGAAATTTACGACAAGATCCATTTGTGGTAGGAAAGGAAAGAAAATTGTTTCAGTAGGATAGACCTTCGCCGTTGTAGGAGACAACTTGGTCCATAAACTATATGTTTTATGAGCGTGTAGCGTTCCAAGATTATCACTAGAGAAAGTGGCACACATTGCTTTAATCACCCACCAAACCTTTTGGCCACACTTTGTTCTCTGATGTATTTGTTGTAACTTTTAAAAATCTTTCTCGTGTTTTCAAGTTTTTTTCTTTCGCTATAAATATCCGTTGCCATCATTTTTATAGGCAATTCTAAAAAAAACAGCCGCTCTTTGGGCGGTAAAATCTATCGAATGTATCGTTTAGATATACGAAATTTTATGGCAATTTAATATGCAAGTTTGAGTGCATTTTAGATGGAACTGATGTCTGGTGTGTAACTTGAAACTGTAGGTACTGTATTTAATTTTAGAACCTTTTTTAATGTTATTTGCATGGCCGTGATGTGTATAGCATGGGGACAAGA